>JAFEMH010000291.1:0-600000 GCA_022495995.1 Adenophora triphylla var. japonica | reverse complement strand
AGGGAGTACCCTGAAACCGGCGCTGCAACTCGAGAACCATACGAGGGTCAAGCTCGACGGCTATGACTGACTTTCCAGCCTCCAGAAGCTTCTTGGTGAGATTTCCGGTACCGGGACCGATTTCGAGAATGACATCGGTGCTTTTGATGCCGGCCTTTTGGACAATGCTGTCGACGAGGAGTGGGTTCTTTAGGATGTGCTGACCTTTTGATTTATGGAACTGTATACCTCCCTGGTAGTGTGCGTTCGATGCGCCACCTCCAGCTCCACCGCGCTTGGGCTTTTCCTTCCTTATTTTGCCTCCCGCCATGATTGATTGACAAGGTGAGCAGACAAGAGAAGGAAGAGGAGTCTGTGCTAGGGTTTGGAGATAGTGGAGGACGGCGGCGCCAGGTTTGGTCCGCGTAGAAAGAAAACATTTGGCCGGGTTATCAAGGTAGTATTTACCTAAGGGTAAATGTGACTTTTCCTCTAGCCCGTGAAGTCTAATACTAAATACAGGAAACGAAAAATACGGGAAACGGAAAATTTCAATCCTGCCCTTGCTCGTCTCGTGTGTGTATACACGAGATGTTCTCACTTATCCCGTGTGAATCTACACGAGATGTCTCGTGTATATATACACGAAATAAATGTCGTGTATATGCACACGAGATGTCTCGTGTAATTTCACACGAGATGAGTGAATACATATCGTGTACGTATACACGAAATGGTGTCTGAACCTGCATTTTCACAACAGCAACAACAAAAACAACTAAAACTGAAATTTGTTTCTCGATATGATAGCACATCTCCACAAAACAGTGGGAGGGACCAATAGACAAATTGTATACGAAATAAAAGTGTTAACAAGGATAAGCATATAATTCAAACATCCAAACATTCATACAAACTTTATAATTCAAAAACCATTACACATATACTATCCCCTACGTAATCTTTCTCTTCTTGCATGGTTATCCTGATCATAGAGTTCATTAAATGCTGATATCCTATCTCGGTATCGGAGGATCAGTTGACTTGCGCTTGGATCACAGTGTTCCCTCCAAGTGTTTGGTGGTGGTGGTATTGGGTAATCATCATCATCCCCACCCTCCTGCTCCGCCTCCTCATCCTCCTCACCACTATCATCAGAATCAGAAGATGTCTCATCATCTCCTACATCCTCCTCACCACTATCATCAGAATCAGAAGATGCCTCATCATCTCCTACATCCTCCTCAATCTCATGCTGCTCACGCTGCTCACACTGCTCACGCACGACAGTCCTATCATGTATCTTTTTGCTGCGTTTATCTGCTGCCTTAGCTGCATTCTCGGCCTTCCTCTTTCTATTGGACGCGGTCATACGTTCACGTGCCTACAAAAAAACAAATAAGAGACAATAAATTAGCTATTTAGCATTTATAACTGAATATGAACGATGTAAAGAAAAAGAGTGGACAGTGGGCACATCTCGTGTAAACTCACACGAGAAGCATCTCGTGTGAACTCACACGAGAAGCATCTCGTGTGAACTCACACGACATGCTTCTCGTGTGAGTTTACACGAGATGATTCTCGTGTGAATTTACACGAGATGATTTCTGCCATTAAAATCAAGTTAAACGCAGTTCATACAAAAATTAGGAAATCAATTGAAGCAATCAAACAAAAATTAGACATTGAGAATTTAAGGAATGTAAAATTAGGTTAAAATCGCATTACCTTCTTTACAGGCACGGTGGTAGAAGCGGAGGCGGCGACGATGGCAGTGGCGGTAGCGGCGGCGGAAGTTCCGGCAGGGACTGCCGAAATTTTTACTCGAGGCCTGGCAAATGGTGCGTCGTACGTACTGAGAGAGAGAGAGTGAGGGAGAGGAAGAGGGAGAGTGTTGTGTTTGAATATGAAATGAAATTTTTTTTTATATAAATGGATATTTTGATAATTTTTTTTGATTTCCTATATTTTTCGTTCCCTGTATTTAACCATATCACTCCCTGTTAAAATTACTGAATTGGGTGGACTTAAATCACTTGAGTTGGAAGTTGATGGGGCAATAGTTTATTTGTGTATAATATAGGGTAGTAATATGAAAATCGAGAGAGAAGAGAATTTAGCTCCCCCAATCTACACAGGTCGATCTTGTAAATTGGTCCTGCAAAAACCCTACCTCTACATCTGTTCAGTTTAATTAATTTTTCAATTTCGTTTCGTAATTAAACTGATTTTGGAGGAAAAATTGCAGCACAGGCATAATAATGGAGTCGTCGTCGTCGGTAATAACTCCGGAAGATGTATTGGAATCGTTGATGAACGACGGTACAATTGACGCCATTAGATTGAAAATCATTAATCAGCTCAAAGCCAAAGTAATCTCTCTCTCTCTCTCTCTCTCTCTTCATTTGTTGCTTGGGCGTGTGCTTGCGCTTATTATTTCTCTTACGAATTGAAATTTGCTAAACAGACCTGTCGGACAAGTAAATTATATCGAAGAAGTAGAAGAATTGGTTGAATTCCCGGAGGAATCTTCTTAGCTTGTAGCAATTTATACTGTCAAATAAGGATCCTTTTATCCCTTTTCAGAATCACTGTTTACTCTGGTTCTGGTGGAATAATTATATCAAAAGCATCTGAAAATAATTCAGTTTAGTGTAAGAAAGAGCTTGAATAAATAAATACATTTGCAGTACAAAATCAGCTGTGGGGGGATTTTGGATGTTGCATTCTGGTCGGTCAAAGTAATGAAGAGGGTTTTCATATGCATATGCTCATTTTAACGTGTTGTGTCATAACAATTTTGATAGGCTGGATAGAAAACTCTATGGCCTTCTGTTTGTTACATTCTCTGCAACTTTATAGTAAACGACTATATGTGAACCAGCTTATTGTGATTCTTAATGTGTTTGATCCTCTTGTAGTGCATGTTTGCGTTGGTCCAATAACAAAGATGGAAGTACAGCATACTTACTGTTACTTGCAAGATTATGCACTCACTGAATATCAGTTTGATGTTAATTGTCTGTTTAGTAATAACTGTTCACAAACTAAATATGGTTAAGAATGATGTCTTTTTGGGTTGTTCTTTTTCATACTTTCTGCTAATGACCAGATGACCTTGTTGAATAAAACTAGCTGCGCTATGATTGTATTGACGTCAGGGTTTTTGTTTTCAGCCTTAAATCTGTGATAATGGGAGTGTCTGATTTTTCTCGTTTCTTACAAATATGCATATAAGCATGATGATTTCGATGTTTTGGTACCTACAGATTATTTTTTCTCACTATGGCCTTTTGATGTAGGAAGAGTTGAGTAATAACTGTTCACGAACTAAATATGGTTAAGAATGATGTCTTTTTGGGTTGTTCTTTTTCATACTTTCTGCTAATGACCAGATGACCTTGTTGAATAAAACTAGCTGCGCTATGATTGTATTGACGTCAGGGTTTTTGTTTTCAGCCTTAAATCTGTGATAATGGGAGTGTCTGATTTTTCTTGTTTCTTACAAATATGCATATAAGCATGATGATTTCGATGTTTTGGTACCTACAGATTATTTTTTCTCACTATGGCCTTTTGATGTAGGAAGAGTTGAAGAGTACAACCATAAAGATGGTGGAGCAGAGTAAGGTTCTTAACACACCTGGGGCAGAAAAACAGACTAAAAGAGAGCTTTTTGATGCACTTCGTCGAGAACTTGAGTAAGTGTTAGCTCATTTATTTCTATACGGTAGAGGGAGTTAGTGCATGGATCATGGTTGATAATATGGTGCTCCTGCTGTCCAATAAAGATTGCCCCATTTATGAAATAATAATAATAGTTACAATTCAATTTTAAGAAGGTACGAGCAAAGCATTAACTGTAAACATCTGACTTGTCAATGGGACAATCCTTTTGTGACATAGAGAATATAAGATTTTGTGAATAACCTAGATTGTTCCTTTAAACTGGGGTTTTAGCCTCTACCTGACTGCTAACACATGGAATTTTCTTTGGGGTCTATTTTCGCATTGAATAACTACCATTGAGATATTGTTCTGAATTCTTGAAAGAGATATCTCACTGCTATATATGTGAAGTCCCATGTGCACTGATTATCGAACGGAAAATGTTGGAAATCATTGTCTATGTTGTTACTAGTTTACAACCATTAGGCGAGGGCTTGATAAAGGAGTTCCGTATTCCTCGTTGGATAATATAGTTGGAGTTGGGAACAAAAATAAAAAGGAATGTGTGCTTTTTATTTAAGGTAAATCGTTTCATTAGAATAATGAGTGATCATAATTGAGCAATCAAGAACTTGCATTCTATTTAAAACTTTTTTTAGACTTTCCTCTATCTAGAATTTCCTTTATACTTTGTTCCCTGTTTGTGAGTTCTCAATATTGAAGTGATTTTGGCATCGGGGTTTTAGCCTCTACCTGACTGCTAACACATGGAGTTTTCTTTGGGGTCTATTTTCGCATAGAATAACTACCATTGAGATTTTCTGAATTCTTGAAAGAGATATCTCACTGCTATATATATGAAGTCCCATGTGCACTGATTATCGAACGGAAAATGTTGGAAACCATTGTCTGTGTTGTTACTAGTTTACAACCATTAGGCGAGGGCTTGATAAAGGAGTTCCGTATTCCTCGTTGGATAGTATAGTTGGAGTTGGGAACAAAAATAAAAAGGAATGTGTGCTTTTTATTTAAGGTAAATCGTTTCATTAGAATAATGAGTGATCAGAATTGAGCAATCAAGAACTTGCATTCTATTTTTAAACTTTTTTTTAGACTTTCCCTATCTAGAATTTCCTTGATACTTTGTTCCCTGCTTGTAAGTTCTCAATGTGATTTTGGCATCGGTAAATAGGTCACTATTCCTTGGAAATCTTGGCTCTTTGCTCTTTTCTTGGTTCAGATGGATCGGTTGGGCTCCCATATACTCCCTCCCTCACGAATAAGCCTTTCCCATTTTACATGTTAAGCATATTAAGAATCATGAATTTATGATTTATAGGTTTTCTGACTTTCCTAACTTTCACAGCGAAGATTAGGGCACTAAACGAGCAAATAAGTGTGTATACTTGGTTAATTTCATTAATATTGAATTCAAGTCGAGCCGAAGTTATTTTAGAGCCTAAACACAAAGTCTTAATGATATATTTTATAAAATTGGTCATAAATATGTCCTTTTTTAATGAGTAAAAAGGATGAGTGTGCTATTGTTGTTAGACAAGAAAAGGAGTCTAGATTGTGGGTGAATGCAAAAGTGTCCCATTAGGTGGAGAGAGTGATATAGGAGTAAAAGCATAGGTGAGAGTCTCATAGGTGTAAAAGTATATTATTTCACCAGGATATACTATTCAGAATGGGGTGTACAGATAATATCGGGTTGGGAACATGAGTAATTATGTTTGTACGGCATATTTCTATAAAAGTGAAATTTTGGGTCTCTTTGTGGATGTAGGCGGGTTTCACCGAACCACGTAAATTTTTTATGTTGTCATTTTTTGCTTCAGTTACTTTTCATATTGTCATCCCTTGCCTTGGTTCTATTAAGTCAACGGGATCCTCCTTTGTCTGATTGAAACCAAATTTTATTGCATTTTTTCTGGAGAAACCTGGTCTTAATTTTTCTAAAGCTCTTTACGTGTTATGCAGAACACCAGTGCTTGAGAAAGCCTCCAAGTCAGTGTGGGAGCTGATTTTAGACAACAATGGGGTGGCGAAGGAAATAAGTGAAACAGTTGAAAAAGTCTTCTGTCGATTGAGTGGTCGGGAGCCTCCATTATTTCCTCCAAACCTCATATCTCAATCAGAGAAAAGAAAGGAGAAAGAGAGTGGAGAAGGCAAAGGAAAGGAAAAGGAAAATGAAGAGGCGAATCTGGATTCAGCATCAAAGAAACGAAAGCTGGATGCTGTAAATACAGAAGAGGGTGGCACTCAAGTTGTGAGTACATCTGAACATTAATCCACTCTTAAGATATAAATGGCCGCAGCCGCATGTGTTGATCAATTAACTATGTTAGACTCTTAATTAAACCCTCCGATTCAATTTTCACCCCTGTAAGTTGCAAGGAACCAGTTTCCTAATTCCTAGGAAAATAGAAACAATCTTTTTGTTTTTTCTAGTTTAAACATTTAACTCCTAAAGCTTTGGCTTGCTCATGACCTTGTTGTAACATGGTTTGTGTGATTGGATGCTAGAATTTTTTTTATAATTTTTGATAAGATGGATGCTAGACAGTTTAATCAAGTGACAAATGGATTTATCAGTTCACATTGCTTTTATTTTCATGTACACCTACCACATTAAGGCTATGGATGAAATGGGATGGTGATGAAATTAAAGTCGTGTTTGGATGCAATATACCTCTTTTTTTTTTGGGGGGGGGGTAGTACAATATGTAAATTCTAGGAAATACTTGCCGCTTCTTTCTTTCCTCAAGAGAAGGGGAAAAAGGGGTGAAAGTCTTCCTGTCTTGCTTGCTCCATAATTCTTCGTTATGGCAAAAACACTTTACGTACTCGCACGCGCGCACACACACACACACATATAGGCTTTAGTGCAATGTCAAGAATGGTACTATCTAACAGATGCATTTTCATATGTGAAAAAGAACTACAGTATATCATGTTTAACCTAGCAATAGCTCTCATAAGCATTTGACATTTTGCAGATTTGACTGTAATGTACAGAAGAAAGGAAAGAGAGGAGCTCAATTTTCCACAATAATAGCAAGTTCTCAGTTCAAAGACGAAAGAGAAACGCCCAAGCAAGTCAGTCCTGTGTGTGCAGCCATGCGAATTACAGAGACTCATGTCTGAAGCATTCTTAACTGAAGAAGCACTGCACACACTAATGTTTAATTCCGTCTCCTGTCTTGATTTGGATATCCACAAGAATAGAACTTATGATGAGTAGGGCTGTTACACGAACCGAGCCGGCTCGAGCTCGGCTCGGGCTCGGCTCGAAAAAAGATCGAGTTCGAGTGGGCTCGAGGTGAACTCGAGCTCGAGCTCGAACCGATTTTCAAGCTCGTCATTTTTTCGAGCCGGCTCGTGTTCTGGCTCGTATGTTCGACGGCCTCGTTCGAGATCGACTCGTTTGAGCTCGACTCGGGCTCTCGGCTCGTTAAAAGCTCGAATAAATTTTAGTATATATAAATATATATAAGTCGGGCTCGAGCTCGGCTCGTTATAAGCTCGTTTGATTTCAGATTTTTTCAAAAATAAAAGAGTCATTCGGCTAGTTAAAAACTCGTTTGATTTCAGATTTTTTTCAAAAAATAAGTCGAAGCTCGAGCTCGGCTCGTTAAAAGCTCGTTTGATTTCAGATTTTTTTCAAAAAGTAAGTCGAAGATCGAGCTCGGCTCGTTAAAACCTCGAGTTCGAGCAATGCATGAAAGTTTTGCGGCTCGCAAAAGCTCGAAACTTGATTCGAGCCGAGCTGAACACGCATTCTGCTCGAGCCTCGAAATTCAGTTCGAGCTCGATATTTTTATTCGTTCAAGAAACTTAATTCATTTCATCGGCCTCGGCTCGTTTACAGCCCTAATGATGAGTTTGTTACATTTCATTCTGCAAAGCAGCTAAGGCTTCAAAATCCTCCTCTGTCAATGCATATGGACATGTGGACGTGTTCATTGATGAATTTATGTTCATACCCTCGTTAGAAACCTGCTGAGGTGGCACATATTGATGTATGAAGGTGTTCACTAATGAATTTACATTCATAACCTCCTTAGAGACCTGCTGAGGTTGCCCATATTGATACATGGACGTGTTCATTGGTGAATTTACGTTCATACTCTCGTTAGAGACCAGATGAGGTGGCACATTATGAGACACGAACCTGTTCATTGGTGAATTTACGTTCATACCCTCGTTAGGGACCTGATGAGGTGGCGCATTATGAGACACGAACCTGTTCATTGGTGAATTTACGTTCATACCCTCGCTAGGGACCTGATGAGGTGGCACAAATTGCTGCGGATATATGGAACCGGGGAAGGACAAATCATCTAAGCTACTAGTAGCTTGTGTATCTCCTAATAGATGATTTTCAGTGTTACTTGGATTGTTCATCCTGAATAATCCCTCCCCAAAATTCAAGCGGTAATTTTGATTAGCATTTCCTTGTGCGGTTGCCATATCTATAGAATTCAGCCCTTGAAAATGATTGTATACTCCTTGATTGCCCCAGTTCATCAATGAATCTACGTTCACACCCTCGTGCTGAGGTGGCTCAAATTGATACATGGACGTGTTCATGGATGAATTTACGTTCATATCCTCGATAGAGACCTGATGAGGTGGTGCAAATTGAGACGTGAACACGTTCATTGCTGAATTTACGTCCATACCCTCGTTAGAGGCCTGCTGAGGTGGCATGGACGTGTTCATTGGTGAATTTACGTTCATACCCTCGATAGAGACTTGATGAGATGGCGCATATTGAGATGTGAACACGTTTATTACTGAATTTATGTTGATACCCTCGTTAGAGACCTGATGACGTGGGGCATATTGCTGCGGATATATGGAACCGGGGAAGGACATTTCATTCAAGCAAGAAGCTTGTGTATCTCCTAGCTGATGATTTTCAATGTTATTTTTGATTGATTATCCTGGAAAATTCCTCCCCATAATTCAAGCTGTAATTTTGATTATCATTTCCTTGTGCTGTTGCCATAGGCATAGAATTTAACCTTTGAATATTGATGTTTACTCCTTGATCATTGCCCCATTGATTCTCGTAATCGTAGCTTCTTCCTCCCTCATCCACAAACAGTGGATCCATAACTAAATATCACAAAATTTTCAGAAAAAAAAAAAAAGATGGGAAATCATTTAATAATGTAGTTTATATAATGAGATTAATAAAGCCTCTAAAAAAGAGAAATGTAAGTTTTATACCTGACATAGGTGAGTCTGGATCCATGAAACTGAAATATGGACCAGTTTACCTAATGGGCCATGGCCCAATGGTATCTTGGGTGGCTTCCCATAGGGGAGGTCACCGGTTCGATTTCCTCCAAGGGAAATCCTTGTAGATTAATTTATTCCTTGGGTTTCGGTGGTCCAGAGCAGACACATCCATTCGGTTAAAGCGGCGTTCTTTACGCTGCAACCTCGGTGTGGGGAGTTCAACTATCGCGTTGTAGGAGGGCTCCCTTGGGGCCGTGAGTATAAGGAGGCCGCCACCCCCCGATTTGGACATATCCGCGATTTACCTCCGCTAGATCTTGTGGGCCGGTAGCCAGTGGTAACTAACTCTACGTTCGAACCCGTATCAAAAAAAAAAAAAAAGAAATATGGACCAGTTTTTTGTGTGGAGTAGTTGGGAGGAGGAGGAGGTAAAATAGGTGGTGGGGGAATTTTTTGAACATGATAATTATGTTGGATATTAGAGAATTCAGGGAGATTTCCAGTGATATCAGCGGGGCGGTCTGAAAACTCGAACGGATTTGGATTTGGATTTGGATTGAAACAAGGATTTAATTGATGGTTTGGGAAAGGTTTTCTGCTCAAGTCAAACAATCTTCGATCGGATTGGAGAAGCTTTTCGTAGTGTTTGTCAAGCGTTCCTGGAGGAAAATGGACAGTGTGCTTGTTAAAAGAGCAACATTGATTCTTCATCTCTCCAGAAATTACTAGAGTTCTCTAGAGATTTCTACATACCTTGAGGAGTTTTCAAGAAAGTCCAAATTTGAAGATGAACCACTGTAACGACCCTAAACCTAGGCACCTATTTTAGTATCATAATATGTGCTTTTAATATTATTTTTAATATTATGTGTTTATTTTATATCTTTGATTTCTTAATATTAAAATAAAATGATTGGAAAATAAAATAATGTTCTTGGGAGAAGTATAATAATAGGAATGGATAAAATAAATAAAATGTGGATAGTTATTTGTGTAGGGAAAAATAGATAAATAGAAAAGAAGTAAGAGAAAAAAGGAGGTTAAATGGCATGGGGGGCCATTTTCCCCTCCTTATTTCCCTCCCTATGTTCCCCTCCTTAGTCAACCAAGGGCCATACCTTCTTACTCTCCCCATGCCTTCCCCTACTCCATCCGACCTCCCTCCTCCTTCCCTCATCATTTTCATCTTCTTCATTCTTCCTTCTTCCATTTTTCCATGGAAGCTCCATCTTCAATTCTCTCCTTCCAAAAATGGTAGTTAATGCAATTCTTCTCCAATCGACGATCCGGGTGTACTTTTGGGTTTGTGGAGTCGAGAGGAACACATTGAGCTAAGAAGATCTTTGATCCACTTCATAATTTATATGTGAGTTATTATGACTTTTCCTTCATTAAATGTTCATGAACTATTGGATGTTGTTATTGTTATTATATTGTTGGTTGAGTGTTGGGAACCTTTCTTGGTGTAGAGAAATGTTTAATGACCTATATGTAAGGTTTAGGTATATGGAAGTTGACAAAGAAGCAAGAGAATGGTTTAAATGGGAATAGAAAGGTTAAAGATGAAATGGGTAGTTTAATGAGTAAAAGAACAAAGAATTAAAAAGATTAAAGCTATCTTATGTGATTAGGAATGCTTAAAGTATGATATTGGTGATGTTAGGCAACCTCTTTATGTTCACAATTTAGAGAAAGCTTGGGGTGGATTTTTGGATTTTCTTGAAATAGGGAATTAGGATTCTTCTTGTGTATTGGGAGCAGGGCTCCCCCTTTTGGGAGCGGCGCTCCCTCCTTCCGTAAACTTGTGTCAAACTTGGCTACTTTGGGAGCAGGTGCTCCCTTTTATCGGGAGCGGGCGCTCCCCACGGCGTAAACCGAGTACGTAATTTGGTGTCTTGGGAGCAGGTGCTCCCTCTTTTTGGGAGCTGGTGCTCCCCCCAGCAGAAATTTTTCTCCATTTTCCTTTCTCGCTGATTTCTCCCAACGACTTCTTAGCTTGATCCCTAACCATGATAAGGTAGTAGAATCTAACCTCCCCGGGATACAAATTAATCCTTTTAACCTAGGTTAAAGTAGAATACTTTAGCTACACAATGACATCTTAAGTGATCAAAATGGAATTGTGGAAGTAGTTTAAATATGGTCCCGAAAGTGGTTGATAGGCTTGATTTGTGACTTCACCAAAATAGTTCCAACTTGGGAAATAGATCTTGAACTTTTATTAAGGTTATTCGAGGTTGTATAATGAAAATGTAGGAATGGTTTATGATACATAGTGTCCTTACTTACTCCATATCTTTGGTGAGTAGTTAACAATAGTGTAGAAGCTATAGGTTTCACTATTGATCTAATTGGTAATGGGCATGTATCACCTTGTGGCATTATTATTCCAAGTCGGGGAATTTTGATTATATGGTTACCATAATATTCTAAGTATGGACTATTAGACATATCGTTATATACATCCCAATTGTGGATTATTTGGTTATATGGTTACCTTACTTGGATTTATGTTCATTGATGGTATTGATTAGCATGAGTATACATTACCATGTTGTTATATTATGATGCATAGTGTATTAAATGGTTGTTGCACTATGGTATTGATTGCATGAGTATACATTACCATGTTATTATATGATTATCCCTTTTTGTGGATTATGTTTCAAGTATCTATGTTGTGCTTGAACATATTGATATTCGGGGGTATAATGGAATTCAATCAATTATGGATTTGTTCTATAAGTGATCAAGGTTCATCATACTGGGACCGTCCCTCTGTGGCCACAGAGTGGGGCGTGTTAACGATCGTATTGACCCAAAAGGCTTTACTGCACTGCTGCGATTGGTGTACGGGGGAATGCTTCGTATTAAGCCTAAATCTTTACGCTTAGCGATATTATTGTTGGATACTCTATTATAGGTATCTTTTCTTATATGGATCTCTGGAGGATGAGTCCTATAAGAGGTGAATGTGCTGGAGGCAATTCACCAAAGAGTGGAGTTTTACTCCCACGTTGTACGACTTATTGTTCAGACGGGAAAGGTAAAATGAGGTAACGTAAGGTGTTTACCGCTTTCATAATGTGCTATGTGCTACCATGCTATGTGTTGCACTTTGTTTGGCATCTTGCTGCATTCATAATAGCTCATTGAGATTTATTCTCACCCCTTCCCTTTTACTGTTTTAGATTGTGCTGAGACAGGTGACTGGAACCAGTGAGGCCGGGGATAAATTGTGGACTTTTGCTTTTGGGGACTTGTCAGGTTAAGTGTATAAGTTGGTTGTCTGGGTGTATTTATTTAGTAAAACTCTTTTGAGAAGATGTGTATAAACTCTTTTGTAAAACAAAGTTAATTATGAGTTCGATGTAAGAAATCATTTTATGGTTTATGGAAGTTGTGGAGTGGTGATATTATTAATTGGTTTAATTTGGTATTTGAAAATGGGTTTTCTTTTAAAAGGAAAATAAAAGTTTTGAAAATTAGAGAGGAGATTT
This sequence comes from Adenophora triphylla var. japonica, assembly GCA_022495995.1. Taxonomy (NCBI): domain Eukaryota; kingdom Viridiplantae; phylum Streptophyta; class Magnoliopsida; order Asterales; family Campanulaceae; genus Adenophora; species Adenophora triphylla. Next base: position 587,596 of record JAFEMH010000291.1, on the reverse strand, counting down.
CCTAGTTGGGCTTCTCAAGCTCGGAATACGCTGTAGGTCCCGGGTTGGGGTGCTCACAACCACCGCCATTGAAGAAATGTGAAGAAGCTTCTTGATTTGGCAGGGAGTCGACTTGCACGGAATGGTCTAGAGAAATCCAATTGCTTCCTTCACCGACTTAAGAGCAGTATAAATAGGAAGTGGGTTCTCATTTTGTGTATTCCAGCAAACAGAGTGTGAAAGACTAGGCAGGTCTCTTGAGTTGTGATAGTGTGTGGTGAGGTACATAGAGAGGTTACTATACACTAAAGTGTAATTGTAGTTGTGCTTAGAGTGTTTGTACATTGTAATTGTACAAAGTGTTTAAGACTAATAATAATAGAAATATTATTATTACTTGTAGTTCGTGAATTCGGTACGGAGACCTCACCGCCCGAGAACAACACGGAGCAGCTCCGCAAATGGGAAATTAAAGCAGGGAAGGCTTTATATGCAATCAAGACGACTATCGACAAAAGTATGCTCGCACGCATTGAAGATATCGAGGTGCCAAAAGAAGCGTGAGATGTTTTGGCTGCTCTCTTCTCAAAGAAAAATGCTGCCCGACTACAACTCCTGGAAAGAGAGCTTATGAATACGTCACAAGGTACGTATTCGGTCAGTGACTATTTCTTTAAAATCAGAAACTTGTGCCGTGAAATAGAGCAATTGGATCCCACTTCAAAAATCGGAGAAGATCGGATGCGTAGAATAATAATCAACGGTTTAAACCCCGAATATTCTACGTTTATCATGGCAATCCAAGGTTGGCCTGTACAACCGTCATTAATAGATTTAGAAAATCTATTAGCTAACCAAGAAGCCCTCGCTAAGAAAATGGCGGGAGTATCATTAAAGAATACAGAAGAGGCACTTTTCAGCAACCGAAGAGGCCAACCACGGAAAAATAGTGGTACGTGGAAAAAACGTGAAGACGACAAAGAACAGTCAAATGGGTAGCGTCAACGTAGTCACCAACCAGGGGAAGCTCAAGGACGTCCTCAGAAAGAGGGAGCTCAACAACGCCAAGGCTATAGATCCCGACCACGGGGAAATAGACGTGATGGTGACGAGTGCTGCAATTGTGGCAAGAAGGGTCACTTTGCTCGGGATTGTCGATCGAGGAGAAGGTCGTTTGAAGGCAACGCGGTGACGTCAGGAGGTCATCAAGGAGATAACAGCGAGGAAGAGTGGGACCTAGAAGTGTCCTACGCAGTAGCAGATTCTTCTAGAAGCTTCTCAGATGACGAGAACGACTTTAATGTAGGGAAGGTGACAACTGCAAGTGCCATCATGGAGATTGAAGACCGAGCACTTGCCGCAACTACTCAGAAGCTAGTCGACTACAATAAGGATTGGATTGTCGACTCTGGATGCTCTAACCACATGACGGGAGACCAGGAGAAGCTTAGTTGCATGTTTGAGTACAAGGGATGTCGAGTTATCGTGACAGCTAACAATTCGAGAATGCCAATAGCTCATATTGGCAAGACAAAGATCGTGCCACGATTTAGTTCTCATCAAGTCCAGTTGCAAAACGTGTTTCACGTACCAGGCATGAAGAAGAATTTATTGTCTGTGTCTCAGTTGACGTCTCCAGGAAATTACATCGTGTTTGGACCAAAGGACGTGAAGGTTTATAGAGACTTAAGGATTGATAACAAGCCGTTCATGGAAGGAAAAAGAGTGGAGTCTATTTACGTGATGTCAGCGGAGTCGACATACGTAGATAAGACAAGGAAGAACGAGACTGCAGACTTGTGGTGGCACGCACGGTTGGGGCATGTCAGCTATCACACGCTGAGGAAAATGATGGTCGAGTCAATGTTAAAAGGGCTACCATCTTTAGACATTCGGACAGATACAATCTGTGCTGGATGTCAATACGGCAAGGCACATCAGCTGCCTTATGATGAGTCAAAGTTCAGAGCCAAAGAACCGCTGACTGGTGCGCACTCAGATGTGTTTGGCCGAGTCAAGCAACCATCTTGTAGCGGCATGCGTTACATGGTAACGTTTATTGACGATTACTCAAGGTATGTTTGGGTTTATTTTATGAAATAAAAATCTGAAACACTAGCCAAGTTTAAAGAATTCAAGGAAAAGTGGAAAATGAGATTGGAAGGAGCATACGTTGCCTGCGTATAGATAACGGTGGAGAATATATGTCGGAAGAATTTTCTCAATATCTTCGTGAGTGCAAGATTAGGCGACAATTGACGTGTCCAGGCACTCCGCAACAGAACGGAGTAGCGAAAAGAAAGAACCGACATCTTGCAGAGACTTGTCGAAGTATGTTGCACGCCAAGAATGTTCCCGCACGGTTTTGGGCTGAATGCATAAAGACTGCGGCACATGTAATAAATAGGCTGCCACAAGCAAGGTTGGGGTTTATCTCTCCTTTCCAGAAACTATGGCACACCAAGCCTACGGTAAGTCATTTTCGAGTTTTTGGTTGCGTGTGTTATATCTTCGTACCGGATCACCTTCAATCGAAATTTGACAAGAAGGCTATAAGGTGCATATTCATTGGATACGACAATGAAAGAAAATGATGGAAATGTTGTGACCCCACATCAGGTCGTTACCATGTATCCAGAAATGTGGTATTTGATGAAGCATCATCTTGGTGGTCACCTCAACAAGCAGCGCTTCCAGACTCAAAGAAGATAGAAGAAAAGTTGCAAGAAAAGTTCATGGAGCAAACAAAGGAAGGAGAGTCGAGCAACCCGGAATCTGTGAAAGTGCCGCCACTAGTTATTGAAGAGGAACAAGAGCTGACCTCTCCCATAGAATTTAATCAGCCGACAAGTCCATGGAGCACCGGTGTTCACAGAAGTCAAGAAGAACCGCCAGGTTCACAAGAAGATTCTAGAGAAGGAAGTCCAGAAGCCCCACTACAACAACAATCTATAAGGAGATCTAACAGGCAACGAAGACCAAATCCTAAGTATGCAAATGCGGCACTTACAGAAGACAATAGCTTTAGAGAGCCTTCAACTTTTGAAGAGGCTGCTCAAAATCTTGAATGGAGAAAAGCTATGGACGAGGAGATGGCAGCACTTAGCAAAATGAGACATGGGATTTGGTTCTGAAACCTAAAGATGTAAAACTCATATCATGCAAGTGGGTTTACAAAGTAAAGACACGTCCTGATGGTTCGATCGAGAGATATAAAGCACGATTAGTAGCTCGTGGTTTCTCTCAACAATATGGACTAGACTATGATGAAACTTTTAGTCCCGTGGCAAAGCTCACCACTGTTCGTGTGCTACTAGCATTAGCCGCTAGCAACTCATGGAAACTTTGGCAAATGGATGTCAAGAATGCCTTCTTACATGGGGAAGTTGATCGAGACATCTACATGGAGCAACCACAAGGATATGAACGGAAGGACCGATTGGAGTATGTGTGCAAATTAAAAAAAGCTCTATATGGACTAACCCAGAGCTTGGTACGGAAAGATTGCAGAGTTTCTAGTTCAAAGTGGATATGTGTTGGCACCGTCAGATTCAAGCTTATTTGTCAAGCACGAACAAGGAAAACTAGCTATTGTGCTAGTTTATGTGGACGATTTAATCATTACGGGGGATGATATGGACGAAATTCAAAGCACAAGGGAGAACTTGTCTGTCCGATTTCAAATGAAAGAGCTTGGAGAGCTAAAACACTTTCTTGGGCTTGAAGTTGATCATGATGAAGGAGGTTTGTTCCTATGCCAGCAAAAATATGCTAAAGATCTCCTACAAAGATATGGGATGCTTGATTGTAAATCAATCTCCACCCCATTAGAAGTCAATGCAAAGTTATGTGCCGAAGAAGGGAAAGATCTTGAAGATGGAACAATGTATCGGCAGTTAGTAGGTAGTCTAATCTACCTAACCTTGACAAGACCAGACATCTCATTCGCAGTGGGAGTTGTTAGCCGATTTATGCAAAAGTCAAAGAAACCTCACTTGGAAGCTGTTAGAAGAATTCTGAGGTACGTTAAAGGCACTATTGACTATGGGCTTCTATATAAGAAAGGTGGAGCTTGCAAAGCGATAGGCTATTGTGATGCGGACTATGCCGGTGATCATGATACTCGACGCTCAACAACCGGGTATGTGTTCGGTCTTGGCTCGGGAAGCTTGATCACGTGGTGTAGCAAAAGACAATCAACAGTGTCATTATCAACCACAGAAGCGGAGTACAGATCAGCGGCAATGGCAGCTCAAGAAAGTACATGGTTGATGAAGTTACCGAAGGATCTACATCAACCAAACGACTATGCAGTTGAGCTACATCGTGATAATCAATCAGCTATTCGTCTGGCAGAAAATCCAGTATTTCATGCTCGGACTAAACATGTGGAAGTACACCACCATTTCATAAGGGAGAAAGTGCTACAAGGGAAGATACAAATGTGCCCGATCAAAACAGAGGACCAAATTGCAGATGTGTTCATTAAGAATCTTAGTGCAAAGAAGTTCGAGGGGTTCAGAGAAAAACTAGGCATGACTACAAGATAGAGAAGAGTCAGCGTTGAGGGGGAGTGTTAAAAGAGCAACACCGATTCTTCCTCTCTCCAGAAATTACTAGGGTTCTCTAGAGATTTCTACATACCTTGAGGAGTTTCCAAGAAAGCCCAAATTTGAAGATGAACCACCGCCATTGAAGAAATGTGAAGAAGCTTCTTGATTTGGCAGGGAGTCAACTTGCACAGAATGGTCTAGAGAAATTCAATTGCTTCCTTCACCGACTTAAGAGCAGTATAAATAGGAAGTGGGTTCTCATTTTGTGTATTCCAGCAAATAGAGTGTGAAAGACTAGGCAGGTCTCTTGAGTTGTGATAGTGTGTGGTGAGGTACATAGAGAGCTTACTATACACTAAAGTGTAATTGTAGTTGTGCTTAGAGTGTTTGTACATTGTAATTGTACAAAGTGTTTACGACTAATAATAATAGAAATATTATTATTACTTGTAGTTCGTGAATTCGGGTACCAAAATTCTACAGTGCTTCCTGCATCATGGCAAATAATTTTGAAATTTGCTCTTAAAATTTGTTTGTTTGTTTGTTTTTTTTTTAATGAGTCAAGACCAAAGCAAAAATATTAAATCTAAGTATGTTTCAGAAGTCTGAAAATCTGAGCATGGTTATGAGGTCTGAATGATACCAATGTCAGACCTCTTAGGGTTAAAAATGTCTACTTCTTGAAAATGTCATATTCTATTCAATCTAAATGAGTGTCATGAAAACAATTCTTAACAGATATCAGTCCATCTAAACTTGTGAATTCGACAAGAAAATAAAACATATTATAATTTCTTCCCTCTTCTATCAAAAAATGTTTATGTATACATATTCAGACACTTGAATTGAATGCTCTGAAGCTCGGACTCTTTCGTATCCGTGTCAAACACTCGTATTTTAGTCTTTCTTAACAAGGTTTCGGCAGGGTAAACCAACCAAAGAGTTTGAGGATCATATCTTTAATGAGTTATTCACTAGTCAAGAATTGCTTTTTGATCAATCAGACTATAACTGAAGGACCAAAGGAGGAAAATTAACCTGCAAATTGAAGCTTGGCCTCGAGTGAAATCTGGAGCTGGCTGCCAATTAGCATGCTTTCTTCTTGGTTGCGGATTAATTTCCCGGAAAAAAGGTGGGTGATTCAACTGCATAAAGTTTTCAATTCTCATATTATGATTTATCAACACTCTTATATATATATACATACATATATATATATATATACTCCCTCCGTCCCAACAAGTGCTTCACCCTTTTGGGTGGGCACGCAAATTATAGAAATGGGAGGCAAAAAAAAAATGTTGTGAGTGTAATTTGAAAATATGAGAGAGAATTAGTGGAGGAATAGTAAATTACGTATAATAGTGTTGTGAGTATTAAAATAATATAGGAGAGAGAATGAGTGGAGGAAATAGTAAAGATTCTTTGCCAAAAAAGGAAAGGTGAAACTTCTAACGGGATGCCCTTTTGGGTAATTAGTGAAGCTTTTATTGGGACGGAGGGAGTATATATATATATATATACTCCCTCCGTCCCGCGATTATATAGAATTTTTGGCCCGGCACGAAGATTAAGGTAAAAAGTGATAAAGGTAATGTGTTGTGAGTGTAAAAGTAAAATAGGAGAGAGAATGAGTGGAGAGAATAGTAAATTTAAAAAGTGTTGTGAGTAGAGAGAAGTGAGTCCCATTTCCATTTTGGAAAATTATTGATTATTGTGGAACGCCCAAAAGAAAATTTTTTCGATATTATTGTGGAACGGAAGGAGTATATATATATATATATATATATATATATATATATATATATATATATATATATATATATATGAAGCTATTCAAATGAGAATCAAATTTATATGAGAACCATAAGAACTAAACCCAATCATTAGATTAAAAACACATCAATGCTCCAGATTAAAAAAAAAAGATGGAGGGGGTGGCATTTTCGTAATTATTGTGAACTAAATCCCCCTCAAATTTAAAAATAAAATATCTCAATATATATATATTGTGGAACGGAGGGAGTATATATATATATATATTATTGTGGAAAATTATTGATTATTGTGGAACGCCCAAAAGGAAAATTTTTCGATATTATTGTGGAACGGAGGGAGTATATATATACTTCCTCCGTCCGCCTAGTAAGTTCACACTTACTGTTTACACGTTAATTAAGGAGAGAGTATTATATTGAAAGTGTTGTGAGTGTCAAAATAAAATAGGAGAAAGAATGAGTGGAGGGAATAGTAAATTATAATGGTTTGTGAGTATTAAAATAATATAGGAGAGAGAATGAGTGGAGAGAATAGTGATTTAAGGTTTCCTTTTTAGGAAAGAAACAAAGTGTGAACTTTATAAACGGACGGCCAAAATAGAAAGTGTGAACTTTGTAAGCGGACGGAGGGAGTATATATATATATATATGAAGCTATTCAAATGAGAACCAAATTTATATGAGAACCATAAGAACTAAACCCAATCATTAGATTAAAAACACATCAATGCTTCAGATTAAAAAAAAAAGATGGAGGGGGTGGCATTTTCGTAATTATTGTGAACTAAATCCCCCTCAAATTTAAAAATAAAATATCTCAATATTTATAAGTCGAAAAAAAATTTCGAAAACACTGATTTTTTTGTCTTGACGAGACGATTCAAACTAGATCCCTGAAGATAGGATTTTGAAAAAATAATATTGAACAACGTCTAATTTTTAAAACACTAGTTAATTAACTAGTGTACACTAGCTAGTTAAGTAATGTACACTAGCAACACAGCTAGTATACACTAGGTTACACTAGCGACACAGCTAGTATACACTAAGAAAATTAGCTATTGTACACTAGATAACTCCAACAGCTGAGTGTATCTTACAACAACAGCCAGGCTAGTACGCGGGGCCCAATGCTTTGTCCTGCTGCCTAAGACATTTGGCCAGTGTACACTAGGTAGCTAATGTACACTAGCCAAATGCAAAGTTATTTTATGAAGTAAAAAATGGTTGACACTCATTTGTGGCTGGAAGATACTTTTGTTTGGACTGACACTCCTTTTTTATATCTTTCGAAGACAACTTTGAAAAAACGATTCACTCAGTTTGGGACAAAATAAAACATTGTGGAATTGAAGGAGTATAATTTGATTTCACTCTTTGCTTTCATTATTTGATTTCAAACAGTTCATTTGATGTAGACATGAAACTGTACTTAATGGTGATGTATTGTAGTATTTCATCCTTTTTGCATGTGGATAGTGCTGTAACTAAATTATGGGTTTGATTGATACATGCCAAGTGGCTAAGTACACTAGCTAATTACGAAAATAATGTTGAACAACGTCTAATTTTAAAAAAATAATATTGAACAATCAATTATCAAACGCAATCAATTTTTGAATTGTGTACACTAGCAACACAACTAGTGTACACTAGGTTACACTAGCAACACAGCTAGTATACACTAAGAAAACTAGCTATTGTACACTAGATAACTAGCTAGTGTACACTAAGTTACAACAGCTAGTGTACACAAGGGCTTGACCCAATGCTTTGTCCTGCTACCTAAGGCATTTGGCTAGTATACACTAGGTAGCTAGTGTACACTAGCCAAATGAAAAGTTATTTTATGAAGTAAAAAATGGTTGACACTCATTTGTGGCTGGAAGATATTTTTTTTTTTGGACTGACACTCCTTTTTGATATCTATCGAAGACAACTTTGAAAAAACGATTCACTCAATTTGGGACAAAATAAAACCTTGTGGAACTGAATGAGTATCATTTGCTTTTACTCTTTGCTTTCATTATTTGCTTTCAAACAGTTCATTTGATGTAGACATGAAACTGTACTTAATGGTGATGTATTGTAGTATTTCATCCTTTTTGCATGTGGATAATGCTGTAACTAAATTATGGGTTTGATTGATACATGCCAAGTGGCTAAGTACACTAGCTAATTACGAAAATAATATTGAATAACGTCTAATTTTTTAAAAAATAATATTGAACAATCAATTTTCAAACAGAATCAATTTTTGAATTGTGCACACTAGCAACACAGCTAGTGTACACTAGGTTACACTAGCAACACAGCTAGTATACACTAAGAAAACTAGCTATTGTACACTAGATAACTAGCTAGCGTACACTAAGTTACAACAGCTAGTGTACTTAGCCATGACTGATGAACATTGAAATTAAATTTGGGTACACTAGCTAAGTTGCTAGTGTACATTACTTAACTAGCTAGTGTACAATAGTTAATTAGCTAGTGTTTTAAAAATTAGAAGTTGTTCAATATTATTTTTTCAAAATTCTATCTTCAGGGATCTAGTTTGAATCGTCTCGTCAAGACAAAAAAATCAGTGTTTTCGAATTTTTTTTTTGACTTATAGATATTGAGATATTTTATTTTGAAATTTGAGGGGGATTTTAAATGATGATGTGGCTGACCTTAATCTGGAGCATTGATGATGTGTTTTTAATCCAAATAGGTACATTAGTGGTTTTATGGTTCTCATATAAATTTGGTTTCTCATTATAATAGGAATATATATATATATATATATATATATATATATATATATATATATATATATATATATATATATATATATATATATATATATATATATATATATATATATTTAAAAGAAAAAAAAGACAAGTTTATAAAGTTATTCGCGTCAGAAACGTACCTCAATCTCCAACACTCCAAAACCATTATCAGTAGTATGATCTCCAATGGCAGAAATGTCAGACCACTGCACTTCAATCTTACTCTTCAATGCTCCTTCTAAAACTTCCCATACTAGTCTCCTTCTTGTGAAATATATTCTAGCAATCAAATCTTCGTTCATTGAAATTCGCTGCGCAAATCAAACGAAATAAACATATACATTAATTAGCTCAATTTTTAGCAGCTAAATCTTAATTTAAAAAGATAATTAGGAATTATGTAATTTCTAAAAGATATCTTACTTGCCATGAACCAATTATGAGTTGAGATGCAGGCAAGACTGAAGCCCGCAATTTCTCAGACATTGGTTGAGCTACAAAATCTTCCATTTTCTTCCGTTGTTCTTCGGCTAACTTTGATTCAATCAGATTGATAAACCCAAAGGACCACTGGGAATTCCTTCCAAAGAACTGATGAAGTTTCCTTCTTCATTTTCCTGTCAGAAGCCATTATAAATATATCAACATTTCTTGATTCTTTCAAAATATAAAAAAAAAAGATTAAAGAATCATAAATGAGAGATTGAGATAAATTCATACCGTCGTGAATTGCATGTTGATTATCGGAGATTGAAAATGGTATTTCTGGCCGGGATAGAAAACAGGCGCCGCCTTAGAATCAAGAAGAACTCAAGTAAGCTTTAGTTCATATGAACATGGATGTAGTATGTGGGAATGAGAAGCTTTTCTTGAGTTAGTTTAGGAAAAACCAATTATGGTTATTTTAGAGAGAGAGAGAGAGAGAGAGAGAGAGAGAGAGAGAGAGAGAGAGAGAGAGAGAGAGAGAGAGAGAGAGAGAGAGAGAGAGAGAGAGAGAGAGAGAGAGAGAGAGAGAATTTGATGCAGCTCCACAGACAATTCAAACAGGCCGAGAAAGCTACAGAGGGTGAGGGTGAGGCTGCGATCCAGGCGGGCGGCCCATGGTTTCCCCGGCGTGCGCCTCACTTGGCGGAAAATCAAGCCAACTAGCTGAACGCGAGGCGGGCGCCCCATCTCCTTCCATGCGGCCGCCTCAATGACGGGAAAAGTCACTGATGTTTGCTGAAGGTTGATCGCTGCTACTGTTGTTTCCTTATTTCAATTTGGTAGTTTCCTTATGTCAATTGCTGGTATTTTGGGACTGATATTTGGGAATAATTTTGTCTTTATTTTGCTATTTTATTTTAGGATTTTATTTATTTAGTAGTTCTAGAATATTCTTAGAGTAGTATTTAAACATGATTAAGGTTTTTGTATTGAAGAAGTTTTTGATTATGAATTAAATAAAAGAAAAGAGTGGCTACGACTGTTTCTTTGTGAATCTTGGTTCATTCTTGTTCGGTTCATCTCATAACCTCTGTTTCCTACATCATTTGGTATCAGTTGTCTGGACGATTTGATGGCCGAACGAGGGCGTGAAGTTCGTGGAGGAAAAGGTGTTCGTGGAAGGGGCCGTGCAGCGGATCTTCCGGAAGACGATCATCACCGCGAGCGTGATATACGCGATATCGAGATCGACGATCTGAGAAGACAGATTCAGGTACTTCAACTCCAAGTTCGGAATCGCAGAAATCGTGGGGGAACACCGCCGATTATAAGTTCTGATTCGGATATTTCTTCCAAGGGTGAGGAGTATCACAATGGTGTCAATTCCTTGACCAGAAATCGTGATAGGTATGCAACTAACCATTCGAGGGAAGTCGATATGAAGATCGAAACTCCGAATGTCGAAGGTAAGGCAAACCCTAATGATTCCTTTGTTTTTTGGGTTGATACTGTTGGGTTTAATGAGGGTATTTTTATCGAATCTTCAAGTCATGAAACTCTTGTCAACTGGTCAAAACCCCCTCGGTTTGATACAAATCCTGAAGAGTCAATTGATTCTTGGATGGATACAATGGGTTTTAAAGAAGGTTCTTTGGTCGAATCTTCAAGAGACGAAAATCTTGTTGATTGGTCCAAACCACCTAGGTATGATATGTGTCATTGTGACGTTTGTCGAGTATCGACAATCGGTCATGTTTATGACAATAACTCACCTGCTGGGTCCGATAAGGAGTCAGAGAAAATATTTGATAATCAAAGGACAACCTTGGTGTGGAAGTTTGAAGCGGTTACCATTGATTTTGGGTACACAGATCCATTTTACACGTATGTTCCATGTTCTCCTTGTCGATACATTATTCAGAAATTGTTTATTGAATTTTTCGTTTCAATGTATTGGGCTGATTGGATGGATGCTATCACAAGGGCTATGAAATTTAGAGTTCGTCAAGGATATAGAATTCCTTATGCAAATGGAGTTCGAATTTTTCGGGTGATCATAGTGTTCCTATCGACGGTATTGACTCGAGGTCGAGTCTTTTTCATGAAGGGGAGGATGATGCAGCTCCACAGACAATTCAAACAGACCGAGAAAGCTACAGAGGGTGAGGGTGAGGCTGCAATACAGGCGGGCGCCCTATAGTTTCCCAGGCGTGCGCCTCACTTGGCGAAAAATCAAGCCAACTTGCTGAACGCGAGGCGGGCGCCCCATCTCCTTCCATGCGGCCATCTCAATGACGGGAAAAGTCACTGATGTTTGCTGAAGGTTGATCGCTGCTACTGTTGTTTCCTTATTCCAATTTGGTAGTTTTCTTATGTCAATTGCTGGTATTTTGGGACTGATATTTGGGAATAATTTTGTCTTTATTTTGCTATTTTATTTTAGGGTTTTATTTATTTAGTAGTTCTAGAATATTCTTAGAGTAGTATTTAAACATGATTAAGGTTTTTGTATTGAAGAAGTTTTTGATTATGAATTAAATAAAAGAAAAGAGTGGCTACGGCTGTTTCTTTGTGAATCTTGGTTCATTCTTGTTCGGTTCATCTCATAACCTCTGTTTCCTACATCAGAATTTGTTGCTGAGATGGCAAGAAGTCTTGTTGACTTTTGATTCGTACAACCAATTTTCACTCAATTCGGACTTGTCTTCCGTCTTTTACGAGTAATTTCTTTTAGATATTAATCCCTCCGTTTTCCAAATAAATATTTAAATTTTATTTCAAGAAAACAATGTGTTTTTTACATATATCAATGGTAAAAATGCTTATATATTCTTGTTTTACACTTTAAACATTTGATTTTACCATGATAAAATAAAGTGTAAATTACAAAATATGGTCTAAACTTATGAATCTTTATCAATTTCGGGGCTGACATTCAATTTTTTTTACGATTTAGGGCTTAAAGTGGCTAATGTCGTGCAAATCGCGCTTTTAAGCCCTAGATTGATAAAATTTCTTCCCTATTTTGCAGTTGCATGAAAATGGTTGGTACTCAAATTGACAAGGTTTTTGCATTAGTTTTTTTTTTTTCAAAATGTGTCAAAAGGGTAATTACAAAATATGGCTTAAAGTTTACGGAGCAATACCACTTTGGAGTCTGACGTCCAAATTTTAGCGAAATAGGGTGTATGGTGACAATTTTTTTGGGTAAATTATAAAATAGGGTCTAAACTCCACGGAGTGATACCAGTTTAGGATCCGAGGTCCAAAATTTAGCGATACAGGGCTTGTGTTGACAAAGTTTGATCAAAAAAGGGCTTTTAACATAATTCGTTAGAAAACCTAGTTAAATCATATACTCCCTTCATTCCACGTGATTGTGGATTAAATTTTTTAGCGCAATAAATAAGTAATAATAGTATAATAAGAGGGAGATAATGAGTGTAGAAGGTGTTGTGAGAATGAAAAGTAAAATATGAGCGAAAATGAGGGGGGGGGTAGTAGTAGATTGTTATTGTAACTATGACAATTGAGTTCTCTTGAATATAAAAAACTAAAAACTTTGTCATTTTGGTAGTCTACACTCAAGTTTGACGGACGAAAAAGAAAATAAATTTACACCCACGTCGGACTGAGGGAGTCATGTAATGGTATTTGATGTTTAAAATTGTCCACTTTACCCCTCCAACTTTACAATTTTTGAGGGAATTGATGTATAATAATCATTAATATTCAAAATAGAGTTATTATTATTATCTTAATATATATACTTCTATAATTTTAATTATTTTAACTGAATGCAGATAATGATATTAAATTGATAAAAAATCTAATTAAAGAAAAAACTATCAAGAAAAAGGAAAAAACATATAAAAAGAAAAAAATTGTTCAAAAAAGACAAAAATGCGAAACAAAAGCCCTTTTTTTCTTCGCATTCTTCTCCGACCCATCTCCAACCCACTACCGTCTAACCTCATCATCACCCACTATCACACCATCACCTCCTCCCACCTTGATCCATGTACCGGCGACCCCCCTCCCATCGCCTTGCCGTTAGTCCCCACCCCCTCCCCTCCACCCCTACTCCTACACTCAGGCCCGGTTCTTGGGCTGTGCAACATGGCCTACTGCACAGGGCCCCATTTCTTCCTAGGGCCCCAAAATTACCCCAACCCAATACTACATACATAGCCCAAAACCTTATAACACAGAGAAGAAGAAAGCAACGACGCAAATGGCAAACAACGCTGACTTCCAAAAAAAAAAAAAAAGAAGAAGGAAGATTCATGGCTCGGAAATTACGCAAGATCAAACGGCAACTCGAAAATCGCGGCTTGATTGAATTGAAGAGGCGACAACGATTGGCGATTGCAAAACAAACAACGGTAAAATCCAATTTCTTTTCTTCTCCGATCAATTTCTTTTCTTCTCCGACTCCGATCAATTTCTTCTGTCACTGTGCTGCGCAATTGTGCAAAACTGCAAATTGCAATTCCCGTTGGCCATTGGCGTTTACTTGTTTGAATTTTGATCACCCATTTATTGTTAATCGGTTGTTCATCATTCATGTAGACTAGGTGTTTGTTAAAATGCCCGTGAGAGATTGAAGAGCTGAACTCTGAAGAAATTGTATTTGTGGCCTTGCCGGCTGCCGCCTTGGCCCTTGCGAGTTGCGCCGCTGCCTTGAAGAACTGAAAGAAGTCTCCAGAGTTCCAGGTTTTTTGTTCCATTTATTTGAAGTTTGAACTTTAATATTATTATTAAAAGTGTTACATTTTTATTTTATTTTTTGTATTTTTAACTATGCCTCCAGAGAACAACTACTGCACTCCCATTACCCCCTTAAGCCAACAGTTTAGGACAGAAAACCCAGCTTTCAAACTGTAGGTAGATAGTCCTCGAAGGATAAATAGGTTTGGGTTTATTATGGCATTACACGAACCACCAAAGGCGGGATATGGGTATCCCACACAAACCAACAAAAGAGTGTATCTATATCATTCTTGGATTTGATGAGAGTAAACAAAGCATCCTCGTATAACATACAACATTCATAAGGCAGGTAATACATAAACATGAACAGGCCCGTCCCAAAGTCTCGAGAAATTGTATTTTTTTTTGTATTTTTAACTATGCCTCCCAAGGGCCCATTATTTATATTAGCACAGGGCCTCAAAACTTATTGGGACGGGCCTGCCTACACTTTCTTTTTTTTTTTTTTTTTTTAACTTTTAACCCCTAATTAATGCTTTGACTTGTTCATGACATTGTTTATGCCCTATACCTATACTAGTCTGACATGGTTAGTGTTATTGGATTCTAGACAGTTTAATCAAGTGAGAAATGAAATAATATTAGTTTTTGTTGCTTTTATTTTTATGTAGCTTTACCACATTAATGGCTATGGATGGAATAGATTGTTGCTGGTAAAAAGAAAATCCATGTTTGGATGCAACCTACCTCTTTATTTGGTTTCTGGGCGGAACCAGGCATGGTAGGGTTCATTTTCCCCCTGACTTTTGTATTTTTTACAAATTGACCCTTTACAATTTTTGAATTTACTATATTCACCTCCTAAAAAGAAAAATTCAGGGTATATATATATATATATATATGTGTGTGTGTATTACCCAGAAATTCTGGGTAATACACATATATACACAGTGGCGGATCTAGGATGTTTCGACAGCGGGTGCACAATTTACATTATAAAAGTTCAAACTAATTTTTTTTTTCAAACGCGACGAGATTATAATACAAAATTTAAAACATAAGTTAATTATAAAAATATGTTATCTTTAACCCACCTTTTTCTTCTTATTGTTTACTTGGAAATAATAATCTTATGTCATGAAAAAAACAAAAACGATATTTACATTATAGTTGTTTTAATGATGACATCATTTTAGGAAGCATTTCTTGAAATTAATATTGTAATTTATTTTTTATAAGTTTCAAATTTACTTTTTTATAAACAATAAACGATGAAAAAACTAATAGATAATAAATAAAATTCATTTATATTAGTTAAAATAATGAGCAAAAGAATCCAAATATAAATATATTTAAAAAGAAAAAACCATTTATCAAAATATAGGCAAAAAATTTAACTTGAATAATAAATAAAAACTATTTATGATATGATTATAAAAGAATTTAAGTAAGATATTGAAAAAGAGTTTATTTCTCATATTAGAGGCAAAAAATAATTGAGATTATTTGTAGATATTAGGAATTGAACCCTGGTCCTTAGTGATAAACTTTAACAGCTTACCAACTAAACTAATCATAGAATCTGTTGAAAGAAATGATTGAAATTAAATAATCTTATCTACGGGTGCACTTAGTAAGTAATGTAAAAAAAATTATATTTTTTTAACTAGAAATAAAATTTGACCGAGTACACGTGCACCCCCACTTAATACTCTAAATCCACTACAAGGAAAATCGGATTTAGAGACGAAAAATTAGAGACAGACGAAATCTGTAGCTAATTTGGCGACATAATAGAGACAGAACCAAAAATCAGAGACGAATTCGGATTTCGTCTCTGAATTAGAGACGGATTCAGATTTCGTCTCTAATTCAGAGACGGAATATGAATCCGTCTCTAATTTAGAGACGGAATCCGAATTCGTCTCTAATTTAGAGACGAAATTCGAATCCGTCTCTAATTTAGAGACAGATTTAGATTCCGTCTCTAAATTTTAGAGACGGGTTTTTTATCTGTCTCTAAATTAGAGACAGATTCAGAATCCGTCTCTAAATTAGAGACAGATTCAGAATCCGTCTCTAAACTTTAGAGACAGATTTTAACCCGTCTCTAATTTAGAGACAGATTTTTGAATCCGACTCTAATTTAGTGACAGATTCAACATATGTCTCTAAAATTTAGAGACAGATTTAGTATCCGTCTCTAAATTTGACTTTTCTTCTATATACTTTCATTTGTTTAGTTTTTTTCTTTCTTTTTTTATATAACTTTTTCTAAAAAAAAACCACTAATTAACAAAGGCTAAAATATTGTTTTCTAGTCAATAATTTTTTTTTTGAAAAATAAAAAAAAATTTAGGGTAGTCCGTCCCTCTTTTGACTTTTCTTCTATATACTTTCATTTGTTTAGTTTTTTTCTATCTTTTTTTTATATAAATTTTTCTAAAAAAAAACCACTGATTAACAAAGGCTAAATATTGTTTTCTAGTCAATAATTTTTTTTTTTTAAAAAATAAAAAATAAATATAGGGTAGTCCGTCCCTCTTTTGACTTTTCTTCTATATACTTTCATTTGTTTAATTTTTTTTTATCTTTTTTTATATAACTTTTTCTAAAAAAACCACTGATTAACAAAGGCTAAAATATTGTTTTCTAGTCAATAAATTTTTTTTTTAAAAAATAAAAAATAAACATAGGGTAGTCCGTCCCTCTTTTGACTTTTCTTCTATATACTTTCATTTGTTTAGTTTTTTTCTACCTTTTTTTATATAACTTTTTCTAAAAAAAAACCACGAATTAACAAAGGCTAAAATATTGCTTTCTAGTCAATAAATTTTTTTTAAAAAAATAAAACATAAATATAGGATAGTCCGTCCCTCTTTTGACTTTTCTTCTATATACTTTCATTTGTTTAGTTTTTTTCTATCTTTTTTTATATAACTTTTTCTAAAAAAAAACCACTGATTAACAAAAGCTAAAATATTGTTTTCAAGTCAATAAATTTTTTTTTAAAAAATAAAAAATAAATATAGGGTAGTCCGTCACTCTTTTGACTTTTCTTCTATATACTTTCATTTGTTTAGTTTTTTTCTATCTTTTTCTATAACTTTTTCTAAAAAAACCACTGATTAACAAAAGGCTAAAATATTGTTTTCTAGTCAATAATTTTTTTAAAAAATAAAAAATAAATATAGGGTAGTCCGTCCCTCTTTTGACTTTTCTTCTATATACTTTCATTTTTTTAGTTTTTTTCTATATTTTTTTATATAATTTTTTCTACAAAAAACCACTAATTAACAAAGGCTAAAATATTATTTTCTAGTCAATAATTTTTTTTTAAAAAAATAAATATAGGGTAGTCCGTCCCTCTTTTGACTTTTCTTCTATATACTTTCATTTGTTTGGTTTTCTTCTATATACTTTCATTTGTTTAGGGTTTAGGGTTTAGGGTATAGGGTTTTTTTTTTTTTTTTTATTTAAAAAGGGGATCAACACATTTCACCGCTCCCCCCTTGATGCACTTCACAGAGGCGCCTAGCTATGCTAGGGAGGGCAATGTCATTCCCTCTAACCACTGGTGGGGGAATCGAACCCATGACCTCCAAGTTGGAAGCCATGAACTCTAACCATCAGGCTAAGATCCCACGTGCGGGTATAGGGTTTAGGGTATAGGGTATAGGATTTAGGGTATAGGGTATAAGATTTAGGGTTTAGGGTTTAGGGTTTAGGGTATAGGGTTTAGGGTTTAGGGGTTAGGGTTTAGGGGTTAGGGTTTAGGATTTAGGGTATAGGGTATAGGGTTTATGGTATAGGGTATAGGGTATATGGTTTAGGGGTTAGGGTTTAGGGGTTAGGGTTTAGGGTTTAGGGTATAGGGTATAGGGTTTAGGGTATAGGGTTTAGGGTTTAGGGGTTAGGGTTTAGGGTTTAGGGTATAGGGTTTAGGGGTTAGGGGTTAGGGTTTAGGGTTTAGGGGTTAGAGTTTAGGGGTTAGAGTTTAAGGGTTAGGGTATAGGGTTTAGGGTTTAGAGTTTAGGGTATAGGGTTTAGGGGTTAGGGTTTAGGGTATAGGGTATAGGGTTTAGGGTTTAGGGTTTATACCCTAAACCCCAAACCCTAAACCCTAAACTATAAGCCCTAAACCCTAAACCCTATACCATAAATCCTAAACTCTAAACCTTAACTCTGAGCCCTAAATCCTAAACCTTAAACCCTAAACCCTAAACCCTAAACTATAAGCCTTAAATCCTAAACCGTACACCCTAACCCCTAACCCCTAACCCCTAAACCCTATACCTTGAACCCTAACCCCTAAACTCTAAGCCCTAAACCCTACACTCTATACCCTAAACCCTAAATCCTAACCCCTAAACCCTAAACCCTATACCCTAAACCCTAAACCCTAAACCCTATACCCTAACCCCTGTCCATCATCATCATATGGTTTATTTGCTTGCTAGAGATCTTCCAGAGGAGGTTATAGAGGCGTTGAGATTTGATAATTCCGGATGCTATGTGGTTCGTAATTGAGTCGGGTCAGTTTTTGGCCTTGAATGGATATTGGTTTCTGCAAATATTTGATATTTGGATTGTTGGCTGCTTGGGATTGGTGTGCCCTTCATGGTTTAGTTTTCAACATGTCTGTGCAACTGAATTTCTTGCGGCAGTGGCTGATGATCATACGTTCATAGTCAATATTCTGAATTTGGAGCAGCTTATGGCATTAATTAATGTTTGGTTGCTGCATATTTTTGGTTTTTGTGGCTACAGGCGAAAATCTGATGTGCATGGCCATGCTCAATTGAGGACTCGGCCGTGCAGCGGTTGTGTTTCGGCTTGGAGTTTTGTTTGGATGGAGCGTCCGCTCCCATTCTTTTGGAGCGTCCGCTCCCTATGCGGACTGGTCTGGGCTTTTGGGCCTTGTGGGCGGGTTGGGCCTGTTTTTGGAGGTGTTTTTTTGGGTTATATTGGATCAGGCTTGGGTACTCTTGGGTGGGCTGTTTAGCATTTGGTAATGCATGGTGCCGTGCAACAACATTTTTGGGACACTTTGGGATATATTGGTTTAGCTTATATTTATGTTGGTTTTAGAGTTAGATATTTTAATTACCGCTCACTGATGTAATATTTTCTTTCATCAATAAATGCTCCCAGGTGTCGTCCTGGTTCTTCAAAAAAAAATAAAAAAAATACTCTAACCCCTAAACCCTATACCCTATACCCTATACCCTAACCCTTATACATTATACCCTATACCCTAACCCCTAAACCCTAAATCTTATACCCTAAATCCTAAACCCTATACATTGAACCCTAACCCCTAAACTCTAAGCCCTAAACCCTACACCCTATACCCTAAACCCTAATTCCTAACCCCTAAACCCTAAACCCTATACCCTAAACCCTATACCCTAAACCTAAACCCTATACCCTAATCCCTAAACCCTAAACCCTAAACCCTATAACATATACCCTATACCCTAACCCTTATACATTATACCCTATACCCTAACCCCTAAACCCTAAATCATATACCCTATACCCTAAATCCTATACCCTATACCCTAAACCCTAAATCCTAAATCTTAAACCCTATACCCTAAACCATAAACTCTAAGTCCTATACCCTATACCCTAAATCCTATACTCTATACCCTAAACCCTAAACTCTAACCCTAAACCCTATATCCTTATACATTATTAAATTATTATTAATAAATTTAAAATAATTAAATTAATGAGTATTATTATTAATTAATAACATTATTATTTTTGATATTATGTATTATTACTAGATATTATTAATATTATTATTAATTATATAATAATAATTGCTAATATATTCAATTATATAATTGAATAATTAACAATAACATCATTATTAGTCTTATTATTAAGTATTATTACTAATTACTATTTTCTTTAAAGATTAAATTATTGTTATTGTTAATAAGTATTTTTTTATAATTTATTAATATCAATTATTACTTAGGTATATTAATATTTCTTAGAAGTTTAAATTATTAAATTATTATTAATAAATTTAAAATAATTAAATTAATGAGTATTATCATTAATTAATAACATTATTATTTTTTATGTTATGTATTATTACTAGTTATTATTAATTATATAATAATAATTATTAATATATTCAATTATATAATTGAATAATTAACAATAACATCATTATTAGCCTTATTATTAAGTATTATTACTAATTGTATGATAATGTTATAATTCTTGATATTAGGCATACTACTATAACTAAAATTTTGAATAAATCAAATAAAAGCATGTAAATATTTTAGATAACTTTTTATAAATTTCAGTAATAAAAAAATCTAAATTATTTTTTCCTATTCAATAAAAAATAATAAAAATTACTAATTATTATTAATACTATTATTAATATTATTACTGATTATATAATTACTATTAATATTAATTAATTAATTAATTAATAATTAATTAATAAATATTATTAATAATAAATATTATTATTCTTAGTATTAGATATAAATATTAGTGTGAAATAAATATAAGTACGTGTGATGTGGCATTGTTTGATTGGATTTTAAAATTTCACGCGGATTATGGGTCAAAGCAAGATCCGACCATTCAATACATTCGATCAAACGGTCCAAAACATTCCAAACAAACACAATTTCTCCCTCTCCCTATTTCTCTTCTCTCCCCTTTTCACTCTCTCTCTCTCTCTCTCTCTCTCTCTCTCTCTTTCTCTCTCTCTCTCTCTTCAGTTTCAATCTACACAACGCCTTCGCCACCACCGTTTTCTCTCTCTCTCTCATTTCCCTCAGCTCCCTCACCGTCCCTTCAGCCTCCTCCGGCGCTGCCACAGCCACCGCCGTCTCATTTCAATCACTGATCTGTGCCATTTCGAGCAACATTTTCGACTTTCTTCGTTTTGATTCAACCGGAAAAAGGTAAAATGGAGAGAGCTACTCCGGTAAGGAAGCCTCACACATCCACCGCAGATCTGCTCACTTGGTTGGAAGTTCCTCCCACCGATTCACCTGCCAACGATTCGGCCCGCTCTGCTGCCCGTTCTCATCAGAGGTCTGTTCATATATCTTTTTGTTTTTTGAAATATGGTGATATTTACGATTTTTTACATGATTTGATTGTTTTTTGGGTGGAATTTGACAGACGTCGGATGGGATCAGTAAGGTGGTGTTTGGAGGTCAGGTAACAGATGAAGAAGTCGAGGGATTGAATAAATGGTCTGAGATCTGGCTTTAATTCATTCTAAATCAATACTATATCTGAGTTTTTTGAAGTTGCTGGTGGATTGCGGTGGTTGCTGGTGGTTAGACGGTGGTGAATGGTTGCCGGTAGTTAGACGACGGTGAATGGTTGCCGGTGGTGGAAGTTTGTGAGGACTAATTTGAGTATAAAAGAAGTTTAGGGGTGCAAAGTGTAACTATGAAGTATCAAGGACTGATTTGAAATTAATAAAAATTAAGGGACTGATATGAGAATAAGAAAAGTTAAGGGATTGATTTAATATATATTTAAAAATATATATTAATATATTTTAAATATATATATATATATATATATATATATATATATATATATATATATATATATATATATATATATATATATATATATATATATATATATATTTAAAATATATTAATATATATTTTTAATTATATATATATATATATATATTTTAAAAAAAATTATCAATTTAGCGACGAAAATATCCGCTAAAATGGTTCGAAAATAAAACGAGAATTTAAATATAGACGGAAATCTGTCGCTAATCCGTAGACGGTCATATCAGTAGCTAATTTAGACACGGACATATCTGTCTCTAATTTAGAGACGGACATATCTGTCTCTAATTTAGAGACGGCCATATCTGTCTCTAAATTAGAGACGGACATATCCGTCTCTAAAATAGCTACAAAATAGCGACGCCCAATTTAGCGACAAACCTGCACCCACGGACTAGCTACGGAACAAATCCGTAGCTAAACACAATTTAGCTACGAAATCTTCATTTTAGCTACGGAATTTGCCGTAACTAAAATCGATTTTCCTTGTAGTGATCCGCCCATGTATATACACACAAACACATCTCTCTAAATCTGTGTGTGTGTGTGTGTGTGATGTCAAAAATGGTAGCATGATCTTTATTAATGCCACAGCCACCTCTTGTAAGGAGGCTAGAGCAGATTAGCAACTACTTGCATATGTTGCAATTCAGGTTATATGCTTGAAGAATGAGCATGGAGCTTCTTTTGCTAATTATCTACTCATTCTGTCCCAAAATGAATGTCCAAAATATTTGAAATTTACTGTTGATCAACAGCAAATTTGAAAATTTTGGACATATGTTTTGGGACGGATAGTAGCAAATTTCATTTTCATATGTAAGAAAAAAAAAAACCATATCATGTTTAACCTAGCAATACATCTCATAAGCACTTGGCATTTTGCAGATTTGACTAATGTACAGAAGAAAGGAAATAATGGCAAGTCTCAGTTTAAAGACAGAAAGAGAAAGCCATGCAAAGTACAGAGACGTATGGCTGAAGCATTCTCAACTGAAACACACTGATGTTTAATTCCATCTCTTGTCTGCATTATGATATCCACCAGAATAGAACTTATTATGAGTTTGTTCCATTTCATCCTGCCTAGCAGCTAAGACTTCAAAATCCTCCTCTGTGAACTCAGGCATCGCATACGGATACGTGGACGTGTTCATTGATGAATTTATGTTCATACCCTCGTTAGAGACCTGCTGAGGTGGTGCATATTGATACATCAACGCGTTCATTGATGAATTTACGTTCATACCCTCATTAGAGACCTGCTGAGGTGGTGCATATTGATGCATGAAGGTGTTCATTGATGAATTTACGTTCATACCCTCGTTAGAGACCTGATGACGTGGCACATATTGCTGCAAATATATGGAACCGGGGAAGGACAAATCATCTAAGCAAGTAGCTTGTGTATCTCCTAATAGATGATTTTCAGTGTTACTTGGATTGTTCATCTCCCCAAATTCAAGCAGTAATGTTGATTAGCATTTCCTTGTGCTGTTGCCATAGCTATAAAATCCAGCCCTTGAAAATGATTGTTTACTCCTTGATTGCCCCAGTTCATCAATGAATATACGTTCATACTGAAAGTTTCATGTAGCTAGAAAGCTTTAAACAACTCAACAGTTCACAGATGTATCCCACAACTGTCCACACATCCACTATTAATGCAGCGAAATAAAATGATAAAACAGGAATTATATACATTCACTGGTTTTGATCTCAGCAAACTAGGCTTACGTCCAAAAACTTTTCACTATTAAAAATTGTGTTACTTACAAAAACACTAATAAGTGAAAACTAAAATACGAAAATACTAAACAAGTTCTAATCACCTTCTATGATAAGAACAGACCCCATTTCCCAAGTAGACTCTATTCCAATCAGAAGTAAAACAAAGAACTTGACAAAAACCTAGATGTGAGTTCGGATGTAAGGCACAACCTTCACTCACAACCTAAATTGACAATGTTGAAAACGTGAATCACAACTTTGTATTGTCTCTCAAATTCACTCCAAAGCCGTGTCTCCTCTTGTGTGCTGACCACTTTGTATTTCTATGCACCTTGTGAGGATCTTCACGAAATTAACCATTTTCCTTTTGTGAGTTTCCAAATCCTACAAGAAAACATGAAGTACACTCACAAGGAAAGATCTTTTGTTAGTAGGTTAGTCATAATATAAATATATGTACATAAATAAAAGATATTTACAATATTAACAAATATATAAATCTTTCATGAAAGTCCCAAAATCAACTTACCATTTTTGATATTGATTCAAAATAAGAAAACACATTGTTTCTTAAAATCTCACTTTTTCAATCTTCCTCTATTTTGAACTTTCTGGTCAAAACCAAAAATTTATGATGATCATATCATGACCAATATTTTCAGACATGGAAACTCTCCCTGAATGGATGTGTGTGCAGATGTGTCAACACATCCACACAAAACAACATAGAACAAATTAGTACTAAAAATTGCAATTCAACAAATATAAACTAAAGCAACCATTCAGCAAATGTATTTAGGAATTACAGTCCAAGACTAAAACTAACAAATAACTAAAATGAATATTAAAAGCAAAATAATAAATATTAAAACCAAACCTGTTGATGATTCATTCACAAGTAAGAACAAAAAGTAAAACTCCCCCTGAGTTTAAGCATCCCAACTGAAATATCAACAGTGGCAGCAAAGACAAAGCAGTATCGGTATCATTCTCGTCCTTTTTCTTCTTCTCCCCCTTTTGACTAGAAAGTGTAGTCTCTATTTCTGGAAATTCCACCGTCAAACCCTTAAGATTCTTGGCATGTGTCTGAGAGGCAATCAGTTAAGCATTGAGAGCAGTGGAGAGGGTATCAGCTGCAACAATTTCTGCATCTAGGGATTCTATTTAATCATCAAAAGAAATTACAGATGTGAGATAAGATGTGGCCACATCCTGACCCACATCCACAGCTTCAGATCTATTGATTCTGCAGATTGGTTAGACAGAGAGAGAGAGAGAGAGAGAGAGAGAGAGAGAGAGAGAGAGAAATATATGGTGCGTGTGTGTGAGAGAAATTACGAGAACAGGGAGCAAAAATTACAGAGGGTTTAAGGAGATGGGACGGATGTAAGGGTTTAATAAATACACACAACTCCCCCTTTTTAATTGAATTAAGGAATCCTTCTCCAAAAAGGTCTCATAAAACCAAAATACCACAAAGATCCTCCAACGGCTATAACCCTTTGATATTTCTACAACAAATCTTGAAAAAATAGGGATTAGAATAAATCAAAATTTTGCCAACTTTTTATGAAAACAAAAATCACTTTAGCCATATCTTTTTCAACTGAATCCCTTTTAAAATTATCCTTCCTTTTCAAACAAGGATTGATACACACCTTTCTTTTTCATGGGAGATTTTGAAAAACAAAAACATGTTAAATCAAAGAATAAATTGAGAATGAAAATAAATTAACTAGCATATTTACAAAGCTCCCTATATGACCTAATATGCAGAATGACTATCATGATGCAATCAAACAGGTGAAGGAAAAGATCTCAGCACACATATGTGGCATAGGATGTGAGTCACATTTGGGGACACATTTAGATCACAAAAAGTCAATGAGCAATAATCCAATCTGCACAGCCTCTAGGATGCATCCACCCATTTTTTATTATGGATATTTGCATTTTGAGTAGCTTTCACTTTTCTTGAATCCCAAAGATAACCCTTTTTCCTAATGATCTTATTAAGTTTGATTTCAAGATTTTTTATGAGAATCACTTGATCACAATGGTTTGCCTTCATAATGAGGGTGAAGCAACTGTTTCTCATTGATTTTTAAGGCACCCACTGTGAGATATCTAATAAGATTATATCATGTTATCAAAAGACAACAAGAACAGGAAATGCCCACAATTAAGTGATCAGAAAATGTCAAAGATGAAAACTCACAAGTGACCATACTATATTTCGTGCAAATGCATGATACATTTTTTTTCTCAGTTAGATAATATACAAATGTATTAGAGGATGTGTGCACATTTGGGCACACAACCTTAAATATCACACAATTCAAGAGACTTCCTCAAGGAGAAAAATCTCTCCAAATCTAATGCCTTTGTAAATATATCAGCCAATTGATTTTCATTCCCAACAAATTCCAGACACACAGCTTTTTTTCTACAAGATCCCTAATGAAATGATATCTAATATCAATGTGTTTTGTTCTAGAATGTTGGACATGATTTTTAGATATGTCTAAGGCACTTTTGTTATCACAAAAAGCAGTCAAAATTTTGCTATTCAATCCATAGTCTTTCAACATTTGATTTATCCACAGCAGTTGTGTGCAGCAACTTCCAAGGGCTACATATTCAGCCGCTGCAGTGGATAAGGACACACAATTCTACTTCCTACTGTATCAAGAGACAAGGTTGTTCCCTAGGTAGAAGTATCCACATGTAGTACTCTTCCTATCATCACTATTTCCAGCCCAATTTGAGTCTGTATAGCCAACCAAATTGGTGTTTGTCTTCTTGGAATAGTGTAGTACTAGGCTCACAGTCCCATCCACATATCTGATTATCCTTTTCAAGGCTTTAAGATGGGACACCTTTGGGTTAGCTTGATATCTTGCACAGAGACATACACTATACATGATGTCTAGTCGACTTGCAGTGAGGTACAAAAGGCTTCCTATCATGCTTCTGTATAAGGTCTGGTCTACACTCTCACCATCTGAGTCATGGCTCAGCTTTTGGGAAGATTCCATTGGTGTTTTGAGGTGTGAGGAGTGTTCAAGCTCAAATTTTTTCACAAGATTCTTGGCATATTTGGACTGAGAGATGAACATACCATTTTTGAATTGTTTTATCTGTAGGCCTAGAAAATAGTTCAACTCTCCTACCATACTCATCTCAAATGTAAAGGTCATGCTTTCCACAAAATCAGTTAACATAGAGTCAGAATTTGAACCAAACACAATATCATCCACTTAGATTTGTGCCACAAGAATCTCCTTTTTATTTTTCCTTACAAACAAAGTTTTGTCTACCTCACCTCTCTTGAATCCTAGGTGAAGCAAATGGTCAGTCAGCCTACCATACCAAGCTCTAGGGGCTTGTTTTAGCCCATACAGAGCTTTCTTCAGTTTATACACATGGTTAGGATACTTGGAATTCACAAAACCTTTAGGTTGTTCAATATAGGCTTCCTCATTCAATACCCCATTTAGAAAGGCACTCTTAACGTCTATTTGATGAAGAGTGAGCTTGAGGTAGCAAGCAATGGCCAACAAGAGTCTAATGGACTCAATTCTTGCAACAGGAGCAAAAGTCTCCTCAAAATCAATTCCCTCAATTTGGGTATAACCTTGAGCAACTAGCCTAGCCTTATTCCTAGTAATCACTCCCTGCTCATCAGTTTTATTCTTGAAAATCCTTTTGGTTCCTATAACATTTCCATGAGAGGGCCTAGGGACAAGGGTCCAAACCTCATTCTATTCAAATTGAATCAATTCTTCTTGCATAGCAAGAATTCAGTCAGCATCTTTCAATGCTTCAGTGGTATTCTTAGGTTCAATCTTTGAAACAAAGCAGCAAAAACTTACCTTGAAGTATGCTGATGAGCAACTCCACAAACCAGCCAGCTTTCTATAGTCCACCTTGTCTTTCTGTCTTGTTCCCACTTGAGCATGCACATCTCCCACAACTTGTGTAGTGGGGTGGTTCTTCTGGATTTTGGAGGGAATGTCCCTTGATCTATCCACACTCCCATCCATATTACCTTCTGGAGCATCATCCTGATCAGACTCAGAGGAACTGTCCTCAGTTTCAGAATTTTGAATGGATGTGGGAGCAGATGTGGGTTCAAATGTGGATGCAGACTTGGTTACATCCTTTGCTGTTTCAACAGGTTTTTCAATTCTGGCAGTTTCTGTTGGTTCTTCAGCACCTGTTTCTGTATCTTTCCAGTCCAGTAAGCAACCTGAAACATCATCCTTAGCAGTCTTGAGGTTAAGATCAAGTGAGTCATCAAAAACAACATTAACAAATTTCATAATGGTTTTTGTTTTTAGATTAAAAACTCTGTAGGCTCTACTATTGGTGGAATATCCCATGAAAATTTCTTTTTTCACTCTTTGAATGGGTTTCTTGCTAAGAAGGATTTGATATGGGGTGACAATGCTACCAATCCTAAGGAACACTCTATTGCCAATGTGACAGGCAGTGTTCAATGCTTCTGCCCAAAATTTCTTGGACAAATTTTTAGAACTTAGCATAATCCTAGCCATTTCTTGTAAAGTTCTATTATTCCTTTCTGCAATTCCATTTTGCTGTGGAGTGATTGGTGCAGAAAATTCATGTGTGATTTCCTTGGAGTTACAGAAGGCAGTGAACATGGAGTTCTCATATTTAGTGTCATGGTCAGATCTAATCCTCATAGTCTTAAGACCATAAAGATTCCTAACCCTTTTATACCAATTTTTGAACTCTCCAATAGTTTCAGATTTCTATCTTAAGAACATCACCCAAGTATACCTAGAGTAATCATCAACACACACAAATGCATACTTTTTCCTACCAAAGCTTTCTACTTCAATAGGTCCCATCAAGTCAGTATGAATCAGCTCTAAACACCTAGATGTGGAGCATTGTTGGACCTTTTTGTGTGATGCTTTTGTTTGTTTTCCCTTTTGACATGAACTACAAACATCAGGATTCTTGAAGTTCTTAGGGAGGTCCTTAACAGCTTCAAACCTTTGAAGCTCTTCCATTGTTCTGCAGCTAGCATGCCCTAATTTTTGGTGCCACAGATTGACATCCTTAGCTTTTGAGCTTAGACAAGAAAGATTGTTACTAAATTGGTAACAATTATCAGCAGACCTAGGATCAGTGAACACACACTTATTATCTTTATCAAATATCTCACACAAGTGTTTGTCAAATTTCACATAGAGGTCATCATCACATAACTGACTGATGTTAATTAGGTTGGCTTTAAAGCCTTCCACAAGGTATACATTGTGCAATTTTGGGAGACCCTTGACATCTAGGGTTCCTTTCCCAACAATTTTGCCTTGAGCACCACTGTAGCGTTGATATTTTATTGAATAACAGAGCCGCCACTTATTATTTATTTATGGAAAACAATAAGAAAAACCTTTTGATGATTTAAGGAGATTTGAGGGTTCGGGGGTTAAGTTATGGAATGGAAAGGTCGAGGAGCACCCATTCCACCAAATTCGGAGATCGGTCTTGCCAATTGAGTATTATCAATCTAATTATTAAACAAACAACCACTAATTAATTATTTAATTAGGAATATCGGGTTGTATGCTTCGAGATAACCTCCATGAATTAAAGGGACTCTAGGCTAACCCATTTTATGGGATTACACCACTCTAAAAGCTAATAGAGAGATTGAGAAGAATAATAGGAATTTACCTTGTGTTTAGAAGATGTTTGATTTAGAACGTGGTTCTAAGGTGTCTTCTCGGCCGAGAAATGAATTGGACAGAGCTTCGCCTTGATTTTAGGCTTGAGCCTTGATGTTCGTCAATCAACGTGGTTGATGGATGAATTTAGGAGTTGTTTGTGAGTGATTTGAAGGAGTCTTTCGTGGAAAGAAACCAACAAATTGTGTGTGTTATGTGTTTTCGATCGGGAATCGGGGACTCCTGAAATACTGAAAGCTATCAGGTATTTATAGGGGTTTAAAAGGTGGATGAATGACTTGGTCACCAAGATTAGGTGACTCAAGTGGATTGGGACTCCTCCCAATGAAGCTTCCAGAACCCTCTAGTCAGTAGAGACCCGAATTAGATGATATTTATCAAGAAAAGAGGTTGAAACGGAGAAGGAAAGTGATTATGCATATCCTGCAGAGGGGTTGTCTCATGTGAGTCACGCCTGTTCCGCGCGGGACAACTAGTCATTTAACCATTTTGCCCTCTTCAGTTTATTCCGTTAGTCAGTTAGGTCCAAAACTAACGAGTTTAGTTAGAAACTTAACGAAACATGACGAAACTAATATACTTTCATCAAAACACAAAAGAGAGACGAAGAGTAGTGTAATCATGAATTATTGGTTCAGAATGGGGTGTCTACAGAGCCCCTCGGCGACAAGACTTATGGAAGAAGTCATGTCGTTGATAGAAAAGACATCATTCTGAACATTGGGATGGTCGTACCGCACGGCTGCCTACGTATCTCTATCGGAGAATCAGACCAAAACGTAGTTCGATTCCAAAACACTAAAAAGGTTGTTTTTAGGTATTTTGAAAATTATTTTTGAAAAGCAATTTTGAAAGAGAGAAAGGTAAGATCGTACTGAGGAATCAAGGACTTGACCCAATTCTGATGATACCTGGTTTGCTGATGAAGTTGTTGAAGTACGCCGTCCGAGGTTACTGATGTTGCTGTTGTTGACGTTGTTGCCGAGGTCACGGACTTTGTTGTCGTTGCTGCCGTCACAGACTTTGTTGTGGTTGCCGAGGTTACGGACTTGAAGTTTGCTGCCGTCACAGACTTTAATGTTTTCGAGGTCACGGACTTGAAGTTTGCTGCCATCACAGACTTTGTTGATGTTGCTGAGGTCACGAACTTGAAGTTTGCTGTCGCCACAGACTTTGTTGATGTTGCCGAGGTCACAGACTTGAAGTTTGCTGCCGTCACAGACTTTTGAAGTTGTCGGTTTGAGGTGGAGGTTCTGTCGGCTCCTGTAATACAAGGATATATGCATGCTGGTCTCGGATAGACCCGAAAGATTCTTACCTTTCTGCACCTGCTAGCATATAAAGATTCCAAATAGATTTTCCAGATTTTAGTTGTTTAACTGGAGTTACGTAGTGGTGCCCACGTCTGTTCGTGTAAATGGCCGGTTGGTCATTTTGGCGATGAGTTTATGTATGAGTGTATGGTATATGGAAATTTTGGGACATTTGTATGTATTTATATTTGAGATGGGTAAATTGTATGAGTGAACTTGTGTTTGACAAATTGGGACCAAAACAGATTTTGCAGAATCTGTTGCTAGTCAGTAAGGCTGAATTTCAATGAATAACCTTGTGTGAACACATCTAGGTCTGTTGCGAATCTTCATTCTTAATTCTCTCTTGAATCGTGTCTCTAGGATACAAACGATTACAAATCTGTCGACTGTCGTAATGACTCTATGTCCAAGGCCCTTTGTTGTCTCAAGCCCCAAGTTGCTTGAAGGTGGTAGATGACTTTGTGAACAGGCTTGTGAAGCTACTCTCTTGATTTGAAGATGATCGAAGAAGGCTCTCCTTGCTGATTTGATTTGAAGAGGATCGAATGACGTCCGATGAAGAAGGTTGAAGAATACTCTCCCTTTGTCTTTGATTTTTTTTTCTTAGTGACGCACCCTGGTTTTTGCCTAGACCGCCCTTTCGGGTTTTCAATCTAGCGGGCATCTCTTTTGCATCTTTTTTTTCTTCAAGATAGTATGTTGACTCGAAGAGAACTCAGGTGAGAAAATCTTATTGAGGAGAGAGAGATGAGATATCAAGTTAGTTGAGGAGAGACGGACTCTATTCTTTGGAAGGTGATCCAAGCATTGACTCTTTGGAAAAGTGTATTCTCTAATGATGAGAGTGAGAAGCAAAGAGGAAATCTCCTAATGAAGATTTGGTTATTTTGAAGAGTTGAAGTAGAGATTGACTGGTGAGGAAAGGTTAGGAAGCCCCAGTTTTTATGCTTGGATTTCAAGAGTGTGTATGAGAGTGGCTAACAGGAATCCCCTAGTCTCAACAAGAAACGTTACTTGGCTCAAGGATCTAGAAAAGTTGTTTTACCTTTTAATGAACCGTGCATCATCTAGAAATTTCTAAATAAGTTTGAGAAGGAAGCCAATCATTAGCATGACTTAAGGGTAAACATTTTTCTTGATACTGAAAGTGTTCTTCACTTGATGTAAGAGGATGTTGTGTATCCTTCATTTCTTTTGTTGGTATCACTTGGCTCCTCTTCTTTGTGGGAGAGTCCTTCATGTATTTGAAGTTTCACCTTTGTTGTGGGGGTGATGAAAGCTTGAGAGTTTTTTTTATACTCTCAAAGCTTTGAATTGAGTAGCCCCACTCTTCTTGGGATGAATGTTGACAGCAGCACCTTTGGCTTTCTTCGTTTGTTGACCTTTGACTTTCAGTAGGGGTAATGTTCAGCCCTTAAGCCTTCTAAGGGTAACTTTCTTCTTAAACTCGCTTAGAAGTCTCTATTTTTTGCGATGATTTAGGGAATAGAGGGTCCATTATTCTGTATGAATTAAATGATATTCATGAGGTAGAATAACCTTAGGGAAAGTGTTTAGGAAAAATGACTTTGATTAATTGAGAAATTTAAGAACAGACTCGATAGTTTAGATGATATAAACTAGAGGAGGTGAGGAGTACTAGAAAGACAGAATGACTCTTCGAGTTCATACTTGGAAATTTAAAACCTAATCTACTTCTATCAAAGGAGAAAGGGAGAGGATAGTTGTAGCCCCAAAGTGGTAAGTGTAGCTTTCTTCTCGGAGCTTCATCTTCTTCATGGATT
Source organism: Adenophora triphylla var. japonica (assembly GCA_022495995.1). Taxonomy (NCBI): domain Eukaryota; kingdom Viridiplantae; phylum Streptophyta; class Magnoliopsida; order Asterales; family Campanulaceae; genus Adenophora; species Adenophora triphylla. The sequence continues at coordinate 555,224 of JAFEMH010000291.1, read as the reverse complement.
ATGAGGGAGAGGATTGGTGATGACGTTGGGACGTTCTAACTCTCCATTGTCAAAGAGGTCTTGGATGATGTCCTTCAAGTGGTGTCAAGTGTTGGTGTCGTGGCCGGAGAAGTGTGGTACTTGCAGAATAAGTGATGAGCATGATTAGGACCAATATCCTTAGGAGGACCACCTTCTCTTTGTTTGATCTTTTCATTCTTGACGAGCACATCGAAGAGTTCTTCTTGAGTGATTCCTTCAATTTTGTCATAGTGCCTCTTTTTCTTTTCGGGAGGAGGAACATCAGAATACTTGCCGGTGTTGGGGCAGTTGAATGCAATAGCGTTGACAGAAGCATCCTTACTTGTGGTAGGTTTGTTGAAGCGGAAAGTGCTTTCCTTCTTTCTACTTTTTAGGAAGTCATCAATCCTAATTCCGGACTCATGGAGTTCATTGAAACTAGTAAAATAATTATCGACGAGCTTCTCTTGAAATTCATCACGGAGGCATTGGAGGAAGATGTGGATTTGCTCTTTGAGAGTAGGTCTTTCGACAATTTCAGTAAGTTTGAGTCTCCATCTTCTAGCAAATTCAGCAAAAGACTCATTTGCATGTTGCTTGGTTTGTTCAAGATCCCTCCTAGTAGGGCGGTAAGTGGAGTTGTCTTTGAATTGCCTTTGGAAGACTAAACATGCAGATGACCAATCAAGCCTTGTAGTCATAGGAAGAGACATGTACTAATCCCTTGCAGCACCCTCCAAAGTTTGGGAAAAGCATTGGGTCAAGATTGTGTTATCAATGCCCATTGGAAGCATAACACAAGTGTAGGTTTCAACATGAGCTCGAGGACAAGTAGTACCATTAAACTTGGCAATATCGGGTGTCTTGTACTTGCGAGGAAACTTGGGGATGGATTGTTGGAGAGCATCGGGATCAAATGGAACGAATGACCCCTTTGAAGTGTCAAGGGTTGCAAGTTTCTTCTCAAGATAGTTCTTAGTAACATGGTCACCAAGTTTAGTAGTTTCACCACTGTCTTCTTTCTTCGTTTTAGTGCCCTTGGATGTATGTTCCTCATCATCAGAGGAGGATGAGGAAGAGGATGAATCAGATTCTTCCTCTTTCTTACTTGACTTCTTGGTTTTCCTATTCTTTTTGGTGTATGATTCCTCTTCATCGGAGGAGGATTCCTCTTTCTTCTTTTGTTTTCTTCCTTTCTTGACTTTCATCTCGTTGAGCTCTTGCATGAGGGCGAACATTTGGGCATTTTGCTCATCAATTTTCTTACTTTGTTCATCCATCTTAAGCAGGGCTTGGATGATTTGGGCCTTAGCTTAGTTGATTTCAGCTTTCGTGACAGAAGGAGAAGCAGACATCGTGTCGAGCTTTGGCGAAGAACCTAAACGTGTAGCAACCGTGTTAAACCATGATCGAGTCCCAACAAGTCGGCTGAATAGGGTGAATGAAGGCTTGAAGGTTTTCGCCAAAACACGAATAGACCGAACACTTGTCTCGCACGGGACAAGTAGTCTCGCGCGAGACAACACCACGGGAAGTGACAATTTCTGATTTTAGTCCTAATTTTGGTCAGCCGGAAAATCCGTTTTGGGGGTTTCTAACATTCGAAATCCAAACCTAGGGACCTAGGGGCCGAAGTTATCCCAAGTAACATCAATTTTTGTGCAATAAATTTAGTGAGAAATTTTTCTCTTTTTAGGGGCAAAACTGAAGGGACAATCATAGGGACATTTCCGAAGGGACAATTCAGAAGCGACAATTTTTTGATTTCTTTTTCATGGATTATTGCACAAAACAAGATCTTGACAAGGGATTACAAGGACTCCAAGATCAAACCGACCGGTCACGGAGTGTCTTAAAAGGTCAATCTACATGATATGTGGCGATGCAGGGCTGGAAGGCTAGGCTTCCCGCGATATGACTATCTAGATGGATTGAAGACGCGGAGTGGGATGATCCAACTTCGGAGAGACCGGCGACTAGATGGTTACCGTCATCCGTCCTTAGTGTGGGTCCCGGGTTTATCAAGGGTATGTAGTGCAATGACAGATATAATATGAGTGCGCGTGTGTGAGAGTCAATCTAGGTGATAGAGTAAAATAGAAAGTTTTATTTTTGAAAACTAAAGAAAAACAGATAGTGGCCGCACCAAGTGGTTGCCTACGTTTCTTCCAAATTAGAAAGACTCAGGCCGTCGTAGTTTCACTTAAAAGAGAGAGAGAAATAAATAAATTAATTTAAATTACAACTCCCGAATCCTCCATGGACCGGACTTTTTATCAAGAAACCAATCGCACGCAGGTATATAGTTCAAGTAATTAACAATTACTCTACCTTGCAAAATAAAGTTAGCACAAGCAAAATAATACTCCCTCCGTTCCAGACCAAGAGTCCTACTTTCCCTTTTGGTCCGTCCCAGACCAAGAGTCCCTTTCCTTAAATGAAAAGTTTTTCATATATTTATACCCTTATCATCTCCATTTATTTACAAAAAAACCATTACTATTCCTCCCACTCATTCTTTCTCCTATTAAATATTTTTAACTTTTACATTCTCTCTCCTATTCCCTACCACACATTTAACTTTTACATTCTCTCTCCTATTCCCTACCACACATTTAATTTTTATATTCTCTCTCCTAAAATTTTCTACCCACTTTAAAAAAAAATTCTTAAGAAGCGTGAAATTCTCCCCGAGGACCCTTGGTCTGGGACGGAGGGAGTAATTTATTTTGATTTTTCTGAATTTTTAAAACATTTCTGTAAGTTTTGTTTTGTTTTTTTTTTTTTACATCGTCAAACTTTTCTTTCTTTTAAAGAAAAGTCAATTGGATTTTTTTTCTTGATGTGGTCCAACGTGAAAGGAAAGGTCAACAACCAGGTTTGTTTGTCTGTTTTTTTTTAATTGCTTCATTTGATGCCGCCGCCAAACAGGCCTTTCTTGCAGAATAGTAGTTTCGCGCGGGACTGCCTTGTCCCGTGCTGGACAAGCAGTCTGACAGTATTTTTTTTTTATGAATATAGTACAGAAAAATTTTGAAAAATTCAGAAAAATCAAATTTTTTTTTTTTGCAGAAAAATAAAAAGATTGATAATATTCAATTGTGCGCAAGTCTAACCCTTTTAATTAATTGTCCCCAACGGAGTTGCCAAAACTGTAGCGTTGATATTTTATTGAATAACAGAGTCGCCACTTATTATTTATTTATGGAAAACAATAAAAAACATTTTGATGATTTAATGAGATTTGAGGGTTTGGGGGTTAAGTTATGAAATAGGAAGGTCGAGGAGCACCCATTTCACCAAATCCGGAGATCGGTCTTGCCAATTGAGTATTATCAATCTAATTATTAAACAAGCAAACCCTAATTAATTATTTAATTAGGAATGTCGGGTTGTATGCTTCGAGATCACCTTCATGAATTGAAGGGATTCTAAGCTAACCCTTTTTATGAGATTACACCACTCTAAAAGCCGATAGAGAGATTGAGAAGAAGAATAGGAATTTACCTTGTGTTTAGAAGATGTTTGGTTTAGAACGTGGTTCTAAGGTGTCTTCTCGGTCGAGAAATGAATTGGACAGAGCTTCGCCTTGATTTTAGGCTTGAGCCTTGATGTTCGTCAATCAACGTGGTTGATGGACGAATTTAGGAGTTGTTTGTGAGTGATTTGAAGGAGTCTTTCGTGGAAAGAAACCAACAAATTGTGTGTGTTGTGTGTTTTCGATCCGGGATCAGGGACTCCTGAAATACTGAAAGCTATCAGGTATTTATAGGGGTTTAAAAGGTGGATGAATCACTTGGTCACCAAGATTAGGAGACTCAAGTGGATTGGGACTCCTCCCAAGGAAGCTTCCAGAATCCTCTAGTCAGTAGAGACCCGGATTAGATGTTATTTATCAAGAAAAGAGGTTGAAACGGAGAAGGAAAGTGATTATGCATATCCTGCAGAGGGATTGTTTCGCGCGAGACACGCCTGTTCCGCGCGGGATAGCTAGTCATTTGACCATTTTCCCCTCTTCAGTTTATTCCGTTAGTCAGTTAGGTCCAAAACTAATGAGTTTAGTTAGAAACTTAATGAAACATGACGAAACGAATATGCTTTCATCAAAACACAAAAGAGCGACGAAGAGTAGTGTAATCATGAATTATTGGTTCAGAATGGGGTGTCTACAACCACCACCAAAGTTTACCTTCCCCCCACAGATTAACTCATAGTCAATTAGAACAGCTTGGTTCCCAGTCTTGTGCCTAGAGCACCCACTATCAAAATACCAAGAACCAGAGACACTACTCTTGAGGGAAGGGTAAACAACATTGCAGGTAGCACTTGGTTTGGCAACCCACTGGTTTTCAGCTTTCTTTTTGTGGTGCAGAGGTCTCAGCTTGCTTGGATATGTGTCCGGATGTGTATACATCTTTTCACACATCTGAGACTGATTATTGTAACCATATTTCTTATCAGCCTTTAATTTGTAACAGAAGGGTCTAATGTGTCCAGGAGCAAAGCAATAATGGCAAATGTAGTGCCTTCTTCTTGGCTTTTTCTCAAAAAAAGATTTTTCTCTAAAAATGGGGTTTTCCACAGTTTTTGAAGTAGAAGCCTCACATCCCTCCTTTACAAATTTTCCTTGTTCAAAGCCTAGACCAGTTTTATTGAGTTGACTCATAGAAATAGCTTCATAAAGTTTCATTTTACTTTTGTTTAACTTGGTAAAAGTACTTTCAGCTTTTTCACATTCAGTTTTGAATTTTTCAAGTTCAGCTTCTCTTTTGGTTACCAAAACTTCAAGTTTGGCAATGGTATCTTTTTTAACATCATTCTCTTTTGAAAGTGTGGACTTTTCATCTTCACAACAGCTAATCAGAAAGAGACTTGTTTACCTTAGCAACTACCTCAATATTGTCCATTCTTTTTATCCAATCAGCATGAAATTCTTTGTAAGTTGCAAAGAGCTCCTCATAGGGTATGTCCCTATCCTCATCATCAGAATCTCCTTTTACAGAGTAGCAATTAAACATCAGGTCAGATGTGTCACCAGATGTGTTCACATCTCGGACCACATCCTCAGTTTCTTCAGGAACTCCTTCTTCTATTTCTGCAGAAAAGGCATTAAACACAGAATGACAGTTGATTATAGACATGTTAGCCACTTCTTCTTCATCCTCACTATCACTAAGGGTAGCAGTTAAGCTCATTCCCTTCTTTTTAAGTGTGTTAGCACACTAATTGGCATAGTGACCAAAGCCACGACATGGCCTACATTGCACAAAATCAGAGAATTTTTTATTGTCAAAGTTTGGCTTCTTAAACCCATTCTCAGTGCTAGGTTTTGGTTTTTCAGCAGCACTAGGAGCAGGTCTATTGGGGAACTTACTCATTCTCTTGTTCTTCAACATTGAACTGAACTTTTTAGAGATAAGTGTCACATCCTCTTCCTCAAGATTAGACTTGTCAATTTTCAGAGGACAGTTCCACAAGCTCTGTTGGAACAGCAGCAAGACTTTTAAGGGCCAGGCTTATGGACTTGTTCTTTTTCTGAGCTTCAAGATTCAACTCAAACACAGTCAAAATTCTCACAATTTTATCTAAGCCTACAGTGTTAGTGTCATTGGTTTCTTCTATTACAACCACTTTTATATTGAACCTCTCATGTAAGGTCCTCAAAATCTTTCTCACAAGTCTTGCATTAGAGATTGATTCTCCCAGACTTGTACATTCATTTGAAATTTCATGGATTTTTGCAGCATATGAAACTTTATCCTCTGTCTCTTCCATTCTAAGAATTTCAAACCTATCCATTAAGATTCTAAGCCTAGTAGCTTTTACACTTGGAATCCTCTCACATTGCATTTGTAAGATATCCCAAGCATTCTTTGCAATGCTTTCATTAGTGATGAGTTTGTACATATTTCCAGAAACATGGCTGGAAATAGCACCCATTGCTTTCAAATTATAATTAGCAGCATGTATTTCTTCAAGAGTCCACCTCTCTTCAGGTTTCTTCTCAAAGACAGAATCACCACTCCCAGATTCGGGTATTTTCTTTACAGTAGGAGGTTGCCAGGCCACAAGGATACACATCCATGCCCTTTCATCAATACCTTTGATGTAATTACGCATCTTAGACTTCCAAAGAGAATAATTTGTGCCATCCAAGACAGGAGGCCTGTTTTGATGATTTTGGCATTCCATTATGACTAAACTTTCTGGATCAACACTTGGTAATATTTCGAGAGTTGGCTCTGATACCAATTGAAAGTTTCGTGTAGCTAGAAAGCTTTAAACAGCTCAACAGTTCACAGATGTGAGTACAGATGTGTCCCACAACTGTCCACACATCCACTAATAATGCAGCGGAATAAAATGATAAAACAAAAATTATATACGTTCACTGGTTTTGATCCCAGTAAACTAGGCTTTCGCCCAAAAACTTTTCACTATTAAAAATTGTGTTGCTTACAAAAATACTAATAAGTGAAAACTAAAATACGAAAATACTAAACAAGTTCTAATCACCTTCTATGATAAGAACAGACTCCATTTCCCAAGTAGACTCTATTCCAATCAGAAGTAAAACAAAAAACTTGACAAAAACCTTGAGGTGAGTTCGGATGTAAGGCACAACCTTCACTCACAACCTAAATTGACAATGTTGAAAACGTGAATCACAACTATGTATTGTCTCTCAAATTCACTCCAAAGCCGTGTTTCCTCTTGTCTGCTGATCACTTTGTATTTATATGCACCTTGTGAGGATCTTCACGAAATCAACCACTTTCCTTTCGTGAGTTTCCAAATCCTACAAGAAAACATGAAGCACACTCACAAGGAAAGATCTTTTGTTAGTAGGTTAGTCCTAATATAAATATATGTACATAAATAAAAGATATTTACAATATTAACAAATATATAAATCTTTCATGAAAGTCCCAAAATCAACTTACCATTTTTGATATTGATTCGAAATAAGGAAACACATTATTTCCTAAAACCTCACTCTTTCACATACCCTCGTTAGCGACCTACTGAGTTGGCTCATATTTGTTGGGTTTTGGGGTCACAAACGCAGAGGAAGATTTAATTTTAACATCAAAACCCTAGCCCTATGATCCGTCTAGCATGAAGAGATTAGAAAGTCATGAAATAGAATTACATACCTCGAAAGCGATGTAGTTTAACAAAATAGATCTTCAAAATCTAAGCCTTGAATTTTTGACAACGAATCGGATCTTCAAACTTCTCCTTGATCTTCAATGTGATGAATTGATCCAAGCCTTAGGTGATAACGTAACCACCCTCTAATGGTAATCCACACTCGAACGAATCCAAGAACACCTTCTTGATGGATTGCTAGATGATCCTCTTGATTATTGAATCAATATTCAATAATCAAAGCCTAAATTATGGAATAATTTGGGAAGCCTTTTTGATTCAAAATCAAAATCAATCTCTAAGGTTTCATAAACTTTAGAACAATGATGTGAGAGAGGAATTATGGCTGCAAAAAGACTTATATTTATATCACATATAAATCCTATTCAAAATAGGTTAGAAGTCCTTTGAGAACCCTTTTCCAATCCGTCCAAGGAAACGCGGTTTGACCAAAATTCGCCCAGGGAACGACTCGTGCTCCTGGTCACGAGTCGTGCCACGAGTCGTGCCACGAGCCGTGAAAGGGCATCACGAATGACCCCAAGCCAAATATCAGTCGTGTCACGAGTCGTGACAATGGTTGCACTCGTGCTGGATTTAGTCACGAGTCGTGACAATTGTCACGAGTCGTGCTCCACCTCAAAAGTCAACCAAGTCAACGAATTCCTTGAAACGCCAAAACGCAGTCGTTTAAACTGCACTGGCACGAGTCGTGCCCATGGGCACGAGTCGTGCCCTTTCCCAAAATTTCCAGATTTAGCTCGAATCAAATTCGTTCTTTTGTGTGTGACCCAAAAGGAATTATATTATGTTGGTAGTGAGTCGAAACATCGACCTCACAAGACATAAGTGACTTCTAGCAAATCATTATGTCCACCCAATTAATATAACATCAAAGCTTGATTCCTCTATAGTTTCAATGTCACAATCCCTTTGTCCACGATGTCCAATTGAACATGAGTCATGGTCTATGTCAACTCATTCCGTTCAATGCTTTCTCGATTCCGAATATGTTGATAATGCAAATGCATTTGATCTCTATCAAATCACTTGAGTGCGGCCACACATTTCATCAACATCATTCATCGAGGGGCCCAAGCAAACATCTCTCTTCATAAGAGGGACAAATCCCATCTTGACTTATCATTCTTCCCTACATGATTCCAATCGTGCTAACATAGCCCTTATTGCTATCCGATCAAAGACAGGGTTAGAATATATCAAACACGATCTTCGTCATGTGGAAGACGATGATAATCTCAGGTACTAAGGATTCAATAACACAACTATCATGAGATTTATTCATGACACATATGACTATTGACCATGTCATAAATCTCATCGGTAGGTCATGTCCAATACTTGTTCTCTAGCAAGTATCCATAAGTCTAATGTGCATCACATGCATATAATCATCTCCATGATTATCCACTACCAACTTATACTAGTTGTTCTCAACAAATAGGGATGCAGTTCAATATAATAAACATGCAAAACATATAATGAACCAAATAATTATTTCTCTATAATGAATGATAAAGACAATTACATAGCTGTTTAGATAATAAGTCAAATATAACTAAATGCCTAGGGCACTACACCAACAATCTCCCACTTGCACTAGGCTCCATCTATGTATCTAATACCCATGGACTTCACATGACCATCATGCTTAGCTTGTGCGAGGAGCTTTGTAAGCGGATCCCCAATGTTATCATCGGTTGATACTTTGCATATCTTAACGTCTCCCCGATCAATGAATTCTCGAATGAGATGGAAACGTCTAAGTATATGTTTGGATCTCTGGTGTGACCTTGGTTCCTTTGCTTGCGCAATGGCACCATTGTTGTCACAATAAAGTTCCACCGGATTAGTGATACTTGGAACAACTTCCAAGTCACTAATGAACTTCTTGATCCAAACTGCCTCCTTAGCTGCATCGGATGCCACTATATATTCGGCCTCAGTAGTGGAATCATCAATAGTACTCTTCTTGGAACTCTTCCAACATATCGCACCTCCGTTTAGCATAAACACAAATCCCGACTGCGATCGGAAATCATCCTTGTCGGTTTAGAAGCTAGCATCTGTGTAACCTCTTACAACAAGATCTTCTTCCATCCCTCCAAATACCAAGAACACATTCTTAGTCCTTCGTAAGTACTTTAGGATCGTCTTAACTGCCATCCAATGGTTCTCACTAGGATCAGATTGGTATCGACTTGTCATGCTCAATGCATACGAGACGTCGGGTCTAGTGCAAATCATAACGTACATGATAGAACCAATAGCCGAAGCGTATGGAATATCATTCATCCTCTTTCATTCATCAGTTGTCTTAGGACACTGAGTCTTACTAAGAGTAACACCATGACCCATTGGCAAGTTTCCTCTCTTATATTTTTCCATCTTGAATCTTCTAAGAACCTTGTCAATGTAGGTACTTTGACTCAAACCAATGATCCTCTTTGATCTGTCTCTATAGATCTTGATACCAAGGATGTAAGCGGCTTTGCCCATATCTTTCATTGAGAAACACTTCTATAACCAAGACTTGACAGTCTCAAGTGTAGGAATGTCATTTCCAATGAGTAAGATATCATCGACATACAACAAGAGAAATAGCACAACGCTTCCACTGAATTTCATGTATACACAAGGTTCATCTTCGTTCTTGATAAAACCAAACTCTTTGATTTTCTCATCAAATCGAAGATTCCAACTCCTAGAAGCTTGCTTCAAACCATAAATGGATCTTTGCAACTTGCACACCTTGTTAGAATTTTATGGATCTACAAAACCTTCGGGTTGTGTCATATACACATCCTCAAGTAGTTTTCCGTTAAGGAAAGCGGTTTTGACATCCATTTACCATATCTCATAGTCATAATATGCGGCTATGGCAATCAAAATTCTAACAGACTTAAGCATGGCAACAGGCGAGAAGGTTTCATCATAGTCTACACCATGAGTTTGCATATATCCCTTTGCTACAAGCCTAGCCTTATAAGTATGCACCTTCCCATCCATGTCAGTCTTCTTCTTGAAGACTCACTTTCACCCTATGGTTTTTACACCTTCGGGTGGCTCAATCAAGTTCCAAACTTGATTATCCGACATGGATTGCAATTCGGACTTCATAGCTTCTAACCATTTATCCGAATTGGGATCGAACATCGCCTCTTGATAGGAAATAGGTTCGTCATTCTCAAAGACTTCCACTTCATTACTTTCCGACACAAGAAATCCATATCTCTCGGGTGCGGATCGTAACCTATCCGATCTACGATGGACATGTGGATCTTGAACCGGTTCCACAACTTCTTGTGGATTTGGTTCAGTCTCTACTATCGGTTTCATGTTATTTTGGGGTTCTTGAACTTCTTCAAGATCAATTTTACTCCCACTAGATGTTTTATTGAGAAACTGTTTCTCAAGAAAAGTTCCATATTGAGCAACAAACACTTTGTTCTCAGCGCGGTTGTAAAAGTAATACCCTTTGGTTTCCTTAGGGTAACTAACGAAAATAACATTGTCAGATTTAGGTGCTAACTTATCAGAGACAAGTATCTTCACATAAGCTTCGCAACCCCAAATCTTCATGAAAGACAAATTAGGTTTTCTTCCATGCCACATCTCATGTGGAATTTTAGGAGCCGATTTAGTAGGGACTCTGTTCAGTGTGAACGCAGCAGTCTCTAATGCATGTCCCCAAAAGGATATAGGAAGGTCTACTTGACTCATCATTGAACGAACCATATCTAATAGGGTTCTATTTTTCCTCTCGAAAACACCATTACATTGTGGCGTTTCGGGTGGAGTCAACTCTGAAACAATTCCATAGTTTTTGAGATGATTGTCAAACTCTTGGCTCAAATATTCACCACCACGATCGGATCGAAGTGCTTTAATTGTTTTACCAAGTTGATTTTGTACTTCATTTTAAAATGTTCTAAACATCTCAAACGATTCACTTTTTGACTTCATTAGATAGACATAGCCGTATCTAGATAAGTCATCGGTGAATGTGATGAAATACCGAAATCCTCCCCTAGCAATGCTGCTCATTGGTCCGCATACATCAGTATGTATTAGGCCCAATAAGTCACTAGCCCTTTCACTACTCTTAGTGTAGGGTGGTTTGGTCATTTTGCACAATAAACAAGATTCGCACATCTCATATGATTCATAATCATGTAAGTCTAACATTCCATCTTTGTGGAGTTTAGAAATGCGTTTCTCGTTTATATGACCAAGCCGACAATGCCACATGAACGAGTTGTTCACGTCATTTGGTTTAGATTTCTTGTCCACATGATAAACATTTTCAACACTATTTTGTTTCTCATCAACATCAAGAACATAAAGGCCATTAAATGAGTTTGTAATACCTTAAAGCATATCATTTAAATAAATATAAAACTTCTTATTTTTAATAAGAAAATTATACCCTTCATTATCCAAACCAGAAACAGAAATAATATTCCTACTCAAATCCGGAACATAGTAATAATTGTTCAAAACAAGTACTAAGCCACTAGGTAAAGTTACATCATATGTCCCTACAGCTAATGCAGCAACTCTTGCTCCATTCCCCACACGTAGGTCAACTTCACCTTGTTTGAGCAACTTTCTATTTCTCAGTCCCTGCTCATTAAACAAATGTGAGATCCGCATCCGGTATCTAATATCCATGAACTAGAAACAGAAAAGAAAATATCTATCATATAGATACCTGAATCAGCAACAATCGTATTGCCCTTCTTCGCCTTTAGGCCTTCCTTGTAAGCCTTGCAATTGTGCTTCCAATGACCAACCTCTTGGAAATGGTAGCAAAACGCATCCTTTTGAGATGCCTTGGGAGCCTCTCCGACAACGACAACCTTTGCCTTAGGTTTAGCAACACTTGCTTTACCTTTGCCATCTTTCTTGAACCCTTTGCCTTTGTTAACCATTAACACAATACCGGTTTTAGGCTTCTTGATATTCATCTATGCGGTCTTAAGCATCGCATGCAATTCCGAGAGATTTTTATCCATGCCACTCATGTGATAGTGCATAATAAATGACTATAACTTTCAGGCATTGAATTCAATATCAAATCCGTGGTGAGTTCCAAACTCATCGGATTACCAAGTCTTTCGAGACGCTCAATGTGACCCTTCATATTAAGGACATGAGCTCCCACCGATTGCCCTTCTTGCATCTTGCATGTAGTTAGGGACTTAACCACATCATACCTCTCGTTTCTTGCTTGCACTTGGAACATTTCCTTTAAGCGCTCAGCAAGATCAAATGCTGCATCTATGTGCTCAAGGTCCTTTTGAAGAGCCTTAGACATAGTGGCAAGCATAAGGCATGCAACATCTGTAGAATCATCATTATGTTTCTTATGTGCATCCCTATCTGCCCTAGAAGCATTTGGAGCAGGTTGAGGTGGAATGGGTTCATTGAGAACATACAGTTTCTTCTCTTGCTTTAGAACAATTCTAAGGCTTCTGATCTAATCAGAATAGTTTGTACCGTTCTTCTCAAGCTTGTCCTTCTCAAGGACTGATCGCAGCAACAGGGGTTGATTATTGTGATTAGTCATTCTACAATAAAATATGCAAACAATGAAACACATAAGTATCAACACATTTATCATCTAAGAGCAAATAATGTATTTCATAAATACTCCCACTAAATTATACACCTTCAAATACAAATATGTATCATATAATCATAGTAGGCTAAGATCCATATTTCACTTAATTTCGGTTTAACTGAGCTAATATCCGAAATCAAGCTATTTAGGTAGAAACATCAATCATATCACTATATGACTCTTAGATCTTTTATGAGATTTCCTTAGACATCTTATGTCAAAACATGTTTTAAATCTCATCTATGCCTTGGGTCAAATCTCATTTGAAAGCACCAATTAAGTCAAAACCTTTTTCAAATATGTGAGACATGGAATGATGCACTTGACTATGGCCAAAACTACATCAACCATAATCTTATCTTGATCACAAATTAAGATATAATGATGTACCCAACTAAGGCCGAAACTACATCAAAATACCCTAAAATATCACAAGTGTTCTAATCAAGGAATGGCATAAGACTTAAATATTTAGAAGGTTTTCAACATGTAACAAACATCGCATGGTTGTAACATAGATCTCATGTGAACATAATCATGAACATAGGGCTTCACAAAATATCATACAAACAATTTGATTCAATTTTGAGAAATTACAAATCTAAAGTAATCATATTAAAAGATTAATAACCTATGTGATAAACTAATGTAATTAATTCATCATAAATCATGAACATGGTATATCTCATATACTTGTTTTTCATAAAAATAAAACACATGAAATCTAGATATATTTCATATCACATGGTAGCAAATAATCATATTAAATCTAGCATGCAATTTCAATCCTAATCATGACAAGACAGGGCTCTAATACCACTGTTGGGCTTTAGGGTTATAAACACAGCGAAAGATTTACAAATAACATCAAAACCCTAGCCCTAAGATTCGTCTAGCATGAAGAGATTAGAAATCAATATGACATAGAATTTACATACCTTGAATGCGATGTATGTTTAACAAAATAGATCTTCAAAATTCAAGCCTTGAAATTTTGATATCGAAACGGATCTTCTTCTTCTAACTTGTTCAAAATCTTGTGATGAATTGAACGGAGGCTTCAATCTCTTAGGTGATTAACCTATCCACCCTCTATCGGTAATCCACACGCGAACGAATCCAAGAACTTTTTGTTAGATTGCTAGATGATCCTTCCTTGATTATTAAAACTCCTATTCAATAATCAAAGCCTAAATTATGGAATTGATTTGGGTGTTTTTGATCTTTGATTCAAAATCAAAATCAATCTCTAAGGTTTCATAAACTTTAGAACAATGATGTGAGAGAGGAATTATGGCTGCAAAAAGACTTATATTTATATCACATATAAATCCTATTCAAAATAGGTTAGAAGTCCTTTGAGAACCCTTTTCCAATCAGTCCAAGGAAATGGGGTTTGACCAAAATTCGCCCAGGGCACGACTCGTGCTCCTGGTCACGAGTCGTGAAAGGGCATCACGAATGACCCCAAGCCAAATATCAGTTGTGTCACGAGTCGTGATAATGGTTGCACTCGTGCTGGATTTTGTCATGAGTCGTGCTCCACCTCAAAAGTCAACCAAGTCAACGAATTCCTTGAAACGCCAAAACGCAGTCGTTTAAACTGCACTGGCATGAGTCGTGCCCATGGGCACGAGTCGTGCCCTTTCCCAAAATTTCCAGATTTAGCTCGAATCAAATTCGTTCTTTTGTGTGTGACCCTTTAGGAATTATATTTTATGTTAGCAGTGAGTTGAAACATCAACCTCACAAGACATAAGTGACTTTTAGCAAATCAATATGTCCACCCAATTAAATATAACATCAAAGCTTGATTCCTTAATAGATCCAATGTCACAATCCCCTTTGTCCACGATGTCCAATTGAACATGAGTCATGGTCTAGGTCAACTCATTCTGTTCAATGCTTTCTCGATTCCGAATATGTTGATTATTTAAATGAATTTGATCTCTATCAAATCACTTGAGTGCGGCCACACATTTCATCAACATCATTCATCGAGGGGCCCAAGCAAACATCTCTCTTCATAAGAGGGACAAATCCCATCTTGACTTATCATTCTTCCCTACATGGATCCAAACGTGCTAACATAGCCCTTATTGCTATACGATTAAAGATAGTGTTAGACTATATCAAACACGATCTTCACCATGTGGAAGATGATGATAATCTCAGGTACAAAGGATTCAATAACATGACTATCTTTGAGATTTAATCATGACAACAGACCATGTTATAAATCTCATAAGTAGGTCAAGTCCAATACTTGCTCTCTAGTAAGTATCCATAAGTGTAATGTGCATCTCCATGCATATAATCATCTTTATGATTATCCATTACCAACTTATACTAGTTGTTCACAACGACTAGGGACACAATTCAGTATAATAAACATGCAAACATATAATGAACATAATAAATGCGCTCTATAATAAATAATAAAGATGATACATAACGGTTCAAGTCAATCATAACTATAGCCTAGGGCATTACACCAACAATAATCACTCGTGCTGATCAAGGGAACGAGTTGTGCCTGAGGGCACGAGTTGTGATAGAACTTCAAAAGCATCACGAGTCGAGACTCAGAGCACGAGTCGTGACTCAGAGCACGAGTCGTTCCTTAACCCAAATTTCCTAATTTTCAGCCATTTTTCAGTTCGTTCCTTGTGTGTGACTGAAATTACCCGGATTCGCGCGAGCGAAGGCGGTTGTCTTTCGCGGGGGGTTGGTGTCTGAGACCTCGCTTCATGGGAAGGAAAAATGAGGAGTCGCCACGCGGTTTTTGTATTTTGAGCCCAAACGTTGAGAAACGGCTATTGAAAATGGTGTCGTTTTTATTGGTAGCAAAAACTTAGGAAAAGGCTTTTGAAAACGGGGATCATTTTTATTGGCAGCAAAAACGAGTAAAAAGCTTTTTTGTACCAGAGATTGTTAGGTTCGGAGGTCAAGTTACGTTTCGGGTAGAGTATGACGAGATCGCCCGAAACGCCTCGCATGACGAGTTTTTCTACCTTTCTCGAAATCGTGTGTGTGTGTGTGTGTGTCTTTTGAAATGGTGGCTTGAATGACAAGCTTAATCATGGTTTGAGTGACAAACGTTGATTAGGTGACTTTGTTTGAAAAGACGAGCGTTTGAATGACAAACGTCGGTTTTGAGTTTGAAATGAGCGTTTGCGTGGCAAACGTCGATTTTGAGTTTGAAAAGGAGTTCGAAGGTCGAACTCCGGTTTTTTGAACCGGGAATGTCATTGTTAACGATTTTTACGGGAAAAAATGCGTATTAAATGATTTTAAGTGTCAAATGGCGGCTTTTAGTTTGAAGATGAGCATTCGGAGGCCGAACGTCATTTCGCGCGTTTTGAAAGAGAGTTCGACGGACGAACTCCGGTTTTGAACCGGACATTACATTGTTAACGATTTTTACGGGAAAAATGCGTATTAAATGATATGCGATCAACGAATCGGGTTGCGACTCGGACTTTGAAAAGTAAATACTATCACGATCCAAACGGGTCGGACTTTGTAAATGACAGTATTTAAAGTGCGGTATCAACGGAATCAAACGATCCGGATTCGTAAATGACGATCAACGAGGCCAAACGGCTCGAATTTGTAAATGACAATCAACGAGGCCAAACGGCTCGGATTTGTAAATGACAGAAATTAAAATGACGATCGATGGATCGATCGATCCGGAATTGGTAAATGACAATAAAAGTAAACGAAATGGGGTCGGAACGCCGTTTAAACCCGTGATTACTTCTCTTACGGAAAGAGAAGAGGATCGAGGGGCTAAAACGTATCGGACCCCGTTAGACGGAGGCGTCTACATTTCGATAACGACGTTCGAAACGGTCGTAGCGACTGGCGCGTAAACCGAGACGGAACGAGAGATTTAGAGAGAGGGAGTTATACCTATGGCTAGGGTTGACTCCTTTGACTCGGGAGGTGTGTACGGGACACGGAAAGTGATTCGAAAGGTTGTTTCGAAGTAGTAAGGTGCGTATTTGATCGAAATACAAAGGTTTCACGCGAATCGAGACAGAACGGAAGCTCGGAAGGGGTGGAAACCAGTTTGGCCGTGGGGTGTGGTGAATTTTTGGTGTTAAAATTCCTTTTTCTTGCCTTTGACAGCAACTTCTATTTATAGGGTGAAAATTGCAGTAGGAGTTCGGACGGACTTGGACTGAATCCAGGGGGTTTTTGGGTATTTTGGAAACTGGGGGACTTGGTCGGCAATTTCAGAAAGTGCACAGGAGTCGGCCGGACTTTGACCGTATACCAGGGGGTATTTTAGTTTTTTCCCTCAATTTGTGATTGAAGGGTGACTAGAGGGAGGTGGCATGCGTGCCACGTCCCCTGTGAGTCACCACCATGGGATTTTGTCCCCTGGTCCCTGCTTTTGTCCGTTTTAAAATAACAGTCCGGAAAATGTCCGAAACGCCCCCGGAAAGTGCCGGAAAATGCGTTTTTCAGAGAAAGACATACTTTTACGTGAGATGACACGTGTTAAGTACGGTTTGACATCGGGATGCACGGGGAAGTCCCGGGATGTCTCGTTGGTACAGCAACGGGGAGTTTAACGAGTTCCGGTTAACCTGGAGCGGGCCAGTTAACGGATTTCGGTTAACTTTCTGACGGATTTGGACGATCCGAATTTGGGTACTTACAGTTAGCCCCTCAGCGACGTCTCCTCCGAAGGAGGTGGGGTCGTTGAAAAAGATAAGAATCCAAATCGGGATGCCTTACTTTGAAAGAGACCTGGGTGTTCAGCTGGCTGGACCCTTAGCGAAAAGGATTCCTACGTATCCCGAGCGGGAATCAAGCCGATCGTAGTTCGAAAGGGTGCAAGGGCCGCGCGTGGGGACCTTGACCTGAGCGAGACATGTTAGGAGGCGTCTAAACTCCGAATGAGACCATTCGCGAGGTACCCGTACTCGAATGGAGACCGTTAGGAGGCGTCGAACACGGGACTTCTGAAACCTTCGAGGGCGTGTGGCGCCTCAAACCGGAGTTGCGATGTTGACGAGGGCGTTCGTGCCTTGGGTGCTGGGCTTATTGCTGTTGCCAGGTTTATCCTGCTAGGGATGAGCATTCGGGCTTACCTGGATGGCCGAAGAGGGATTGTTGTGCGGTCTTATTGCAGCTGCCGCTGAGGTGGAACGGTCGAGCTTACGGCGGCGGCGGCGGGGAGATGAATGTTCACTTGCTGAAGTGAAAAGGTGTTCGGGCTTACGAGGATGGCCGAAGAGGGATTGTTGCAAGGCGTTCGTGCCTTGGGGTTCGGGCTTATTGCTGTTGCCGAGAAGACGAACAGCGAAGGGTCTTGATAGGAGAGTGGAGTCGGAGACGAATGTTCACTTATTTGAAGTGAAAAGGTGTTCGGGCTTACGAGGATGGCCGAAGAGGGATTGTTGCAAGACGTTCGTGCCTTGAGGTTCGGGCCATTAAGACTTGTTGCCGAGAAGATCGAACAAAGAAAGGTCTCGGTTGAGAGTTGGAATCGGATCGTGAAAGGTCGCGATTGAGACTTTGAGATCGGACCGTGAAAGGTCGCGATTGAGAATTGAATCGGACCGTGAAAGGTCGCGGTTGAGAATTGAAATCGGACCGTGAAAGGTCGCGATTGAGGATTTCAATCGGACCGTGAAAGGTCGCGATTGAGGATTGGAATCGGACCGTGAAAGGTCGCGATTGAAGTGAAATCGGACCGTGAAAGGTCGCGGTTGAGACTTGAAATCGGACCGTGAAAGGTCGCGGTTGAGAATTGAAATCGAACCGTGAAAGGTCGCGATTGAGAATTGGAATCGGGCCGTGAAAGGTCGCGATTGAGAATTGGAATCGGACCGTGAAAGGTCGCGGTTGAGAATTGAAATAGGACCGTGAAAGGTCGCGATTAAGGATTTGAATCGAACCGTGAAAGGTCGCGATTAAGGATTGAAATCGAACCGTGAAAGGTCGCGATTGAGGATTGAAATCGGACCGTGAAAGGTCGCGATTGAGGATTGAAATCGGACCGTGAAAGGTCGCGATTGAGGATTGAAATCGGACCGCGAAAGGTCGCGATTGAGGATTGAAATCGGACCGCGAAAGGTCGCGATTGAGGATTGAAATCGGACCGCGAAAGGTCGCGATTGAGAATTGAAATCGGACCGTGAAAGGTCGCGATTGAGAATTGAAATCGGACCGTGAAAGGTCGCGATTGAGACTTGAGATCGGACCGTGAAAGGTCGCGATTGAGGATTGGAATCGGACCGTGAAAGGTCGCGATTGAGAATTGGAATCGGACCGTGAAAGGTCGCGATTGAGGATTTGAATCGGACCGTGAAAGGTCGCGATTGAGGATTGAAATCGGACCGTGAAAGGTCGCGATTAAGGATTGAAATCGGACCGTGAAAGGTCGCGATTGAGGATTGAAATCGGACCGCGAAAGGTCGCGATTGAGGATTGAAATCGGACCGTTAAAGGTCGCGATTGAGGATTGAAATCGGACCGTGAAAGGTCGCGATTAAGGATTGAAATCGGACCGTGAAAGGTCGCGATTAAGGATTTGAATCGGACCGTGAAAGGTCGCGATTAAGGATTTGAAATCGAACCGTGAAAGGTCGCGATTGAGGATTTAATGGTGAAGACCATTATTAAATTTTAACGTCGGGAGACGGAATAGTAACTGGAATGTCCGGAGACATGATTGAACGTTTGAATGTCAAACGTCAACTGGACTGAATTTAACGTCAGGAGACGAGCGTTAGTGAAAACTAACTGAGAATTTAACGTCTGGAGACGAGCGTTAGTGAAAACTGACTTTGATTTATCCTCGGGGGATGGGGTGTTAGAAATGTCTAACTGGGGAATTTTATACTTTTGGGGAGGCCCAAAAGAGGTAAAATTGGAATTGCCAAAAGTTGAGGGACCAAAATGGAAGGAATCTTTTTTTAAAATGCAGCAGAAGTCCGGCCGGACTTGGACTGAATTTGACTAAGTTCAAATCAGTTCCAAGTCCGACGCAAACCACCCCATTTCTTCCATATTTTCCGACGAGAGAGAGAGAAAGGAGAGAGAAAAATCCAACCCAAATTGCAAGGTTTGCTCGAATTTGTGAAGGAAATTTGCTATGGAAGGTGAAGGAGGACCAATGGCTCGTCATGGAAGGACCGATGACGAAAGAACACGGTTGGTTCGGACCATTCGAACCATTGTTCACCCATTGAATCCGGCGGAGTTTTATCCGGCGAGGGATAGACACAACTCCAAGGATGGGATCAAGAGACAAGTAAGTTTCCTACAAATTCCATTAATTTTAAGAATGTGCATTCTTTAAATGTTAGAAATTTGTTAGGAATGAACTTAGGGATTTTGGTGCCCGAATTGGGGCTTTTAACTTTGCCATGAACCTTTGTCGAAATTGACTAGGATGTAGTTCAATTGACACTATGGGTGGATGACATAAAAATTTTGGTTGCAAAATTCCATGTCTAGATGCATTTTCCAAAATTAAAGTAGCTTTAATTCGGGACGGAGTAAATTTTCGAAAAATTCGAAAGAGATTTGAAAGTTCCAGATTCGACGGAGTTTTCGAAATGTTTTGAAAGTTCCGGATTCGACGGAGTTTTCGAAATGTTTTGAAAGTTCCGGATTCGACAGAGTTTTCAAAATGATGGGAATATACGTAGGAAATGAATGAGAACCGTATCTGCATTGCATCCTTTTGACATGTGTTGGTGCATTTCTATTGACGTTGCTTCTGTGCTGTTTGTTTGCAGGGGACAGGGACGGTTAATACCCATAACCAGAAGAGTCGGGGTGCCTTTGAGGCGGTGCGAGCATTGTGGGATATTATCCCGGATGTGGCTCGAGAGGGAGAGAGGAGTCCGCGGCAGCTGGTGCTTGACACCGGGTTGGCTGGGTTCATCAGTACTGTAGCTACGACAGCTGATACGCCGAGGGCCAGGTCTATGTATGTTGCTCTGAGTGAGTATTGGTGGGATATGACCCACACTTTTCATTACAGATGGGGGGAGGCGACAGTGACTCCCACGGATTTTGCCGCTATCACTAGGTTGCCGACTTATGGCAACACGCTGGTGTGGGTTGATGGTTACACCCCGGAGCAGTTGTCTGGGCTGCTGGGTTTTGATATTATCGATGCCAGGGGCTTAGGCATTCGGTACAGGCCGATGGAGAGGCATCTGGAGGCAGGTGTCGCCGATTATCTGGCTGGGTCCTTGAGGATGACCGCGGAGCATCTGGCTCGAGGGTTCCTTTGGTTTGCGCTGTCAGCGACTTTATTCTCGACTTCTGACACGTCTTGTCACTTCCCTTTGCTCGGGTCACTGATAGACTTGGATGCCGTGAGGGGGTTTGCGTGGGGGAGGCCGGATCGGCCGAGCTCTACCATTCCCCGGACAGTTCTCGCGAGGAGAGGAGCACTCCTTTAGCTACTTCACGCTGTCTTGGATGTAAGTTTACGTACTTTTTCTCTTCCTTGCCTCTTTTATGTACTCGTATGTATCCGCTTTGTAGCCGACATAACTTTCCATTCTCTTGGCAGTGTCCGGTGCTATGAGGTGTTCAGTCCCGCAGCTTGGGACATCAAGGAGCCGTACCGACCCCCTGTTCCCTGCCATGTTGATTGGGCGGAAGAAGGCGAAGAGGGCGGTCTCGTCGAGAGTTGGCACTCGAGTGTCATACGAGGAGATATCTCTGGCACTGAACCGGGAGTTCTCTAAGAGGATCCAGCTGACCTGGTGGAGTAGGTTCGATGCCGTAGCTGTTCAGATTGCTAGCGAGACTACACGGCGACGGAAGCTCCTGGTGGGACTTCACTGCGACGCCATGTATCTGGGGAAGAGGGTGACTCGTCAGCATAGGCCGGGGTCCCTTCCTTTGGTGCCGGTGGATCCTCCGATATACATGCAGCACCCCCGGGAGATGCCGATTGATGAGCTGGAGGGGTACATACAGGGCGTGTACTACACCGAGTACATCATAGCGGGGGCCGCCTATGAAGTTTTCTTGAGGATGAGGCTGAGGAGCCCGCAGGTACAGCATAGAGAGGGCGAGGTCCCTGGAGGTCCTCGAGATTTTCCGGTCCCGCGAGCTAGGCTAGCGTACGAGGGGCTGGATGGTTCGCGTAGGCGACTTGTGATCCCGCTCCCGGCTGAGCCGAGACCACGATACAGGGCGGACCCCAATGTTTCAGTGAGCACCCTTTTTGATTTTCTGCATTTGATAGTAGCATTCTGCAAATGTTGCATCTGTACTTTCTGCTTGCTTTCTGATGACTTTCCTGGTTCGCAGGTATCTGGCCGTATGTACAATGACGCCATGAGGCTGGTGGACGGGTGGTCCGCCTACGCTATGAGGCTCGTGGAGTTCATGCGGTGCAGTTCCCGGAGGAGCGTGGACGTCCGTGATCGGGGGCCGTCTAAGCCGAGAGATTCGCCTGCTCCCACAGCCGGTGGGGAGGACTTTACACAGGTGTGAATGTGTGCCCAAATTTTGTTTTTGTTGGATTCACGCGAGTTTGAAGACATCCGGTTTAATTTGAAAAACGGAGTCGCCACGCCATTTTGATTACCTCAAAACTTTGAAAAAAGGTTTTATGGGTTCGGAGGTTAAGTTACCCCTTGGGAAGAACGTTTGGCGTTCACCCAAGGTGCCTTGCCGGAGCAAGTCTCCCATGATTTCATTAATCGTGCTTGCTTGCGTGCTTTCTTGTGTGCATGTGTTTGAAAATAAGGAGGGAATGTCCCAAGTCGTCTTCCGGACGTACAAACCATTTGTTGGTTGTCGCTCGGGATTTCTTGGAATTTATGTATTCGGGATTATGATCCCGTCCTCATCTTGTGACTTGTGATCATCGCATTTTTAACCTCGGGACCCTCGGGACTTGCGTGATCGAGAGAATGACTCTCTTTTTGGTCAAAGATGAGGTTCTTTAGAAAAGGAAGGTCCTTAGCCCATCAATCCTACGCTTTAAGACGGTCGAGCTTGTATAGATGCTTCATACTCTTTCTTAAGCGATAATTGGAGATATAGGGTTCAAGGTTGTCCCTTTCTAAAGAAATATGGATCCTTTAATGGAAGGAACGATGTAAAGATAGGATCTTTTACACCGATCCGTTCCTAGGTTGCTAATGGGGGAATGGGGGAAATGTATGTAAAAATGACACTTTAATGAAAAGATGACATTTTTGGGTTGCAAATGATGCACTTAGTTTAAAGAAATGATCTTTATTGCAAATGATGCATAAAGATTTGATTTTTATATGCAAATGATGCATTTTTGAAGAAATTGGCATTCATTATGCAAATGATGCATAAAGATTGCATTTTGAAAAGCATATGATGCTAGTTTATGGTAAAGACATGGTCTTTAAAGCAAATGATGCTTGAAAAAGTGATTTTGGATGCAAATGATGCATTTTGATTGAAAAGATTTGATTTTTATATGCAAAGGATGCATAAAGATGACATTTTTATTTGAAAATGGGGGTTTTAGGTGCAAAGGATGCACCTTTATGGGAAAAGACTACATTTTTATGACAAATGATGTCTAATGCATGCAAAAGGGGAAGGGGAATATGAAGATATGATCTTTAATCTACCAAGTCCCAAGCAATATAAAAGTAATGCAATGAGCAATTTATAAAGCAATTAGGATGCGAGGTTAGGGCGTGCGAGGTTACCAATGGCTTCCTTCTTCTTCGGGCGGAGCTAGGAGGAGAGGTTGGTCTTGGATCTTCAAGGAGGAGGGAGGGAGCTTCTTGGCCTTCTTCTTCACCTTCTTGGATCTTCAACAGCCTCTTGGGAGTATTTCTTCGTATTATGTGTGGTGTTGTTGGAAATTGTTGTTGTTGTTATGGGTAGAGGAGGGCTCTAGTTATAGGCGCACGGATAAGGCTAATGAAGCCGTGCGGCTAAGGGCCTCGCAAGCTAATGCAGCCGTGCGGCATTATCCACAATGACTCAGCATTCTAGAACCATGCAAGGTGGCAAATTCTAGAACCTTCCCTCCTAATTAAGAAAAATGTGTTTCTTAATTAGGAAGGATCCCCTTCAGCCCTAAATTAATTAAAAACAGTTCCGGAATGTTTCCAGAACACTAGGAAGGTCTGGGGAATTACCGGAAAACTTACCGAAATTGCCGGGAAATTTAACCGGAAGGCATGAGCCAGATTTGGGTACTTACAGAAGCCCCTCGGCAACGTCACTTGCAGGGCGAGTGGGGTTGTCGATAGAAAAGGATCCGATCTGGCGAATGCCGAGACGGATTGGGAGACCGAGGTGGTCGAGTGGCTGAACCTCTTATGAAAGGCTACCTACGTATCCCGGAGGAATCAAGCCAGGCCGTAGTTCGGAATAGATCCGCTGGGGAATGGAGAAGAGAAACTGGTCTCTTGCTGGGGAAATAGAAGGGAAAATGACCTAGGAGGTCAAGCAATTGATCCTACTGGGGATATGCTAGGAGTGACCAAGGTGGTCAGATAACAAAGTCTCTTATGAGAGACTACTTCATCACTGAGGAGTGACGGAGGAAAAAAGGGTGACCAAAGTGGTCGGATGGCTGGACCTTTTATAAAAGGCTACCTACGTATCCCGGAGGAATCAAGCCTTGATCGTAGTTCGAGCATCACTAGATAGGTAGGAACGATGTCTAGGATCCTCGAGGGTTTGACAATTAATGGAGGATGTCACCTGATTGACAATTAATGGAGGTTGTCACCTGAGAAAACTGGAGCTTACGTCACTATCGAGAAGATAGAGGTAGCTAAAGTTGAGAGAAACTTAAGCGTACGTCACTATTCGGGATAGAGGTAGCTTAAGTTGAGAGAAACTTGAGCGTACGTCACTATTCGGGATAGAGGTAGCTTAAGTTGAGAGAAACTTGAGCGTACGTCACTATTCGGGATAGAGGTAGCTTAAGTTGAGAGAAACTTGAGCGTACGTCACTATTCGGGATAGAGGTAGCTTAAGTTAAGAGAAACTTGAGCGTACGTCACTATTCGGGATAGAGGTAGCTTAAGTTAAGAGAAACTTGAGCGTACGTCACTATTCGGGATAGAGGTAGCTTAAGTTAAGAGAACTTAGCATACGTCACTATTCGGGATAGAGGTAGCTTATGTTTAGAGTTTTGACAATTCGGAGGTTGTCACCTAGCATTATCCCGTTATAACGGAATTAACAGAGGCGACTGGGAAGAAAGCTTAATTGCTTAAGAGATAAGGGATATCTTCTGAAAAAGATGTTATCTTGGTTAAAAGATAACGGAAATTGCATGCCCAAGTGGAAGGTCCGAGGGCGGGATTGTAATTTTCGCTCGTAGGCGAATGAGGCCGCCCGGCATGAGATGGAGAAAAAGGAGCCGTACGGCTAGAAGCCTGTTTTTTCCAGATTATTTAAAATCAGATTTGAACGGGCCATTGGCATTGCATTGCCTCCCAAGAACGCAGAGAGAGAGAAGTGAGGAAGAGAATTTCGAAATTCTTTCAATCCCCTTGCTTCCCTTTGATTTGAGATGGATCCGGAGGGCAATCCCATACCGAGGCAAGGAAGAAGAAACATCTCGGTGGCCGCTCGGAGGAGGAGAAAGGAGCTCGTTCGAACGGAAAGAAAGTATGACTTTCTTACGCCTCCGTCGGAGCTTTACCCGGGGAGAAGGGAGCATAAATCAACGAACCCGCGATCGGTTGGGGTAAGCACTCTTAATTTGCTCAATTCCGTCGATTTTGATTGAATTTTGAATGATTTAGGACTTGACCCGAATTTTAGGAATTTTCTAGGATTTTTGAATGACTTTGAGACATTGATGAATAACCTATGAGGCTAAGAATATGCAATGTGCAATTTGTTTGACAAAAATAATGGGAATGACCCACTTTTTTCTCGCAAATAAAGAATGAAAAAATTGTCTAAAGTGAGACGAAGTTCTTGCATGTGCTAGAACTAGGTCAAAATTTTGATTATCAATGAAAAACCAGATTTTGGAAGATGAAAAGGATTCATGCATGCCATTTTTGAAAGAATAATGCTTATGTGCAAAGAATTGTGAAAATTGTGATTTTGTGCTTTAGGAAAGCAATGGGACTTGACATAACATGTTTCAAGTGATGAAAGACGCTTTTTGATGCAAATGATGCTAGAAATGCTTTTCTTTTGAAAACATGTGCGCTTTTGTGAATATATGCATGTTTTTTGAAAATGATGAATGATTGACACACTTTTTTTTGTTGTTTGTGCTTGTCTACAGGAGAACAAGTCTAGAGGACCATCTGAGATAGCAGTTAAGCTTTAGCAGAGGATGCCGGATTTCGAGAAGAATGGGGTGAACCCCAAGAATTTGGTGAGGGCTACCGGCCTGGATTCATTCGTCGAGGCTATCGGCAGGGGTGTTCACATCACCTCGAAGAGCAAGGGCTTGATCCAGGCCCTTTCTGAGTTTTGGTGGGACAGTACCCATAGCTTCCACCTGAGCTGGGGAGAGCTGACAGCTGACTCCGCCGATTTCACGGCTATACTGGCCTAGCCCACCGGGAGGCCCGTGACTGGAGAGACCACATTGCCCGAGGAGTTCCAGGCTTTGGTCGGGTTTGAGCCGATTCCCAAGGGGCCGGGTATGGAGACGCGAACGTCGAGGTGGCAGCTTCGTACCGCATGCGAACTTTTGCCGCTAATGATGTGACTCGCCAACACCGGGCTAGAGCCTTTGTATGGTTGATGCTATCAGTCACTATCTTCGCTAATTCTGGGACGCTAGCTATGACTTGCCTCCTCGACTCTCTGGAGGATGTGGATGGGATAGGGACGGTCTCTTGGGGAGAGGCCGGATTGGCGGAGCTCTACTTCTCGTTGGACATGTACGGTCGGAACAAAGCCGCTTCCATGGACTGCTTATCATTTGCCCTTGAGGTAGTCTCCTTTCTTTTCTCTTTTCTCTTTTCTGTCTTGAGACTTTTATGAGAGAGAGAATGACCTTTTTGATGCTTTGAATATGCAGGCCTGGTTTTGCGAGGTGATCGGGTTCTTCCCTTGGAACCAGCAGAGTGATATCACCATCTTCCCTGCTATGGTTATTTGCCGGAGGGGAGATGCGAGGGATAAATTCACGGGGAAGACCCGGATCACTTTCGACTACAAAATGGTGAGGCCGATCATCAATAAGGACGGGCACGACGGAGTGGACTTCTACCCTTGGGGCAGGTATCCAGAGATCTTGCTGGGAGATGCCATTGAGGCGACTAGGCAGAGGAGGTGGCTCACTGGGCGACATGTGATGTCATTTACTTGGGGACCGTTTCTCGAGCGGCAAAGATGGCCATGTCTCTCCATTGGACGCCATTACTCCCACACGATCCTCCAAAGACGGATGCTACGGCCCGGGGATTGGCCAATGGATGAGATTGCAGGTACCAGGCGGTGCGTGGCTGCAGAGGAGTATTTCGACATGGACACCCCCTACGGTGTTTGTGGAGCGGCGCTGAGGACGCCACATAAGCTAGTGAAGCCGGCGGTCACTCGGGGATATGGGGAGGATGAGCCTCACCGACCCGCCGATCCCTCCTGCGCATCGTCCTACGTGGTCCATGGAGTACCGAGGAGGATGAGGATACTGTCCCCGATGCTAGGGAGCCCCGGTACACCTTGCCGCCCGACAAAGCCTGTAAGTATACTTTTAGGGTCTTTCCCTTTTCACTTTCGATTTTTACGCTTTTTTGCAATTTTCGAGATTTTTTTTTTTCTCGAGATTTTTCCGATATTTTTCTCTTCTTTTTCTCGGAGTTCCGGCTCGTACTTACGATAGGCCGGTCGTGCGAATAGGGGCAGGAAGGACATGTGCCGGTCCCTTCGAGGAAGCCGGCTCCGCGCTTCGAAGGCGGCAGCGGATGCACAGGAGCCTGGGCGCAAGAGACGGCACGTCGGGGGCACAACGTCTACCTCATCGGCCTCGGAGTACTCTTCCAGTGCCATGCCTCGGGGGAGGGGACCCAACGCTGACATTCTGGAGCAGCTGGCTGAGTACGGGCACGATAATGTCCATCTGTCTGACGTGAGTGACCAGGAGGACCTGATGAGGGAGGCTAGCGTCTACGAGCTGAGCAGCGATGAGGAGGAAGAAGAATCGGAGGCCTAGGAGGTCTCTAGAGTAGATTTGGAACAAAAACAAACAATGAACAATTTTTATGCACACTTTGTTTATTTTTTGCTTTATTCTGGCGCCGATGGGGCGAAGACATTGTACTTATGTTTTATTTGCTTTTCTAATTCATGCTTTTTCAATTTGCATATTATCTGAGCCTTGGGGCGATTTTTTGCTTGGAATCGGGGCTGAAACTGGGCCAAAATGATTTATAATGGTATATAAATGCTTGAATGGCTTCTGGATATGTTTTTGTACAGGTTTTGGTTGAAAAAGTGGGGTGAAAACTCCCTTGGGCAGCAACTTTGGTTCCGCAGAATTTTTCAGCCAGAGGGCTAATGTAGCCGTGCGGATAGGTCTCAGGGCAAATGAAGCCGTGCGTGCGGCTCACGTCCGAACTGGTTATTTTACGAATAAAAGCAAGGCTTGGCCATTTCATTTCATTTTCAACATAGACTTGTCCCAATTGTTCCCAGAGCACATTTTGGACCTAAAAGCACCATCTTTGATCATTTTGCGATGGAGAAGCCCGTCAGATTGCAAAGGGGGAAGCGAGACCGTTTTCTGTCCGATCTTCAATCTTGGGTGAGACACAACTTCCAATCTCATAGGGGGCTGCTTGATTCTTCCTTCAAGATCAAGTCTTTATGGCATTTGAGGGATCTCCCGCCCGATTGGGACCTTTTGAGAGCCGCAGCAAAGTTTTGGGACGTCCGGAGACATGTTTACTGCTTTTCTTACAACGAGATCGTCCCGACGCATGAAGACTTCCGAGCCTTGATTGGGGGTCCCGAGATTGAGGCTATATCTATTCCGCTGATCGGAGACGTGCCGGTGACGGTAAAGCTTGCATCTTTTCTGCAGATTCCTTTGGGAGAGGCTGAGAGGATGATGATAGCACCGGATAGGATTGACCTTTCTGATATCCCGGGCAGGTTTGGGGCTCCAGATATGGCTGCGACCACGGTGGCTATGGACGCTTTCATTCTTTGCGTATTCTACCGCTTTCCGTTCACCGCCGAGTCCGTGGGGATCTGTCATAGTGGTCTCTTGGACATGGTTAGAGGCTGCCAGGTGGGAAGGATATTGTCCCGCCGGTTTTGGGAGAGACACTTCATGGGATTGACAGGATGGCTCGGGAGACCATTTCATGAGATCAGGGAATCCCGTGTTTGACCTTATGGGCGAGAGAGGCTAGGGGCTTTGCCGGGGGCTTTGCCGGGGGCTTTGCCGACTCGGTGCCCTTGGGTGATTTCTCGGAGAGGTGCACCGAGGCAACAGGACCAGTAGCCGGGAGCCGACGATGGCTAGGCTATCCACTTCGGACATCCGTTGGTGGATACCTCATTGGAGATTGCGAACCAGGAGGATATTTCGGGAGTCCTATGCTTTGTGAGGGTTCCAGGATTCTCTGGTCATCCTTCTATATACCCGCTTAGTATCCAGGCGGTTTGGGGCTTTACGGGAGCCATTGAGCGATTGGGAGGACATCCGGACCATGGAGGTGGTGTCATTGGACATGAGGGATCCGGCCGGCTTCTCTTTCTTCTCGAGGGCTTGGACATATCTTTGCTTTCCCACCCGGGGCTATCTTCGGGAGCGGGAAGAGCACCATCTTGACCACTTTGTCTACTTGGATTGGTACGAGAGGGAGATGGGAGCGACTCGGGTCATCTTGGAGGAGAGACGTCGAGCTTTATTGGGAGTCGACCGCGACTCGAGTAGGACTTTGAGGGAGCGAGGCTAAGGCGAGTCGCCATAACCGGATCAGGAGTGACTTGGTCGGAGACATGGAGGCTCAGTACAAGAGGTTGTCCGAGGTCGCTCCTTTGACCGAGGCTCGAGGGGAGGAGGTGCGGACTCGTGCTCGGATAGAGAGAGCACTTATTGACACGGGTTTGGTAGAGGCTCAGGTGAGGATACCGGAGGTCGGGATGAGGGATACCCGACATCATAGATAAAAAGAGGAAGAAGACTCGACGGGGCCGAGGAAAAGGGAAAAGACCAAAGAAGACTCGGCGAATGACGACCGACGGATCTTTTCTTAGGATTCCCTTATTGCCATTTGCAAACACATTAGTTTATTTAGGCATTTTATTGTATTTTAGATCTTTGTAGCGAGGTTAGCGATGAGTCAAGAGGTAGAACGTGCTTGAACTCATCAAGAAATTTTTAACTTGTAATGAACAAGAAATATTATCTTAAAAATTAGTCAAGACACATTTCATGGAAATTCAAATGTCTCTTTTATTGTTTAGACCGAACCATATATGGCTGCCTACGTTCCCCTTTTACAAGAAAGACTAAGGGGCTCAGGTCTTCGTAGTTCATTCTGGTGAACTAATTTTTTTCATGTGCAGCCCTGTTTTTTTCTTAGACCGCCCTTTTTGGGGTTTTCGGCCTAGGCCCGGGCATTACTCTTTTTGCACTAAGATTTTTTTCTTTTTTTTTTTATGTGCAACCCCGTCTTTTGCCTAGACCGCCCTTTTTGGGGTTTCGGCCTAGCCGGGTATTACTCTTTTTGCACCCTTTTTTTTTTTTTTTTTTCTTTTAGACATAGTATCTTTTGAGCTTATCACCGTTGACCGGGTGGACAAAGGGATTGCCTTCCAGTGCCGCAAGCTTCATGGCTCCTCCCGATAGTATCTTGCGCACCACATAAGGGCCGATCCAAACGGGTTCCCATTTTCCCGGGGGTTGTCTACAGTAGGGGCTTCACTTTCAACACTAAGTCACCCTCTTTGATGTCTCCGGCCTTGACCTTTTTATCAAACGCTACGGCCATTCGCCTCTGGTAGGCTCGGGTGTGTTCCATGGCTTTTAGCCTTCTTTCGTCAGCGGGGCTAACTCATCATGCCGCGCAACCATTCCACTTCATTGACCTTTGTTTTCCGGGAGGACCCTTAATGACGGGATTTCCAACTCCACTTTGGTAACACCGCTTCCATCCCGTAGGTTAAGGCAAAAGGAGTTTCTCCCGTAGCCGTTCACATTGCAGACGTTCAGCAGCCCCAGAGTGCCAAGTGCGGCTTTCGGGCCAATCACGACCACGGGTGGCCATCTTCGGATGATCCGTTCGAGCGTCTTATTAGCGGCTTCCACGGCTCCATTAGTGCGAGGTGCGTACGGAGACGACTTGTGGCGAGTGATTCTGAATTCCGACACAACCTATCGCAGTCCCCTTCAAAGTGCGACCCATTATCGGAAATAATCTCGTTGGGCACCCCATATCTGCACATTATGTTTTCTTTGATGAATTGTGCCACTTTTCTGGAAGTGAGGACCTTGTAAGACTTGGCCTCTACCCACTTGGTGAAGTAGTCGATGGCTACTAGCACAAATTCATGCCCATTGCTTCCTGCCGGGGCTATTTTCCCTATCACGTCAATACCCCAAGTTGCAAACGGCCAAGGAGTCGTCATGCAATATAGGTCATGAGGCGGGAGATGGTTGAGGTTGGCAAACCGCTGGCATTTGTCGCATGCTCGGACGTGCTGGATACAGTCTGTTGCCATGGAAATCCAGTAGTAACCCATTCTGAGGATCACTTGCATCAGGGCTCTGGCATTCATATCAGGACCGCAGGGACCATTGTGGACTTCAGTCATCAATTCTTTGGCTTTTTCTTGATTGACGCACAAGAGGAGTGGTCCTTGGTATCGCTTCTTGTACAGGTTGCCTCCTAGAATGACATAATGGGAGGCCAACCTTTTCAGAGCTTGCAAGCTCTTGGCTCTGACTCCTTCTTTCGGTCTACCTTCTTTGTCTCTGAAAGCTGACTCTCCAACTTTGAGGAACTGGTAAATTTGATTGTACCAGGGTTCCTTTATAGGCTCGGGTCCTAGGTCTACTTCACAACAGAAGGCTGGGGCTTCTCTTCTACCCACTCGGAAGGGTTTTATGGCTTTCCCCTCGGGGATCTCTACCAATGAGGCTAGAGTAGCTAATGCATCTGCGAATCTGTTCTTTTCCCTTGGCAAGTAGTGGAAGGTCACTTCTACGCTGTCCTGGTCAAATCCTCCATATGGGCATGATACCGCCGCAGGTTAGGGTCCACGATCTTCCACTTGTTGGAAACCCGATTGATGATCGTGGCCGAGTCTCCGTAAACTTCTAGCTCCTTGACATTTCTTTCTAAGGCAGCTTCCAAACCAGCAATGCAGGCTTCATACTCGGCGACATTGTTCGTGGCAGGGAAGTTCAACTTGAGGGCTATGGGTGTATGCTCATCTTTCGGATCGACCAGTAGCATCCCGATACCGTTTCCTCTTTTGTTCGCGGCTCCGTCAAAGAATAACTGCCATCGGTTTTCAAGTTCACTCGCGAAGATCCCTTCATCTCGGGAATTGGGGTTCAGGCCCTCTGTCTTCATTACTGGGAAAGTTTGCCGGGTGTGGTCGACAATGCTTGACCCTTGATGGCCTTTCGGGTCACATAGTTGATGTCGTACTCTGCTAAGAAGAAGGACCACTTTGCTAGACGCATCGAGAGGGAAGGCTTATCAAATATGTACTTGATGGGGTCCATTTTTGAGACCAAATTCATAGGTGGGCTTGCATATAATGCTTCAACTTGCCGACTACCCGCACCAGTCTGCACGGTCTTTTCACATCTTGAGTAATTGAGCTCACTTCCCTGCAGCCTTCCGGTGACAAAGTAAATGGCGTTTTCTACCCGAGAGTCTTTCTTTTCTGAGCAAGCATAGCCCCATTGCCGTATCGGTGACGGTGAGATAGAGCGTAAGAGGTTTACGTCTATGTGGGGGCATAGCACTGGAGGGTGTACCAAGTATGCCTTGATCTGGTCAAAAGCATCCTGGCATTCTTCGGTCCATTCTGTGTCTACGTTCTTCTTCATGAGCTTGAAGATGGGCTCGCACATAGTGGTCAACTGATTGACGAAACGGCTGATGTACTGCAGTTTTCCCATAAAGCTCTTGACTTCTGTCTGGGTCCGAGGTGGCCTCATATCCATAATGGCTTTGATCTTTTGGGGATACCTCGCTCCGTGACCATATACCCAAGCACTTTTCCCCTTGTCACTCCGAAGGTGCATTTAGCAGGGTTTAGTCTCATGGAATGTTCTCTCAGTCTCTCAAAGAACTTCCGCAGGTCAACAAAGTGCTGCCTGTCCTCACCTTTGGAGTGGATTATCATGTCGTCTACGTAGACCTCAATCTCCTTGTGGATCATGTCATGAAAAAGCGCGTTCGCTGCCCTTTGGTAAGTAGCCCCGGCGTTCTTAAGCCCAAATGGCATCACTGTATAACAGTAAGTTCCCCACGGCGTGGTGAAGGCTGTCTTTTCTTGGTCTTCCTCGGCAATCTTGATCTGGTTGTATCCTGCAAAGCCATCAACGAAGGATTTGACTTCGTAGTTTGCAGTGGAGTCCACCAGGATGTCTATGTTTGGCAAAGGGTAATCGTCCTTGGGGCTGGCCTTGTTCAGATCTCGGAAATCCACACAGCAGCGCACCTTCCCATTGGCCTTGGTGACGGTCATAATATTGGACAACCATGTCGGATATTCGATGCCTCTGATGAATCCTACCCGCAGTAGCTTCTCAATTTCTTCTTTGACCTGTAGAGACCATTCTGGCTTGATCTTCCTCGGTTTCGCTTTACTGGTTTAGCATCCGGTGCTAGAGGGATTCTGTGCTCTACTATCGGCTGTCTAGCCCCGGCATATCCTGTATGACCATGCAAACACGTCGACGTATTCCCTGAGCGCATCGATCGGTGCGTCCCGTTCAACCCCTGGAAGAAGTTTCCGATCAGTGTCTCTTTAGGTTCCTCGACGGTACTCCAAGTTCACACTTGTCAAAACCTCCTCGGCGGCTTGGGCCCGGTTTTCCTCTTTTACGAAACCCGCTTAAAGATTTCTTTAATGTATTGTTCATTTAGTGTGTTTGCATCTTGTTCAAATGATTCATTATTAACTGTTGTTAAGTTTTGAGTTAATTTATCATTTTTTAAGTTGGCAATAAGAGGATACTCAGAAAGATCTGTCATTTCATTCAAAATAAGGGGAAAGATGACATCGATTACATTTTGATAATCCTCAGCGTGAGGCCTTCGGATGACTCGGAGGATCGGAATTCAAAGATTCCTGACTCAACCGAACACGCTAATGACTCTGGACCCTACACTACTTATTGACTCGAGGTGGCTTGACAAAGGTTGGACCGGGATCTCACTCCTTCTTCTTTGTTGCCCTGGGAGTAGCTTGGTCTTGTCGCCGTTCTCATCCTGTGGATCATAATTGCCTTTGTTGACACCATTTCCATGGGGAATACTTGGCTGTTACGGCGGAATCTCCTTTACGAACTTGACTTTATCTGTCAAGCACTACGGGGCGGTAGGACCCGGTTGTGCTTTCGGCATCGAGATACAACTTTCTTCATCCCAAAAGTCTTCGGCCGGTTCACTCTTCTTTCCACCTTTTCCCAAACAGGGGGCCGGGACCGATCCTCGGGAGTGGTAAGAGCCATTACAAATACATTATGCTCATCATGGGTGATGAAGGGTTACGAAGAAACTTTCATTAACATGGCTTGTTTCACTTCAAACTCGCAGGTCCTCATAAGTGAGCCTTTCTTACGTAATCTTGACCATGGTTACCGGTTCGATGTTATAGAAAAGAGGCCGAGCTCGACGACATTAACAAAATCAGTTCCGACTATGGGCCCAAAATGTCCTTCCATGGCGGCGGCGTACAAGACTTCAAATCTTTCCACTTTCCTTGCAATTCGGTATAAGGAACATTGAACTTGAGAATGTCTATGATCTCTGGATTTCCAAAGTTGATCGCATTTGTCTCCCGAACTCAATCATGTTGACCCGATTGTTAGCTGGAAGAGGGTTCTTGACCACATTAGGACCCCGAGGTGGTTCCAACTTGCCTTCTTCAATTAGGCGAGAGATCGTGAATTTCAAGTAGGTGCAATCATTGGTGTTATGCCCATGATATTTGTGGAAGCGGCAATGTTTGGTTTCGTCCATTCGACATTAGGGTTTCGGGTTTCCAGTTTTCCAAAGGTACGATGAGTCCTTCGGCTACCAAACCGTCAAAGACCTTCTCCGGCTGGCATTCCAAAATCTTCGCGGTATAGAAACGAGGTCTCGGTTTCGCAACTACTTGGCTTGAATTCGTCCCACTTTCTCATTCCTGGATGTAATTGAGGCAAGCCGTTTCTTTTCCCTTTATAGTGACAGCCGGGGCGTTTGACACTGGCGCTTTGTAGCGATAAGAGCTGGCTGATCCTATGGCCGGGGCCATGTTGAAGGCATTTTCAAACTTGGTACCAGCATTTACCATTGCTCGAAGGTCAGGATAATAGTAATTGCCAATTTGGACCCTTAGTTGAGGCTTTAGGCAGGATTGGAAGATCTCCATCTGTTCCTCTTCATTCAGTGGGGTCATCATTTCACTAAGCTTCCAGTTCCATCTCTTGTAAAATTCACTAACTGGCTCGTCTGGGCGCTGTAGAGTGCCTTGTAGGTCATTCCTGCTGGTTTCCCAATTCAAATTGGCCTTATACTTCTCCAGAAAGGCTTCCTTAATTTGGTCCCAGGTGGCTCGGGCTTCTAGTTTTACGTGTAGGAACCATCTAAGAGCTGAACACCCTTTAATGACAACTGAAAATGGTCGGCCATTTGCTGATGTGTGCAGTTCTTTGCTCTCATGGCGAGAAGGTAACTTTCAATATGAGTCCGGGGACAATCAGTGTCGTTGAACTTTTCAATCTCTGGCATCCGGAATTTTGGAGGAAGAGGGACAATCTTGCTAGGATCAGTAATCTGATATGCCGCCTTTGGTGTTGATTCTCCGAACTTCTCCTGCATTGACTTAACTTGTTCCATCAACCAAGTCATGTTGGGGTCGGGGATCGGTTTCGACTCTGAAGCTTGAGGCTTGTCCGGATTTGAGTGGCAGATCTGTGGGTGGCACGGTGGTAGGCTGGTACCATGGCTTGGGAGTCTTTAGAAGTGAAATAGGTGTAAACTTGGCTCTCGGTCCGGTGTTTCCCGAGGCCGACTGCAGGCATAGGAATTAGGCTCATAGTTGCGAAGTAGGAAAAAGGAGCCTCGTGGGATCCTATTGGCAAGGTTGGGGGTGGAAGATCTGCCATGGCGGGCGGTGAGCCGAAAAGGTCACTTGATTGATTCTCGAGGCTGGAAGTTGTCTCGGGACGGCCCATACCGGGGAGAGGGAGCGAATCCCATAGGGTAATGCAGAGGCCGCGTTACAGGAATAGTCATGGCGTTTGTTCTCTGTTGGTAGGGAACAAAGCTGGGTCTTATCTCGAGGAGGAGAGGGTGTCGGGACCCTAATGGCTTGGGATACCGGAAAAGGCCGAAAAGGGACGCTCTTTGGCAAAGGCTCATATGTGGGTGGAGGAGGGCACCGGTTATAGGCTAGAGGGGCCGAGATGGTTACTCGGAGTTTCATCTTCTACCATAACCAAGGAACCATTGGGCTCTACCACTATTTGGACCCCACGACGGCGTAGCGCATCAATGAGCATGGCCTGCTTGCTCCTCATGGGCCTTACGACTATTTTCCAAAGCTAAGGCTAGCTCTTCTTCCCCGGTCATCCGGTTACCCAAACCAAAGTGTTGTTCTCTCGTTGAATCGGACATTCCGACTCTCCGGATCGACCAAACCGAGGATTCTCGCGAATCGTTCGAGAATTCCCGCGCTAACAAGTTGCCGACCCTGTTCTCACCCACTTCTTTCTCGTCATGGGAAAGGGATAGGAAAGGTTTAGACTCGGGGTAGGTGTTTAGTGAAGGCCTGTGCAATATGCAAATTAGAATCTTCCAGCTTTACTTAAAACAGTGTCTTTTATTAATATCTATTTGGTTGGAAAAGGGGGTTCGCCCTTCTTTTTCGTAACTACTCTAGATCCTGGATCAGTGGGTTCCGTCACTACGTCTATAAGCCCCTCGTATTCCACCTGTATTTCGACCTCCCAGGGTCGACAGCCCCGGGCGAGGGTCCTATAGGGCACGCGGTGGTCATAGGAACTTTCAACGCACGAGCGATGCGGATTATAGTCAAGGCAATACCAGGAAAGTCTCGTCTTTCTGCCTTGATAGGATTTTGGCAGAATTTTGCTTGAGCGAATGACGTTTTGACTTTCGGTAATGTCCGAGAGGATAATAGGCATGGGTCGGGCGGCAAAAGCCGGATGACACAGTGTCACATTGAACTTCGTTGCATACGCCGGGCGTGAGTTAGAATCGAAGTCAATGCCGGGTCAAGATCTTGCCAATTTTTCCTTGTCGAAATTTTAGCAGAGCTTCGCTTGAGCGAAAGATCTTTTGATTTGTTGGCAAAGACTCGGTCTTGACTCTCACGCATTTCCGTGCAGGTCAAGGTCAATAGTCAATGTCGGAGTTGAGATCTCGCCAATTTTTCCTTGTTGGAATTTTGGCAGAGTTCTTCTTCCTTTATGAACTAAGGCTTGACCTTTACGAGGGTATGCAACTGGGCTATATGACACGGACTAGACCAAAAACCAACCAAAAGTCACGGTTTTTTGAAACGTGTGACACCTGACCGTGCATTGGTCGACACCGGCCGCCATGGGGAGGTTGGGATGATTCCGTGCGCGCCCGGGAGCATCGTAAGGCTGTCCGTGATCGCACTGGAACCACCCTCGGGTTTGAAGGACGTGCGTGCAAAGTGTACAGGATATATCAGGTGCGCGTAGTGTGCGGTCTCCTAAAAATGTTCCTTTTTGAGTTAAAACAGAGATTTTCATAAATGTGTTTTAAAGGAATGATTTTCGGGACGGGGAGAATGCAACACGTAAGCACGTAAATTTTCTCGGGAGCCCTGGGCCAATATGGAACCGAGTAGCCCCAAGCTGCTAGGACTGCCAGATTAGCCATGATTTTTCCTGGTGGAATTGCCACCGAGGTCGCCCGGTCGTAATCCGGGTGAGGATTGAGCCGTACGACTGCATGGATCAATTTTCCAGGTTCCACTCCTTTTGCTATTTTTCGGGTTGTTTCCCGTTCAAAGTATGCACAGATTCCAAGATGCAAATGATGCAATGCAAGGTAAAGAAAGCAAGCACGATTAATGAAATCGGCGACGGGAGTCTAACCCGCTCAAAGGGAAAAGCTTTCTTTTATTTTTTTTCAAAATTTTTTTTTTCGAAAAGGGATACTGGTACGTGGATTGTTAAACCACCGGTTATCCCAACTCCCACGTCAGGGAGTGTACAGGAAGGGTAAGTGGTTTCCACCTATATACCGAGTATCGATTTTTGTTTTGAAAATAAAAGCTTTTCTCCTTTGGGATCTCCCCAGCAGAGTCGCCAAACTGTGAATGTGTGCCCAAATTTTGTTTTTGTTGGATTCACGCGAGTTTGAAGACATCCGGTTTAATTTGAAAAACGGAGTCGCCACGCCATTTTGATTACCTCAAAACTTTGAAAAAAAGGTTTTATGGGTTCGGAGGTTAAGTTACCCCTTGGGAAGAACGTTTGGCGTTCACCCAAGGTGCCTTGCCGGAGCAAGTCTCCCATGATTTCATTAATCGTGCTTGCTTGCGTGCTTTCTTGTGTGCATGTGTTTGAAAATAAGGAGGGAATGTCCCAAGTCGTCTTCCGGACGTACAAACCATTTGTTGGTTGTCGCTCGGGATTTCTTGGAATTTATGTATTCGGGATTATGATCCCGTCCTCATCTTGTGACTTGTGATCATCACATTTTTAACCTCGGGACCCTCGGGACTTGCGTGATCGAGATAATGACTCTCTTTTTGGTCAATGATGAGGTTCTTTAGAAAAGGAAGGTCCTTAGCCCATCAATCCTACGCTTTAAGACGGTCGAGCTTGTATAGATGCTTCATACTCTTTCTTAAGCGATAATTGGAGATATAGGGTTCAAGGTTGTCCCTTTCTAAAGAAATATGGAACCTTTAATGGAAGGAACGATGTAAAGATAGGATCTTTTACACCGGTCCGTTCCTAGGTTGGTAATGGGGGAATGGGGGAAATGTATGTAAAAATGACACTTTAATGAAAAGATGACATTTTTGGGTTGCAAATGATGCACTTAGTTTAAAGAAATGATCTTTATTGCAAATGATGCATAAAGATTTGATTTTTTATGCAAATGATGCATTTTTGAAGAAATTGGCATTCATTATGCAAATGATGCATAAAGATTGCATTTTGAAAAGCATATGATGCTAGTTTATGGTAAAGACATGGTCTTTAAAGCAAATGATGCTTGGAAAAGTGATTTTGGATGCAAATGATGCATTTTGATTGAAAAGATTTGATTTCTATATGCAAAGGATGCATAAAGATGACATTTTTATTTGAAAATGGGGGTTTTAGGTGCAAAGGATGCACCTTTATGGGAAAAGACTACATTTTTATGACAAATGATGTCTAATGCATGCAAAAGGGGAAGGGGGAATATGAAGATATGATCTTTAATCTACCAAGTCCCAAGCAATATAAAAGTAATGCAATGAGCAATTTATAAAGCAATCAGGATGCGAGGTTAGGGCGTGCGAGGTTACCAATGGCTTCCTTCTTCTTCGGGCGGAGCTAGGAGGAGAGGTTGGTCTTGGATCTTCAAGGAGGAGGGAGGGAGCTTCTTGGCCTTCTTCTTCACCTTCTTGGATCTTCAACAGCCTCTTGGGAGTATTTCTTCGTATTATGTGTGGTGTTGTTGGAAATTGTTGTTGTTGTTATGGGTAGAGGAGGGCTCTATTTATAGGCAGTCTGGATAAGGCTAATGAAGCCGTGCGGCTAAGGGCAGCAAGCTAATGCAGCCGTGCGGCATTATCCACAATGACTCAGCATTCTAGAACCATGCAAGGTGGCAAATTCTAGAACCTTCCCTCCTAATTAAGAAAAACGTGTTTCTTAATTAGGAAGGATCCCCTTCAGCCCTAAATTAATTAAAAACAGTTCCGGAATGTTTCCGGAACACTAGGAAGGTCTGGGGAATTACCGGAAAACTTACCAAAATTGTCGGGAAATTTAACCGGAAGGCATGAGCCAGATTTGGGTACTTACAGAAGCCCCTCGGCAACGTCACTTGCAGGGCGAGTGGGGTTGTCGATAGAAAATGATCCGATCTGGCGAATGCCGAGACAGATTGGGAGACCGAGGTGGTCGAGTGGCTGAACCTCTTATGAAAGGCTACCTACTTATCCTGGAGGAATCAAGCCAGGCCGTAGTTCGGAATAGATCCGCTGGGGAATGGAGAAGAGAAACTGGTCTCTTGCTGGGGAAATAGAAGGGAAAATGACCTAGGAGGTCAAGCAATTGATCCTACTGGGGATATGCTACCTCTATCTCATGGATTGAGAAGTACGCTCAACTCCAGTTTTAAATAAACTGGTGAAAATAAACTTCTAGCCGTACGGCCTCTTTTGCCCCCGTCTCATGTCGGGTGGCTTCTTTTTCTCTGAGCAGAAATTACATCTTTGCCCTTGGACTTTCCACCTAGGCATATAATTCCCGTTATTTCTTAACTAGAGTAACGCTGTGATCCCAAGTATATCCTTTATCTCCAAGAAGAATTAATTTCTCTCCCAAGTCGCCTACGTTACTTCCGTTATAACGGAATAACGCTAGGAGACAACCTCCGAATTGTCAAAATCTGTAGCTACCTCTATCTCACGGATTGAGAAGTACGCTCAAATTTTCCAAACTTAAGCTACCTCTATCACAGATTGAGAAGTACGCTCAAGTTCTCCAAACTTAAGCTACCTCTATCACAGATTGAGAAGTACGGTCAAGTTCTCCAAACTTTAGCTACCTCTATCTCACAGATTGAGAAGTACGCTCAAGTTTTTCAAACTTTAGCTACCTCTATCTCACGGATTGAGATGTACGCTCAAGTTTTCCAAACTTTAGTTACCTCTATCACAGATTGAGAAGTACACTCAAGTTCTCCAAACTTAAGCTACATCTATCACAGATTGAGAAGTATGCTCAAGTTCTCCAAACTTAAGCTACCTCTATCACAGATTGAGAAGTACGCTCAAGTTCTCCAAACTTCAGCTACCTCTATCCACTCGATAGTGACGTAAGCTTTAGTCTCCTCAGGTGACAACCTCCATTAATTGTCAATCAGGTGACAACCTCCATTAATATTCAACCAGGTGACAACCTCCATTAATTGTCAAAACCTCAAGGATCCTAGACATCGTTCTTAGCTATCTAGTGATGCTTAAACTATGACCAAGGCTTGATTCCTCTGGGATACGTAGGTAGCCTTTCATAAAAGGTCCAGCCATCCGACCATATTGGTCACCCTTTTCATGCCTCACTCCTCAATGGTGCATGAGCCTTTCATAAAAGGTCCAGCCATCCGACCACATTGGTCACCCTTTTCATGCCTCACTCCTCAGTGGTGCATGAGCCTTTCATAAAAGGTCCAGCCATTCAACAACATTGGTCACCCTGTTCCTTCGTCACACCTCAGTGGTGAAGTAGCCCCTCATAGAGGTCTAGATATCCGACCACATCGGTCACTTCTAGCATATCCCCAGTAGGATCAGTCGCTTGACCTCCCAGGTCACTTTCTCTTCTATTTCCCCAGCAAGAGACCAGTTTCTCTTCGCCCTTCCTCAGCGGATCTTATTTCGAACTACGATTATGGCTTGATTCCCATTCGGGATACGTAGGTAGCCTTCCAAAGGTTCAGCCGCTCGACCACCTTGGTCACCCAATCCGTCTCGGCATTCGCCAGATCGGATCCTTTTCTATCGACAACCCCACTCGCCTTGCAAGTGACGTTGCCGAGGGGATTCTGTAGGTACCCAAATCTGGCTCATGCCTTCCGATTAAATTTCCCGGCAATTCCCCGGACTTTCCTAAAGTTCAGGAGCAATTCGGGAACTGTTCCGAACCTTCCGAGGGGTGAAGGAATTACTTGGAATTAAAAAACCACGTTTTCCTTTAATATAAAAACCCTTCTAGAAGGCCACCTTGCATGATTCTAGAAGTATGCTGAGTCATCGGGGATAATGCCGCACGGCTGCATTAGGCTAGAATTCTAGGCCGCACGGCTTCATTGGCTGTCACCAGATTGCCTATAAATAGAGGCCTCCTCTACCCATTTTGATATACAGTTTTCAGCACTGAAACTCTGCCAAAATAACACTACGAAAATACAGAGAGCTGAGAGTGCCAAAAACCACCTCCCTCCTCCTTAAAACCTCCAAAAGTTGGTCCCTTCCCTAGGAAAACTTCCAAGAGAAAGAGGTCACCACCATTGGTAACCTCTCATCCACTTTATCTTACATTATGCTTGTATATATGTGATATACTTGCTCCTTGCTTTACATATTACTATATATTTGCTTGGGATTTGGTACATTGTCATTAAAGGTCATATCTTTAAGCATGTAAATCATATCCCCCTCCTTTTGCATCCTTTGCATTAAAGTAGCATCTTTTGCTCCTAAAAATGATATCTTTATGCATCCTTTGCTCATAAAAATGTTATCTTTGCATAAAAGTTGCATCCTTTGCACTTGAAACTTCATTTTTACATATAAAGATGCATCCTTTGCATTAAAGATCATTTCTTTAACATCAAAAAGCATCCTTTGCAAACCAATAGCATCCTTTGCACCAAAATGTCATATTTTTCATTAAAAATGTCATTTTTAGTTTAGAATGCATCCTTCATGTCCCTCATGGTTGGATCTCTCTTTCCTAGGATCGCTTAGTGACCTTCCTAAGGCACAAAAAGCATAGGAAGAGCATAAAGATCCAATCTTTATACCCTTCCCCTAGTCCCCTTTGGTATGTAATGTATCCTTTGGAGTGGACCGGTGTAAAGATCCTATCTTTACATCGTTTCTTCCATTAAAGGTGCCACAATCTCTTTAGAAAGGGATAAACCTTGAACCCTATATCTCCGATCATCACTTGAGACGAGCATAATAGTCCCTACATAAGCTCAATCGTCTCAAGATGTAGGATTGATGGGCTAAGGATACTCTTTTCTAAACAACCTCATTTTGGACAATAAGAGAGAGTCCTTCTCTCGATCACACATGACCCAAGGTCAAATAGTGATGATCACAAGTCCAAGATGAGGACGGGATCAAAGTCCCGAACACATAAAAATCCAAGGAATCCCGAGCGATAACCAACTAAATGGTTTATACGTCCGGAAGACAACTTGGAACATTTCCCCCCATTTTTAACACAAGCACACAAGAAAGCACGCAAGCAAGCACGAAAAATGGAATCTTGGGAGACTTGCTTCGGCAAGGCACCTTGGGTGAACGACGATCCGTTCTTCCCAAGGGGTAACTTAACCTCCGAACCCTAATTCCTTTTTTTCAAAGTTTTGAGGAAATCAAAATGGCATGGCGACTCCGTTTTTCAAATTAAACCGGATGTTTTCAAACTCAAGTGAATCCAAATTAAAACACAAAAAAGATTTTGGGCACCACATTCACAATTATGCCCAATTCTCATCTTTGAAGTTGAATTGCATAAATTTGACCAAAACAATTCGGCGCCGTCCGTGGGAACTTTGGTCTTTTAATTATTGAAAGAGTTCAAGATGTCTACCGGAATGACCTATGTTATAACTTCCGTCGGAGCCACCACTGGATCAATGACCTCGAGCCAAAATGTTAGCACCTCAGCAGGCCTAGCCGGAGCTTCATAAGAAATTTCAGTAGATCTCGCCTCTAATTTGACAAACATAGTGGGCAAGCTAAGGCGACAGACGTTGGTGCAAGCTGATACTTCCACCATGTTGATGAATAATGTCGCCAGGCTGCAATATGAAGTCTCTAATCTT
Organism: Adenophora triphylla var. japonica; assembly: GCA_022495995.1. Taxonomy (NCBI): domain Eukaryota; kingdom Viridiplantae; phylum Streptophyta; class Magnoliopsida; order Asterales; family Campanulaceae; genus Adenophora; species Adenophora triphylla. The sequence continues at coordinate 511,475 of JAFEMH010000291.1, read as the reverse complement.
CAGGCTGGTCCATCAGGAGGTCGTCAGAATGCCTCACAAAGTGCTTTTCAAGCTATGAATCCCAATACCGCATCCAACATGTTCTCTCCATACTAACCAAGGAGACTCGCATTTGATAGAGAAACAGGGGCATTAACTGATAATGTGGGATTCATACCAATGACTAATACCGCCACTGACATTGTGTTCACCAACCCTAAGACCATCCCAACAACCTCAAAGAACGTTTGGGACTCCTATTTAAGGACTACCAGGAGTGCTATCCCACCTTTTGATTTTAATGCTTATCATCTTTGTTTCTAACCATGATGCAGGAAACACCATGACTAAGCAGTTGAAGGAATCAAGAGAAATGGTGATGTATGTACCCGAAATAACTTTGTTTTACTACCAAGCTTCTCCAACATATTACAATGAGTCTCGCTTTGCTCCAGCTATAGCCAACATGGTGATACCAAAAAGGTTTACTGTCCCTCACATGAAGCAATATGACGGAACAACCGATCCGTTGGAGCACATTGCTTTGTACCAAGAGAAGATGGATGTGATCCACATTCCCTTACAATTTAAGGAAGCTTCCCTTTGTAGAGGCTTTGGTTCCACCTTGACGGGTGTAGCCTTGAGATGGCTCATCAACCAGCCTCTAGGCTCTATTGGATCCTATGCTCAACTTATTAATTTATTTACTAACCAATTTTCTTGAAATAGAGTCTTTGAGAAACTAACCACTGATCTCTACAGGATAGTTCAACAACCTGAAGAATCATTAAAAGACTACTTAAGCAGATTCAATAAGGAAGTTGTTGACATCCCCAATATGGACATGTCCACAACAACGGAAGCCTTCAAGATGGGGCTCGAGAAAGACTCTCCTTATTATGAGGAATTGGTGATGAATCCTTGCAAGAGATTGGAAGAAGTCAGAACAAGGGCAATAAATTTCATCAGGTTGGAGGAAGACAAATTGATGCGGAAGAAAGCGAACAAGACGAGCACCACTCCTGAGTATTCTTAAGGCAAGATAGAAACATCTCATTCTGATCCAATAGGGCAGACCCTACTCTAAACTTGATCACTCTAGCATTAATACTGTCAATGATAATGATAATGTTGATGAGTCACAATATCCAAGAATAGATGACTACTGTTTTTCTGTTGACATTACAGGAGTGATAAACACTATGGACAACTTGGGTGAAAAAGCAAGATGGCCCAAGAAGTCTGACAAGCCCTCTGTTTGGAAGGACAAATCTAAATGGTGTGCATATCATGAAGATTTTGGACATACTACTGAGAACTGTATTGCCCTAAGAAAGGAAATCAACCATCTTCTGTCTAAGGGATTCCTCAAAGATCTGCTAGGCAAGCGGCATAGGCAAGCTGACAACCAGGAACAACAAGCAAAGAATCCACCTCCTCCTCCAGTCCTAACTAAGGTGGTCAACATGATCAGTGGAGGGTCGGACATCCGTAGTACATCTTACTCAGCTGCCAAGCGTCATGCTTCAGACTCAAAGGAAGATAGGTTGAACCTGCCGGCAAGACCCTCAGTGAAATTTAGCGGTCAAGAGATAACATTCGATGAAGATGACAAGGGTGACATCTTAGATCCCCATCATGATGCTCTAGTTGTAACTTTACAAGTGGCCAACTTCCTGGTGAAGCGTATTCTGATTGATAACGGGAGTTCTATCAATATAGTGACAACTGACAGCTTGGCTAGTATGGACATTCCACTCGAGCATGTTACTAGAAGTTCATCCGTTCTAGTTGGTTTCAGTGGAGAAAACAAGCACACCTACGGGGAGATCAAGTTGCTAGTCTATGTTGAAGGAATAAATTCTATGAAGAAGTTCTGTGTCATAGAATGTAAATCGTCTTATAATATCATCCTGGGGAGACCCTAGATTCATAACATGAAGGCGATCCCATCAACCTATCATCAGTGTATCAAGCTGCCAACGCGTTGGGGAGTTGTCAAGGTGAAGGGGGACCAGCAAATGGCAAAGGAGTTTTACAAGGTGTTAATGAAGGCAACGAGCACCCCTAGGCAAGCATAGCAATTAAAGAAGAAGGCACGGGATGTTCTGGATGTCGCTGAACATGATATTAAGGAAATTCAACTTGACCCCTCCAATCCCGATGTCAAGGTTCTAGTTGGAGCAGATATCCCTCACGAAATTGAGAAAGACATAGTAGAATTCTTGAGATGTAGAGCCAAATGTTTCGCTTGGAAACACGAAGACATGACTGGAATTAGCAAAGACATCATCACCCACAAATTGAATATTGATCCTACCATAAATCATGTCCATCAGAAGAGAAGGAAATTTGTACATGAACGCAACCAGATCATAAGGGAAGAAGTTAAAGGATTACTGAAATCCAAGATGATTAGAGAAGTTGATTACCCAAGGTGGTTGGCCAACGTAGTAGTCATAGAAAAGAAGAATGGCAAATGGCGTGTATGTGTGGATTTCACATACTTGAACAGAGCATGCCCAAAAGATCCATTTCCTCTACCTCATATTGATTCTCTGGTATATGCAGTGGCTGCCCATGACATCCTGACTTTCATGGATGCCTCTTCAGGTTATCAACAAATTCAAATGGAGCCTACTGACCAAGATGACACTGCCTTTATTAACCCTGAAGGTATATATTGTTATATTGCTATGCCATTTGGACTAAAAAATGCAGGTGCAACTTATCAAAGACTGGTGAACAAAATGTTCAAGGATCAACTTGGAGAAACTATGAAAGTCTACATTGACGACATGGTGGTAAAGTCGAAGCACATTGAAGATCATGTTGAACATCTTAAAGAGGCATTTGACATCTTGAAAGCCTTCAACATGAAGCTTAACCCCTCGAAGTGCAATTTTGGAGTTAGAGCTGGAAAGTTCCTTGGCTATATGGTGACTAAGAGAGGTGTAGAAACAAGTCTTGAACAGATCAAGGCTATCACCAACTTGGAGTCGCCCAGAACTATTAAAGACGTGCAGAGGCTTATCGGCAGGGTTGCAGCTCTTAACAGGTTTATCTCTAAGTCTTCTGACAAATTCAGGTTGTTCTACGATGTACTCAGGAAGAACAAGTTGTTCCAGTGGACAGATAAGCATGAAGCAGCCTTCATCCAGCTTAAAGAGTACCTCACGTCTCCACCATTACTGTCCAAACCACAACAAGGTCAACCTTTGTTCTTATATCTTGCAGTATTTGAAAATTATGTTAGTGCAGTCTTAGCCAAGGAACAAGACGGCACCCAACATCCCATTTACTATGTAAGTAAATCCTTACTTGATGCCGAAACCAGGTACTCCCATCTTGAGAAATTAATACTTGCTTTAATTACTGCTTCTACAAAATTACGCCATTATTTTAAAACTCATATTATTATTGTCAAGACTAACTATCCTATCAGAAACGTGATGAGAAAACATGAGATGTCAGGTAGGATGGCCAAATGGTCAGTACAACTTAGTACTTATGACATATATTATGAAGTAAGGACTACTATCAAGTCACAAGCTTTGGCAGACTTTGTGGCAGATTCCAGTCCCAACTTGCAACTCGAGGTTGAACTTGAAGTCCAACAACTTAAAGGCATTGTCTCTCCTAGATATTGGACATTATGCACAGATGGTGCTTCAAATACTAGGGGCACAGGTTTGGGAATCATCCTGAAGTCACCTCAAGGAGACTTGATCCCTCAAGCTGTGGCTAGTGAATTCAAAGCTACAAATAATGAGGCTGAGTATGAGGCCCTCATTATGGTATTAACCACTCTTTTAAATTTAAATGTTAAGCATATTAATGTGTTTAGTGATTCCTTGTTACTGGTTAAACACTTTGATGGATCTTATACAGCTAAACAGGCCAAAATGACAAGTTATCTTCAACATGTTCTGATGTTAGCTGGACAATTTGCATATTTCACTTTTGAACAAATTCCATGAGAAGAGAATGCTGAAGCAGATGCATTAGCCAACCTGGGTTCAAGTTGCAAAATCATGCTGAACAATACCATCCCAATCATTCATGTCATGCATCCAGCCATATATCAACCTGAAATATGCCAACTTAATGATCATCATGATGTAGCGGCCATGCCCGTTAGCAATTCCACATCTTGGACGCTGCCTATAATTCAATTATTGCAAGATGGCACAGTCCCAACAGATGTGAAAATCCAAGGTCATTCAGAATAAAGGTATCAAGATTTATTTTAATAGACAATGTTCTGTTTAGAAAATCCTTTACAGGTCTATACATGAGATGCCTAGAACCAGAGCAAGCTGAGGAAGTCCTAAGAGAATTGCATGACGGTGAATGCGGCAACCATGCTGGGGGCAAGTCACTGTCATCAAAGCATTAAGAACATGTTACTATTGGCTGACAATGCGGCAAGACACAGTCAAGTATGTCAAGATATGTGATGCATGTCAAAGACACAGCAACATCCTGCACCAACCTGGTGAACCACTACATCCTATCCTATCACCTTGGCCCTTTATGCAGTGGGGAATGGAAATAGTGGGCAAGACACCAAGAGCACCTGGGGGCAAAGTGTTCATGCTGGCTATGACAGACTACTTCTCGAAATGGATCGAAGCTGAAGCCTTTATGCAGACTAGGGATAAAGAAGTGATATCGTTCATGAAAAGAAACATTATTAGTAGATTTGGAGTCCCAACTGAGATTATATGTGACAATGGCTCACAGTTCATCAGCAAAAAGACCCAAGACTTCTGTGCAAGATGGGGAATCAAGTTGATAATGTCTACACCAGTACATCCTCAAGCTAATGGTCAAGCTAAATCCAGTAACAAGTTGATAGTAAACAACCTGAAGAAACGTCTTGACCAAAAGAAAGGAAGAGGGGTCGAAGAACTGCCCTTCGTACTTTGGGCTGATAGAACTACTCCAAAGAGTGCAACTGGACAAACGCCTTATTCTTTAGTGTTCGGTGTTGAAGCTGTTATTCCTGTAGAGTTTGCAATCCCAATAGCTAGATATGGTTTGACAACCCTAGAAGACAACCAACTTGTTCTCGCTGAAGACCTAGATACTATTGACGAACTTAGAGATATGGCTAAGATCAGAATTGCAGCTTACCAGCAGAGGATAGCTAAGTCTTATAACAAGAATGTCCGCATTAGGAGGTTCCAAGTTGGAGATATGGTTGTAAGTACCCAAATCCGGATCGTCCAAATCCGTCAGAAAGTTAACCGAAATCCGTTAACTGGCCCGCTCCAGGTTAACCGGAACTCGTTAAACTCCCCGTTGCTGTGCCAACGAGACATCCCGGGACTGCCCCGTGCATCCCGACGTCAAACCGTACTTAACACGTGTCGTCTCACGTAAAAGCACGGATTTCCCTGAAAAATGCATTTTCCGGCACTTTCTGGGGGCGTTTCGGACATTTCCCGGACTGTTATTTTAAAAAACGGACAAAACCGGGACCGGGGGACAAAATCCCACATGGTTGGTGACTCGGAGGGGCACGTGGCGGCCATGCCACCTCCCTCTAGTCACCCTTCAATCAAATTCAAAGGGAAAAGACCAAAATACCCTGATTTGCAAGCCAAGTCGTGCCGGACTCACTTGTGCACATTTTTGAGAAATTGCCCGGCCAAGTCCTTCAAATTCTCAAAATACCACAAAACCCCCTGGATTCAGGCCAAGTCCGTCCGAACTCCTACTGCAATTTTCACCTATAAATAGAAGTTGCTGTCAAAGGCACAAAGACAGAATTTTTACTCCAAAAAATTCACTACCCCACGGCCTAAGCTGTTTTCACCCCTCCCGAGCTCCCGTTCTGTCTCGATTCGCGTGAAATCTTCGTATTTCGGTCAAATACGCCCCTTACAACTTCGAAACAACCTTTCGAATCACTTTCCGTGTCCCGTACACACCTCCCGAGCCAATGGAGTCGACCCTAGCCATAGGTATAACTCCCTCTCTCTAAATCTCCAGTTCCGTCTCGGTTTACGTGCCAGTCGCTATAGCCGTTTCGAACGTCATTATCGAAATGTAGATGCCTCCGTCTAACGGGTTCCGATACGTTTTAGCCCCTCGATCCTCTTCTCTTTCCGTAAGAGAAGTAATCACGGGTTAAAACGGCGTTCCGACCCCGTTCCGTTTACTTTTTATGTCATTTACCATTCCGAATCGATCGATCCGTTGATCGTCATTTACAATTCCGAGCCGTTTGGCCTCGTTGATCGTCATTTACAATTCTGAGCCGTTTGGCCTCGTTGATCGTCATTTACAATTCCGAGCCGTTTGGCCTCGTTGATCGTCATTTACGAATCCGGATCGTTTGATTCCGTTGATACCGCACTTTAAATACTGTCATTTACAAAGTCCGATCCGTTTGGATCGTGATAGTATTTACTTTTCAAAGTCCGAGTCGCAACCCGATTCGTTGATCGCATGTCATTTAATACGCATTTTTCCCGTAAAAATCGTTAACAATGTAATGCCCGGTTCAAAACCGGAGTTCATCCGTCGAACTCTCTTTCAAAACGCGCGAAATGACGTTCGGCCTCCGAACACTCATCTTCAAACTCAAAGCCGCCATTTGACGCTTAAAATCATTTAATACGCATTTTTCCAGTAAAAATCGTTAACAATGACTCGCATGGTTCAAAATCGACGTTTGCCACGCAAACGCTCCTTTCAAACTCCAAACCGACGTTTGCCACGCAAACGCTCATTTCTGTCTCAAACCGACGTTTGTCATTCAAACGCTCGTCTTTTCAAAAGTCACCTAATCAACATTTGTCATTCAAACCAAGATTAAGCTTGTCATTCAAGCCCCCATTTCAAAAGACACACACACACACACACGATTTCGAGAAAGGTAGAAAGACTCGTCATGCGAGGCGTTTCGGGCGATCTCGTAATACTCTACCCGAAACGTAACTTGACCTCCGAACCTAACAATCTCTGGTACAAAAAAGCTTTTTACTCGTTTTTGCTGCCAATAAAAATGATCCCTTTTTTCAAAGCCTTTTCCTAAGTTTTTGCTACCAATAAAAACGACACATTTTCACAATAGCCGTTTCTCAACGTTTGGGCTCAAAATACAAAAACCGCGTGGCGACTCCTCATTTTGTTCCTTCCCATGAAGCGAGGTCTCAGACACCAACCCCCCGCGAAAGACAACCGCCTTGCCGCGCCCCCCGCGCGCGAAAAGATCGGGTAGTTTCAGTTGGCGATTCAGGGGAAAAGATACTTTTTCAAAACTGCCGATGTTTTCTAAAAAGCCTTCCGTGGGTCAAACTTTCGTTTACCCCTCCTCGTTTTCGTGTGTGTGAGTTCCTTTAAACCTCGAACGGTTTTTGTTTCAAAGGCATTACATTGTCAACTTTTCAAAATCTTACCATGTTTGTGCATTCCCATTCATGTTTGATTTTCATGCTGTCTTTTGAACTGTGCATCATAAATTCTTTAAGACACATTACGAAAAATCTCTGTTTTACTCGGAAAAAGAATTTTAGTGACCGCACACTACGCGTACTTCTTTGCCTCGGAACACCGCACTACACGTGCACTTCTGCCTCGGTACACTGCACACTACAACCCTAACCCGGGATGGCCTTATCGGTTGCACTCCGATTGGCTGCCGGATGCCTTTCGAGGGCGCGGGGTCGTCCCAAACATCCCATCCTAGCCCGTGTAAGCCATGCACTCTTTGTGTCACACTTTGTCCAAGACCCGGTTGGTTTTGGCTTAGCTCGTGTCATAAAGCCTAAGTGTATGTTTTTCACGCCGGGCCCAGCTCCGAGTCAAGCTCGAGAGTTTGAGACCGAAGGTCATTCCCGACCCGAAGTCTTGAGCTTTTCAGCCTTGACTTTGACGCGGAGCTCTGCCGAAAAATATACCCTAAGGTTCAATGTGACGCCGTGTCACCAAACCTCGCCGTATGTATCGTGCCGGCCACAACTTGGCCAACGCTAAAAAGCTAAGGTCTCTCGCACAAGCGAGTCGGGAGAAGGTCATGCCCAAATTTTGGCACGATCCGCCTTAACTTAAGGACGTTGACCTCGGCCGTGGCCCGTACGTCACACACGTTGAAAGTTTGCGTGATCGGCTAGCCTTAAGTTCACTTTTTCCTTTGTCGGTGGAACTCGCTTGCCTTATCGGACCTCGCTCGGGATAGTCCGTCTGAGAAAGATGATCTACAATGGAAACGAGGGGCTTATAAGCGTAGTGACGAGATCCACCGATTAGAGCTCTAGGATTAGTTGCGAAAAAGAAGACACGCTCTTTTCCAACCAATTAGGACTACGAGAAAACGTGCTTTAAGTAAACATTAATCGGTAGCGCACATTGCACAAGCCCGAAAACCTTGAGCCAAATCCCCTTTTCCGAAGCCTAAACCCTTCCTTTCGTTCCTGCGGCGAGCATAAAGTGGTTCAGATTTCCGGGTCGGCGCCTTGCCGGGATCACGGTAACGGCGGCGTCGGAACGGTTCTTCGGTTCCCTCGGTTCCCTCGGCGAGAATTTCCGACATGTCTAGCTCATCGAGAAATCGTGACGGGGAAGGACCCCGCCACCGGTAACGAGATATGACATTGGAAGAAGCCATCCGGGCTTGTGAGGTTCACAAGAGGCGAGAAGAAGATCGGCGAGAATTTCGTGGTACGGCTTACGAATGAGCGTGGTATAGCGGCTATCCCCGGTCGGACGGTACTTTTGTCACAGTCGAGGATGACGATTCCCCGAAACCGGTTCACCAAACCTTCAATCGGGTTCCTCCCCGCCAACTTACGGGATGCCTTCCAACCAAGGAAACGGCCGACCTAGGCTCCATGTTGCCACCTCTCGGGGCAACCTGTCAATTTTGGTCGGCCCGGTGCTACGCCCGTCACTCAATATCACCGGCGCACATTGGACCATCTCAGGATGCCAAATATCCCTCAATACCCTCCGGGTTCGTCCCGTTGCCTATACACGAATCCTAAACACCGGGGACAAACCCCGATACGGTTCGAGAAAAGGCTCCCGTATATTCTCATATACCAAGCCTTCCACCTCCAATCACTACCGCTCACGTGGTAGCACCAGGCGCCGAGCCTCACGAGTCCACCATTTGGACCCAACCTTAGCCTGGATGGTCGAGCGGATGAAAGACACGAAAGCCACCATGAGCGGCTCAAAGCGAGGAAACGCTCAAATCCACGGATCCGGGAATGGTCACGCCTCTCCTGCCAAGTTCGGAATGCCGGAGATGGACCGATTCGTTGGAACCGAATGTCCTCAAACGCACGTCGACACCTACGTTCTCGGCATGAGAGCAAAAGGAGCAACCCTCCGGCAAATGGCCGACCACTTCCAACATACGCTCAAAAGTTCGGCGTTACGATGGTTTCGAGGGTCAAGCTGCGGATCGCCACACACAGGAACGGATCGGTAACATCTTCTGGAGCGGTACGGATCCAACTTAGAGTGGGAAACAAGTCGCGAGGACTTAATCACCAGCGAGCGAAGCGGATGAAAGTGTTGGGGAATTCTACAAGAGATGGAGCTGGAAACTCTCCGAGATCATGGAGCCACTCTCCAAAGACGAGCAGATGCGGATCTTCAAGTCTTGCTTGAGACCGTCCATCGAAATCTCATCAGTCACAATTTCTTCCCGGATCTCGGGCCATGGTCAATGCCGGCTCACGGTTCGAGAAGGATCTCAAGGAAAAGTTGGCTCTTTGCCACGGCCATACGAGATATCGCTCAGCAGTTGCATTCAATCCCGCACCGGCCCCGGCAAAGGAAAGATACGTCCGTCAACTACGTCCATCGGGGACAACGGTCGGGTAACGAAACCCGAGTCCCACAAAGCAACAATTCTACTCGAAGCGGCTGTCGTACACTTCGAAAAGTTGGACATGCCACCGAGCAAGATCTTTGGAAGGGTTAATCAAGGAGGGTCTCCTTAAGCCCGTTGCCAATTATAAACCCAAAATTCCCGTAGCTAATGCGGACAAGAGCAAATCTTGCGCCTTCCATCGGTATCACGGCCATACCACGACAATTGTTTGGGGTTACGATACGAAATCCAGAACTTGATAGAAGAAGGCAAGTTAGAGCGCCCCGTGGGCCCAATACGATCGGGAATCCCTTTCCGAACAATAACGGCGTGAATTCCATTGAGTGGGTGCCCAAGAAGAGTGCCACGGGAACCGGTTTCTCCGCCTCTTTCCAGTTTGGATCCTCCTCTAATGTCCACATCGGCTACGATGTTTGTGATTGCTCACTTTGCACAGGTACGAGTCTCGAGAAACCTGTCGGAGCAATCCTCCGAGAAAACAAAAGAAGAAATCCTCTCAACAAAGAATCGAGAGAAAGATACGAAGCCGGAGATACCGGTGTAGGTACACTTGGAGAACCCTTCGGGAGGTTCGACTACTACGTCTTGTACTCCGGCCAGTCCTCTTTGCCTCCGAGGCCATGCGGCTTTAGAGCGAGACGGGGGTGGGAAAGCCGAAAAGTCCCGCTGAAACCCGAGTTCAGACCACGGAACACCGGAATACCTCGGATCTTGGTAATCTTACGCCGGTCGAAGCCTAACCCTCCGCGGGATCGGCCAAGATTCAATTTGTCCGGCTTAGAGCTCGGACCGGTAAAGGAAGATCAAGGTCGGCTTGGCAATCGCACTCGATCAATGTGCTAACCAAGGGCGGCAACCGCCACGGGCGGCCTCAACACACTCACGAGGTTCCGAAGGCTTTACCTCGCAAGAGGAAGACGGGAAACGGATGGGTGGATGACTCTCCTTCTACGGATAGAGACGAGATCTACGACTCCGTTTGTATGGCAGCATGATCACGTTTTGTGACGAAGACTTACCGAGAGACGCCTCGGGGCACAACGAAGCTCTGTACATCACTCTCAAACTCAACACCATATCACTCCCCGGAGTATTGGTAGATAACGGGTCAGCCGTTAATGTCCTCCCTCTCGGCATGATGCGAGCTCTCCGCATCCATGAAAGCCATTTGATCCCGTCTACTCGGACTATCAAGGCCTACGACAACTCGTCTCGTCCCATCCACGGGGACGGTGACTCTGGAACTTTGGTTCGAAACCCAAATGGTGCCGGCAAAATTCCACGTGATGGACATTCCATCCGAGTTCACGGCTCTTTTGGGACGCCCTTGGCTACACCACATGAAAGCCATAGCTTCCACTCTCCATCGGTGCGTCAAGTTCATTAATCGGCGGGGAGATCTTGAAGTCATCCGAGGGGATAGTTTCCTCATAGGAAACGAAGCCGAGACAGTGGCCAAGCGTGTCCGCACTCGAGCACGGGGTTACCTCCTTCGAATCAACCGAGGGACTACGGGGCAAATCTCATCGAGAATCCCTCGAGTCAGGAGATGCTAACTATGTAAACGTACTCGAGCGGGCGGACCACAGACGGTCCGATACATCAAGTTCAAGCTGTCGTTTCCAACATTTGGAGGCGGATTGGAAGGAAACGGCCGAACATCGCCATGATGCGGGCACGTAAACCCCCAGTCTCCAATCGGCGATTCGTCAGCATTCTCCAAACAAACTCTCTGGCCCCACCAGGCGAAGAGGTTTTTGTGATAAAGGTCAACAAGCACCGTCATTCTCGTGATGAATGCATGGAAGTTGTATGGGAGGTCCTCCACGAGGAACTACCATTGCACCCCTCTTCTCCAACGAAGAGCATGATGTTTTCCTAGCCGCTCCGGCAACGCAACTGACGCAATACGTCCCTACGTTTGGATTGAGCGATCGGATGACGATGAATCTGGACTCTCCGGAGTCGAAGATGCGGCGAATCCGCAGCGAGACCTCGTATTCACATGCTCGGTTTGAGGACGGAACTCCTTCCGATCGTGTCACTTACGACCAAGGTTCCAATACCATGGAAATTGTCCAAGCTCAATGTCCAAGATGCGGGCGGTATCCGATAATTGGAAGCACGTGATTCACGCAACGAGGAATCCCTCTGATCAAGTGAATGACGACGACTTCGTCAATATCATCTATTCCAGATATCCTGATGAAGCCAAGGATCCTGTCCTTGTTATCAGATTCTGCAACACCAAGGTCACCCTCGATGACTGCCTGCTCATGTGTAAGTACCCCAATCTGGATCACTCCCTTTCAAACACACGGGAAACACCGCAGACTCATCCACGCAGTCTCAGAGACCTCTCTCACTCAAAACCCTCTCAAAACCCTCTCAAACCCCCTGACCAAACCGGGAGGAGCCTTTGCAGGATAAAGGGACAAAAGGACCTTTTGGGAATTTTCGGAAATCGGAAAAGCAATTAAGGTCCGTACGGACCTCTTTGTTTCAATGATTACTAAATCCCCTTAAAGTCCACAATATTCCCTCAAATCCGGAAGAAATGATGACTTCCATGCGAGTTGGTCCGTACGGACCTCTTTGCATGCAAGATGGTCCGTACGGACCTTATTGCATGGGGAACATCATCATTCCGAATATTCTCCATCATTGCGAGATTCCCTCAAATCGAGGAAATCCAAAATTACGGATAACCAAGAAGGTCCGTACGGACCTCTTTGCTCCGAAATTTTTACTATAAATAGAGGGCTCCCCCTCCTCATTTTCACACACCTCCCTCTTCTCTCTTCCTCCCTAAGCCTTCGGCTCCCCTCTAAGACCTTTCGAGGCATTCCGGCCCCTTCGGATCCTTGAGGCCTTAGAGCCCCCTCGAGGTGCTCAGAAGCCTCCCAGCGCTCCCGAGACGCTCCCGCGCTGCTGAGGCACTCTCGAGGTACTACGAGGCCCCTCGTGGTACTCAGAGGCCTTGCACAGTCTTTCCACGGTGTCCGGCTCTTTAGGAGTCAAGCCGGCGATCCCAAACCTTGCCGAACCTGCAGCCAGAAACCTGCCCGAGTGACTCCTGCCACCTGACGCACGCCGAACCTGCCCGAGTGATCCGGCGATCCCCACGCACGCCGAACCTGCGCGAACGCGGCTTACAACCTCAACTCACGCCGAAACTACGTCGCGGACAACCGGCATCCCGAAGCAATCCCGATCCAGGAACAGCTACTCAGGCCTCAAACACTATTCCCCGGCGGAAGACAGGACACGAACCAACATTGGTAAGGCTTCCTTCCTATACTATTTCAATACATTTCCATACATAGCATACAATGTAGACATCCGTCTGACATGCATTTTTAAAAGCACACACACACACACACAACATTTAAAGGATATTAGGGGTATCAGAAAGACTCGTTTTACGAGGCTACTCGGGTGAGCTCTAATATTCTAATATTCTCTTCCGGGGAGTCATCGACCTCAGAACTCAAAATCTCATCACACAAAAACGGTTTAAAATTTATCTTTAAGCGTGCCCTTTTCAATGTTTTGGGCTTAATAAAAACGGCGTGGCGACTCTACAAATGCGAAAGCAAACGGCGAGACACCTCCAAGCCGCGAAAGATGCCGAGATGCGGGGCGCGAGGCCTCTCGGATCCGGGTAATTTCGGTTGGCGACTCATTGAGGACATTTTGTTTTAAAAACTTTTAAACAAAACAAAAGATTTTAAAACGATGATGAGGGTCAAACTTTCATTTTACCCCTTCCTTTAAGCATTGTGTGTGTGTGCACGTGCTTCGTTTTTATTTTACAAAAAAAATAAAAATACAAAAAAATGCATCAATATACATACGTGCATACATTTAAAATTCTTCAAAAACTTCTATTTTACTCGGAAAAAGAATTTTAGAGACCGCACACTACGCCTTCTTTGCCTCGGTTACACCGCACTCTACTCATTCTTTGCCTCGGTTACACCGCACTATGCGCCTTTCTTGCCTCGGATACAGCTGCACACTACAACCCTTAACCGGAGTGGTCTCGGTTGCGATCCGTTTGGTCTTCCTAGGCCTCTTGGGCGCGCACGGGATCATTCCAAACATCCCATCCTAGCCAAGCGTCAACCACGCACGTTTGAGTCTTGAGTCACACTCTGTCCGGACTCGGTTGGTTTTACCCGGTCAGGTGTCATACGGCTGGATACATATACCATGCCGGCCATTTTACGAGTCAAGGCTCGGAACTCAAGATCCCTTGCGCAAGCAAAGCGATGAAAGGTCATGCTAAAATCTTGACTGATCTTGATTTCGAAGCTACACCGAACGATGTTCCGTCCGGATATACATCCATGCTCGCATGACACCATGTCATCACGCCTTTGATACGTCGGCCATGACGATATGACCCGACCAACGCCTAACGTCACGAGATCCCTTGCGCAAGCAAGCAAAGAAGGTCATGCCGAACTCTTGACACGATCTTGACTCGGTGGCGGCTCGGTTCACTATTCACATGGCTAACGCATCAAAACGAACATGGCAGGCTCGGTCCTTAGGTTCGATTTTTCTTTTAGGCGGTGGAAACCGCTTGCACTATAGGACCCTCGCACAGGCTGTCCACCTGGGATGTCGAAATACGGGTGCAAAACGAGGGGCTTATAGCCGCACGAGATGGTCTCCGGTGACCCGGGATCTAGCATAGTTGCGAAAAAGAAGAGCAATCTTTTCCAACCTACCTAGGATTACGAGAAAACATGTTTTAAGTAAATTAAAACAACAAAAAAAAAAAATCAAAAATAAAAGAAACGGAAACCGCATGCCACGTGAGCTTTCCCCCTTTTATCCCGTTAGGCCATTCAGTGTCTAAACCTTGCCCGTCACCCCCTCCGGCTAACGAGAGAGTGGTCGAGAGTACCAGGGAACCCGTCTCCCGGTGTCAAAACGGCAAGGTCCTACCTCCTTCCCGGCTCTGTCACCGGGACGGTCCGTCAATTCCCATGGCCAAGTCGGTGGATAACAACGATGAGAACGGGACCTTACCCCCAAGAAATTTCCCAACATTGGAAGAAGTTTGGCGGGTCCTCATGGCTATTGAGAAACGTCAAGGTGAGCAACAAGCCTGGATCGAAGGTGCCATGCACCACTTCGGAACCTTAGCCACCCAACTACACAGGGCTTCCCAAGCCATGGCTTGCTCCTACGGCCTCTAACATCTCTCATTGTCTCCCGAGAAGTCAACTGTTACCCTCGTACGAGCCATGCGGTTATGACGTAAGGCCACAAGACCTTCCGGAGGAAAGCTTGCCCATCCGGCCTCACGAGGTCCGGTACCACCGCCGAACAACGAACACATGCGGTGGGACGTGCGATTGCGGTGCTTGTGGAAATGGAATTCCGGGATGCGATGAACGAGGGCCGTCCTCGACGAAAGAAGAAGCTATCTTCTCGACAAAAGCTGAAAAAGAGGTATGAATGCTGGTGATCCCACGGTCGGAACCCTTGGAGAACCCTCGGGAAAGTTTGACTACTATGTCATCTACTCCGACAAATCTCCCCGGCCTAGTTACGCACGGGGCCACGGCAATGTTTGCTCCATGATCGGTGGGACGAGCTTCGCACCGCCACCGAAGGCCCGAAGGTCCGAGATAATCCAACCCCTGTCTTGGGAAGATCTCAAAGCCACTATTGATGCTTCGGTAAAAGCCATGACGGTGAACGAATTGAAATGCGCGGTGCGGCCTTACGCCAATCGGGCTCCTCCCGCTCCGAAACGGGAGAGACAAGCAAAACCACAAGTCCGAGAGGTGAATGTTACGACACGTTCCGGTCAAATCCGGTGAATCCTCCACGGACGGACAAAAGGCCGGCCATGCACGAGCCACGGGCGAAAAGGGACCCTACGCCAAGAAGCTGAAACCTTGGACCCAGGTTGAAGATCTGTCTTGACACGGCTTCAGCGCACTCGGGCTAACATCTCGCTCTGGTCCTTACTCACTTCATCTTACCGCACAAGCTCAAGTTGGAAGAAAGCACGGCCCGGACCATGGTTCCCATCACGGTGACACGATGAAGCGGTTCGAGATGATTGGCAACGTCAATTACGGCAATATCATCACCTTCACGAGCTCGATCTTCCAAAATTTGGGGCGACCACAACGAGCCTCTCTACATGCCAGTTCAGCGGGACGAGCGCCGTCTCCCTCGGGTGTTGGTAGATGGGGGATCATCCATGAACGTCCTTCCGGCCAAAATGATGGATTTGCTAGGGATCAAAGCAGCGATCTAAAGCCCTCGACTCGGGCAATCAAGGCATACGACTCGACATCCCGCCCGAGTCTTGGGAATAGCCACCTTGAACCTTTGGTTTGGAAAACAAATGGTCCCGACAGGACTTCCAAGTCATCGACATCCCGATCACCTTGGCTGCCATTTTGGGACGCCCTTGGCTACATCGGATCAATGGGGTGGCATCCACTCTCCATCGGTGCGTAAAGTTCGTCGAGGAACGAGATCGACCATCATCTACGGCGACGGCATAGTCGCTGAAAGGACCAGATACCAACGGCGTCCCGGTCTTAGAAATCAAACACGATGATGATGGCATGATGTTAACGGGGTTCACCATCGAAAGCCCAAGGCCCAAGTGTGCCACATAGACTGCCTTTGATTTGGGACAAGATCCCTCCCAGATGAAAATGATGAAGCACATGAACTACATCCGGGGCTCGGTTTGGGAAACGCCATCGGGGCACTCAACGGATCATCAATATCAAAGAACGAGAATACCACACGGCACAGGATACTCTCCTACTCCCGAACACATTGCGGAGGACAAGCGAGCTGCACGAAAAGCTCCACGAGATAACAAAGAGGCTTGCACGCAATCTCCGATCTTCGTCCTTACGGCTTCGACATGACCAAGTACTTCGCGAGGAAGGCCGGCAACTTGGAAGAAGATCGAGAAAAGGGAACGAGTTAAATCGGCGCCAAACAAGGCTGGCGACAACCATGGACAAGCTCCGGCGAGCACTGGCAAGATTCGGAGGCCTCGAAGCCAAATCTGTCAGAAGAGCATTCCTCGACACACCGCCCTGCCGGGATCCACAACCACCACTATTCACAATGAATTTTGGTTCGGGAAAACCCCCTCTTTGGCGGAAGAATTCGAAAAACTCTCTGTCAACACTCCACGCCTTCAACAAGCGGGACGAGTGCATTCGAGCTAGTAATGCCCAAGACAAAGCAAGAGACTCCGCGAGACGATGCTTGGGACGAACCACTGCTACACTGCTCTTCAAAGAAGAAATCGAGATGCCGGATCTAATCGATTTTGTTTACGATAACTCTGTGATAGCAATGATCGGGAACGGTGACATAAAGCCTTTCAAGCCCCATCTCTATCAAGCTCATTGCCACTCAATAAGCTGGGCCACATTCTCCGGACCTACGCCGGCCAAAAAGGACATGATCGAACAACTTGGTCGACCCCTCGAGTCCTAGAGTCTAGTGTCAAAACTCATCCTGAGTCCATTAGCTTTGAATTTGAGTCTCTCGAGTCATCGATGGCCTCGCGCCGGAAGATTACGAACTCATTGCCAATAATGTATTCCCGTATGCTCTTAATGAATGCTTCGATCTTTTCAGTATCCTCTCATTGCATCTTTAACAGCGATAAATTAACTAACACACAAACGGTTAATAACGATTCACTTGATAAAGAAGCGGACACATTAAACGAACAATACATTAAGCACATCTTTAAGCATGTTGTCAAACGAGAGAAAAACCGGGCCCAGTGCCGAGGAGGTTTTAACCAAAGTGAATTTGGGAAGCTGGCGAAGAGCGAAAAGAGACGCAAATCGGAAGTTTCTTCACCGGCACGAGCAAGACGCATTGGCTGCCTTTGCTCAAAGAGTTCGTGGACGTGTTCGCTTGGTCTTACCGAGACATGCCGGATTAGATCCTAACATTGTAGAGCACCGGATCCCTTTGAATCCCGAGGCTAAGCCCATCAAGCAAAAGCTACGCCGAATCAAGCGAGAATGGTCTTTACAAGTCGAGGAGATCGAAAAAATGCTCCGCGTCGGCTTCATCGGGGTGATCGAGTACCCCACGTGGCTCTCCAATATCGTCACGGTCACGAGGCCAATGGAAAAGTACGGTTTGTTGCGTGGACTTCGAGATCTCAACAAAGCAAGTCCCAAGGACGATTTTCCACTACCAAACATCGACATGTTGGTAGGCACTCTGACCAATTTCGAAGTCAAGTCCTTCGTGGACGGTTTTGCCGGTTACAATCGAGATCAAGATGGCCGAAGAAGACCAAGAAAAGACGGCTTTCACAACCCCACAGGGAACCTCTTTGCTACTGTAATGCCGTTCGGACTAAAGAACGGCGGGGCTACCTACGACGGGCGGCAACCGCCCTCTTCCACGATATGATCCACAAAGAGATCGAAGTGTACGTCGATGACATGATCGTTCACTCGAAAGGGATCGAGACGGACAACACCTCGCGAGACTGAGAAAATTCTTGAATCGCCTCCGAAAACACTCAATGAGGCTTAACCCGCCAAATGCACATTTGGGGTTAGCCGAGGCAAGGTTTTGGGATACGTAGTCACCGAGAGAGGCATCGAGGTGGATCCTCAAAGATCAAAGCTATCATCGAAATGAGACCACCGCAAACTCGGACGAGAGGTGAAAAGCTTCATGGGCCGCTGCAATATATCGGCCGCTTCGTCGACCAATTGACCTCTATGTGCGAGCCAATCTTCAAGGTGATGAAGAAGAACGCCGACATCGAATGGAACTCGGAATGCCAAGATGCCTTTGAAAAAATAAAAGCATACCTTGTGAGTCCTCCGATTCTCTGTCCTCCCCACGAGGAAAAGCCCTTTGTTGCTATACCTAGCGCTGGCCAGGCACACGCGGTTGGAGCCATGCTCTGTCAAGAAGAAGAGTCGCGGGTCGAAACGCCATCTACTTCGTCGGTCGAAAGTTTCAAGGCGGCGAACTCAATTACTCGGCCCTCGAGAAAACTGCGCGGCTACGGTATGGGTTGTCGGGAAACTACGGCACTACATGCGGTCGCACACGGTACACTTGGTTTCCAAAATGGACCCGATCAAGTACCTCTTCGACAAACCATCTCTGTCGATGAGGCTCGCCAAATGGTCTTTCTTCTGGCGGAATTTGACATCAAGTACGTAAACCAAAAGTCAATCAAGGGACGGGCCATGGGTGAACAATTGGTGATTTCCCAACCCAGACGAGGCTCGAGGCCCAGAACCACAATTTCCGGACGAGGGAATCTTCGCAATCGAGCGAAAATCGATGGCAAGCTTGTTCTTTGACGGAGCGGCCAACCAAAGGAAAGCGGCGTCGGTATGCTCTTGGTGGATCCCAGGGCGAGCACACCCCAATTGCTATAAAGCTCAATTTCGAGGTAACCTGACAATGCCGCCGAATATGAAACTGCTTATTTCTTTGGACTACAAGCCGCACTCGAGAGGAATGTCCGAAACTTCGAAGTTTATGGGGACTCGGCCTTGATCATCAACCAAGTCTCCAACAAGTGGAAAACCATAGACAGGGCTTGCAAAAATACCATGCACTGCGTAGAGGACCTCATCACACAATTCGAAGAGGTCACCTTCCATTACTTGCCAAGAGGCCAGAAACGAGGTTTGCGGATGCCTTAGCCACCTTGGCCTCCCTTGTGGAAATCCACGAAGGAAAAGCAATCAAACCCTTCAGAAGTCGGACGAAAGGAAATTCACGCCTCTTGTTGTGAGATCGAACCAGGAACCTAAGCCCGTCGATGAGCCATGGTATAACGGATCTTCCAATACCTCAAGAGCGGGAAACCACCTTCATGAACAAGGAAGACCCACACACGAAGGGGTCAAAACCAAGAGCATCATGGCCACTAAAACGCCTTGCCTCTCACTTCGTCATCCTCGGGGACATGTTATACAAGAAACGCTACCATGGGCCACTCCTACGTTGCGTCGGCCAAGAAGAAGCGAGACAAGTTCATGAGCAGAAGTCCACAACGGGGCTTGCGGTCCCCACATGAATGCGAGCCACGTGCAAATCATTCTCGGGATGGGCTACTCTTTGGATCTCCGTGGAGCGGTGCATCCACTTTGTCCGAAAGGCTGCGACAAGTGCCAACGGTTCTCCAACCTCAATCATCTGCCGCCCCACGATCTCTCTTGCATGACTACACCTTGGCCCTTTGCCAGGGAATTGACGTCATCGGGAAAATCGCTCCGCCCGGGCGGCAACGGTCGCGAGTTCATCTTAGTAGCCATCGACTACTTCACGAAATGGAGTCGAAGCGAAGTCTACAAGGTACTCACCTCCAAGAAGGTCGCACATTTCCTCAAGGAAAACATCATATGCCGATACGGCATCCCAAATGAGGTCATATCGGACAACGGCTCACACTTCGAAGGGAATTCGACGGAATTTGTGGCTGAATTCAAGATCACACGTCACAAATCTTCTCCCTACCGGCCACAAACAAACGGCGCCGTGGAAGCGGCAAACAAAACCCTCGAACGGATCATCCGAAAAATGACCACCAGAGGACGAGATTGGCAGAAGGCACCTTGCACTTTGGGGCTACCGCACATCGGTCGGAAACAGCCACGGGAGAAACCCCATTTGCCACGACATACGGGATGGAAGCAGTCCTTCCCATCGAGCTAGAAATTCCCTCGCTCAGAGTCTTCTTTTGGAAAATGACATCAACGAAGTCGAATGGCTCGGCCAGAGCATGACGAATTGGCTCTGCTAGACGAGCGACGACTAAAGGCCATGGAACACGTCAGGAGCCTATCAGCGGGATGGCTAGAGCTTTCGACAAGAAAGTCAAATCCCGAGACATCGGGGAAGGTGACCTTGTACTTTCGAAAAGAAAAGCCTCCCGCTCGAACCAACCCAGCTGGGAAAATGGGAACCCACATGGATCGGCCCTTTCGTGGTTGAAAGATCTTCTCCGGAGCGCCATGAAGCTAACTGAGACCTAGACGGCAATCCCTTCATGAATCCGGTCAACGGAAGCAAACTTCGCGAGATGCTTCGCACTGAAGAAGAACAAGCTGTGCATCTCTTGGCACTCCATGTAGTGTCGAACTACGCGAACTGAGCCCTCTAGTCAGGGGAACGTAGGCAACCTTAATTGGTCCGGTCTAAAAATACACAAAAAAAGTCAAAAGTTTGAATGTCAGCAGAGACCTCCATCAAGCTCCGCACTTTTCAGAACACGCCCCGGCGAGTCACCTTGACCAAGTCAAACGACGGCGGCAACATCAAAAGGACATCAAGGGTCGCTCGGCATCAAACGGCGACTCATGTCTACTTCCAAGCCGAGGGCTTGTCTTCGCCCTCACGCGCTTCAAAAAAAAAAAAAAAAAAAAGAGAGCTCGAGCAAGGGCTCACAAAAAAAAAACAAAAAACAACAAAAAGCTCGAAGCAGAAGGCTGCGAAATTGAGGTCGAGCCCGACGCCAACAAAAGGCAAGGAAGCTACGAAAAAAGACCGTCAAAACGACTTGTCGAGGGAGCATTCAACCTCTCGGCCAAGCCTGAAAGCCTCAGCAAAGGGGATTGCCGTCATGGCCCAGACGCCCTTCGGTCCGCAAATGCGAGAAAAGTCAAAGATGGATGTGACAAAGTGCACAACGAAAGCAAAGGCAAACAAAAGATCTTGCGTCTCGACAAAGCTTTAAAAGTAAATCACAAATCACTAACGGTTACAACATTTCTTGATGAGTTCAAGCACGGTCTACTCTCGAGTTCACAACATGCTAAAAACGGCTTAATACATTTAACTAATAATGTGTTTGCAATGCAATGAATGGATACCTAGGAGGTCATTCCGCGCCATACTGCGCTTGTCCCCTCGCCATTCTTTCCTTTCTTCCCTGCGTCCGTGAGTCTTCTTTCGCTCCACGTGAACCAACTCTGCGTCTCTCGGTCAGAGATGCGGGTCCTCCCCGTAGAGTCAAACAATCCGGTAGCTCTCGGGGCTTCATTCGCCCGTGCTTCGGCTCGGATCTCCTCCTGCGAGTGCAAAGAGGACCTCTCCTGTCGGTCAGGTCAACTCTAGTCTCGTAGTCAAACAAAGCGTCTCCCGTCACATCCAGAAAGGGTCGGACCAGAGCTTCGGCACTCCTAAAGGCAATAGCTACTGCGGCAACCGGGTCCCAAGAATCGCTACACGCACGCTCTCCCAAGACCACTTGGGACGCTTGACATTTTGCTCATACCGGGCCGGATGCGGAGTCGTCAATCTGACGCTCTCAGACGTCTAGGGAGTACCACGGGAGGGAAAAGCGGAATACTTCCATACCCTCGAGACAATACAAGAAGGCACTGGAGCTGCCATACAAGAGGAGCTATCTCCGCAGTAGCAAGGTCATCCAATGACAAGGCTCTGCTTCATCCCTAACTGCCGGGGAAACAAGCGACGGAATATAGAAGGAGGACCAAGACAAACCTGGAACTCGACAACGTAGGACCCTTCTGCAGATCCTCCTGGTCTCAATCCTCCCGGTGCGGAACCCACGGCGGATCGATGCGTACAGTGCTGTGCCGTCCATCTCTCCCGGGCGGGTGATCCATATCCCGACCTGAGAGGTCGGCGAAGCAAAATGACCACGGGCTAAACGGCGTCGGAGCCTCGGGCATGGCTGAAGTCTCTCTCGCGGCCACAAGGTGAGTAAAGCGGGGCTTCCCCCTCTCATAAAAGCGATCCCCGGTCGCCGGACAGTCGATACCATGAAGAGTCTCCCCCGGCCTGTGACGGGACAATATCTCTCCCAGGCTCTGCGGTGCCTGCCACATCTAGCGAAAGCGCCACTCCACAAATGTCTAGGGAGGGCGAGCCCCGAGAAAGAGCGTCGCCTATCACGCCTGAGAGGCAAATACATCCCGAGAGACGTCCACTCTCATCATCAGACCACCTGAACCGCTCGGCGGCTCGCAAGAAATGTCGAGTATGACCCGAATCAAGGATCATTACCACAGCTGTCTCTCTCCAGCGAAGTACGAAGAAAATCTACCATAAGCTTCACGCTGCAACGGCGGCACCACCAACCCAGAGAAGAGAAGGCGAGATGGCCTCCACGCACTCCAGGTCCTCCAATCAAAGCTTAGAAAATCTTCAAAAGTGGGGCACCCCATTTCATTGTAGGAGAAAGCGATGCACGTGCCTCCTAACATCATCCCAGAACCGCGGCGGCCGCATAACAGAATCCCAATCGGGAACCAATCTCCTTAAAAAGACCAAGCAGAGCAAGACGAAACCTTACCTCGAAAGCCCGTCTCTACGATGCCTCATCTGGGCGCCGCATCCGTTTTCATTTGCCTGCGAGGAAGTGCCTTGCCTCTCCTGGCAGAAAGCCTCGGCAAAATTCTAGGGACATACGAAGAATCCATGGCAAAAATGGAGGTTCCTAGAGAAAATGGGAAGAAAGCTCGAAAATGGTGCAAATGGGAAATGAGGAAGAACCGAGGGAGCCTTGGAAAGCATTTATGTCCTTTCCCAAAGCAAGGTTGGTCACGTACGGACCTCTTTGCTATTGCTAAAGTATGTCCAGGTACGGACCTCACGCTAAAACGAACCCATTTCCCCGAAAAAGAAAGCGATTCTGCAAAAACCCAGCTTAGCGTCCTCGGCAAAACCTTGCTCCAAAACGGTCAAACAACTGGGCCAAAGCCATTTCAGGCCCAAACCAACACTTTGCACCCTGACTTAACACTCTCGGCTCACGTGGCATGTACAAAATAAAAATAATAATAGCAACAATTTTCTAGGACAATTCAGGGGAATCACAAAATCGATAGAGCATTACATCTTAAAAATAAAATCAGATTGTTTGCCATGCCGTAATCATTACATGTGTTTATTACGAGGTACCAAAATATACATTTGCTAAAAAAAAAAAAAAAAGAGAAAAAAAGAGGATATGAAAAGAGGAAAGCAAATGAATACTACTCAGAATCCTCATCATCAGTCTACTCCTCGCAGAGATCCTCGAAAGAAAAGTCGGGCATCAGGGAACTCGCCGATCACATCCTCGTCGTCGGAATACTGAGCACACAGGCTCCGAGAAGTACTCGGAAGGATCGAAATCCAGCGAAAGGATCAAGAAAGAAGGCTACGAGGAACCCTCACCTACTGTGCGCCCGTGCGGAGAAAAGCTATAGCCCAGGCCCGATAAAAGAGAGGTTTGCACTCCTCGATGGCCACTGCACGGCTCCCGAAGAAGTCCGAGGCATCCATGCTATGCCGCCCCTCGAAGAGCCCTCCTCGCTGCGGCTCAGGCTCAGGCTGCAGGCGGAGGAACGTCCCTGAGAATGCCTCGAAGGCACATAGGCTAAAATGCATAGGCCGCGCGCCCGACGCCTTGAACCGGCCAAGGACACCTTCGGCGCCATCTTAGCTTGCAGAAAGGCAGCATTATCGCCACGTAACGGCGAGTCGGCATATCGTAGGCTCTCCCGGGACTGCACACTTTTGACAAGAAGCCAAGCGAAACGCTCATCGGAATGTCTGAGTTCTTTCGGTGCTCGACAAAGGAGGAGAAAAAGCGCGAGAAAAGATGCCAAGATGGAAAAGAGTCGGCCACGGCTGCGATCTGCGTCGAGGATGCGGCTCTGTATAGCGGCGGGGGCACCTGCTCCAGGGCAGATGCACGAGAACACCCTCCTCCTCGATCTTCAGTCCCCGCGGACGTACGTGAAATCCGGTCCGGCATCGGAACCTGCATGGGGAGCCTGCGGGCTGCCACCTCTCTCTCCCGCGCGCCCGATTACAGGGCGTCCTCGGCCTCCCTCCTGGCGAAGGCCCGGTACTCCTCTCAGGTACAAGATGAACTCCTCGCTTAGGCACGGAGTCAGTGCGACCTCTCGAAGTCCGCGCGTCCGTGTCCAGGGAATCAAGCATCCCAAGGGAGGTCCCTCGGACCAACGGGAAGTACACAGGGGCCATGCCGAAGACCCGCTCCCGCCCATGGCAACGGCAGTGAGGCATGTCGAGCCGCGGCATCTTCGAGCCGGGCAGGTCTCGGGAGCCCGCTTCAGCCAGCTCTGCACATCCCACGAGCATCGCCAGAGGCCCCGGGACAGGCCACTACTTCAACGGCAATTCAAACCCCTCAGGGCTCGCCCCTGCTCCGGACGCTCGCGTCCGTCAAGCGTAGGCGATGGTGAGCTTCCCTTCAGCGTGGAGTCCTCCTCTTCCTCACCGGCCGCGGTGCGATTGAAGCCCATTGAATCCCGAGGGCGAGGCAGCCGCTGACCCGGGATCTCTTCGCGATTGGAAGCCTTTGGATTAAACCTCATAGAACCGCAATTTGTGACAAAAAAAAAAGCAATTCCAAGAGCTCTTTGACAGTGCAAAAGAAGGATCCAGCCAGCAAGAATCCCAGGCCTGAAGAGCGACGACCGTGAACTTGGCGTACCGGCTGCGAAGAGGTTGAAGACGGGCGGGATCACGAGGTCCCACGCTGCCGTGAGGAAGTAGAGCAGGACCAGCAGGCGGCGCAAGCGCCGCCATCGCCTATGGGGATGTGCAGGAGCGTCTCTGGGAGAGAGATAGCCATGAGGGGTTTGTCTTGTTTCCCCGTGGACTCGGTGATGAGGTGATGAGTTTGAGGGCTCAGGCCCCCCGAGGTGACAGCGCGGCGGAAGATGCTGCGGGGCTTGACTTCAGTGATGTCATGTATCCTGCCGGAGAGAAGCCGGGTCTCTCGGGGCAGCATGGCCCTGGTGTGCTTCCTGGCTCGAGGGACCCTCCCTTTGGGATGCTTGACTCCCGGGATATGGATGTGACTTTGACTTCGAGGAGGTACCTTGGCGGTGCTTCATGCCGAGGAGTTCAGCTTTTTATACGGAGAGGAGTACGAGTACTGGCCTTCGTGGAGGAGGAAGCTTCCAGGAGGACGCCGCAGGTGCTGGCGCGGAGTAGAGAGAGAGAGGCTGGCCCGGCAGGCTGTGCCCCCTGCAGGTTCCGATGCCGGGACCGGATTTCACATACGTCCGCGGGGACGGGTCGAGGAGGAGGGGTGTCTGTACTACCTTGGCGTTTCGGAGCAGGCTCCTGCGCATACCGAGGAGCGTGGACCCCGATAGATCGGTGAGTGTGCTGACTCTTTTCCATCCCTGGCATCTTTTCTGTATTTTTTTTTTGTTGAGTATGACTGTATTGCTGAGCGTTTCCTTGGGCTTCTTGTTGTGTGCCCGGGGGTCCCGGGGAGAGCCTATGATATGCTAGACTCGCCGTTACGTGGCGATGAGGGTCGTTTGCGAAGGGCTAAGATGGCGTCGAAGATGTCCTGCCGCGTCTCTCGCGTGGTGTGCAGCGTACGAGCCGCGTGCCTTCCGAGGCATTCTGTGGACGTTCCTCCGCCTAGAGCCGAGCCTCTACGCAGGCCGCCAGCAGGAGGGGCCTTTGAGGGGCGGCATAGCATGGATGCCGGACGTCTTCGGGAGCTGCCCCAGGGCCTTCGAGGAGCAGCCCTCTCTTTATCAGTTCATGCTCTCCGCACGGCGCACAGTAAGTGAGGGTTCCTCGTGAGAGGCCTTCTTTCTTTGATCCTTTCGCCGGATTTGATCCTTCTGAGTACTTTTCGTGGGAGCCTCCGGCGGAAGGGTGCCTCGGCTTCCGATCGATGAAGATGTGACAGGCGAGTTCGCTGGGATGCCCGACTTTTCTTTGGAGGACCTCGGTGAGGATACAGATGATGCTGAGGATTCTGATTACTTGGGTATTCACTTCTGCTTTCCCTCTTTTCATATCCTCCCTTTTTTTTGTTTTGAGCAACAGACATTTTTTTGGTACCTGTAATTGAAAACACATGTATTTGCATGGCAAATGTGATAAACGTGTTTTATTTTAAGATATAATGTCAATTTTTGTGATTCCCGGGATTTGTCCTAGAAATTGTTGCTATTATTATTTTTTATTTTGTGCATGCCACGCGAGCTGAGAGTGTGTTTGTGGGTAGTGTATGTTTGCCGGGAATGGCTTTGGCCAGTGTTTGGGCAGTTTGGAGCAAGGTTTTGCTGAGGACAGTGGTTGTTGTACTGTTTGCTGGGGAAATGGGTTCCGTTGGTGCTGGGGGAGACTCTTCATGGTATCGACCGTCTGGCGACTGGGGATCGGTCTCATGAGAGGGAAGCCCCGCTTTGCTCACCCCTTGTGGCTGCGAGCCGCGAGAGAGACTTCAGGCTACGCCCCGAGGCTCCGACGTCGTCACTTGGCCGTGGTCATTTGCTCAGCGACCTCTTGTGTTGGATATGGATCAGTCCGCCTGGGAGAGATGGATGGCACAGCTTGGTACGCATCAGATCCTCAATGGTGGGTTCCGCACTGATCGGAGGATTGAGACCAGGAGGATCTTGCAGGAAGGGTCCTACGTTGTCAGAGTTCCAGGTTTGTCTTGGTCCTCCTTCTATATTCCGTCGCTTGTTTTCCTAAGGCAGTTTGGGATGAAGCAGGAGCCTTTGTTGGGCTGGGATGACCTTGCTACATGAGGGTAGTTCCTCTTTGTATGGCGTAGCTCTAGGTGCCTTCTTGTATTGTCTGAGGGTACGGAAGTATTCCGCTTTCCCTCCTGTGGTAGCTCCTTAGACGTCTGGGGAGCGTTGTATTGACGACTCAGTATCTCCGGCCTGGTACGAGCAGCATGTTGGGCAGTCCCAAGCCCCATGGTCTTGGAGAGCAGGCAGTGCAGCGATTCTCGGGGACCCGGTTGCCGTAAGTAGCTATTGCCTTAGGAGTGCCTCGAAATGGTCTGACCCTTTGGATGTGACGGGAGACGCTTTGTTTGACTACTCTAGACTAGGAGTTGACCGACTGACAGGGAGAGGTCCTCTTTTGCAGCACTCGCAGGGAGAGATCCGAGCCGAAATGGGCACTCAGCGAATGAGGCCCTGAGAGGCTACTGGATTATTTGACTCTGCTGGGAGGACCCCAGTATCTCGGACTGAGAGACGCAGAGTTGGTTCTACGTGGAGCGAAAGAAGACTCGCCGGGGACGAGGTGAAGAAAGGAAAGAATGGCGAGGGGACAAGCGCAGATGGCGCGGAATGACCTCCTAGGTATCCATTCATTGTATTGCAAACACATTATTAGTTAAATGTATTAAGTCAGTCTTTTAGCATGTCATGTGAACTTGAGAGTAGACCGTGCTTGAACTCATCAAGAAATGTTGTAACCGTTAGTGCATTTGTGATTTACTTTTTTAAAGTCATTTGTCGAGACGCAAGATCTTTTGTTTGCCTGCTTGCTGTGCACTCTGTTGTGCACTTTGTCGGCGTCCATCTTTGGACTTTTCATTCACATCTGTCAGACCCGCGGACCGTCAGCGTGTGGGCCCCGACGGCAATCCCTTGTCTGAGGCTTTGTGCTTGGCTGAGAGGTGGAATGCTCCCTTGACAAGTCGTTCTGACGGGCTTATTTTTGTAGCTTCCTTGCCGCTTGTTGGCGTCGGGCTCTTGAGCTCAATTTCGCAGCTTCTGCTTTGAGCTTCTTTTGTTTTTTTTTTGTATTTTTTTGTTTTTTTTTGCCCAGGCCCTTGCTCGAGCTCTCTTTTTTTTTTTTTGAAGTGCGTGAGGGGCGAAGACAAGCCCCCGGCTCTGGAAACAGTCGCGAGTCGGTCGTTTGAGCGTGCTGAGTGACCCTCGGATGTCCTTTGATGTTGCCGCTGTCGCTTTGACTTGGTCAAGGGATGACTGCTGGGGCGTGTTTTCTTGAAAAGTGCGTGGCTTGATGGAGGTCTTGGTTGGACATTCAAACTTTTGACTTTTGTGTATTTTTAGACCGGACCAATTCACAGGTTGCCTACGTTCCCCGGACTAGAGGGCTCCAGGTCTGCGTAGTTCGACACTACATGGAGTGCCAAGAGATGCTACAGCTTGTTCTTCTTCAGGCGAAGTATCTGCGAAGTTTGCTTCCGTTGACCTGGGATTCATGAAGGGATTGCCGTCTAGGTCTGTCGGCTTCATGGCGCTCTCCGTGAGAGAGATCTTTTGAACCACGAAAAGACCGATCCAATGTGGGTTCCCATTTTCCCAAAGTGGGTTGGTTCGAGTGGGAGGCTTTTCTTTGAGTACAAGGTCACCTTTCCCCCTGATGTCTCGGGATTTGACTCTCTCTTGTCGAAAGCCTCTAGCCATCCTGCTTTGAGCAGGCTCCCTGACGCTGTTCCATGGCCTTTAGTCGTCGCTCTGTCTAGCAGAAGGCAATTCCGTCATGTTCGGCTTCGTGAGCCATTCGACTTCGTTGATGTCATTTTCCAAAGAAAGACTCGTGAGGTGAAATTTCTAGCTCGATGGGAAGGACTGCTTCCATCCCGTATGTCAGGGCAAATGGGGTTTCTCCCGTGGCTGTTCTGACTGATGGTCGGTAGCCCCAAAGTGCAAGGTGCAGCTTCTCGGGCCAATCTCGTCCTCGGGTGGTCATTTTTCGGATGATCCGTTCAAGGGTCTTGTTTGCTGCTTCTACGGCGCCGCTTTGTTTCAGTGGCCGGTAGGGAGAAGATTTATGTGACAGTAGTGATCTTGAATTGGCCTTGTGAGCCAACACCGTTCCGAAATTCCCCTTCGAAGTGTGAACCGTTGTACTGAGTTATGAAGCCTCATTTGGGGATATGCCGTATCGGCAGATGCCAGTGTTTCCTTGAGGAAATGTGCGACCTTCTTGGAGGTGAAGTACCTTGTAGAGACTTGGCTTCGACCCATTTGGTGAAGTAGTCGATGGCTACTAAAGATGAACTCGTGACGAATTTGCTGCCTTTGGCGGAGCGATTTTCCCGATGACGTCAATTCCCCAGTGCGGCAAAGGGCCAAGAGTGTAGTCATGCGGTAGAGATCGTGGGGCGCGAGATGATTGAGGTTGGAGAACCGTTGGCACTTATGCCGCAGCTTCGGACAAAGTGGATGCAATCTGCCTACTTCATGGAGATCCAGTAGTAGCCCATCCTGAGAATGATTTGCATCAGTGGCTCTGGCATTATGCATGTGGGGACCCTTGCAAGCCCCATTGTGGACTCCCTCTGTTCCATGGAACTGGCCTTGCTTCTTCTTGACTGATGCAAGCCGTAGGAGTGGCCCGCTAGTAGCGTTTCTTGTATAACATGTCCCCGAGGATGACAGGAAATGAGAGGCAAGGCGTTAGTGAGGCCATGATGCTTCTTGGTTTTGATCCCGCCTTGTGTGTGGGTCTTCCTTGTTCATGAAGAGTGGTTTCCCGCTCTTGAGAGTATTGGAAGATCTGGTTATTGTACCCAATGGCTCATGTGACGGGCTTAGGTTACAGTCGTCTGATCTACATGGAGGTAGGCAGAGAATTTCCTTTCGTCCGACTTTGAAGGGTTTGATTGCTTTTCCTTCAGGGGGATTTCCACAAAGGGGAAGCCAAGGTGGCTAAGGCATCCGCAAACCTGTTTCGGGTCTCTTGGGCAAGTAGTGGAAGGTGACCTCTTTGGAAATGTTGTGGTGTGATGAGGTCCTCTATGCGAGGCATGGTATTTTTGCAAGAAGCCCGGGTTACATGGTTTTCCACTTGTTGGAGACTTGGTTTGATGATCAGCTGAGTCCCCATAAACTTCGAGTTTACTGGACATTCCTCTCGAGTGCGGCTTCGTAGTCCAGCAGCGCTTGAGGCTTCATATTCGGCGGCATTGTTTGGTTACACCTCGAAATTGAGCTTTACATAGCAATTGGAGAGTGTGCTCGTCCTTGGGATCCACCAAGAGCATACCGATGCCGTAATTCCACACGGTTGGCCAGCTCCGTCAAAAGAAGCAGCTTTGCCATCGGTTTTCGCCTTCGATTGCGAAGATTCCTCGTCCTGGAAATTGTGGTTCGGGGCTCTCGGGAGCCTCGCTCGGTTGGGAAATCAGCCAGATTGTTCGGCCTATGCGCCCGTCCCTTGATTGACTTTTGGTTTACGATACTTGATGTCAAATTCCGCCAGGAAGAAAGACCATTTGGGCGAGCCTCATTGACAGAGATGGTTTGTCGAAGAGGTACTTGGCCTGGGTCCATTTTGGAAACCAAGTGTACTGCGACGCATGTAGTGCCGTAGTTTCCCGACAACCCATACCGTAGCTGCGCAGTTTTCTCGAGGGCCGAGTAATTGAGTTCGGCCCGCCTTGAAACTTTCGACCGACGAAGTAGATGGCGTTTTCGACCCGTGACTCCTTCTTTTCTTGACAGAGCATGGCTCCAACTGCGGTGTCGGTGGTCACAGCTTAGGTATAGCAACAAAGGGCTTTTCCTCGTGGGGAGGACAGAGAATCGGAGGACTCACAAGGTATGCTTTATTTTCTCAAAGGCATCTTGGCATTCTGAGTTCCATTCGATGTCGGCGTTCTTCTTCATCGCCTTGAAGATTGGCTCGCACATAGAGTCAATTGGTTGACGAAGCGGCTGATATATTGCAGCGGCCCATGAAGCTTTTCACCGTCCGAGTTTGCGGTGGTCTCATTTCGATGATAGCCTTCGATCTTTTGAGGATCAACCTCGATGCCTCTCTCGGTGACCATGTATCCCAAAACCTTGCCTCGCTAACCCCAAATGTGCATTTGGCGTGTTAAGCCTCATTGAGTGTTTTCTGAGGCGATTGAAGAATTTTCTCAAAATGTCCGTGAGGTGTTGTCCGTCCGATCCCTTTGAGTGAACGATCATGTCATCGACGTACACTTCGATCTCTTTGTGGATCATATCGTGGAAGAGGGCGGTTGCTGCCCGTCTGTAGGTAGCCCCAGCTTCTTGAGTCCGAACGGCATTACACGTAGCAAGCAGGTTCCCTGTGGGGTTGTGAAAGCCGTCTTTTCTTGGTCTTCTTCGGCCATCTTGATCCGATTGTAACCGGCAAAACCGTCCACGAAGGACTTGACTTCGAAATTGGGTCATTTGTAGTGTCTACCAACATGTCGATGTTGGGTAGTGGAAAATCGTCCTTGGGACTTGCTTTGTTGAGATCTCGGAAGTCCACGCAACAGCGTACTTTTCCATTGGCCTTGGTGACCGTGACGATATTGGAGAGCCATGTGGGGTACTCGATCACCCTGATGAAGCCGACGCGGAGCATTTTTTCGATCTCCTCCTTGACTTGTAAAGACCATTCTGGCTTGATTCGGCGTAGCTTTTGCTTGATGGGCCTAGCCTCAGGATTCAAAGGGATCCGGTGCTCTACAATGTTAGGATCTAATCCGGGCATGTCTCGGTAAGACCAAGCGAACACATCCACGAATTCTTTGAGCAATGCAGTCAATGCGTCTTGCTCTGTGCCGGTGAAGAAACTCCCGATTTGCGTCTCTTTTGGCTCTTCAGCAGTTCCCAAATTCACTTTGGTTAAAACCTCCTCGGCAGCTTGGGCCCGGTTTTTCTCTCGTTTGACAACATGCTTAAAGATGTGCTTAATGTATTGTTCGTTTAATGTGTCTGCTTCTTTATCAAGTGAATCGTTATTAACTGTTTGTGTGTTAGTTAATTTATCGCTTGTTAAAAGATGCAATGAGAGGATACTCGGAAAGATCGAAGCATTCATTAAGAGCATACGGGAATACATTATTGGCAATGAGTTCGTAATCTTACGGCGTGAGGCCATCGATGACTCGAGAGACTCAAATTCAAAGCTAATGGACTCAGGATGAGTTTTGACACTAGACTCTAGGACTCGAGGGGTCGACCAAGTTGTTCGATCATGTCCTTTTTAGCATGTGAGGTCCGGAGAAGGTGGCCCAGTTATTGAGTGGCAATGAGCTTGATAGGAGATGGGGCTTGAAAGGCTTTATGTCACCGTTCCCGATCATTGCTATCACAGAGTTATCGAAACAAAATCGATTAGATCCGGCATCTCGATTTCTTCTTTGAAGAGCAGTGTAGCAAATGGATTCGTCCCAAGCATCGTCTGCGGAGTCTCTTGCTTTGTCTTGGGCATTACTAGCTCGAATGCGGACTCGTCCCGCTTTGTTGAAGGCGTGAGTGTTGACAGAGAGTTTTTCGAATTCTTCCGCCAAAGAGGGGTTTTTCCGAACCAAAATTCACTGTGAATAGTGGTGGTTGTGGATCCCGGCAGGGCGGTGTGTCGAGGAATGCTCTTCGGACGGGATTTGGCTTGAGGCCTCCGAATCTTGCCAGTGTTCTGCTGGAGCTTGTCCATGGTTGTCGGCCAGCTTTGTTTGGCGCTGATTTATTCTGTTCCCTTTTCTGGATCTTCTTCCAAGTTGCCGGCCTTCCTTGTGAAGTACTTGGTCATGTCGAAGCTGTAAGGACGAAGATCGGAGATTGCGTGCAAGCCTCTTTTGTTATCTGTGGAGCATTTTCGCGCAGCCTCGCTTGTCCTCCGCAATGTGTTCGGGAGTAGAAGTATCCCGGGCCGTGCAGGTATTCTGTTCTTTGACATTGATGATCGTTGAGTGCCACTGATGGCGTTTTCCCAAACCGAGCCCCTGGACAGGGATGTAGTTCATGTGTTTCCATCATTTTCATCGGGGAGAATCTTGTCCCAAATCAAAGGCAATCTATGTGGCACACTGGGCCTTTGGGCTCTCGATGGTGAACCCTGTGAGCATCATGCCGTCATCATCGTGTTTAATCTCTAAAACCGGGACGCCGTTGGTGTCGGTCCTTTCAGTGACTATGCTGTCGCCGTAGATGATGGTCGAGTCGTTCGATGAACTTTACGCACCGATGGAGAGTGGATGCCACCCCATTGATCCGATGTAGCCAAGGGCGTCCCAAAATGGCGTGAAGGTGATCGGGATGTCGATGACTTGGAAGTCTGCTGGGACCATTTGTTTTCCGAACCACAAGGTTCAAGGTGGCTATTCCCAAGACTCGGGCGGGATGTTGAGTCGTATGCCTTGATTGCTCGAGTCGAGGGCTTTAGATCGCTTGCTTTGATCCCTAGCAAATCCATCATTTTGGCCGGAAGGACGTTCATGGATGATCCCCCATCTACCAACACCCGAGGGAGACGGCGCTCGTCAGATTGGACTGTTATGTAGAGAGGCTCGTTGTGGTCGGCCCCAAATTTTGGAAGATCGAGCTCGAAGGTGATGATATTGCCGTAATTGACGCTTGCCAATCATCCGAACCGCTTCATCGGGTGTCACCGTGATGGGAACCATGGTCCGGGCCAGGCTTTCTTCCAACTTGAGCTTGTGCGGATAAGATGAAGTGAGTAAGGACCAGAGTGAGATGTTAGCTGAGTGCGCTTGAGTCGTGTCAAGACAGGATCTTCAACCTTTGGGGTCCAAGGTTTCACTTCTTTGGCGTAGTGGTCCCTTTTCGCCCGTGGCTCGGGTATGGGCCGGCCTTTTGTCCGTTCGTGGAGGATTCACCGGGATTTGACCGGAACGTGTCGAACATTCACCTCTCGGACTCGTGGTTTTGCTTGTCTCTCCCGTTTCGGGAGTGGGAGGAGCACGATTGGCGTAAGGCGAGGCTTGCGCATTTCAACTCGATTCCTTTCACGTCATGGCTTTTCTTGAAGCATCAATAGTGGCTTTGAGATCTTCCCAAGACAGGGGTTGGATTATACGGACCTTCGGGCCTTCGGTGGCGGTGCGGCTTCGTCCCGGTGATCATGGAGCAAACATTGCCGTGGCCTTGTGCGTAACTAGGCCGGGGAGATTTGCCGGAGTAGATGACATAGTAGTCAAACTTTCCGAGGGTTCTCCAAGGGTTCCAACTGTGGGATCACCCAGTTCGTACCTCTTTTTCGGTTTTTGTTGAGAAGATAGCTTCTTCTTTCGTCGAGGACGGCCCTCGTTCATTGCATCCCGGAATTCCATTTCCGGACAAGCACCGCAATCGCGGACGTCCCACCAGATGTGTTCGTTGTTCGGCGGTGGTACCGGGACCTCGGGAGGCCGGATGGGCGCTTTCCTCTCGGAAGGTCTTGTGGCCTTACGTCATAGCTGCATGGCTCGTATGAGGGGGTAACGGGTTGACTCTGCGGGAGACAATGAGAGATGTTAGAGGTCAGTAGGAGCGATCATGGCTTAGGAAGCCCCGGGTAGTTGGGTAGCTAAGGTTCCGAAGTGGTGCATGGCACCTTCGATCCGAGCTTGTTGCTCACCTTGACGTTTCTCGATAGCCATGAGGACACCGCCAAACTTCTTCCAATGTTGGGAAATTTCTTGGGGGTAAGGTCCCGTTCTCATCGTTGTTATCCACCGACTTGGCCATAGGGAATTGACGGTGTCTGGTGACGGAGGTGGGTAGGACCTTCTTGTTTTGACCTTGGGAGACGGGTTCCGGGTACTCTCGACCACTCTCTGTTGGGTGGAGGGGTGATGGGCAAGGTTTAGACATGGGAATGGCCTAACGGGATAAAAGGGGGAAAGCTCACGTGGTATGCGGTTTCCGTTTCTTTTATTTTTGATTTTTTTGTTGTTTTAATTTACTTAAAACATGTTTTCTCGAGTCCTAGGTAGGTTGGAAAAGATTGCTCTTCTTTTCGCAACTATGCTAGATCTGGGTCGGTGGAGACCATACGTGCGGCTATAAGCCCCTCGTTTTGCATGTATTTCGACACCCGGGGTGGGCGGCCAGGGCGAGGGTCCTATAGTGCAAGTGGTTTCCACCCAGGCCTAAAAGAAAAATCGAACCTAAGGACCAGGAGCTGTCATGTTCGTTTTGATGCGTTAGCCATGTGAATAGTGAGCAGAGCCGGCCACTAAGTCAAGATCGAGTCAAGAGTTCGGCATGACCTCTCTTTACCTTGCTTGCGCAAGGGATGCGTGACGTTAGGCGTTAGGCTGGGTCATATCGTCATGGGCGACGTATCAAAGGCGTGATGACATGGTGTTATGCGGCATGGATGTATATCCGGGACGGAACATCGTGCAGGTGTAGCTTCAGGAAATCAAGATCGAGTCAAGATTTTAGCATGACCTTTCATCGCTTTGCTTGCGCAAGGGATCTTGAGTTCCGAGCCTTGACTTCCGAAGAAAAATGGCCGGCATGGTATATGTATCCGAGGTTGTATGACACGGGCTGGGTAAAACCAGCAAGTGCGGACGAGTGTGACTCAAGACTCAAACGTGCGGGGTTGACGCTTGGCTAGGATGGGATGTTTGGAATGATCCCGTGCGCGCCCAAGAGGCCTAGGAAGACCAAACGGATTTGGCAACCGAGACCACTCCGGGTTAAGGGTTGTAGTGTGCGGTGTATCCGAGCGGCGGTGCGCATAGTGTGCGGTGTAGCAGAGCGACGGTGTGAGTAGAGTGCGGTGTAACCGCAGGCAAAGAAGCGGTGCGCGTAGTGTGCGGTCTCTAAAATTCTTTTTACGAGTAAAATAGAAGTTTTGAAGAATTTTAAATGTATGCACGAGATGTATATTGATGCATTTTTTGTATTTTTATTTTTTTGTAAAATAAAAATGAAGCACGTGCACACACACACAACAGATTAAAGGAAGGGGTAAAATGAAAGTTTGACCCTCATCATCGTTTTAAAAAACTTTTGTTTTGTTTAAAAGTTTTAAAACAACATGTCCCAATGAGTCGCCAGCCCGAAATAGCCCGGATCAGATCAGGCCTCGAGGCCTCGCGGCCGGCATCGGCATCTTTCGCGTTGGAGGTGTCTCGCCGTTTGTTTTCGCATTTGTAGAGTCGCCACGCCGTTTTATTAAGCCCAAAACATTGAAAAAGGGCATCGGTTTAAAGATAATTTTAAACCGTTTTTGTGTGATGAGATTTTGAGTTCGGAGGTCGAGATGACTCCTCGGGAAGAGAATATTAGAATATTAGAGCTCACCCGAGTAGCCTCGTAAGCGAGTCTTTCGGATACCCTAATATCCTTTAAATGTTGTGTGTGTGTGTGTGTGCTTTTAAAAATGCATGCTTTGTATCGGATGTCTACATTGTATGCTATGTATGGAAATGTATTGAAATAGTATAGGAAGGAAGCACTTACCAATGTTGGTTCGTGTCTGTCTTCGGCGGGGAATGGTGTTTGAGGTCGGAGTAGCGTTCGGTATGGATCGGGATTGCTTCTGTGAGGGACCGGTTGTCCACGGGCAGAGGATTTCAGCGTGAAGTTGAGGTTCTTAGCTATGCGTTCGGGCGAGAGGTTCGGCGTGCGTGGGGATCGTCGGGATCACTCGGG
Source organism: Adenophora triphylla var. japonica (assembly GCA_022495995.1). Classification (NCBI taxonomy): domain Eukaryota; kingdom Viridiplantae; phylum Streptophyta; class Magnoliopsida; order Asterales; family Campanulaceae; genus Adenophora; species Adenophora triphylla. The sequence continues at coordinate 474,491 of JAFEMH010000291.1, read as the reverse complement.
CGAGAGGTTCGGCGTGCGTTGTGGTGGCGAGAGTCACTCGGGCGAGTTTCGGCGTGGTTTGGGATCGCCGGTTTGACTCGGAAAGAGGCGGGACAGGTGGAAAGACCGAGCGAGGCCTCGGAGTACCACGAGGGGCCTCGGAGTACCTCGAGAGTGCCTCGGGGCAGCGGGAGCGTCTCGGGAGCGCTCGGGGAGGCTTCGGAGCACCACGAGGGAGCTCGGAAGGCCTCGGAAGGGTCGAAAGGGGCGGGAATGCCTCGAAAGGTCTTAGAAGGGGAGCCGAGAAGGCTTAGGGAAGAAGAGAGAAGTGGGAGGTGTGTAAAATGAGGGAGGGAGCCCTCTATTTATAGTAAAAATTTCGGAGCAAAGAGGTCCGTACGGACCTTCTTGGTTATCCAATTTTGGATTTCCTCGATTTGAGGGAATGCAATGATGGAGAATATTACGGAATGATGATGTCCCCATGCAAGAAGGTCAGTACGGACCATCTTGCATCTGCAAAGAGGTCCGTACGGACCAACTGCATGGAAGTCATCATTTCTTAGGGATTTGAGGGAATATTGTGGACTTTAAGGGGATTTAGTAATCATTGAAACAAAGAGGTCCGTACGGACCTTAATTGCTTTTCTCGATTTCTGAAAATTCCCAAAAGGTCCTTTTGTCCCTTTTATCCCGAAAGGCTCCTCCACTTGGTTTGGTTGGGGGTTTGAGAGGGTTTTGAGAGGGTTTTGAGTGAGAGAGGTCTCAGAGGCTGCGTTGATGAGTCCGCGGTGTTTCCGGGTGCTTGAAAGGGGTGATCCAGATTGGGGTACTTACGATGCGACGTTGAGCTTGACAATTTCCATGGTATTGGAACCTTGGTCGTAAGTGACACGATCGGAAGGAGTTCCGTCCTCAAAACTGAGCATGTGAATGCGGAGTGCGCTGCGGGTGCCGCGTCCTCGACTCCGGAGAGTCAGATTCATCGTCATCGATCGCTCAATCCAGGTGTAGGGGCGTATTGCATCAGGGTGGCGTTCTGGGCGGCTAGGAAAACATCATGCTCTTCGTTGGAGAAGAGGGTGCGGCGGGTAGTTCCTCGTGGAGGACGTCCCATACAACTTCCATGCATTCATCCGAGAATGACGGTGCTTGTTGACCTTTATCACAAAAACCTCTTCGCTGGCGGGAGCCGAGAGTTTGTTTGGAGAATCTTGACAAATCTCAGATTGGAGGCGGGGTTTATGTGCCCGTATCATGGCGATATTCGGCGTTTCCTTCCAATGCGCACTCCAAGTGTTGGAAACGACGGTTGAACTTGATGTATCGGGCGCCGAGTGCACTTTGCTCGAGTACGTTTACATAGTTAGCATCTCGGACTACGAGGGATTCGATGAGATTTGCCCGGTAGTCCCTTGGTTGATTCGAAGGAGGTAACCCCAGGTGCACGAGTGCGGACACGCTTAGCTCTTGTCTCGGCTTCGTTTCCTATGAGGAAGCTGTCCCCTCGGATGACTTCGAGATCTCCCTGCCGGTTAATGAACTTGACGCGGCGATGGAGAGTGGAAGCTATGGCTTTCATGTGGTGTAGCCAAGGGCGTCCCAAAAGAAGGCTGTGAACTCGGATGGAATGTCCATCACGTGGAATTTTCTTTGGCACCATTTGGGTTTCGAACCAAAGTTCAGTCATTGTCCCAGGATGGGGACGAGACGAGTTGTCGTAGGCCTTGATAGTCCGAGTAGACGGTATCAAATGGCTTTACATGGATGCGGATAGCTCGCATCATCTTGAGAGGGAGGACATTAACGGCTGACCCGTTATCTACCAATACTCAGGGAGTGATATGGTGTTGAGTTTGAGAGTGATGTACGAGCTTCGTTGTGCCCGAGGCGTCTCTCGGTAAGTCTTCATCACGAACGTGATCATGCTTGCCATACGGGCGGGAGTCGTAGATCTCGTCTCTATCAGTAGAAGGAGAGTCATCCGGCCCATCCGTTTCTGTCTTCCTCTTTGCGAGGTAAAGCCTTTCTTGGAACCTCGGGAGTATGTTGTTGCTGTGGCGGTTGCCGCCCTTGGTTGCACATTGATCGAGTGCGATTGCCAAGGCGACCTTGATCTTCCTTTATCGGTCCGGGCTCGGAAGGCTGGACAAGTTGAATCTTGGGCGATCCCGTGGAGGGTTAGGCTTCGGCGCGATAAGACTACCAAGATACTGAGGTATTCGGTGTTCAGTGCAGTCTGGTTTTGGTGGGCTTTTCGGCTTTCCCACCTGTCTGCTCTAGAGCTGCATGGCTGGAGGCAAAGAAGGAATGGCCGGAGTACAAGACGTAGTAGTCGAACCTCCCGGAGGGTTCTCCCAGTGTACCTACGCTGGTATCTCCGGCTTCGTATCTTTCTCTCGATTCTTTGTTGAGAGGATTTCTTCTTACTGTTTTCTCGGAGGATTGCTCAGGACGGTTTCTCGAGACTCGTACTCCCGGGCGGCGGAGCAATCACAAACATCGTAGGCGATGTGGACATTAGAGGAGGATCCGGTGAAAGAGGCGGGCGGTTACGTGGCACGCTTCTTGGGCACCAGCTCAATGGAATTCCACTTATTGTTATTGTTCGGAAAGGGATTCCCGGCTGTATTGGGCCCAGGGGGCGCTCTAACTTGCCTTCTTCTATCAAGTTACGGATTTCGTATCGTAACCCCAAACGGTTGTCGGTGGTATGGCCGTGATGCGATGGAAGGCGCGATATTTGCTCTTGTCCGCATTGGCTACGGGAACTTTGGGTTTGTAATTGGCCACGGGCTTAAGGAGACCCTCCTTGATTAACCCTTCCAACATCTTGCTCGGTGGCATGTCCAACTTGTCGAAGTGTACTGACAGTACGCAGTAGAATTGTTGCTTTGCGGGGCCAGGTTTTGTTACCATTGTCACGATGGACGTAGTTGTGACGGACGTATCTTTCCACTTTGCTGGGGCCGGTGCGGGATTGAATACGGTACATTGAGCGGTATACTGTATGGGCTGTGCGGTAGCCAACTTTTCCTTGAGATCCTTCTCGAGCTGTGAGCCGGCATTGACCATGGCCGGAGATGCAGGAAGAAATTGTGGCCCGATGAGAGTTCGATGGACGGTCTCAAGCAAGACTTGAAGATCCGCATCTGTTCGTCTTTGGAGAGTGGCTCCATGATTTCGGAGAGTTTCCGGCTCCATCTCTTGTAGAATTCCCCAACACTTTCATCCGCTTTACGCTCGGTGGTGATTAAGTCCTCGCGACTTGTTTCCCACTCTAAGTTGGATGCATGCCGTTCCGGGAAGATGTTGCGATCTGTTCCCAGTGTGGCGATCCGCGAGCTTGACCCTCGAAACCATCGTAACGTTGAACTTTTGAGCGTATCTTTGGAAGTGGTCGGCCATTTCTTTGGAGGGTTGCTCCTTTTGCTCTCATGCAGAACGTAAGTGTCGACGTGCGTTTGAGGACATTCGGTTCCATCGAATCGGTCCATCTCGGCATTACGAACTTGGCGGGGAGAGGCGTGACCATTCCGGATACGTGGATTTGAGCGTTTCTGCTTTGAGCTGCTCATGGTGGCTTTCGGGTCTTTCATACGCTCGACCATCCAGGCTAAGGTTGGGTCCGGTGGTGGGTGTGAGGCTCGGCGCGGGTGCTACCACGTGAGCGGTAGTGATTGGAGGTGGAAGGCTTGGTATATGAGAATATACGGGAGCCTTTTACGAAGCTGTATCGGGGTTTGTCCCGGTGTTTAGGGATTCGTGTATAGGCAACGGGACGAACTCGGGAGGGTATTGAGGGATATTGGCATCTGAGATGGTCAGGCGGTGCGGCTGGTGATATTGAGTGATGGGTGTAGCAGGGTGACCAAAATTGACGGGGTTGCCACGAGAGGTGGCAACATGGAGCCTAGGTCATTTGTTTCCTTGGTTGGGAGGCATCCAGTAAGTTGGCGGGGGAGGAACACGATTGAAGGTTTGGTGAGCTGGTTTCGGGAATCGTCATCCTCGACCCGGGACAAAGAAATGCCGTACGGCCAGGGGATAGGCTGCTATACCTCGCTCATTCGGAAAGGCGTACCACGAAATTGCGATCTTCTTTACGCCTCTTGTGAACCTCACAAGCCCGGATGGCTTCTTCCAATGTCATATACATTACCGGTGGCGGGGTCCTTCCCGTCACGATTTCTCGGTGAGCTAGACATGTCGGAAAATTCTGGGTGAGAGCGAGGGAACCGAAGAAGCTGTCGGCAGCTGCCGTTCTTGTGATCTGGCAAGGCGGCGGCCGGAAATACGAACCACTTTACGCTCCATTGCGAGGAACGAAAGGAAGGGTTTGGAAGCCGGAAAAGGGTATTTGGCTCAAGGTTTTCGGGCTTGTGCAATGTGCGATTACCGATTAAAGTTTACTTAAAGCGCGTTTTCTCGAGTCCTAATTGGTTGGAAAAGAGCGTGTCTTCTTTTCGCAACTAATCCTAGAGCTCTAATCGGTGGATCTCGTCACTACGCTTATAAGCCCCTCGTTTCCATTGTAGATCATCTTTCTCGGGACGGACTATCCCGGCGAGGTACGATAAGGCAAGCGAGTTCCATGAAACGAAAGGAAAAAGTGAACTTAAGGCTAGGCGATCACGCAAACTTTCGACGTGTGCGGCGTACGGGCCACGGTCGAGGTCAACGTCCTTAAGTTAAGGCGGGAGTCGTGCCAAAATTTGGGCATGACCTCTCTGACTCGCTTGTGCGAGAGACCTTAGCTTTTAGCGTTGGCCAAGTTGTGGCTGGCACGGTACATACGGCGAGGTTTGGTGACATGGCGTCAAATTGAACCTTCGGGTATATTTTTCGGCGAGCTCGCGTCAAAGTCAAATTTGAAAAGCTCAAGACTTCGGGTCGGGAACGACCTTTGGTCTCAAACTCTCGAGCGACTCGGAGCGGGGCCGCGTAAAAAACATACACTTAGGCTTTATGACACGAGCTAGGCCAAAAACCAACCGGGGTCTTGGACAAAGTGTGACACAAAGAGTGCATGGCTTACACGGGCTAGGATGGGATGTTTGGGACGACCCCGTGCGCCCCCGAAAGGTGTACGCGAGACCAATCGGAGTGCAGCGATAAGGCCATCCCGGGTTAGGGGTTGTAGTGTGCGGTGTACCGAGGCGGCAAGTGCACGTGAAGTGCGGTGTTCGAGGCGGCAAGTGCGCGTAGTGTGCGGTCACTAAAATTCTTTTACGAGTAAAACAGAGATTTTCGAGAATGTGTCTTAAAGAATTTATGATGCACGAGTTCAAAAAACGGCAATGAAAATCAAACATGAATGGGGATGCACAAACATGGTAAGATTTTGAAAAGTTGACAATGTAATGCCTTTCGAAACAAAAACCGTTCGAGGTTTAAAGTAACACACGCACACAAAAACGAGGAAGGGTAAACGAAAGTTTGACCCACGGAAGGCTTTTAGAAAACATCGGCGGTTTTGAAAAAGTATCTTTTCCCCAGTAGTCGCCAAGCTGAAATTACCCGGGATTTCGCGCGGACGCGAAAGCGGTTGTCTTTCGCGGAGGGTGGGTGTCTGAGACCTCGCTTCATGGGAAGGAACAAAATGAGGAGTCGCCACGCGGTTTTTGTATTTTGAGCCCAAACGTTGAGAAACGGCTATTGTGAAAAGGTGTCGTTTTTATTGGTAGCAAAAACTTAGGAAAAGGCTTTTTGAAAAAGGGGATCATTTTTATTGGCGGCAAAAACGAGTAAAAAGCTTTTGTACCGAGAGATTGTTAGGTTCGGAGGTCAAGTTACGTTTCGGGTAGAGTATGACGAGATCGCCGAAACACCTCGCATGACGAGTCTTTCTACCTTTCTCGAAATCGTATGTGTGTGTGTGTGTGTTTTGAAATGGGGGCTTGAATGACAAGCTTAATCTTGGTTTGAATGACAAACGTTGATTAGGTGACTTTGTTTGAAAAGACGAGCGTTTGAATGACAAACGTCGGTTTGAGTTTGAAATGAGCGTTTGCGTGGCAAACGTCGACTTTGAGCCATACGAGTCATTGTTAACGATTTTACGGGAAAAATGCGTATTAAATGATTTTAAGTATCAAATGGCGGCTTTGAGTTTGAAGATGAGCATTCGGAGGCCGAACGTCATTTCGCGCGTTTTGAAAGAGAGTTCGACGGACGAACTCCGGTTTTGAACCGGGCATTACATTGTTAACGATTTTACGGGAAAAATACGTATTAAATGACATGCGATCAACGAATCGGGTTGCGACTCGGACTTTGAAAAGTAAATACTATCACAATCCAAACGGATCGGACTTGTAAATGACAGTATTTAAAGCGGTGTCAACGGAATCAAACGATCCGGATTCGTAAATGACGATCAACGAGGCCAAACGGCTCGGAATTGTAGAGGACGATCAACGAGGCCAAACGGCTCGGAATTGTAAATGACGATCAACGAGGCCAAGCGGCTCGGAATTGTAAATGACGATCAACGAGGCCAAACGGCTCGGAATTGTAAATGACATGAAAGTAAACGGAACGGGGTCGGAACGCCCGTTTTAACCCGTGATTACTTCTCTTACGGAAAGAGAAGAGGATCAAGGGGCTAAAACGTATCGGACCCCGTTAGGCAGAGCGTCTACATTTTGATAACGGACGTTCGAAACCGATTATAGCGGCGGCGCGTAGCAGAGACGGAACGGAAGATTCGAGAGAGAGGGAGTTATACCTATGGCTAGGGTCGACTCCTTTGGCTCGGGAGGTGTGTACGGGACACGGAAAGTGATTCGAAAGGTTGTTTCGAAGTTGTAGGGTGCGTATTTGATCGAAATACGAAGGTTTCACGCGAATCGAGACAAAACGGGAGCTCGGGAAGGAGTGAAAACCGGTTTGGACCGTGGGGTGGTGATTTTTGGTGTGAAAAATCCTCTTCTTGCCTTTGACGGCAACTTCTATTTATAGGGTGAAAATTGCGGTAGGAGTCCGGGGACTTGGGTGAATTTCGGGGTTTTGGGAATTTTGGAAATGCAGGGGACTTCTTTGGCAATTTCGGGAAAAGTGCACGGTGAGTCCGGCCGGACTTGGCTTGCAAACCGGGGGCATTTTGGTCTTTTCCCTACGAAATTGATTGAAGGGTGACTAGAGGGAGGTGGCATGGCTGCCACGTGCCCTCTGAGTCACCCGGCGAGTGGGATTTTGTCCCTCGGTCCCGGTTTTGTCCATTTTTTAAAATAACGGTCAGGAAATGTCAGAAATGCCCCGAAAGTCTTAGGAAAATGCGTTTTTCGGGGGAAAGCCATACTTTACGTGAGATGTCACGTGCTAAGTACGGTTCGACGTCGGGATGCACGGGCGGTCCGGGACGTCTCGTTGGCACAGCAACGGGGAGTTTAACGAGTTCCGGTTAACCTGGAGCGGGCCAGTTAACGGATTTCGGTTAACTTTCTGACGGATTTGGACGATCCGGATTTGGGTACTTACAGTCTCCCAACTGGTTGCAAAAAAAATTTAGTCTTTCGAATTCGAAGGTATAATTTCGTAGACCTCTTTTTAATCTTGCTGTATTAGTGTAATTTAATAAATTTCATCAGATCTAGGTCAAAAATTATGAATCTCAGTGGTATTTAGGTATAATGTCTAAGAATTATTGAGAAAATGAAGCAAGAAATATTGATACGATTTGATTTTGAATTCATTTGATTTCAAATAGGAATTTTTGACAAATAAATGAATCCATTAGTTAGAAAAACCTACAGTTTAATGAAATTTATAAAATAATTTATAAACTAATTTCTTGCATAAATAATTTGTTCTAATTTAATCATATAATAATTTAATCATATAGTAATTATATTTATTTCATTGTTTATTTCTCATTTATATATTTAATTATTTCAATATAACCTAACAGATAATGGTATAAAATGAGTCTAAAATAAAAATAGATAAGAGAAAAGGACAGTACACTAATATATATAAAAACATTACAAAGAAGAAAAAAAAAATACAAACTGACATAAAAAAAAGAAATACAGAACAACAGAATTTTAAACATAGTTTAGACAACAAAAGAACCACCATCTTTACCATAGAGCCTACAGATGCCCCACCCCGTGTGACCACCGTCACCCACGCCCAGCTTATCAAAGGGTTTCTTCTTAAAATCATCCTTTTTACAAAGAGGGGGATCAAGAAAACCAAATAGCTCTAGGATGTTCCTAAAGTATTAAGCTAAAGCTCTATGCTCTCCCCTAGATGCATTAGAGAAATTAGATGAGTGGCTAGCATCGATAGCGTGCTGTAAGAGTGAGTTGTGACCCATACGTCGCAACTTACGTCCGGTGCAAGGCTTGAATGGGCAACTGTAGGACATTTTCGAGCAGTAACATTTATAGTTTGGTATACGAATGTGGCCAAAGTGAAGCTTCTTAGTGGTCTCGGAGAATGCATGATTCTGCTCCTCCGTGTCAGAATCTATTTCTTCAGAAGAGGAACCATTTTCATCAGCCATTTTTTGGGTCTTTTGAAAACTAAGTAAGGAATTATAGAAGGTATTCTAATGGAAGGGTAGATACATATATATACCCAAAAATTACCAAAACAACATTGATGACAATATATTAATTACCAACAACCTGTTTTAGGAAAATGGTAAAAATTAATGCCAAATACATATTAAATACACTTATAGCGTGAGTAGGGTTTTAAAGTGAAGATATCAGTCATAAAGAATTGGATTACATCTTGGAAACTTAAGTAATTATTACACTTGTAGACATAGTGGACTTCTATAGCAGCCTAACCTATGAGGCATTAAGTAATTTTTCTGCTGCTTCTCTTTAATTGATAATTTTCCATTTCAAGCATACATATACAGTGTATGTAAACACACTATTTAAAATTTAAAAATTGTATAACTATCATACACTCAGTTAAATTACTGAAGTAAATGTAAATGTATATTGTAATTACAATTGTAGAGAAAAGGACTTACTAAAACATTAAGAAGCAATCCATTATTAAAACGTAATTAATTTATAGAAATTGTTGATTATAATGAAAAACAGAGATAGAAACAAAAAAATTTTAACTTGGAATTTCTATATAATCTTTCTTCTCTTAAACTTGAGCAGAAAACTAAACAAATGATAGGTACAATGATAGAAAACAATAGGGAATATGTAGAATGTATTATACAAAAAAATATTAGTGAATCAAAATAAATAATGGTAAAAATAGAGAACATACCAGTATGATCATTTTCAGACTTCCTCTTCTTGCATATTATCATTGATTTTGTGATCTTCATTGCTCTTGTAATGACTTATGCAGTTTCTTTTTTGTAAGATAATAGAATTTGATGACTGATTGGAGTTTAGTAAAAAAATATTCCTGGACTGTGATAAACACTTATATAAAGAATGGTCTTATAGTGTCAGTAATTATGTGAGGGGAATTCAAAGAGTCAAATGAACCTAGATATAAGAATTGTACTAAAAGTATTTTTAAAAATACAATATTAGGTATAGATCATTAAGTGTAATTGAACTATTACTGATGAAACCAACTTCATAATCACTCAGGTCTAAAGTATCTTACAATATAGATCAAAACACATTTGAGTTGGAAAATAATTATCAAAAAAAAAGGTTGATGACCATAAATAATTAAATAACAATACTATATTACAATCATTCCTTGTCAATATAAGTATTAAAAAAAGTTAAATTTGATGTAATTTCGATTACAAGAAGTGGTTTTTATTAAGGAGCGGAGGTAGTAACAGTTGTGGACAATTACCATTGTAGTGAGGGAGCAAGTTTTTTTACTTTAATATTTACTATAAGAGTTGTTGTCATGAAATTATCTACTAAAAGTTATACGTAACTCTTTTATACAAAGGATTTCAAGTTTTATTTCAATATGCTACATCTATATTAGTAACAGTTGTGGACAATTACCATTGTAGTGACGGAGCAAGATTTTTTACTTTAATATTTACTATACGAGTTGGAGTACTTTCTTTAGTTTTGATACAGGACAAAATGAAATTGCCAAGCATTGACGCTGAAGAGAATATATATGTGAAGAGTTACTAATTTAAAGAATTGCGTAAATGAAAAGAAGGAATTTTTAATGAATCATTATAACTTAGAATATCCGTAAATTAAAATCTATTAGATAAAGAGTATAGATATGTTATTGCGTACTAATTACCCTTATTCTAACAATAGGTTACATCACTACAGCCATTGACTATGTGATCTTCATTTTTCATATAATGATTTAAGCAGATTTTCTTTTGTAAAATAAATGAATTTGAAGTAAAATAAATGAATTTGAAGACTGTTGGGTAAACACATACAAGGATCATTTGTGAAACATCAATAAGAAATTATTCTAATAGTAGTAACCTGTTGGATAAACACATACATGGTTCATTTGTGAAAATGAAATAAGAAATTATTTTGGATACTTATATTACATTGGATACAATATTTTGTTTTAACATGTACTGTTTTAATAAACATTAATTTCTTCGTAAGATGATTGGATTCATGACTTTAGTTTTGGTACAGGACAAAATGACATTGCCAAAACGTTGAACCTGAAGACAAGACAAATGTCGCAAATTACTTATTTGAAGACGGCGTACATGAAAAGAAGGTATTTAAATAGCCTCATTCTAATTTAAATCATTTGTAACTTAAATTATATTACATAAAGAGTATAGATAATGTTTTTGAGTACTAATTTGCCTTATTCTAACAATAAGTTTAATTATCCATTTTGATTTCCAAGTAATGCAGATAATTTTGGTATGGAGGCCTTCCAGAGGCGTCTTATGTTAGAGGACAAGTAAGTTTCTCTAATCTATCTTCCATTCTCTTCATTTAAATTAGATGCTTTAGAATGTTATTTTTGAGAATGAATTGACTCTGTTTTGCTTAAAAGCATGATCAAGGATTTGATGTTCTGGTATTTTTATTTGAAATGAATAAATTGGCCACATTTATTGAGATTTTAACATGATTGATTTAAGTTGCTCACATTTTGGTTTGAGAAAACAATATTTTTGGGATTTGATTTTTAAGAATGCCTTGAATCTGTTTAGAGAAAAAGCATGATTAGGGATTTGATTTTTGGGGATTTTTAAGTGAAAGGATTAAATTGGCTATTTTTATTTACATTAAAACATGATTGATTTATTTAGTTCAAATTTTGGTTTAAAGAAACTGAAAAAAACAAATTATGATTTGATATTTGTCATCTTATGAAACTTTCGAGTGAATTTAATAAATAAATATAAAATTTTAATAAATGGTTTGCAATTATTCAAAAAAAAATGAGTGTAGAAATAAATGGCCATAGATTTAGTAGAAATAAGTTTAATGAGAAGACGTAATAACTTTTTGGTTCAACAGAAGACCAAAATAATAACCCTACAAAAATTATACAGCCAACATTTATAGTAACATAAAACAATTATTCATACAATATGGTTCAATGGGTTATTAAAATAAACAATTCAGGTAATATAAAATTAATTTCTCAAAAAACAAACCAAAAGAAAGTGTAAAAACACTTTAACATTGAAAGAAATGATATCGATTTAACCAAAACATAAAACTGTTATAAAGTTTAAATTAAAAAGAAATATACCCCAAAATAAACAACAAAACCACAATTCTTACCAAATAAGACAATTGTTCAAAATAAAATGTTCCAAGCTGATTCGGAAAAAAACTTTAGACAGCATAAATTTCAGTCTTTCTCAATCTTGATCTCCTTTGGTAAATGAATCTCATCCTTGTTACTTGATCCACCATCACCTGTTAATGAGCTTGTAGCCGTGTCTTCAAATGACAAAAATCTTCTCTTCAAACCAACAGCTTCTGGAGTCTTTTCTTCATTATCACCACAAGAATCATCTATCTAAATTATAAAATTGATAAAAGTAAGAAAAAAGGAAAATTTGTTAATTAAAAAAAAAAGTTAACTTTGTCAAGTTTCATACCTCAATAACTTCTTCACCAGCCTCCTTAATAGCTGTCAAAACATCAATCCTCTACAAAAGAGTGTCACAACATTAATAAAGAAAATAATTAAAAGTACATTTGAAAGGGAATTTAAAAACCTAATACAAACCTTTTTGACTTTAATTTTTTTCTGAATATATTTATCAACCAAAGATTTCCCATGATAGCAGGTACCAGAAGAAAAATGTTGATCTTTACCACTTAAATTTACATCCCTCAAATGAACCTTGAAAATAGCAGTTTTGCCTACTATGACAATGATTTTATCTGGACAATGTGGTAAACAATATTCTTTTTTTCCACTTTCTGTAATCTGAAAGAAATGAAAATAAGTGAAACTCAAAGTAGATAAAAGATTAAATAAATGACTTCAATTTAATAAAATGAAATAAAATTCATTTTAAAAACCTTAATATAGTGGTCTTTTAGCTCCAAGGCAGATTGACCAACCAATGTTTCACAGCATCTATCCCATAGCATGAATTTCGCGATCTCATCACCAGAGTGAACATTGACCTTCACTTTATATTTTGGAATTGCCTTGGTTATAGTGTTGTTACAACCCTTGCAAAAATAACCACTTTCTACAGAATCCAACTTATGCATACAAACCTTACAACTAATAAAAGACCAGCATCCATCAACAAATACTTCAGAAATTTGACCTATCACCCAATAGTATCCCTCCTTCAAAATATAAAAACAAATGAATTAAGATATTAATTCCTTTAAACATGAACAGGAAACAGAAATAAAACAACAAAATGTTTTTAAAAAAACCTCCTTGCATTCCAAAAGATCAGCAACAGTAAACACGTTAGCCAAACCACTTTCAAGTTCATCATAACTAACTGGAATAAGCATTAGATGACTCAATTTGACTAATCTTATGAGAAGTTCCAGATTCAAGCGCAAACAACCTATGAAATTTGGAAGAGAAAATATATTAGCATATTAATAGAAAATTTGAAAAGGAAAATAAAAAAAATAATCAATGAACAAATTAATTACTACCTTTTCAGTTCAGCAATCTCTGGAACAATAGAATCAACATGTAGTTTAGTTGCAAAAAATGCATTTGAGATTGTAATTTTACCTAAAATAATAAAATGGTAGTTAGTTATATTCAAATGAAAATGAATGATGAGAAAATAAATATAGAACAATATGGTATAAAATATATTACCATCATAATTTTTTGGTTTACACAACTGAATCAAAACAACCAAAGGAGAATCACCACATGTTTCAATGAGTCTAAACATCTCATCAGCATAATCACCCCAAAGAGTACAGCTTAAAGTGTTGTTCCTGGGAAAAAAAATTGTCAATAAAGCAACAAAAAAAAATACAAATAGTACATCAAATCTGTGAAACATATATACTTCAAATGAAATAAGTAATTACCCAATGTCCTCCAATTCCACTTCTATTAACTTTTCACCTGAACTTGTACGTTGCTTGTGAATATGTTTCACTTTGCTTTTTCTAACCAATCTCCCAACAACATCTAAAATAATCAAGGATTCATTAAAATAATTATTGAAAAAAAAGGAAACTGGATGAAAATTAGTTAAATTAAGAAATATAAATACCTATCAAGCCACAATCATCAACATCAGTTAAAGCTAGTAAATCTGGAAAAGACATTAGGGAAAAAACCTTTTTTGGAAAACTTAAGCCCGTTACTGAATAAATATCAGTACTGTTAAAGAAAATAATTTTCAATGGATGTTCAGTGATTCGATACTTTCCCCTGTTTTCAACTACACTAAAATTAGAAATATAATATACTGCAGATTCATTCATTTTAGGACCATATTTAAGCATAAACATTTTGGGAATTGTTGCTTGAATTCTTGCACCCTGAAATATAGAAACAAATGTTTCATAAGCTGATGTACAAAGAATGTGTTCTTCCCACTGAGACTAAACCTTTTCAAATAAAATTTGTGTAGCTTACCTCTGAATCCACAAGTACTAACTCGAAACTTTCAGGTATCTTTACACCTTCTCTAACCTGAACTTTGTACTTCCTAGCCACACGAATGTTGATAACCCAGTCTGATCTTCCTTTACGAAGGTCTTTTAATAGTGATGCAGGAACTGACATTGTTGAATGTAGCTGCACGGGTGACAAAGAATTAAGCAGCTAAATAAAGATGAATGGAGAAGCACAGCGAGAAGTAAAAGAAGAAGAGAAAAGAATAAATTTGAAATGATATTGTAAATCTATTTATATGTGATGTTGTAAAACGTTTGGAATTCATTTCTTTTTTAGATATTTTAATTGTTTATTGCCTTGGAATGTATAATTAATTAAGGGACTGTAAGTAAATTGTTGCCTTCTTTCATTTTCGATTTGGATTTGTAATAAGTTTTTAATTATTGGTTGCTGTTAATAAGTAGAAATTAAATTAAATGTTCATTACAAATTCGAGAAAGCATGCAGGTTAAATTAATGGTGAATTTAGTTTAGTATTAATTACACAGATTAGGAATATGAACTATTTTTGTTTCCATATTTAGAGGCCAGTTTTCCTGCTCATTTTGCTGTTTTAGGAAAGAAAGCGTATTCACTTCCGCCATTATATATTTATTGATAACTGTTTTATAATATCTTAGGTTTGCTTCTCTACCAAATGTATGATGTACCAAATCAAATATTAAATTGATTGTGGGTGATTTGGTAAATAGCTTAACACTGGTCAGATCTTGCTTTGGTATTAAAAAAAATTGGTTTGCGGTCTTTACTCAAAGTTGTAACGTGTAAATAATTAAATTAACTCACATTAATGTAATTTTTTGATTTTTTGGTTGAAAAAATTGTCTTATATAGTTGAATTATAATAGGTGAATTGGTCTTATACTTCAGCTATAAAAGTTGTAATGTGTAAATTATCTGATTATTTCATGGCTATTATTGGATTTTTTTATTTTTGGTGTTATATCTGAATTATAAAAGTTGTAATGTGTAAATTATCTGATCTTGTAGCAGCAGTGCGGAAGTCGGATGCTCTTTTTTTTTTGTTCTCGTACTGTGTATGCCGAATACGAACTCAAAGAACTCATTTAAACAACTTTTGATGCAATTATTGCTCGTATTTTTATTTTACTCCTCTCATTTAGCTTGTTTCCAATTCCATTGATTCTGAAGGATTGGATGGATATATGTTGGTTCTCTTGCACAATTATTATTTGCATTATTGGCCTCGAGTGTGGTTTAACCTTAAGGGATGGATCTAAGAATTTATAAGTTTGTATTTGTATTTTTTTGTAAACAAGCATACACAAACTTAAAGGAGCTGATTTTAATTAGTGCTTGACCATACCATGATAGCCATGTGTTTTGTTCGAGGTGTATAACTATTGATTCAGTGTAATTCTATTACACCGAGAACTTAACAAAAAAACAACTGTGAATTTAAGTAAAAACAACTGTGAACATAACAAATATGTCAAATAATCTCATAAAATTGCAAAAATAGAGCCATAAAGGACTAAAACAACTGTGAACTAAACAAAAAACAATAGTGAACTTAAGTAAAAAACAAATGTGAACATAAAAAATATGTCAAATAATCTCATAAAATTGCAAAAATAGAGGCCATAAAGGACTAAAACAACTGTGAACTTAATAAGAAACAACAGTGAATTTAAGTACAAACAACTGTGAACATAACAAATATGTCAAACAATCTCATAAAATTGCAAAAATAGAGGCCATAATGAAATAAAAAAACTGTGAACTTAATAAAAAAAACAACAGTAAACTTAACAAATAGGTCAAATAATCTCATAAAATTGCAAAAATAAAGGCTATAAAAGACTAAAAACAACTGTGAACTTAACTAAAACAGCTGTGAACTTAACTAAAAAATATGTTAATTAAGTAAATAATAGTCATTTTCATGCAGAAATTATGAATTTAGCTAAAACAACTGTGAACTTTTCTTAATTGTTATTGGAACAAATATAAAAACTATCTGTGAACTTAACAAAAATAACTGTGAACTTGTAACAAATGTGAACTTAACTAGAACAACTGTGAACTTAACAAATATATCAAATAATCTCATAAATTTGCTCTAAATTATATGTTGATGCTGCTAGTTTGATTCGTTTTGACGATACGAATAATACAATGGTCTCGATTTTTTTTTTTGAGTTCTAGATATTAAGATATTTCAATTTAAAGTTTTGGGAGGAGAAAAAAATGAAAAAGCAGGGGGAGAAATGGACAACGAGCTGTCCCTTTTATGTCGCATGGTATGTCTTTATCAAAAATGAGGTGTCATTATAAATCATGGACCTGGTGGAATTTCTTCAAAATGTGTGTCCTTGGTGATTATTTTCATTAGGATGAGAGACTATTTGATAAGTGCCCCAAACTAAAAGTTGACTAAACCTTAAAGGTGAACAGTAAAATTAACGGTCTTATTAGTTACTGAACAGTGAACACATAATCTCATTTGGTATTAGTCAACTTTCTTTACATATTTTCTCCCTATTTTTTTTTTTTTTTTTTTGGGATTTGGTTGTTAAAGCATTTTGTTCGGACTAATTTTGTGTACCTCAAGTCAATCCAAATTCATAATTTTTGTTACGTTGTGTCCGTTACTACTAGTGATGTTCGTGTTTAGGTTTAATAGAATTCTTTTGTAATCAGAAAAAGAAATAAGAATCATCGTTGCTCATAATAGTCTCGAATCCAAGCTTTTTCGAATGTGAGCTTAGGTTTTTGTCTCTATTAGTCTATTTTGAGTTGTTGATTCCAAACCTTTAATTGCAACCAAAATCTTATTACAAGGTTTTTATGAAATCATAATATTTGCAAGTTTGAATTTATAATAAATAATTTAGTATAAGGTTTATTTTTCAATTATCTCAAGTTATTATTGTCAAATTTTGAGGGCAATTTAGGAAATTGAGTAAAGGAAGCCCTCACGTGCACATTACATGCCAAGCTCAACAATAAAAAAGGGTAAAGAACCCGGCCCTGACCTCCTCTTTCAAATAGTTGCCCATTCCACTGGTAGGGGAGAGTGAGTGAGAGAGAGAGAGAGAGAGAGAGAGAGAGAGAGGTAATCTCAAAATAAAAAATAATCAAGGAAAAGGAAAATGCTAAACATCTCTTCATCTTCTTCAACCTTAGGGTTTAATCTCCAAAACCCTAAATTTTCCCATCCCAGTCATGTCTTTTCTCAGGATTCTTTCTTGAATTCCATCTCTCCTTCTCTCTCCAAATCCAAAAGCCCCATTAAAACCCTCTCTTTGAAATGTCAGTATTCAGAACAACATCAAACATATGCTCCCAGGCAAGGTATGATATCTCCCCTGTTTCTCTTTTTTCTTTCGTTTTCTCGGGAACCAAACAGCAAGAAATATGTTGCTCTCAGATGGGATTTTGTTTTTGGGGGTATGGATTATGCTTGAAAGTATGGTTCGTGAATTGGGTTTTGTTTGCTTAGTTTTCTGAGAGCGAAACCCTGACATAAAGTCGAAATTTTTAGTATGAATTTGAGTTTATATGTTCGAACAACAGCTTTACACTGGGAATTTCGATTATGTAATGGGTTTTTGTTCTTTAAATTTATTGCTTAAACTGGTATTTTTGGCATTGAAATGGGTTTGTTTAGTTTTATGATAACCAATAACTGACTTAATTGCGAAAAGGGTAGAACTAATGTGGGTTTTGTTTGATTTCTGTTGAGGGTTTTGCTCTTTAAATTTAGTGCTTTAACATGAAATTTTGATTTTAAAATGGTTATATTTGTTCATAAATGTTAAAGCCAGCTGGAATTATGTTTCGATATTAGGTATTTTTGTTGAGTTTCTATGAAACTAGAGACACTCTTCGTTGTGAAAATTTTGATAATACTATAGGTTACTTTTACTTGCTCAGTTTCTCCAAAACCAAGGGCAGGCTTGCTGAAATTTTTGATAGAAGGGGTTTTCCTTTTTTTTTAAGGACCAACTTCTGCTGGAAATTTTGGTTGTGAAACAGGGTTTGTTTGCTTAGTTTCTAGAGACATCGGCTTAAAGCTCATACAGTTGATTTTGAAATGGGTGATAATGATAAACATACATTGGGAATCTGAGATAATATAAGCTGAATCTTGGTTTTTGTTCATATATTCTACTCCCTCTGCCCCTATGGAAGAGCAAAGTTTGACTAAACAAGCAGATTAAGACTGTGGTCTACTATTCTTCAGCTTTGACCTTCAAAACATTTGAATTCAAACTAGTGGGAATATTAAGGTTAGTTTAGCAATTTGATGTTAAAAAAAAAGAGAATGTTATCTTTCAATGGGACGAACCTCAAAGGAATACACAACTCTTCTATTAGAACGTAGGGAGTTATTTAAGAACCAACCATATGCTTTTTCTGTGAATTGTGCTTACGCATTGATTCTTTGTTTGTAGTTACGACTTTACCCCCGAAGGTTTTTGTTCAACGCCATATATACAAAGGGAAAGCTGTTATGGTCGTGGAGCCTTGTAATCCCGAGTTTGCTCCCTTAGGTGTATGTTCCCATTTTCACTCTGCTTATCATATAAACACGGTTTTGGATTATTTTCTGCATGTGGATTTCAGTATGGAATGTGTGCATTTTGCCTCTAATTTGCATTATTATGTGCAGTCGGGGGCATATAAGGTGTCAAAGGAGGGTTTTATCTTACTTCAATTTGCTCCGGCAGCCAGTGATCGTCAATATGATTGGGGCAGAAAGCAGGTGACTTTGCTTTAGTAGCCTATGTTTCGAAACAAAATGGTTTTGAGACAGTTTACTTGAAATTGTACAAGTACCATTCATGAATTAGATATGAATTAAGTAATACGGAGTATATTGGTCCTTGTACGTAACCATTTTTCTTATAATGGTCCCCCTACTTCAAACTTTCTTAATTGGCTTACAGAACTTGATTTTTTTTTCTATTTAACTGCATGCCGTTTGAATTTTTTTCCCGAGTTTTCATTTTTTTTCAGGAAATGACTGTTTTTTCCGTTTACATATATGGACTTGATATAATTATTTACAAATATACAAAACATGTGCTTGGAACAGCCATGAGATAATCATTCAATTTTAAAAGAATTAAATCTAATAACAATTAGTTAAGTAAAATGTGATAAAAATTGTTTAGTGCAGCAGTTTCCACCTTTTCACAGGGAAATTGATCTGAAACACTTTTGCTTCTTCTATGTTTTCAGGTGTTTGCACTATCTATTACTGAAATGGGAGAACTCATGAGTCTTGGTGAAAAAGAATCGTGTGAATTCTTTCATGATCCTAGTATCGGAAGAAGGTAGTCTCTCTCTCTCTCTCTCTCTCTCTCTCTCTCTCTCTCTCTCCCTTCTTAAACAAGTTTGTATGATGCATCCAGCTTTATCTCATTTAGTAAGAACCCCTTTGCCCATGAAAAGAGGGATTCACGGCATGAGTTGGTGGTTAGTGCATTCCTATGTTTTCGAACATAACCTGGAAAAAAGAAGCTTGTGAGAAAATATGTTTCTTTGTAAGTTAGCAGTAAAGTCGGTAAACATGGGGTCTCTCTGCTTGTTGTATGGCTGCTAATAAATATTGTGATGAAATAGACTAGGGCAATTTACGATTAACTCCCCTTAACTTAGCTTCTAGTTTGAATTGACCCCTTCAACCGGAGCTATTTGGCCTTCAACTATCATAGGTACTGAATTAACTGACAGAAGTGAGTGGCTCTTTATGATTATCACCTTCTTTAATATTTTCATCTTCTTTGTGGCTAGTCAATGTCATTCGACACCACTATTAAAACACAACCACCAGATTGGACCAGATCTCAATCACGTGAACCTATCAGGTCTAGGTCTAGGTGAAAGGATCTCTCTCTCTCATGCACACAGACACAATTTCACAACAGGCCAGACTGACTCCTGAGCATCTCCATATGAATTTCTATTGTGGTTTTTGTGTGCTTCGACTTCGGGCTGTTGTTGAGTTTTGGCTGGACCATATCCGTGAGCGTGATGGCAGCACATTGAGAGTTACGGTACTTGAGAGATGTAGTGGAAGCTTGTCCGTGGTGGATGCACAACAGTGTAGACAGTGCAATGGTGAAATGAGAGTGTGCGTGTGTGTTACAGAGAGAGAGAGAGAGTGAGAGAGAGAGAGAGAGAGAGAGAGAGAGAGAGAGAGAGAGAGAGAGAGAGAGAGAGAGGGAGATGGAGGGAGGGAGGGAGAGAGTTGCTAGAGTATACTGGTAGGTGATTGGCAGCTTGTAATGACTATGATCACCAATGATGAATATGAAAGGCAATTAGGGATTTTGTTGGATTAGGAAGGAGATGAACTAGATATAAAATCTTTATTTAGGGGTTAAGGGTAAGATGATCACGTAAGAGCATCAATAAGCCATGTGAAAAACACTTTTCTGTCGATTGTCCCGGTTGACTGTTAAGCATCGGTATATTTTGATCATTGTAGTTATGGGGTAGATTCCGAAATTGAGACTTGGTTGAGAGGGGCTACTAGTAATTACACAATAAACTAGGTATACTCATGCTTGCATGTGCTTTATTATCTTAATATTCCTTATTTTGCAGCGATGAAGGTATGGTTAGCAAGATTTTTAAGGTGGAGCCTCTGCCTGTTGTCTCTGGCCGTTCATTCCATCTAAGTAATTTTCGCCATCTCTTGTAACCTCGAATGATTTTCTGTTATTCTTTTTATTAATTATTTATCAAAGAGAACTTATTTTTCTGATGTAGCAGTTGACATGTTTCATTTATTTTTGAAGCTGTTAAAAACAATCGTGAAAATGTTGATGAAGACATTTTTGTCCCTGTTACCAAGGCAGAGTTCACTGTTCTCATGTCATCGTTCAATGTATGATCCAACCTCCTTAATATCCTTTCTTTCTTCATCGATGCAGCTGATTTTTTTTTTTTTAATCTTTTCCAAAAATATTTGAACTTTATTGCCTATGCGATTAGGCTGGGGATTGATAAATAGATTTGAAAACTGGAGGTTCTTGGGCCCGGGAAGGTTACATTCTTTATTAGGTTGGATAATTGAATCAAACAATCTTCTCTAAAGTAGAAATGGAATGGCATTGACACCTAACTTTTTCCTGATAGTGCAAATACCTGAAAACATAGAAGAAGCAATATTGGTGGTGCGTGTTGGCTCTGACAAAATTAAGGGTATAAGCAAGCAGGGAAGATTTTTAACTCCCAATGGTATAAACAGGGGTGATGTGAAACCCCAATTCTACTGGGAAAAGTATGTGTTTTACATGCTTATCAGGGACCTCCGACTATCTTAGGGTGCGAAATTATATTGTTGCAACTTTATTAGGAAATACACACGCGTTTTTTGGGCAAGTGGATGATCACATGTTGTAGCTTGGACTCTTGTTACCCTCTCAGGCTTGAGTGGTCGGTCCTGTGGGATATGGGTCCCGAGGCAAACCACCAGGATATATTACCATTTTGTTTTTAAATTAGGGCCTTCGTATAATAAAGAAGTTAGAATTTTGGGGCCCAAAACTGCTAATATTCTTAGAGTTAGGGGCCCCAGGCGATGGCCTTTTCGGCCTAGCCTCAGGGCCGGCCTTGTAACCACCAGAGGGTTCCATGGACCACTAAATCAAGTTGGTGATATAGAACTGCAGATTAGCTATCCAATCTGCATATATAATGTCCTTTTATCCAAATTCTCGTCCCAGACTTTCAATGATTTTATATTGTTTTAGACAACTATTACACCAAAAGGCAGTCCGCAGCTGAAGCTGAGTCGGATTACATGTATTAATTTGGTTGCTAGTGAACCCAATACTTTTCCATATTTATTGATAATTTTCATTTTATTTTATTTTATTTTAGTACTATTATTTAAGAGTGCACCTATTTTTCAACAAAGCTGTTTGGCATAGTGATGGAGTGTAAGATTAAACCTCATGGTGATGTGTTCGAACCCTATAGTAGACATTTTTTTTTGGAGTTTTTACCAAAAACTACCACTTTTCTTTTCTTTTCTTTTTTAATTTTATTTTGTTTTTTTTTTTAATTTGTTTTTTTTTCCTGTTAAAATAACTGATAAATGTATTTATCAGTTGTTTATAACTGATAAATTCATTTATCAGTTTTTTAAATGATATTTTGTGCTTGGTTTTTTGGTTAAACAACTGATAAATGCATTTATAACTGATAAATGCATTTGTCAGCTATTTGACAGATAAACGCAAAAAAAAAAAATAGTTTTTGTAATATTCAAAGAGTTTTTTGTAATATCCAACTTGTGTGGTTTTTTTTATAATATCCATCTTTCAAAAGTAGCTTTTGGTAAATGCCCCTTTTTTGGCTCCTTTTCCGTCATATTAGTATGTGTGCATCCTTTTTTGGACATTCATTTTGGGAAAAAGGAGTATTAATTATGTAGTTTGCATATAAAAAGAGGATGCTCAGATAATGTTGGTGTGGAATGCTTTTGGATTGGATGTCAATTAATATTCCCGGGAAGCTTTTAAAATGTGTAAACATTGAGGTCCTGGGGATAGCAATGTCTCTTGTATTATGAGGCAAATATCGTTTTATTGTTCTTCTTACAATAGGATTCTTTCTTTGCTTTGATCTCATGGATTTGACATTGTTGTTAATTGCAGTACCTGATACCATACCTTATGGGTTTGCACACTTTCACAAATTCCATAAGGCCGGATACAAACAATTTCAGGCCTGGAGTTGGAGCCGACTCGGAATGGAGCAGATAGTGTGGATATTTTTCGGTAGTGTAGACTCGGAGGGGAGGGTTTTGACCCGTGGAGTTTTTGGTAACAAGTCAAACTTGTTTGTAGTAGTGATTTTCAATTAAATGGCATGTAACTATCACCCATGATCCCTGTTATAAAATTTATTCCGTCGACTTGTCATTTTCTATTAATTTGCAAATGCATCATGTCTACTTATTACAAGTCTCCTGGGGGCAGGTGCTTCAAAAATTAACTGCTTAATAAGATATCCTAGTTTACTTATCCAGGTTAGACTTTAACAAAAATAACTGTTTTATAATATCTTAGGTTTGCTTCTCTACCAAATGTATGATGTACCAAATCAAATATTAATTGATTGTGGGTGATTTGGTAAATAGCTTAACACTGGTCAGATCTTGCTTTGGTATTAAAAAAATTTAATTTTTCCTATGCTTTTACTTAGAAAAAATGGGTTTTATATATTGTCCTTGTGTTACACGGTGTTAGGTTGTGTTTGATAACATCAAAAATATAATACTCGTTGATTAATAGTTTTCTTTTGAGTAACTAGTTCAAACTAAGTATCTCTTCGTTAGATTAATGAAGGAATACTTAAATTTCTATAACGATGGCTCTTACTCGATAAATGAGAATATTGATGCTTTTTCGTTAAAAAGAATATGGAATGGTTATGGTCCACCCTTAGTTTCAATTAGTTGTACAAAAGAAAATCATTAAGCAATAAACATTAAGTGTTTTATGCTATCAAACACAACTTTAGTCATTCACTATCATTTTTTTTTAAAGAAAATATGTACTCCCCCCCCCCCCAAATAGTTTGTTCGAATTTGACTTTCATAGTTAACTAAATGAAATTTTGACCTCAACTTAATGAAAATCTAGCTATATAATGCAATTATATATATTGTTATTAACTACAGTATATACTATTGTTATTGATTCACCATTATAAGTAATATCATTAACAATTTTTAGAATTGAACATAAATAATTAAGTTTTCATATAAATATGGTCAAAGTTCAATTGAGTTGACCATAAAAGTCAAAGTGAGCAAATTTTTAGGGACATGAGTGTATCATTTAAGGAAATTGTTATCATATTACAAACCTCTATGATATGTTACAGATCTGTTGCCCTATCTATATAGCTTAAGAAAAATGCTTGTTTGTTTGTTTCCCACACCCACCAACCACAAAATATGCGATGTTTATTCAAGTTAGAAATTAGGTATAGCCAACGGGTCAAATGTAGTATACAAAAGTGTAATTGTTACCAGCCAACCATGACATCAAAAATACTTATATTCGTCCCAAATATCGTGTGATCAATATCCCTCTGTCCAGTACTAATTATTGCATTTTGACTTGTTAATATATTTTAAAAAGTGTGCTTTATTTATTTCTCTATTATCAAAATTACATTAATAAGTTTATTTCCTAATTTAGAAATGCGACATTTATTTGAGGAAGAATGAAAAATGAAAGTGCGACATTTATTTCGGGACCGAGGAGTAAACTTTTAAGTACCCATTTGGTATCATTCAAAATATATAGAATGCTGTCAAGAGACCTTCGAAATCATTTAAGCAACAAAATGACTAAAATATAGTAAAGGGTTTGTTGAGTGTTAATATAGTACCGTGCAAAGAAGCACTTCAACTTATGCTAACCTAATTACCTAATTTAGGGATAACCAATTGAGTAATACGATCACTAAGTTGACCAAATTGTTATTTAATATCACCTCCCTCTTATATATACTCCCTCCGTCCCATGATAATATATAAACTTTCCTTTTTTTTGGGCGTCCCACAATAATATACTCCCTCCGTTCCAATAGTAGCTTCCCATTTTGCCATTTTGGGTGTCCCGTTAATAGCTTCCACTTTCCTTTTTTGGCAAAGGAATCTTTACTATTCCCTCCACTCATTCTCTCTCCTACATTATTTTAATACTCACAACACCATTATAATTTACTATTCCCTCCACTCATTCTCTCTCCTATTTTCAAATTACACTCACAACATTTTTTCTTCCCACCCATTTTATTAATTTGGGTGCAAGGCAAAAAACGGGCAGCTTCTATTGGGACGGAGGGAGTATAACTTTTCTAAAATGGAAAAGAATCTTTACTATTCCCTCCACTCATTCTCTCTCATACATTATTTTAATACTCACATCACCATTATAATTTACTATTCTCTCTACTCATTCTCTCTCCTATTTTATTTTCACACTCACAACACTTTCAATATAATAATTCCTCCTTAATTCCCGTGAAAAACTCAAAAGTCTATAAATATATGGGACGGAGGGAGTATACTAGAATAAGCCCGTGTTCGAGGACACGTTAATTTTTTTTTTTTTACTTAAACCCGTGTCTGAGGATACGTTTTTTTTTTTTTATTTAAAAAAAAAAATTTTTTTAAGGGCAAAATTTAATTTAATAAAAAAAAAATTTTAAGGGCAAAATGGGAAAGGGACAAAATAGTGAGGGCAAAATGGAAATTTCGGCCAATGAAACTATTCATAGAACTGTTCATGCCAGACCTCATTTATACTATAGATATATTAAGCGTCATGTTTTTCTTTTTGACACGTATCAAAAAAAGTGTCATATCTATAGTATAAATCACACCGGTACTATGAACAGTTGTGTGAACAGTTTCAAATGCCAAATTTTTCATTTTGCCCTCACTAAGTTGTCCCTTTCCCATTTTGCCCTTTAAAAAAAAAATTTTTTTTTTAAATTAAAAAAAAAAAAAAAACACGTGTCCTCGACATGGGCTTTTACTAGTTTTTAAATACTCCCTCTGTCCCATAAAACATTGTCCCTTTTACTATTTTGGGCGTCTCATTTTAAAGTCTCACTTTCCTAAAAATAAAATTTTTTAATACTTCTTTATTCATGGGACCCACTTGTCATACTCACAACACTTTTCAAATTTACTATTCTCTCCACTCATTCTCTCTCCTCCCACTCACAACACCTACTTTAATAACATTATTCCTTATTTTTCGTTCTCAACAGTAAAAAAGTAAAGTTCTATGGGACGAAAGGAGTAAGTAATAGTGTTGGTTCAATTTTACCATGATATAAGCGATTTACAAATAAATATAACGCATTTTTTAAAAAATTGACAAATCAACTGCAACACTCATTATTATGGGATAGAGGAAGCGTAAGGTCTTAGATTAATATGCTGAGGTCAATCTATTTCAGGAAACAAAAATATAATCTGTCTTAGATACTACTTAAATCTGAATCAGTTGACCCTACTCAATAACATCCAAAGCATCCAAGTATATAAAATTTAAAAAGACCATATTGCAGTAAAATATGTGACAACCCATTTGCATTGGCTAACTAAACGGATTTTTTTTAATTTAATCATTTTTGTTAATATATAGTGGACTTCTTGATTTGAGCAGTTGATCTATCAGATTCATCTCAACATCTCTCCTAAAATAGCTTGAAACAAAGGTTGTGTGTGACATTCTAAATATACATTGGACACACATATATATATACTCCCTCCGCTCCACTTGATACTAATTTCCATTTTGTTCCGTCCCACTCATTCTCTCTTCTATCAAGAGAAGTGGAACGGAGGGAGTATGTGTGTGTTTGTGTAAGGCTCTGTACATGCTTCCCATCATCACAACTAATGCTCAGAGATGTTGATACAGAAGGCACAGCATAATATAATTGCAAGTCAGTTATCAATAAGTAGACTTTAGGAACACGTTCTATACATAACACCACACAAAAATTAATTTTAATGGCAACCTGAGGGTATATAAATGGGTCGGAAACGGAATGAAAAACAATTTTTTTTTTATCATACGTACAAATATTCGAAGAGTCTTCCAGGACAATCTGGCTATTTTGAAAGACCAGAATGGTTGTCCAACAAGGATGTATGGTATTGAGCCAAACTAATGAACATATATACCTTGTATAAACTAGTGTGTCAATGATGGTGGCACCTTCAATCCAGCTAGTATCCGTTCCTCTCTGTAGTGTCTTGTATCGTAGTAGGGTTGAGCAAAAAAACCGACGGACCGGACCGGACCGATAAAACCGAACCAGACCAATGAAAATCGGACCAATCCAATAGAATTGGTTTGGTTCTGGTCCCAAATTTATATGGAACAGATTATTTGGGTTGATCCTGATTTTTGAAAAAATATATATGGTCCTGGACCGAACCCGAACCGGACCGATTATGTATATATTATGTATAATATATATATATATATATATATATATATATATATATATATATATATATATATATATATATATATATATTCATAATTTCAAATTTAATGTTATTAAGCATGGAACTTTCAGTTTTCGATTTTCAACTTTGTTTATGTAACGTAATCGTCCTATATTTTTTATTTGAACTTTGTTCCTCTATTTCAGTTAATTTGTTGTATGTCTGAATATTTTTATTTGAACTTTGTTTATGTAATCGTCCTATATTTTGGTTTCATGAAAAAAATAGTTGTTGAATGTTTTATCTTTAGAAAAAATATATAGTAGTGTAACTTGTGGAACCGATGGAACCGGACATGGACCGAACCATTGGAACCGGACCAATGTGACCGGTCCTGTAATGTAATGGTCTGTGTTGGGATTGGAGCCAAAACCAAGGAGAGGATCAAAACCATGGAGGAGCAGAAATTCGGGGCCGACTGTTGAGGAGGGCGGCCGCGCTCGTGGTGGAGGGCGACCGCGCTGAGAGGTCGGACGATGGTGAAGAAGTCTCGGTCGATGAGGGCGGCCGCGGCGCAGGGTCTGCCGCGGCCGCGCTGTGACGGACGGATTCTCTGCAAGTGGCGTGTAAGGAGACTTTGGAAAGGAATTAATTTGGTAACAAATTAGTATTCCTAATTTATGTGATACTCCTTCCATGTCAAGGACTCCGGGTGAATCAGGTTTTGATTAGGAATAGGTTTTGTATCCCTATAAATATATTGTGACTACCACCATAATATTAGTACCAAAAGAGGGGAAAAGTTAGGATATCAAGGAGAGCCACAAAATAGTATCTAGGAGGGGGCCGGGGGCCTAGGAGAGCCATGGGGGCGATCCTACAACCCGGCCATGACTGTGTTATTTTGTGTGTTCTTGGAGAGGTGAGATAATATATATGAGAGATTGCTCATGGAGAGTTACTATGCTAGATCTGTGTGAGTGCATATGTAAAGTTGTAATCCTTCATATATTATTATAGTGATATCCTGGCTTGGTGCCTCCGGATGTAGCCACAGGTGGTGGTGAACCGGGTTAACAATTCTGGTGTTCTTGTGTGTGTGGTGTTCTTGTTCTTTCATATATCATGTGTTGATTTATTTTTCTCCAAGTTGATGACTGCTAGTATGGGCTAGTGGATGAGGTGATCCCCCCAATATCACAACAACTGGTATGAGAGCTTTTGGTTCGAGATCTAGGAGAGATCCAAGGTGAAGAAAAGAGACAACAGATTTTTCGTGCAGATTCTTCGTGTGGAAGACGTGCAGGGATTTGAGAGCTTCTAGGGTTTATGGTTGAAGCATGACACGTGCCAAATAGGTCTACGATCGTGCGGAAGATCGGTAAGTCTGAAGAGTTCGTTTGTTTCTTATTGAGATCTGCAGAAATTCGAGGTGGAATTTTGGAGATGCAGAGATCAAGACGGATCTGGAGATGTTCAAGGGTTTTTGGGACAGTCAAGGTGGTTGGAGAAAAAATATGAAAGAAAAGGAGTCTAAGTCGGAGGAATTGCTGGGATCAAGGAGGAAAATCGGGGAAGACTTTCTGTTGAGATGGGCGACCGCCCAGGTGGACAGAAGTTTGGCTCGAGTGGAAATTCTTCTTGGGCGACCGCCCATGGGGTGGTGGGCGACCGCCCACGTGACGGGTGGGAATTTTCTACAGCTGATTTGTTTTCTATTTTGATACAATTTCTCATGCAAAGGTGAGTGGTATAAGCCGGTTAGACCACGTGGGAAGAGGAGGACTTCTCGCAAACGACGGATGAGGGGTAAGGAGGATGTTGTACTCTACCGACAACATCAATTTCGTTCCGGGTGGGAGCAAGAGGCTTGGAGACCGGCCTGTTGGTGTAAAGAGGAGAGACATCAATAAACGGTGTGTTAGGGTGGAGAGGTGACAATGTGTAGTCAGGCAAGAAGGAGACGATCCACAAGTACCTAACAGAGAGCGAGAAAATAAACCACAAGAAAACAATGCAAGAAGCAAGGTGTGTCCGAGTTTCATGGGGAGCATTGCAAGGGGAGTGGATCTAAGAGGGAGAAGGCGAAGTTAGTCTTGCAAATAAATCAAGGTAGAAGTTGATTTGGGGAGGCAAGAAGGATCTAACACGGGGAGGTTGAAGCGTCGCTTGGTTTCAACTCGCCTTATTACTTGGGCGTGGAGGCTCATGGTGGTGGAGCGTGGAGGCTCAACTTGGTGGTGTAAAATATTTGGTGGATCATTCTCAGGTGGGAGTATGATGGGAGCATGTCACAATGGTGGTTTATGTCTCCAGGTGGGAGATTGTTGGGATTGGAGCCAAAACCAATGAGAGGATCAAAACCATGGAGGAGCAGAAATTCGGGGCTGACTGTTGAGGAGGGTGGCCGCGCTCGTGGTGGAGGGCGACCGCGCTGAGAGGTCGGACGATGGTGAAGAAGTCTCGGTCGATGAGGGCGGCCGCGCTGGGGTTGTTGCGCGACCGCGCTTGTGAAGGACGGATTCTCTGCAAGTGGCGTGTAAGGAGACTTTGGAAAGAAATTAATTTGGTAACAAATTAGTATTCCTAATTTATGTGATACTCCTTCCATGTCAAGGACTCCGGGTGAATCAGGTTTTGATTAGGAATAGGTTTTGTATCCCTATAAATATATTGTGACTACCACCATAATATTAGTACCAAAAGAGAGGAAAAGTTAGGATATCAAGAAGAGCCACAAAATAGTATCTAGGAGGGGGCCGGGGGCCTAGGAGAGCCATGGGGGCGATCCTACAACCCGACCATGACTGTGTTATTTTGTGTGTTCTTGGGGAGGTGAGATAATATATATGAGAGATTGCTCATGGAGAGTTACTATGCTAGATCTGTGTGAGTGCATATGTAAAGTTGTAATCCTTCATATATTATTATAGTGATATCCTGGCTTGGTGCCTCCGGATGTAGCCACAGGTGGTGGTGAACCGGGTTAACAATTCTGATGTTCTTGTGTGTGTGGTGTTCTTGTTCTTTCATATATCATGTGTTGATTTATTTTTCTCCAAGTTGATGACTGCTAGTATGGGCTAGTGGATGAGGTGATCCCCCCAATTTCACAACAGTCTGGTCCTGGTCCTGAATTTAGGCAGAACCGAACAATTGATCCGATCCTGTTTTTTTGAAATTTTGATAAAATCCGGATCAATCCGAACCGTGAACACCCATATCGTACAGTGCTACGTGCTGAGAAAACAAACATTTTCATAGAAAAAAGTTTAGCAAATTATAAAAACTTGAAGTCAACTTATTGCCAGCATAAGCTGTACTTGGTGACATATATATGGATTGAAGAAATTGCTAAATAGCTGATGCTTAATGTTTCTATAATGCAAAATGAAATAATTGACTACAATATATATATATATATATATATATATATATATACTACCCAGATCAATATGCACATTTACTATTCATTTGGTCTGGTCAACTCAATCGTAATTTGATCATAATTTTATGAAAATATAGATATTTCTATATAATTCTAAAAATTGTTATTGTTTCACCGTTAGGGATACTATCAATAACAATTTTTTAGAATTGAATAAAGATATCTAGATATTCATAATATTATGGTCAAAGATTGATTCAGTTAACCAAAAAATCAAATTGTGCACATTGAGTTGTGGCGGAGTGAGCATATGAGATGGTAAAATTCAGGTTGACGGACTCGACCCCATATAGTCAAGGGCAGGGCGGATATAAACTTCAATTGAAACCACTATAAGGGCTAATATATTGAGTAATCCCGTTACTTAAGTGTTGTTTAATAGTACTATCTTTATTCCATAATACATGTCGTACTTTCCTTTTTTGTCAATCTCAAAATAAGTGTCGTGTTTTTAAATAAAGAAATAGTGTTAGTGCAACTTTACCATGATAAGCAATGTACAAACAAGTAAATAACTTAAAAAAAAAAAAAAAAAAAAAAAAAAAAAAAAAAACTCATTAAGGGACAAATGGAGCTTAAGGTCTTAGATTAATATGCTTAAGTCAATCTATTTCAGGAAAAAAATAATCTGTCTTAGATACTACTTATATTTGCATCTGTTCACCTTATTGCAATAACACCAAAAATATCAAAGTCTATAAAATATAAAAAGACATAGCAATAAAATATGAGTAGGTTTTAGGGGAAACTTGTTTCTTCATAAGTTATAAAAAGTCCACTTTAAAACAGTGAGTTTAGATTTTAAAACACCAAGTTGATATATTTAAAAACAAGACTTTTTATAACTTATGGAAAAACAGATTTCCCCCAAAATTTTCTGATAAAATATATGACAACCCATTTGTATTGGCTAACTAAACGGATTTTTTTTTTTATATATGCATTCATATTAAGCTAATTTTGCCAAAACCACACATTGCAAAATTGTGTTTGTACCATGGGCTGCAAGAGTTGTACATAGTCTTAAAGTCAGAGGTTCCACCTTAAAACCAATTGATGTTAAGGGGAGTGGCCCAGGATGTTTATATGTCATAGGCAAGGTTTGTCAATTCCCAATGTGAGATAATATCTCTAACACATAGCTTTGGCAAAATGGGAAATAAAAACCCCATAAAAATTAAGAACAATAGGTAACTTTGTTGGACAAATTACTATCAGAATGAACTGATAATGGTTATGACTATGAAATGACAAATGAAGAGCTAGTTTTTGCCAAGTTAAATACTCAATAATTAATGAGGCATGCTAAGTTTGATTTAAAATCTGTAATTAAGACAAGTCAACTCAGCAACTGCATGTCTTAATTAGACAATTACCTACATAAGCTAGTGTTTTTTCATTACCACAATTTTATACATTGCTACATGTCACAGCTATGCAACACAGACCACATTCACCAGTACTGTTGAAAGTACAAATAACTTGAAAGAAAAGTTTTGTGAGTGTGTGACATTGTAAATATGCCTTGGACACACACCCACACACACACACATGTGTGTGTGTGTGTGTGTAAGGCTCTGTACATGCTTCCCTTCATGACAACCAATGTCAAGAGATGTTCATAGTACATAACAACACACAAAAAATAATTTAATGGCAACTTGAGCGTATAGAAATGGGTCAGAAATGAAAAGATTAAGATTGTTTTTTTTTTTTTTTTTGCATAAGTACAATTATTAAAAGAGTCTTCCCCGACAATATGGCTACTGAAAGACCAGAAGGTTATTCAACCAGGATGTATGGGATCGAGCCACATACCTCGTATAAACTAGTGTTGTCAATGATGGTGGCACCTTCAGCTCCAGCTAGTATTCTCTGCATAATGTTCCTCTCTGTATTGTCTTGTATCGTACAAGGCTATGTGCTGCGAAAAACAAACAAACATTTTCATAGAAATAAATGATACTCCCTCTTTCCCAAAATGAATGTCCATAAATCTGTACTTGGTGACATAAGGATTGAAGAAAACACTATGTAGCTGATGCTTAATGTTTCTATAATGCAAAATGAAATAATTGACTACAATATATATGCGATGGTAAAAATCAGGCTGATGGACCCAACCTCATACAGTTAAGGGGGAGGGGTGATTTAAATCAATAGAGACCACTTAATCTAAATCGGGTGGCTTCTGTTGAAACCTCTCTTTCTCAACTTTCAAGTTTTAATCATCTAATTTAGAACTTGATAATTCTATGTAAAATGAAGAAAAAGAGAGAAAAAAAGGGTAGTTCACTATTATTATAAACAAAGTACCCATATGGCATCGTTTAAACTATCTAGGATTGATATCAAGAGACCTTTGAAATAACTTAAACATCAAAATGACTACATTATACTCCCTCTGTCCCCAAAATGATCTTCCCATTTTTTTTATTTCAACACGAAGGTACTTTCAGTAATAATTTTAGATTGATCTAATTATTCTAATAAACATCTAAAAGTTGTTATTGATATTATGTATAATGATGTATCAATAACAAGTTTTAAATTTTCATTAGGATAATTGAATTAGTATAAATTTATTGCTTAAATTACCTTCATGTTAACGGCAAAAGAAATGAGAAGATCATTTTCGTGGTGGACGTGGTGGTCGATGGAGCAGCCGTGCAGCGGAGCCCCAAGAAGATGACCATCAGTAGTACAGACGACCCCGTCGCAATATCGAGATAGAGGAGGTACGAAGACGGATTCAAATACTCCAGATCCGCTTGGATCGCAGAGAAAAACTTCTAGCGATGAAGGGTTCAGATCCGGTTGTTCCAGCCGAGGAAAAGGAGTACTATCAAGAGGGGATGGATTCCCTCGGCCAAAATCAGGGACTTCATGATAGGTATGAAGCTAACCATTCGAGGAAGATCGATAGGAGGATCGAAATTCCGGAAATCAAAGGTAAGGCCATTCCTAATGATTCTGTTGATTTTTGGATTGATACTGTTGAGTTCAAAGAGGGTATTTTTGTCGAATCATCGAGTGAGGAAAACCTTGTTGATTGGTCAAAACCCCCTCTGTTTGATGTAAATCCGGAAGAATCGATTGATTCTTGGATTGATACTGTAATTTTAAAGAAGGTTTTGTGATCGATTCTTCAAGTCAAGAAGATCTTGTTGATTGGTCCAAACCACCTATGTTTGATGGGTGTCGTGGTGATGTTCCTCAAGCAATGACATCTGATCTTGTTAATGACGGTGAATCAGTTGTTGGGTCCGATAAGGAGACAGAGGAAGTATTTGATAATCAAGGGGCATCCTTGGTGTGGACGTTTGAAACAGTTACTGTTGATCTTGGGTACAAAGATCCGTTTGACACGTACTTCCCCCGGCCTTGTGTTCAATACATCATTCAGAAATTGATTATTGAGTTTTTTGTATCAACACATTAGGCTGATTGGATGGATATAATGAGAAATAATATCAAGTATACAGTTCGTCTACGGTTGAAGGGTGAATTTTGTAAGGTATTTTTCAGCACAACAACCAAAATTCGAGGTCAAATTTTTTCTAAGAAGGAGAGAATGATACAGTATGATAACACACAAGTTGATCAAGCGGGACAAGCAAGGAGATCGAAAACAAAAATAGTTTTAAGTTTTATTATTTATTATCGTTTATTATTTTCCTTGTATATTCGGATTTAATATTAGATTGATAGTATTTTTGGTATTAGAAGTATATTAGGACTTTCTTTTGATGAAATAATAGTTTATTAGGTTACCATATATATTAGGCATATTTTTAGAAGTGTTTTGACTTGTTTTTCAAGTCTTAGGAGTCATATAAAAATCGGGCTTTGTGTAATTCCGAAAATTAGACTTTGATTATATGAAATAGAAAAAGAAAAGCTTGAAGCTTTCGAAATTGATTCTTGTTCTTTCGTTCGGTCATTCTATTCTCTTAGCCTATTCGGCATCATAAAGGGTAGTTGACTATTAATACAAAGAACCTCCTCAACTTATGCTAACCTAATTAGCTAATCAAGGGCTAATAAATTGTGTAATCAATCACTAAGCTTACCAAACTGTTGTTTAATACTATCTTCATTCCATAATAAGTGTCGTACTTTCCTTTGTTGTCAATACCAATATAAATGCCGTGTTTATAAATAAATAAATAGTCTTAGTGCAATTTTACCATGGTAAGCGATGTACAAACAAATAAATCACATTTTTTTAAGAAGTTTGACAAATCAACTGCAACACTTATTATAGAACAAAGGGAGCATAAGGTCTTAGATTAATATGCTTAGGTCTATTTCATGACAAAATAATCTGTCTTAGATACTACTTATATCTGCATCTGTTGACCCTATAGCAATAACATCCAAAGCATCAAAGTATATAATATGTATACAAAGACACTAAAGCAATAAAATATGTGTCAACCATTTGCATTGGCTAACTAACTGGATTTTTTTATTTGAAGTTCATATTAAGCTTTTAAGGGATATTATTATAACTTCATCATTTTTTTATATATGGTGGACTTCTTGATTTGAGCAGTTGATCTATCAGATTCCCATCAAAATCTCTTCTAAAAGAATATCAATAAAATAGGAAAGTAATATTGCCAAAACCACATATTGCAAAATCGTGTTTGTACCAGGGGCTGCAAGAGTTGTGCATAGCTCTGGCAAAATGGGAAATAAAAACCCCATAAAAATAAAGATCAACAGGTAACTTTGTTGGACAAATTATAATCAGCTTATGACTATAAAATGAAAAATTAAGACTTTTTCCCAAGTTAAATACTCAATAATGGGGCATGCCAAGTTTGACTTAATATCTGTAATTAAGACAAGTCAACTCAGCAAATGTCTCAATTAGACAATTACCTACATGAATTAATGTAACACAGGTTTGTACATTCCTCCATGCACTGTGTGAAAGTACAAATATCTTGAAACAAAGGTTATATATACACACACACACACACCCCCCCCCCCCACATATATATATATATGTTATACATATATATATGCATATATATGTGTTTGTGTGTGTGACATTCTACATATGCCTTGCACCTATATTTATATATGTAAGGCTCTGTAAGTGATTCCCTTGATCACAACCAATTCTCAGAGATGTTGATACAGAAGGCACAGCATAATATAATAAAGTTAGTAATACTTACAAACACGTTAATGGCAACTTGAGGTTATATAAATGGGTCAGAACGGAATGGAAAACAATATTTTTTTCCTAAGTACAATTATTCAAAGAGTCTTCCCCGACAATATGAAAGACCAGTATGATTATTCAACCAGGATATATGGTATTGAGCCAGACTACTATATATTGTCGATGGTGGTGACATATGGATTGAAGAAAATACTATGTAGAAATGAAATTATTGACTAGAGTATATATGAGTTGGTAAAACTCAGGCTGACGGACTCGACCCACCATATAGTCAAGGGGGCGGCGGAGTTAAACTTATTCAGACGTTAACAATCTTCAATTGAGACCACTTGTTCTAAATCGGGTGGGGCTACTGTTGAAACCTCCCTCTCTCTCTTTCTCAACTTTGAAGTTGAAATAATCTTAATATGTCTCTGTATAATTAAGAAAAGAGAGAAGAAAAGACCTCTTGGAGTGACTATCGGGTTAGTTGACTTTCATAATTATATGTCGTAACATGCAAAAAAGATAAGCACCGGAAGTCTTAAATCATTAATTTTATTTTTGTAATGAAGTCAATCCAGGGGGGTCTCATCTTGATTATATTATAAGTAGCGAAAAAGCCATCACCATTTCATACAAAGATTATATCAAACCAATGCAGGCTGCTTGCTTCATTCTCAAGAAAGAGCTCCAGATGACAAAATCTATTGAGAATACCTTCACAGATTCAGTACATGTAAGAGTTCTTTATCCTTCATTTAGTTCTTATTTAAATTTAGTTATCAAGGAATTAACAATTTTTTAGCATGCAACATTTCAGAAATGCATAATAGTTCAATAATCCCATGTTTCTATGGTTATGTAGGTTCAGGCACGACATGCTAATCAAGCTCAAGGAGAGGAGAACAAGATCCTGCACACTTCTTCACCTAAAAGAGAAGATCTATCAAACAAGCAGGTAAATAAAAAGATTACTTACATATTACCTAGATTTTTTATGTTTTTCAGCAATATAAATAATTTGAATAATCATACTTGGATTACAACTGTCTATTTCATGATATAATTTTAGTAGCATGTAATTAATTCAACTTTAATATAGATTTGGACCATAAACCTTTAATACAAGTTCTCTTAAGTCAATGTAGATTGGCCACCTATTCATCAACAGCACAGCTAGATTCAATCTATAATTGTTCTGGCTATTTACTCCCTCCGTCCCTAAATAAATTTCGAAAAAAGTTTCAAATTTGCTCTTGATCCAGAGCAATTTTGAAGAAAAAAATCGACATTAATTTAGGGAAAGAGGGAGTACAATATTTAGTCTCTTCAAAATAATTAAGCTACCACTAGTGCTTAGGATATTCACACCTTAAGAACTTGAAAATTCTCATGCATATAAACAGAAGATCGGTTCTTTGTTGGTTATACAACTTAATTTACTTAAATTACACATTATTAAGTGGACAGGTTATTCTAACATCTAGGTTTACGCAGGTATCATCTATCACCACTAACGAAAGTTCATCAATGGAAACCAATCAACGAGACTCCCCTTCAGCTCGTAAAAATCAGGTATGTATATGTTAATGGGAAAGGCTATTCATAGATATGAAAAATATATAAACACACACACACACACACATTTATATATGTATAAATATATAAATCACTAGTGTTAAACTAAGTGCTTATACCTCTTCAGGATGATCAACTAAGATTTACGAAATCTGAAATGGGGGAAGTTAGAGAGGAAAATAAGAAGTTGAAACGGACGCTTTCAGAGATTATGAAAGATTACAAGTGTTTACAAATGAACTTCCTTGACGTTTTTGAACAAGAAGTGCCTAGTAAATTCATAGACAGCGGTTCAACCAATAAAGAAGATGAAGAGTCTGAATTTGTCTCTCTTAGCCTTGGAAGATCTTCAACTTATAGAGAGAGGCGGGATAAGAAGAAGGAAAATGATTCCTGTAGAGGAAACGTTGATCAAGCGCTTGAACTAGGCTTGGACTGCAGATTTGACCCAAGTCCAAAAGTGAAAAATCCCAGCCCCGGAAAAAGCAACGATGACATGGAGGAAGATCAGGACACCATTGAGATGTGGCCACCGAGTAAAAATTTAAAAAGCACGAGAACTGAGGATAATGAAATTTTGCAGCAAACACCTTTGAAGAAAGCTAGGGTGTCTATCAGAGCTATATGCAATACCCCCACGGTTAGTTATCATCCTTTTGGTCAATGAATCACTGAAATCTGATCTTATTAGACCATAATTCAGATTTTTACCGGAAGCATTTAGGATGAATTTTCATAATTGAAAAAACAAAAGTTGACTTATGTAATTTATGTTTGACTTTTCTACAGATGAATGATGGGTGTCAATGGAGAAAATATGGGCAGAAAATAGCAAAGGGAAACCCATGCCCTCGAGCATATTACCGCTGCACGGTGTCACCATCGTGTCCAGTGAGAAAACATGTATGTTTCTTCCTGCTTTTGTTGAAGCCTTCAATACATGTGTTCATATTCTTGACCAGATTTAATAAAGTCAACTGTGCACTTAGTAGACCTTTTCTAGATGAAAGGTTGACTTATTTGTTTCATACCAATGCATCAGTCTAAAATAAAACTTAGGGGTAAGTTTTGAAGTTCATAATAGGTAATATCACTGGCTATATTTTTATTTTGAAAAGGCACATATGATCCACTTAATATGGTGGATCCGGAACCTCTGTTCAGGAGGAGTCCGTGTATTCTTGTTCAAATGGCTATGATTTAGTTTCTGCATGATCCATGGCTCGAACAATATCCCGCTCACATCCATACAAATTACGTTTTCGCTAACATATTTTACTATAATCATACTTTTTGAAGCTCAAACACATTTTGTATAACTTTTGTACTTAAAGTGACAACCTATTTTACAAGAAAAAAACACATAAACAGGTACCTCCACTGAACAGAGGTTCTGAATCCCAATATGGTCACATGTAAATATGTAACATATCCATTTTTCTAAGTTTTGAACTAGATTCAGCCAACTTAGCAAATTGTACATTAGGTGATTGCATGTTACGGCCAGTTATAACGTAGTAATTGTTTATGTAGCATTTCTCTATTATCAAACTTCGCGTATAATCTTTAGTTTCTTATTTACCTTCTTTATTCTTTATCTGGAATTCAGGTGCAAAGATGTGCCGAAGATAGGTCTATTCTAATCACCACCTACGAAGGAACCCACAACCACCAACTTCCAGTTTCAGCAACAGCAATGGCTTCCACCACTTCAGCAGCTGCTTCCATGCTGAAATCTACCTCATCAACCTCACAACCAGGCCTCGTTGCCTCCACCAACACCACCACCTTTGCTAACCTACATGGCTTAAACTACAATTCACGACTACCACAATACTCATTCAATTTTCCCACCACTACAATCTCAACCTCTCAGTCACACCCAACTATTACTCTTGATCTCACTGTCCCAACCACGAATTCTCATTTCAGCAAATCACCCTTGAACTTTTTACCCTCTGCTCCTAGGGTCCCTCCAACATGCCTCGACTTTGCTTCTCCATACTCATTCTCATCAGCATCTTCTTCTATTTCAAATATGGGACGACAAACACTCAAAGAATCATACTATCAACCCCAATACATGAACAAGAACAACTTCCAGAGCTCTTCTCAACAGCCTTCGGCAGAGACAATTGCTGCCGCCACAAAAGTTTTAACTTCAAACCCCACTTTCCGATCAGCACTAGCAGCAGCAATTACATCATTTGTTGGCAATGGTGGCTCTGGTGTTGAAGAAAATCGTGTGGGTGGAGAGAAATCTGGGCACGTAACAGAAAGTGGAGTGGGATGTGCGACAAGCTACTTGAATAGATTGCCTTCCTTGAACACTCAACAAGGGAATGCACCTTCATTTCCACCTCTTCATAATTTTTCTGCATCTAAAAGTAGTTCCGTTTCTCCTGTTCATAAAGCGGAACAAATTGATTGAAAGGAGGGGAGAGGATTTGAGTCGGATTGGAAGAATTAGGCGAAAGAAATACTAGTGTCATTCCTGGTTTAAAAAGAAAATTTGTTCCCTTCGAGTTCATTCTATATTGTGCATCGTGTAATCAATTAAATGGTATGGATATAGAAGATCTCTATTTTCCCTATGTATATGTAGGACTCATGTTGTTAGAACTCCAGAATAATGCGGGCTAATCAGATAATCTTATCTTCAAAGAAGTTCGGCAAGTGTACCACAACGATGTGTCCTTGATTAAACCGGTTTGGGAAATATTTTCACATATACCTGTCAGGCTGTACACTATCACTTTCTACGGGAAAAGGTATTACGTGGGGATATCAAGATGAAGCATGTAAAGACTGGAGACCAAGTTGCAGATGTTCTCACAAAGAGCTTAAGCCTGGGGAAGTTCGAAGCATTTCGAGAGCAACTTGGAATAATGTCGAGATTGAGAAAGTAGTCGGTGAGGGGGAGTGTTAAATGTCCACTGACTTTCTTTCTCCTTCCAGAGAATTCTCATTTTGTCTATTCCTTTTCTAGATAAGTTCGTAACTTTCAATATTCTAGATTAGCATTACATTTATTATTGTATCAGGACGTCGTCTTTGCCTAGTATAAAATAAGGTGATGTCTCCACTTGAAATCATGTCAAGTGAAGCAGTTCAGTCCTCAGAAATAGTTTGTTGTCAAGTCCAAGTTAGTTATGTAATTTCAGTCCTGGTGTCTTATATTTGTTTGTCTTTGTAATAAGTAATTTCTGTCATTAATAAGATGTTAGAAATTAAATTATAGCACCACATATTAAACAGACAATTTTATCAACAGTAGGGGATTTATTGATCAAGTCAAGAACATACCAATTAAGCCAATAGCAAAACCGAAAGCAAGGAACAGGATCAGGAAAACAGACAGAAACAATAAAACAAACGATTAGAAAACTTATCGTGATTTGATCGAGTCGCCTTAGGAAGACTGTCCTAAGAGAAAATATTGCCCCCAATTGGTGCAACTCGGTGCAAATTTCTCCGAGGATAAAACGATCACGGATTACGTACCACAAAGCAGCACACAGGTATGTAATCACCGGCGGTCCTATCTCAGTCACCTTGAATCTCACGAACGAATCTCTATGAACGGGAGTAATTTAGCAATGAATTAAAGCAAGAGAATTGTGTTTCTCTTCAATATTTCATTTGAAAAACGGCTGGAGGAAGAGGAGTATTTATATGTATGGTATACTAGGGTTTTAAGCCTTAAAAAGACCTAAAAACTGATCCAGTTCGGCCCAGGAAAAACACCAGAAACGACGTCAGCGCGGCCGCCCTTGTGACTTGCGCGACCGCGCTAACAGCCAGCAACATTTGGAGAACTCTCGGCCCTTAAGCGCGGCCGCTCTCCATGGCAGAAAATCCGACGTGTTTTTCCCTTGCCCAAATTCAGTCCAAACCCACAACGCAACAACGTCATAGAGCTATGGACTTCCACACCACATATATCAAATATTCCAACAATCCCCCACAAGTTCATAGAAATATGACGTGTACAGATTGTCCATTGCCATGCTTTCAATAATGGTACCTTCCGGCTTGAACCACTACCTATGTTATCCAACGCAAACCTCCACAGGACCAGATGAACGGGTGTCTTAAATCTGATGCCTTTGGATGTAGAGGCCTTTGCTAGTAACAAACACAACAAAAGCTATGATAGGCCCTCTATCGAACACTTGACGCTTATAAGCCATACGTCCCGATCCTCTATCATGAGTGCTTTCAAGGAATAACCCGAATTCCTCTAATTGCGGCCAACAATAACACTCACTTAGCTGGGCATCTCAGAAGATGTACTGCTAGCATCTTGTCTAAAAGACTTGATCCCATTCAAAGTTTCAAACTTTTACTTTATTAGCAGCCACGAGCACCTCTAGGCTATTCAGGGGATAGACTCAGACATGTAACATGTCAATCTAACTTTAGGTGCTCCGACTCACCCCACAGCTTGTTATTACCACATTGAATCTCCTTTGTGGGATCTCCACTCAGGTAGATTGGGTTGCTACTTCGTTTAAATCAGACAGGGTTCAGACCCATCCCCAACCTAGATTTTTGAACTAGAGCAAATTCTAGCCATTTGGTTAAAGGATCAGCTGTGTTATCCTTGGTACCAACATAATCAAGCTTGCATCACTATATCCTTCAAGAACAGAAGGATATCTCCCGTAATGCAGCCCAAGGGAAATTGTTCCCTTCAAGTACTTGAGAACTCTATCAAGAGCTTCCCAATGTGCTTTGCTTGGACATTGAGTATATCTAGCCAACCTAGTAACCGAGTAGGATATATCCGGTCTAGTACAATTGGCAAGATACATCAAACTTCCAATAATTTGAGAATATCTCAACTGAGCCATCGGTACTCCACTTGCATTCTTAGTAAGTGCAGCTGAAGGATCATATGGAGTCTTAGCTACTTTGCAATTCTTATAACCAAATTTCTCAATTACACTTTCAGTATAATGAGATTGCGATATGGTTATGCCACTAGTTGAACGAGTCAACTTAAGGCCAAGAATCACACTAGCTACTCCCATATCCTTCATCTCATACTTACTTTTCAAGAATTCCTTAGTAGTATTAATTATCCTCATATCCGTTCCAAATAACAGAATATCATCGACATACAGACATAAGACAATACTACTATCACCAATACTCTTGCTATAAACACACTTATCAAACTCATTAGTAACAAAGCCAATCGATGAGACAATTTTATCAAATTTCTCATGCCATTGCTTAGGGGCTTGTTTGAGTCCATACAAGGACTTAACAAGTTTACAAACCTTTCTCTCGTTGCCAGAGGCCTCAAAACCTTCAGGTTGATCCATATAAATTTCTTCCTCTAGATCGCCATGCAAGAAAGCGGTCTTAACATCCATCTGATGAATAGGAAGATCATGTACAGAGGCCAATGCGATAAGCATTCGGATGGTAGTCATTCTAGCAACTGGCGAATAGGTATCGAAATAGTCTATTCCCTCCATTTGCTTGAATCCCTTAGCCACTAACCTAGCCTTAAACTTGTCAACGGTTCCATCCGATTTCAGTTTCCTTTTGAAGACCCACTTACATCCTATCGTGCTACAACCAGGAGGGAGATCGACCAATTCCCATGTCCCATTAGAGACAATAGAATCCATCTCACTCTTAACAGCATCCTTCCACTGCTTGGCATCAGAAGTAGCCATAGCAGCTTTGAAGGTTAAAGGATCACCCTCGACATTGTAAGTGATGAAATCACTTCCAAAATCCTTGGTGGTCCTTGCCCTTTTGCTCCTTCTTGGTTCAATCTCATCGTAAGAATGAGTTGCACTGGAATCAATC
Source organism: Adenophora triphylla var. japonica (assembly GCA_022495995.1). Taxonomy (NCBI): domain Eukaryota; kingdom Viridiplantae; phylum Streptophyta; class Magnoliopsida; order Asterales; family Campanulaceae; genus Adenophora; species Adenophora triphylla. The sequence goes on along the minus strand of JAFEMH010000291.1, from coordinate 431,453 downwards.
CCCACATTTGTCAGCTCCTCTACTTGAGCAGGAATGGAATTAGTGGTTGGGTTAGGTTCCTTAGGAAGTCCGTCCTTCATAGGAAACACATCCTCAAAAAATGTTGCATCACGTAACTCAACTATAGAGTTCACATCTATGCCAGAAATTTCAGATTTTATAATAAGAAATCTCAATGCATAACTTGTTTCAGAATAACCTATAAAGATAGCATCAACAGTTTTAGATCCAAGCTTTTTCCTTTTATGTGCGGGTACAAGTACCTTTGCAAGGCACCCCCACACTTTTAAGTGTTTCAAGCTAGCTTGTCGACCTCTCCAAAATTCAAACGGACTTTCCTTTCTGTGTTTAGGAGGGACTCTATTCAGAATATGGCAAGCCGTATTCAAAGCCTCTCCCCACATATATTTGAGCAGACCAGAACTTATGAGTAAACTGTTAATCATATCAGTAAGGGTTCTATTCTTACGTTCAGCAACACCATTTGATTGAGGGGTGTAGGGAGGAGTCTCTTCATGTACTATTCCGTTTTCTTGGCAATAGTATATGAAGGGGTTAGACTCATATTCACCTCCTCTATCAGACCTTAATCGTTTAAGTTTCTTGCCGGTTTGTGTTTCTGCTTCATTCTTAAATATAATGAATTTATCTAATGCTTCATCCTTAGAACTAAGCAAATAGACATAACAGTATTTACTAGCATCATCAATAAAGGTGAGAAAGTATTTCTTTTTGTCTTTGGTCAACACGCCATTAAATTCACAAATATCAGTATGAACTAAATCTAGAATTTCAGAATTTCTCACAACCGACTTAAACGGACCTTTTGTAGATTTAGCTTCAACACATACATGACACTTAGAATTCTTATCAATAGCATGTTTTGGAATAATATCTAAATTCATCATTCTTTTCACAGAATCATAATTAATATGTCCTAAACGACCATGCCAAACATTTGAAGATTCAATGGAATAAGAAACAGGATAATCAATAGAACTAAAATTATTGTGCGAACAAATATCAGTTTCAACTCTAATTTTAAATAAACCATCCGAGGAATGACCTTTCCCCACAAAACTACCAGAATCCAAAATTATGACCTTATTACATTTAAATGAAATCTCAAATCCTTCCCTAACTAGACTAGAACCACTAATAATGTTGCGACGAATATCAGGAACATGATACACTCGATGCAAGGTAAGAATGCGCCCATTAGGAAACTTCAGGTCCACGCGTCCAGTCCCAAGCACCTTTGCAGCACTAGAGTTCCCCATCGTCACCGATCTACCACGCTCGGGATGGTAAGACACAAATAGCAATTTATCGACAAACGTGCACATTTGCCCCGAGTGTCACACTAACCACTCGTTGGGTTCATAGACAAGCAAAGATTTCGGGATAAGAAGTTACATACTTTGTAACATTGCAGGTCGAGCGTCAACTCCGGGTGCGTCGAGTCGGGATCATCATAATCCTTCGGACCCAACACCATGTTGTCGGCGGGATGGTCATCGCCAGAGCCTTGTGGTCCTTTTCCTTTCTTGGACGGGCGAGTCCCTAGAAAAGTGTCCACCTTCTCCATAATTCAGCCTGCTTTTGCTTTTGGCTTTCTAAAGTTATTTTTCTTAACTTTAAGTTTGTCATGGTTTTCTTTATCCTTAGAGTGAGTTTTCACACCTTTTCCTTTAAACTTGCTTTTACCGGTTCCTTTAAACTTTAAGTTTATCATTCTCTCTCCTATTTCCTACCACACATTTAACTACTATTCCTCCCACTCATTCTCTCTCCTATTAAATATTTTTAACTTTTACATTCTCTCTCCTATTCCCTACCACACATTTAACTTTTACATTATCTCTCATATTTCCTACCACACATTTAATTACTATTTCCTATCTCACATTTAACTTTTATTTATTTTTTAAAAAATTTCTTAAAAAGCGTGAAATCCCCCCCATATACCCTTGGTCTGGGACAGAGGGAGTATTAATTTAGTTACCGAGAGGATAAATAAATATAAAAATGAATTCATCAATTTGAGGAAGGTATATTAAGTTTAAGTAAATGACAGTTACCTCCCCTCCTCGTTGTGGGATGTTTGAACTAGGGATGTCAATGGTTCGATTTATACCGCGATCTAAGATCGAATCGAACTAAACCATTCGGTTTGGTTTGATTTGGTTTGGTTTGATTTGATTTGATTTTCAAGTATTAAGGGTTCAGTTTGGTTTCAAATATTGACAAACCACATGGTTAAGTTTGATTTGTGGTCTAACCTTCCTATACCAAATAAATAAAGTTTCGATTGACCCAAATTTCTGACGGACTTGAAATATGTCATCACAACCCAGCCAACATTGGGTTAGTGGGTCAGGCGGGTCATTCGGGTCAATCAAATAAATAAAGTTTGAGCTTGAAATTATGTATAACTGATAACAAAAAATAAAAAATCATAATAATCAAACAAACACAAATTGTCAAACACAATAATATCTCAAAATATAACAAAAATCATAACATTTAAATAAACACAAACAAAGATTTATATCAATATAAACTAATTATCTTGTTACAAACAATAACATGTAAATCATGATACCACAAATAAATATTTATAACAATAAGAATGAATATATATAGAGAGAGATATATACATGTGTGTGGATCGGATACAGTAACGACAACGAATTACTAATCTTAATGGAGTGCACCGACTGCGATGGAAACGGCGACGAGGGCTCCGTCGTCTATTTAGGGTTTCTCTGTTTCTGTTCTCTACTTCTATCGAGTCTATCTCAGTTAACGATTCACGAATTGAGTATACAAAGTCAATGTAGCTCCATAATTTTCACTTAAAAATGACGTTATTTTGTGACAAAAAATATTAAAAATATAGTGGGCTGGCCCATCCCGGCCCGCCCCGCACCCATATGAGCCAGCCCAAATTGACCGACTTTTATTTGGGTTATTAGTTTTAAAACCCAACCCACCCTTATTTTATGGCGGGGCGGACGGGCACAACCCAAATTGATGGCTTTACCGCGTGATCAAACCGTCAAACCAAACAATATTAAATACACCAGTCTAACCCCTATTTTGTATCTTATTTAATACTTATATCATTATAAAAATTTACATAAACTAATTATAATCCTAACTTCCATTTTGAATTTTATTTAATATTAATTTTATAATTTGTTATCGTAATTGCGACATATAAATAATCAATTTCTTTACACGATCGATATTGTAAAGTGTTTTTCTTTTTCGACCTCTCTCTTCATTTAGTATTTTAAACAATCGCATTTTCGCTATTACTCTGTAATCACAGAAAATTTAAGCAATATGAAAATGGGTTGCGGTATGAATCGTGGTTTAATTCGTAATCTAAATCATGATTTAAACTACGGTTTAAATCGCAATTTAAATCAAATCATAGCGATTTGATTTGATTTGTTTTGAATTTTTCATAATTTTTTCATTTTAAAATTTTCTCAAATTTGATAACTAATGGTTCGGTAAGTAAACTTCTCGAAGCAAACCATTTGCACCCATATGGGATAATATGCGAGGACCATTTCAAAAGTTTAGAACAGAATGTGGGATATGCTACACATGTCCGCCCCTTTGATCGACACATGTCTGTGGACACGTCACTACAGTATTCTCACGCTAACAAAACCAAAACAAAAATTAAAAAAAAATGGGCAGTAAAACAAGAAGTAGCTAGCTACCAAGAAAAGATTTTTTTCCAGATCTTTCAAACTTGAGAGCTCAAAACTGGTATGCTAATTATCCATTCATTTGCAGTTTCATGTTTTTTCTTTGATTTATCACTCATATAATATATATATATATACACACACACTACATATGAATGGATAATGTTGGTTTCTAATCAGAAGTTAAAGTCCTCATCTTACCCGATATGATCGAGGAATAGTTCATTCCGATACCATTTTTAATGAATCCAGCTCAAAAAACTCTGATCCAGTACATAAGCACCACGAACTGACCTACTGAACACAAGCACCTTAGGTGGGCTGGCCTACCACAGGCCTATTCAAAATGATAGTATGTCGGTAACCAATAGGGGTGGGTGGATACTTATCTGTCCCAATCAAAGTTTACATATTTCCCGATGTCGGACGAGGGATATCGCATCTTGTGTGGTTGATGTTGATAGATTAATGTTTTCAAATAGATTCACTTGGGGATCTACGTTTATACTCCCTCCGTCATTATATCTTCGCATGTTTGGTAGGCGTGCGAAATTAAGAAAAAAGGTGAGTGGAGAAAATGTTGCGAGCGTAAAAGTGAAATAGGAGAGAGAATGAGTGGAGGGAATAGTAAATTTGAAAGTGTTGTGAGTTTAAAAGTGAAATAAGAGATAGAATGAGTGGGTGGAATAGTAAAAATTATTTGCCATTTTAGGAAAGGTTAAGTTTTTAACGGGACACCCATTTTGGCAAAAGGTGAAGCTTGAAATGGGACGAAGGGAGTATGTTCGAACCATCTTAAGTGACTTTCTCCGGATTTATCCCCTATTGGGACCGACATAATTGTCCGTCTCGTGAATTTGTCTATTGCAAAAGCTATCCTACCCTAGTTTTACCATTTAATCATGTTAGGCAATAGTGATCTTGTTATCATGTTTACTCTTAGTAGCCAAAATTTTGGTTCCATATGACATGGCCGTCCTATAAAACTTCACTTTTGACTTGAAAGGGTTCGCTTAGATAAACAAGAACATCAACTGCACTCAGATTCTGAATTATGTACATTGCAGTGTCTTCTTGTTATCTCCTGTTTGTTGGTAGATCCTTTCAAAAGAATGAAATGTCATTGTTCAAACACTAATCAAATTCCCATTAGTTTCCCTAATACTCCCTAAGTCCTAAGTGTCGCACTTTCCTTTTTGGTCCGTCCCAAAATAAGTCACTTTTTAAAATAAGGAAATTTACCATGTTGCAAACAATTTACAAACAAGTAAAGCACGTTACCTGATAAGTTTGACAGGTCAACTGCAACACTTATGATGGGATTGAGGGAGTAATCAGTTTTCTATCTGTATACTAATAATTTGCTGATAAACTTGTTGCTAGATAATACACATTGATATGTGATGTTGCTAGGACCTTCCTCAACAGCAACTTCACCGTTGTAGTCCGACTTCGATATCTCCGGCTCCTTCTTCTCAGGCAGTGCACACAATCAAACGTCAACTAAGGCGGGCGGCTCCGTGAAAGCCCTCGGCGTGAGGATAAGAATTGGCTTGTGAAAGGGGAAAATCAACAAAATTTGAGAGTGTTTGTGGTTGTGTGTGTATTAATCAACGTACCTTGACAATGAAGCTGCATATCTTATTTATACCCCTCGTCCTCGTGCCTTGCACATGACATCCTCACATTTCATGCCCCTCTTTGCCACGTGTCGCCATATCATTGGTCCTTTCATAAAGTAAACCCTAATCACGTGATCATCAATCCCGATGCATAACCGTCTAATGGGTCCCACTTGGTAGATATTTATATGCCGCCTGGTGAATAACATTAACAAGAATCCTTCTGCACGGATAGAGTCACTTCTTGTCCTATCTCGCCTCATCATTATGTCTCGCCTTATCAGGCGTGTGCCTTTAACGTCATGTCTTGCCATTATTCTTTATCGCCGGCTCTCCTCATAATGTGTCATTGTTTGACGTCTTGGTCTTCTCCCTTCTTAATGATATTAGTGGGATACTCCTGTCTCGCCTTCCTTCCTTGGGCCGCCTTTATATCCTTTTCTTCTTCTTGGGTCGCATTCTAATTTGGGCCCACTTTGCCGCTTTCTTGTTAATAAACTTGGGCGAAGCCCGATCTTTATATTTGGTCGGCATCGAAGCCCTAAGTTTATGGCGAGATTCATTTATGGTCTCGCCAAAAACTTTATGTTCACAGATTATTCAATTAGCGACATATGCGATCTTCTTCAAGAAGCTACCACTTTGGAGATCCTGTCCATACACGTGTCCTTCTCTTGGTAACCACTTAACCTTTTAATGAGCCGTCATTTGGGAATCGTGCCGGTTGTGAGGGAAAATTCAAAAACCTTCCCCAAACGTCACATCCGTCATTTCCTTAACCCTCTCTCATATAAATACCAAATCATAACCCCGTTCCTCTTTTCACAACACTTAAACCTGCTTGAACACTTTCCTTTTCCGGCGAACATCAACACGATTCCGACCGTTCTTCTTCATTTTTCACCGTCTAAATCCACGATTTCTTGCCCACATTTGCTTCTTGACCTTGATTCCATTCTTATTTACGCCTTTTCAAAGTGATTTGGTGTAATATTTCTCAATTCAGGATCGATTATCGTCTCCGTGTCTGTTCATCTTTCAGGTGACCACTTCATCTTTTAAGACCAAGATCATCCTTTTCCTCGGGTAACTTTTCCTAAAACCCTTCGCATTCTTTATCCTTTACATTTTGGTCTCCCCCTTTTGACCGATTATTTAAAGTTGTATTTCCTTTCATTCCATAAAAACAATTTTTCCCAAGCGCCCTTCGTGGCGAGATATAAAAAGCTGTGCGAGGTAGTTAGATACGGTCATTTGTCGGGTTTCGGGCGGCTTTTATAGACGCTGCGAACTACTGGGCGAGATTGCCCAAGGCCGACCTAATTAGGTTTTTAGTTGAGCAATGGGTGGATCCTTCGATTGACTCACTTGAAATCCAAGGCCCTTCTTTCCTTCCACTTTCGGCCCTATGTCGCACATTTTCCCTTCTAGTAATCAATTGGTTCGATTTATTAAAGATAAGTATAAGCTGTCTTTAAGCGACTCCTCTGAATCCCGATGTGTCGTGATCCCTTTTCCAAACGTAGAACACATTATAAATCAATCCTTTCTTCTTCTTCTTCCGGTGACTCTGCTGACATGGTGGTCAAGCAACATCCTCTGCCATTCTTTGCTTCCAACAATCCCCCTCTCTTGGGGTTCAAAATATCGTCCTTCAAGAAGGTACACTTTTTACCAATCCAGCGCATCTTTGAGGCGGGATCTTCCACGTCTGTGAGATAAAGTCTCCCTAATTCCCGACCTTATAGCGATTGGCATAGGGAATATCACATAGATAGCTCCATCTATTGCATTTCGAATATCGGGAGACCTTTCCACTTGCCCACTTACGAGAAATGCGGGAAGGCATTGTCATTTTCCCTTCTCGACTCGTAGGCCGGCCTTAGGATCCCCTTTGATCCTTTCCTTTGTGAATTCTTGTATAAAGCCCAAGCCATGATCACCGAAATTCACCCAAATGCTATTAGAATAATAACTACCTTCATCGCCATTTGTCGCTCTCTGCGAAAGGAACCCGCCATTACCGCTATGCTTTCTTTGTTTGCGGGTACAAACAAACCAACCAACTTGCCGACGACATATTGGAAACTCGCCTTTCTCTCGATACCGTAGGGGTCCCAAAGTCCTTACTCCAGCCCACCAAAATTCACGATTGGATGGACGACCCTCTCTTCGTTGTTTCTCGCGTTGGATGGTCTCATCCTGCCGACCTTCATCCTATTAATACTCAAATTGAATCGAAAGATGCTTCGCCGTTGGCGACATTTGCCCTTGTTGACGACATTCGCTCCTTGATTGCCTTACACGAAAATTGCACTCGGCGCTCCCGACCTCTCATTTCTTGGAGAGGTATTACGCGGAATAGGGAATTGCTAGATCAAGTCGGTTTGGTGACAACTTACCAGAGTCCGGCCAGAGTTCGATAAGCCATGTTTATTTCGACGGATGGGAGCGACATTCAACAAGTATGCTCATGAATGTCGGTCTTGCGAGGTTCTCGTCATTTGTCTTGCCATGAATACCGCTCTTTGTATGTTTCCCTTTAATCTTATCTTTTCTTTCCTTGAATTATAACTTGAAATACATGACCCTTAACTTCCTTCTATTTATTTTCGGATCACCGGGCCAAATCCATGGAAAGTCGTCAAGCCGCCCTTGACTCGGCCGACAGAGAAGGAAACAATTGGTCAATGCGCGCGGCCTTGCTCTTGCTTCCCTCACGAAAATCTTGCTTTGCCAATTTCTCGCGATGGTAAAGATCTTTGAGGAGATTGCTTTGGAGAAAACTCGAGCACGGCTAGAAAAAGAGCCGGACCAACCGACGAGCTGCGCGAGCTAAACGGTGAAAAGAGTAAACGCACGTAACAACGATGTCACTCCCGCTTCTCGGGTAAATGTCCCGCCAAATCCTATTCTTGATTCAACTCCTCCTTCTATTGAAACTAATCTCCCGCCCACTTCTATTTCGACGAATATTGAGACCACCATTTCCCATTTGTTATCCCGCCAACCGATGTCGCACCGACGTTGAAAATATTGAAATTCTTACCTCAGATCTTGTTCCACCAAATACTTCTTCTTTAGAAGTTAATATTTACGAGCCCCAACAAATTGAAAATCTTCCTCTCCGCGAGGCGGAGTCTGCGACTTAACAATCATTTCCGGCTCCCCTTGACTCCTCACGGCCCTAGCACTTCTTCCGCTCTTCCTACTCCTGGCGCTACAGGAAAACTTTTCTAAGCCCGCTTGATTTTGTTGGGCTTTATGAGCTTAGCAAGGAAATTGCGAGTCCCCCGCATAAAGGGGTTGATTGAGGAAACTAAAAGCACGGAAGAATATCTCTTGGGCGGCTCGGCCTTAATCGTAGCTAGTGATCAAGTACAAGCTCATAATGTCGCCCAACTGGATTTTGCTCATGCCGCATGCCAGGCGGGTTATTATTTTTCATTGGTTAGTTCTTCTTTCCTTCCTTATTTTATTTTACCTTAATCTTATTCTCAACTTTCTCTTAACTTCTAATTGTTATCTTTTCCCGACTTGGATCTTCTATCGCGGCATTAGCGAGGCAAACGCTCATTGGAAAATGAATCGGCCCGGATTGAAACGCGACAAAGATACCCTTAAGGGTAGACTTACGAGACGGGATTCTTCAATCAAAAACTTGGAAAAGGAGCGGGACAAATTGAAGGCGATCTAACCACTTCTCACGTCGGCTTGACCGGACCACTAACGGATCTCAATGCCGCGATTCCGGTCTCGCCATGCCACTCTTGAACTTGATTACGCGGAGAAAATGTCGATAAGGCGAGGAGTGAGAATGAAGCTTTAAAGGAAACTCATTTGAAACTCAAACTCTCCCAACGAGATTGCTAGGCTTAAAGAGGAACTAGGCGAGAAGACCGCGAAGTTCTTTGCTCACGAATGCCGATGTGGCTCGATTAGCTGACGACATTCTTGACATTGGGAACCAAACTTCCGCTTGAGTTATGCGAGCGCGGCGGTGAAATCAACGACATTCCTGCTATCACGATTGAAAAACTCGCCCACTGGGGTTACGAGCCAATTTTTAGCGAGGTTTGTCGCCGCGGTCATTCCGTAGTTCCTTAGCTCTGAAGAACTTCAAAGATCTTGCTGATGAAGATGCTTTCTTTGGGAAAATCGCCATGGAGAGCTCCTCGTTCAAGTTTCAAATGTTTGTAGCTTTGTGGGATACTCTTCTTGAGCACAAGCATAAGCAGCTGGATGATGCCAAAGCTCTTGCCTTAGCGGCTTCAAGCTCCAGCCAAGTCATCCCGCCCTCTTGAACCCGATGTCCCGATCTATCTCCTTCTTAACTTTTACTTTGAACGACCTTTGTAACTTGCCTTGATGGCTAAACAATTTACTCTCTTTTCTTTTTGGGGCTGCGTGCCTTTTGAACATTGTACATTTGCGGCCTTTGTGCTTGCCCTTTACTTTTTGCTTTACTTATTTCTCCACTCATTGTTTTGATAGTTCATCAAAATCTCTTTTGCATGACGGTATCATACACATATACTCCCATCGAAAAAGTGAAGTCGTCTTTAGGCGACTTTACTCATAACATATTTTGCGACTCATATTGTCGCTAACTCTAATCTTTTCTTGATCTTCTTTTGCTTTATACTTAGAATAATTTCCTTCTTTACGCCTCATCTTTCCTTTTTCTTCCGGTAGAGAGTGATATCTTTCATAGCGACTTATGCTCTTGCCACTTACTTGCGAGATAAATCTTTTCTTCATTCATAGCTCAGAAACTTTCATTTTTATAGTCCATAGACTTTTACATCTTTCACCATCCATAGCTTGACTTATATCATAGTTTACAACTTACGTTGACTCACATCGATTTATAGTCGACGACTTTCTTTGACTCGCATCGTTTTATAGTCAGACGACTTTCTTTGACTCGCATCGTTTTATAGTCAGACGACTTTCTTTGACTCGCGTCGTTTTATAGTCCGACTGACTTTCTTTGACTCGCATCGTTTTATAGTCCGACGACTTTCTTTGACTCGCATCGTTTTATAGTCAGACGACTTTCTTTGACTCGCATCGTTTTATAGTCAGACGACTTTCGTTGACTCGCATCGTTTTATAGTCAGACGACTTTCTTTGACTCGCATCGTTTTATAGTCAGACGACTTTCGTTGACTCGCATCGTTTTATAGTCCGACGACTTTCGTTGACTCGCATCGTTTTATAGTCCGACGACTTTCAACATTTATAGTCAGTCGACTTTCAACATTTATAGTCAGTCGACTTTCAACATTTATAGTCCGTCGACTTTCAACATTTATAGTCCGTCGACTTTCAACATTTATTCATTCCTTTCAATAATTCATCAAAAATTGTTTTGATAATTCATCAAAAACTCTTAACCTTCTTACCTTTTAGCGAGATATCACCATACACATATACTCCCATCGAAAAAGTGAAGTTGTCTTTAGGCAACTTTACTCTTGAGCGATTTATTTACCATGTCATTGGCTGCGATCATACATAACTATAAAATTCATTCCATGTAAAGCACATATGAGGAATAAAATTTCATATTTTCATTGTATCATAAACATATTCAACATAAGTTCCATGTATATACTTTCTATTAAAATCATGAAGCATATGATTTTCATTCATCATTGAAAAGTTCATAAATTCATTAAAATGATTATTAAAAAGACTTTTAATAGGAACAAGATAGGCAAATTACCCTTATCACTTCAATGGTAGTATTTCTTTAAGTGATCAACACTCCATGCATTCGGGACCTCTTTGCCGTCTTCTTCTTTCAAGTGATAAGTCCTCTCGCACAATTCTAGCAATTTGGAAGGGACCTTCCCATTTCGGATCTAGCTTGGCAAATCCATTTGTCGCGCCTTTAACTTCACGGCTCCTCGACACCCAATCGCGACATTAAATGACCTCTTCTTTACTCGCTTATCGTGTTGTGCCTTCATCCATTGCTTGTAATTAATCATCCTCATTCTCGCTCTAAGCCTCTTTTCATCACTCGGATCTAGCTCAAGCACCTTCGTCGCTATTCATTATCTCGTCATAATAAGTTACTACATGGGTAGGCGAAACCCGTCTCGGCGAGCCATTGCTTACGAGCCGTAAGTTAATGCGAAGGTGTCTCGCGGTTGACCCACTTTCTTGTCGTTCTAACATACCATAAAGGCGTGGACGGCTCCTCGACCAAGCCCCGCCTCTCTTCTCTAAGTTTTTACACAAAATCTCGAGAACTTGCTTGTTAGCGGCCTCTGCTTGTCAGTTGCATTGCGGCCTATCTGCAGGCGCCACTTGATGTTTGATACTCAAATTCTCGCAAAATCCGTGAAACTTCTTTCTAAGCTGCGGCCCATGATCGAGAGATGATTGCCGCGGCATTCCGTGGCGGCATAGGATTTCCTCAGATTACAAATCGATGATACGGTCTTGGTAGTAGAAGTTAAAGCTCTTGCCTCGATCCACTTGGTAAAATAATCAGCGGCTACCACCACCATCTGCGCTCCTCCTTTGGCCTTGGGGAAAGGTCCTATAAGGTCTATTCCCAGCATATCAAAAGGCCGCTACTGATTGGGGTGCGCTTTCGGTCATTGTTTGCTTTAGGAATGTTAGCGTGTTGGCGGCTGGTCACATCTTCTTACATACTCCTCCGCGTCTTTCTTGATGACGGACGATAATACCCGTGAAACATGATTTTATTAGCGAAGTTCTTGCTCTGGATGACCTCCACAAACGCCCTCGTGCACCTCAAACAAAACGTTATCAACCTTCCCGGTTCCACGCGTCTCATCAAAGCGCGAGAAAGACTTCGGTATAAGATCCCGTCTGTACGGTAAACCTTGGTGACATTTTCCTAACAATCTTCGCCTTATCTTCGTCTTGTGGCGGCTCTTCTTTCTCCAAATAGTCTTTCATTTCATTTACCCAATCTTTTCACCAACTTCAATTTCCATTATCGGGGGCTGTCAAAAGCCGGCTCTTCCACAAATTCAACTACCACTTTCTTAGGCAACTCCTCTATTTTATCGCAAGCGGCTTTGCTCAACATGTCGGCTCGCTCATTTTTCTCTCTATCAATCTCGCACCAGCTCCCGAATAATCAAAGCTTTGCAAAATGCGCCTTACCATTTCACAATACTTTGTCAAAAATTGCACTCATTACTCCATATCTTCCTTTTACTTGGTTAACAATTAAGCGAGAGTCGAGTGGGCGACTATACGCTTTACTCAGATATCTCGGCATAACTCAAACCCGCCACTGACGCCTCGTATTAGCACGGTTGTTTGTCATGTTAAACTTAAACCTCGAGGCCTTCTCATATGTGCAATCTTTTCTGGCGAGCTTAATGAAATCCCGCTCCGCCTTTGTCCTTAGGCGAGGACCCGTCAACAAACAATTCCCAACATCCGCGAGGTCTTTCTTTCTCTTCTTCCGCCGGGGTCTTGCGACTTGGCCTTCCTCTTCCTTGCCTCTTGAGTCTCGATCTCCTCTCTTTCATATGTGAATGAAGTTTCGAGAATAAAGTACGCGAAGCTTGAGCCTTAATCGCCTTTCTCGCCTCGTATTGAATATCAAATCATTAATTCAATCGACCATTTAAGAAGCCTTCCGAGTGAATCGAGTACATTGTAAAATCTTTCTTAAGGGTGCGTTGGTCGACACGATAACGAGGGTGAGATAGGAAATAGGCCCTCGGCTTCCTTGTCGCTATTACCAAAGCATAAGCCAATTTTTACGCATTAAAATATCTCGCTTCTACCTCACTCGATGCCTTTGAAACATAATACTTTGGTTTTTGCATGCCACCATCCTCCTTTATTAATACCATTGCCCTTGCCCGAATCGATGCCGCTAAGTAGACATATAAATGGTCTCCTTCCTCTGGGCTACATAAGATGGGCGGCTTTCCCAAATACTCCTTTATCTTACGAAAAGCTTCTTGCACTTGTCATCCCAAGCAAACTTCGATCTCCTTTCAATACTTTGAAGAACGGCAAACATTTCTCGGTGGCCGCGACACAAATCGTCCCAAAGCTATCACCCTACCATTTAACCTACGAATCTCTTGAATGGTCTTGGGCGACTTCATATCAATTAACGCTGGATCTTCTCGGGATTTGCCTCATCCCGCGGCGATTTACAAGAAATCCCAAAAACTTTCCCGCCGTTACTCGAAAGGTGCACTTACTTGGATTAAGCTTCATGGAATTCTTTCTCGAGTTCTCAAAAGTTTCGGCGGATCCGCCAAATGATCCTCCCCCTTGGTCTTGATCACCATATCGTCAATATAAGCTTCAACATTCCTCCCAATCTGCGATTTAAATATCTTGTTAACCATCCTTTGGTATGTCGCCCGGCGTTCTTCAAACCAAAAGGCATCATTTTATAGCAAAAATTTCGAGGGAGTCTGAAAATTTGTTTTGGCTTTATCCTCTTCAAGCATCTTGATGCGGTGATACCACGAGTAAGCATCAATAAAGCTAAACACCTTGTGTCCCTTGATAGAATCCACCGGTCTATCAATCTTTGTGAAAGGATAACAATCCTTGGGACATGCCGTATTCAAATCTGTAAAATCTATGCACATTCTCCACTTCTTGTTCGCCTTCAACACCGTATTTGGGCAAGCTAGCCGGCTGGATAAGTGATCTCTTCAATGATTCCCGCCTTTAACAACTTCTCTACTTCCCCGATCACCGCTTTCTCCTTTTCCGAGATAAGTATCTCACCTTCGCTTAAAAGGCTCTACATTTGGATCGGCATTTAGACGGTGTAAGGCGACATTTTCATCAACTCCGCACATATCCTCTGGTCTCGAGCAAATACATCAATGTTATCTCGCAAAAATTAATTAGCATATCCCGCTCTTCCTTCTTCAAATGTTGCCCGATCTTGATTTTACATTCGGGATATCCATCATTCACAATCACTTCTTCGATTCTTCTGGCTTTGAATATCGGGCTCATCCCGCATTTGCGGTGTGTCTACTTCAATTTCGGTAGCCTTTTTCCGATCGACATTTCTCTTCATCCCAATACCGCTACTCTCCCCTTTTTCTCTCTCGTCACGCGACATACTCCCGGGGTGTCCATCACGATTTCTTCATCGCATTCCTCACTCTCCGAATCCACTATCTCTTGAATGTAGGGCTCTTTCATCTTGACAAATTCGGTGGATCTAGACCAAGCCATCTCAGCTTGCATCACCATCAAAGCCATCAAATTCTTTTCGACTTTTCTGCATCATTTCTATCTCCACATCTCGCTCCTCACTTCTTTCCTTCATAACTTCATCCTCGGCCCTTTCCTCAATAATTATGATTGCCGAGCTTATTCTTCATACTTTCTGTCTCCTCCCAACTCTCACATCCCTAAGTCGGTAATCATATTTATTCTCGCATCCCGCATTTAAAGCGGTAGAAAGTGAACTTGTGCTTGCTCTGGCATTTGTTTGCATTTCAATCTTCTTTTGGATAACTTCCTTCACCTCACTTTTCAAACATGCTATCCCCTTGCCGTAGGAAACTTGACTCGGCGATGCGGGATAGATACCACCATTTCAAAGCTTTGCATAAAGGGAATGCCGATAGCATTATAAGGCGACACCAAATCAATAACCATAAACTCAACGGTGCGAGTTCTCACCTTCTCATCTTCTCCTATCTCTACCGCCAAAGAAATCGTTCCTTTAACCCGCACGGTGTGGTTAGTAAACCCTTCCAAGAATCCTTTATACGGCACCAAATTGGCCTCGTGTATCGCATCTTTTTAAAAGCATCATAATAGAGAATGTTTCGGCTTGCTCCAGAATCTACTAAAACCCGATGCAAAAATCGTTTCCGGGGCGATTGTGATTACAATTGGTTGGCATCCATGGCTTGGCGTTAAAGCCAACTCTCGTCTTGAAAAACTAATCATCCTTTCTTCGGCTGGGTGGATAGGCGGGAATGTGACAAGTGTGGGATAGCGACATAATCGATTACTTAGGCAAGTAATGCTTGTAGGCTCGTGAATCACCAAAATTTCATTTCTATTTCCATTTCCTCCTTGATCCGCCCCATTTGGCTCCCGCCATACATACTCTTGCAACGCACCCCTTTCAATTTGGTTTTGAATTACTCTTTTCAAATTATAACAATTGTCGGTCTCGCTGACCCGCTCAGATGATAATTACGAGAATTGATTCATGTTAACTCTCCCAAGATCATTCATTTCAAAAGGTCTTTGGCAAATCAACGGCCCGCGAGAATTTCACTTGGTGTAGCGATCAACCTTGTAAACCTTATCATTCTTCTAACTCCACGACCTCCATTCGGGCCTCCATTACGACCTCAGTTGCGACCTCCCCTCTGCCGCCCGGCGATTCCCTCGACCTCCTTGGCGAGCGGCATTCCCTTCCTTCACATACTCAATCCGATCTTTAACACTTTTCTTTCCATTGTTTGAAGATCCTTCATCAACATCCTCGCCACCACAGATGCGCTTTGACCCTCTCATACGGCTCACTCAAAGTCGCAGGTAATCTCATTCTTAACTCCCTCTGAATGATTCGGATAACGGACCGACATATACATCATGATGACGTATTTGGGATCAATCTCGGCAATTTGATTGGCAATTAACAAAAATCTATTGGTGTAAGTAACAAGACCTTCTCCCGTCTTTTGCTTAATGCCAATCAACTCTGCGGCGCTCTTGGTTGAGCTCCCGTTGATCCAAATCTCGCCAAAATTTCCTCTTAAAGTCTTGGTACCCCGATATAGAGTTAGCGGTACATTGCATAAGCCAGTCAAGCACGAAGCTCCGAGTACTAGCAAAAGTCTTGCATAACAAAGCATCATCCTTGGTCGAATCGCCATTGTCACCTCAAATCCCGCTTACGTGAGTCTGGCGGTGGTGACTCCCGCATATTTAGATAGAGCGGGCAAGCGAAAATCTGGAGCTGTCTCAGCCTCTTGAATATATCTAGCAAAAGGGGCTACAAAAGAGTCCTTTTCATTATCAACTGCACCACCCTTTTCCAATTCCGCTAACCTCCTTGCCATCTCGGCCATTTGTTTCTTGAAAACGTCTTCTTCTCCAAAACGACTAACCCCCACACCCTTTCCTTTTTCTATCGCCTTGGGCTTCTCCATATCATTGAAACTTCTCAACTCTTTCTCGCCATCCTCCGCCTCATTCGACGCGATCGCCTTCTTCTTCTTCACATGATAGAGGACGACACTTGGGAAGTGTGTGGCAAATGATAAACTTTGATCTTTCTTCCATTTTCCATGTATTCTCCCGCTTTTCTTTTTGTGTTCCTTCAATTCGCTTTGCGACCCATCTATTCTCGCTTCTACTTCTTTTGGCTTCTCAGGCTCTACTTCCTTTTCTCGCTCCTCATTTACTACAATTACCTCCTTATTTGCTCCCTTGTCTCCCTCTATTGTCGCCGTTAAAAATCCCTGCGGGATTGGAGTAGGTTTCTTCTTCATCGCCCTCAGTCGCTTGTTGTTCTCAATCAATTGCATGATCAGAGCGTTATGAATCCTCAAACTTTCTTCCTCATTCTCTATTTCCTCCTCTGGTGGTGGCGGCATCACATTCCTCTCTCTCTCTTCGCCAGTATCTCGCTCGCCTCTTGGGATTACTTCTGCGAGGAAGAAGTATCTCTCGCTCCACCCATACCGATATTCCCAAACCCCGAAATTGGAGTGACAATGTTCCTTCCCGCTACAGATCTTTTGGCCCACTACCATATTCTTCTCTGGTGTTGACATTCTTTCCTCTTACGCAATCAAACTTATGAACTTCACCCACGAAAATCTGCAAATCTTATGAAGATTTGAAGATAAATTGCTAATAACGCCAACTCAACCAATAAACTCCACACCCCTTGAATCGTCCACAACCCACCTTCACGATCTCAGAACAGAGCTTCCCCAATCTCGAGCCACCGCCGATAACACTTCAATCTCAAGAGAAAACGGTCCCGCAAGACGGAACCGGTTTGATGTTGCTAGGACCTTCCTCAGCGCCAACTTCACGTTGTAGTCAGACTTCGATATCTCGGCTCCTTCTTCTCCGAGTGCACACAATCAAACGTCAACTAAGCGGGCGGCTCGTAAAGCCCTCCGGCGTGAGGATAAGAATTGGCTTGTGAAAGGGGAAAATCAACAAAATTTTAGAGTGTTTGTGGTTGTGTGTGTATTCATCAACGTACCTTGACAATGAAGCTGCATATCTTATTTATACCCCTCATCCTCGTGCCTTGCACATGACATCCTCACATTTCATGCCTACTGCCACGTGTCGCTATATCATTGGTCCTTTCATAAAGTAAACCCTAATCACGTGATCATCAATCCCAATGCATAACCGTCTAATGGGTCCCACTTGGTAGATATTTATATGCCGCCTCTGGTGAATAACATTAACAAGAATCCTTCTCTCGCCGGATAGAGTCACTTCTTGTCCTATCTCGCCTCATCATTATGTCTCGCCTTATCCGACTGTGTCGCCTTTAACGTCATGTCTTGCCATTATTCTTTATCGCCGGCTCTCCTCATAATGTGTCGCTGTTTGACGTCTTGGTCTTCTCCCCTTCTTAATGATATTAGTGGGATACTCCTGTCTCGCCTTCCTTCCTTGGGCCGCCTATATCCTTTTCTTCTTCTTGGGTCGCATTCTAATTTGGGCCCACTTTGCCGCTTTCTTGTTAATAAACTTGGGCCAAGCCCAATCTTTATATTTGGTCAGCATCAAGCAGACCAAATATACTAATAATTTGCTGATAAACTTGTTGCTAGATAATACACATTGATATGGCGCAAGGGCAAGCACAAGCAGTAAAGAAAACGTCACCAATTATACAGGACTGTGATGCTTACTTCAATATGGTTCAAAAGAGAAAGAAACTTCCTCAATCTCTGCAGGAGTCATTAACATCTGCATTTGCAAGAATTCCAGTATCGTCCTTTCCAGAAGTACCTGGAGGCAAAGGTAAAACCAATCAATTCAATACTTTCACAAGACAGTCACTAAAAAAACAAAAAACAAATTCATGCTCTTATATTTGTTTTTCTTTTTTGGGCAATCTTGAAACGTTCTGTGGTGTGTGAGTCCCTTATTCTGCCCCACTTTCCTGAATTTTTACTAAACTATTATGCTACTCTACTTTTGCAGTGATTGAAATCCTAGCAGACACATCAATCGGTGATGCAGTCAAGATTTTATCAGAATCCAACATTCTCTCAGCACCAGTGCGGGACCCGGACGCCAGAACCAGTACAGACTGGAGAGATAGGTATATGGGTATTATAGATTACTCGGCAATTGTCCTATGGGTATTGGAAACTGCAGATCTTGCAGCAGCTGCATTATCAGCCAGTTCAGCCACTGCTGCTGGAGTAGGTGCAGGAGCAGCTGGAGCACTTGGAGCCCTGGCCCTAGGTGCAACAGGTCCTGCTGCAATAGCTGGACTAGCCGTTGCTGCAGTTGGTGCAGCCGTGGCTGGTGGTGCCGTGGCTGATAAAGGGATGGCAAAGGATGCTCCAACCGCAGCGGATAAGTTAGGTCAAGATTTCTACAAAGTTATCCTTCAAGAAGAACCTTTCAAATCAACCACGGTGAGTTCAGATCCTTGAATAGCTAGCTACCTCTTTTTAACGCCTTTTCTTTTTAAGGGCAAGAAGGCAAAAGGTTACTTTTAAGACTTGATTGCACTTGGGCTACATCATAGGATTCCCTTAACAAGTTCCCCCAGGCTAATTGCTAGAATTTTCCTATTGCATTTCTTATGTTAACTTTATTCAATACTCCCTCCGTCTCAAAATACATGTTGGACCTTGACTTTTTGGTCAATTTGGTTGGAACTTAGGCCAAAAAGTCATGAAAATTTAATTATCTTCATGAAATTCTAAAAACGGTTATTGATGCACTATTAGAAACACTATCAATAACTATTTTTAAAAAAATCATGAAGATAAATAATTTTTCATAAAATGTTGGTCAAGTTCAAACAAGTTGATCAATAAAGTCAAGGTGCGACATTTATTTTGGAACGGTTTTTATGTTACTGATATGAAACCATTGACTACTGCAGGTGAGGTCAATTATAAAATCTTACCGTTGGGCGCCCTTCATTCCAGTGGCAACAGATAGTTCTATGTTGAGCGTTTTGCTGTTGCTTTCCAAGTATAGGTTGCGGAACGTACCAATAATTGAACCCGGGAAGCCATTAATCAAAAACTTCATAACTCAATCAGCAGTTATACAAGGCCTTGAGCAATGCAAAGGAAGGGATTGGTTTGATTGCATTTCTGGGCATCCCATAACAGAGCTTGGGCTTCCATTTATGTCGGGAGATAATGTGAGTATTTATCAGCTGTTTGGCACATCTTTTCAGCTGTCAACTGACTTCATCCTTTTTCCTCATGTTGTTGTCAGGTTATCACAGTTCAAAGTAACGATCTCATACTGGAAGCATTCAAGCACATGAAAGATAACCACATTGGAGGTCTTCCTGTTGTTGAAGGCCCAAAGAAGATAATTGTAGGCAACGTAAGCATAAGAGATATTCGATTCCTCTTGCTCAAGCCGGAACTTTTCTCCAACTTCAGGTGATTTTAAGCAAAACAATGATAAATGATCTCTACTTTAATTCATGTGGTATCTACTTTGCAATAGAAGGATCTTGGGCCTGTGCAGTTTAACTCCACAAATTCCAAATTTGTTCAAAAGAGCAAATAGAATCTAGTCGTATTTTTTCCATCCCAACCGTTAGATTATTATCTTTTGATCCCACCCTCCCACCATTAGAGGCCACTTTTATGCGGTCACTTTTATGCGGTTGAACTGTATAGATCCCAAATCCCCAAAAGAAGGGCAATTTTAACATTGTTTTGTATTCTTTTTTTTTTTTTTTTTTCAGGCATCTAACGGTGACGGATTTCATGGACACAATTGCTTCAGCAGAACATGACACTGGAAGGGTTATCACACCAATAACGTGCAGACTTGATGCAACTCTTGGTAGTGTAATCCATACACTTGCCTCGAAATCTGTTCACCGAATCTATGTTGTTGGCGATGACAATGAAGTCATTGGCGTAATCACTCTGAGGGATGTGATTTCTTGCTTCATTTTCGAGCCTGCAAACTTCTTTGACAACTACCTTGGGTTTGCAGCCAAAGAAATGTTGAGTCGTTGATGTTCCCGTAATATTCAGTTGTTTTTAGGATCAATGCGGAGTAATGTTTCTCTTTCTTCATGTTTTCTTTCGT
Source organism: Adenophora triphylla var. japonica (assembly GCA_022495995.1). NCBI lineage: Eukaryota > Viridiplantae > Streptophyta > Magnoliopsida > Asterales > Campanulaceae > Adenophora > Adenophora triphylla. The sequence goes on along the minus strand of JAFEMH010000291.1, from coordinate 410,809 downwards.
CTTTTTGAACGTGTATACGGAGTATATGTACAAGCAGACTGTATTTTCCTGAATAACAAGAAGGCTTCATCCTCTTTTCCCATCCTTGAAAATCCATTAATTATCGAATTACATGTGATAAAGCTTCTCCTTCCATTCAGTTCTTTGAACACATCAAAAGCTGAAATGTCAATAGCCGCAATTTTGAAAAACATGTCTGACATGGATACTACCAACCATTGATTGGGTAATTTCGTCGAACATCTTGAGTGCACTATCTGAAATGTACAACGCTAGAATCGTGGACATGTTCTAAAGCGAGGGCGAGAGAGCTCCATTTGACGCTAACATCATGCACATATGTGCTAGAGCGTGGGCGTCGCCGCGATGGTGGAGCATTTGAACGAACTCGTGTCTACCATCATGTACATACGCTGGGCATGTTTTTTTTAGAACTAATGTTGACTAATGTCGTCTTTCCATTTTAATCTGTCTCGAATTCCAACATAAATGTCGCATATTTAAATTAGGAAAACATCTTAGTAATTTACCTTCAAATGCTCTCATGTATTGTACAAATAAATAAATTTTAAAACTTTGACAAACATAATATTTATTTTGGGACAAAAGTGTATAACTCAATCTGAATCAGAAATCAAGGCACCACTTATGTGAAGAGATTAATGCTAATTTGGTAAGTAGTTAATATTATTAAGGCCGATTCAGATGTTAATGTCGGAGTTATTATTGTACACATCATTGATATGTTTGGAAAGGAAATTACCTATAATAAGGCATGGTGTGGAAAGTAGAAGTGCATTCCAGAGATTTTTGAAGATTGGGAGAAATCTTATATAAGGTTACCCCGCGTCCTATCAGTCATCCAAAAATACAACCCCTGAACAATTGTTGAGTATAATCATCCTCCTCCTGTCGGTGAATTACACACGTTTTAACGGGTGTTTTGGGCATATGGGTCTTTCATTAAAGATTTCTCTCATTGTCGGCATGTCATTTCTGTTGATGGAACATTCCTTCATGATAGATATAAAGGGATAATACTGATTGACATGAGTGTTGACGCCCAAGACAATATACTTCCTCTTCCATTTGCTGTTGTTGAAAAAGAGGACTGGATGAGCTGGCGTTGGTTATTATATCTTCTTTCCAGACATATTATAAAGAGTCGTGAATTATGCTTGATATCTGACCGTTATCACGTCATTTTTAAGACTATAGCGGAAGATACGTGGTGGCCAAATGTGCATCATCGATATTGCTTGACACATATACGAGCAAATTTTTTGGATAATCATAGAGGGGAAGGTTTGAATTATCTGTTTTGAAGTGGGTAAAGCAAGTCAAGATAGAAAATTGAAATTTATCTTAGAGAGTATCCATTCAATTAACCCCAAAACAATTGCATGGTTTCTGAATTTAGATGACAGAAAATGGATATTGGCACACGATGGTGGTTACAGATATGGCATTATGACTACTAACATGTCTGAGGTTTTCAGTGATGTCATAAAGGGAGCCCGTGTGATACCAATAACAACAATTGTTGAAACTGCATTCTACCGTTGTGTGGAGTACTTTCAAGTAAGACATGAATCTTCACTTAATGCCTTAGGAGGTAATTGTGATAACCCTAACATTAATCCCCTACACCAATTTAGCCAGAAAGTTCATTACTGATACTTGAAGAATAACGAGAAATGTATGACACATCAGGTAAGGAGGTTCAACACTCATGAGATGATGGTGTATCAAGTGACAACCGCACGTCAGGGTGATAAGGGTGGAAATATCCAAATTGTTCAATTTAATGAGCGTACCTACATATATGATAAATGGGTTGCCTATCACATGTCTTGTTCCCATCTTCTTGCATGTTGCCATGCACAACATCTTCGGATGTGGATGATTTAGTGCCACGTTTTTTTCCTAATCCCCAAATTCGACGTTCTGCGAAGCCCGGACGACCTATATCAAGACGCTTTCGAAATTGTATGAACTTTCAAGCAGATAAACGGAATACTCAGTGTTCATCATACAAACAAGAAGGCCACAATCGTCGTAGATGCCCAAACATTAGGGAGAAGAAGAATGTTTTCCATGTAATAAGTACCTATTTCGTACCCAACCTATAGTCACTTTTTCGTTTTCGTCATGAATATATTTTTTTTTCGTTTCCCCCATTACCTCATGTTTTTTTGTTGATGTCGTCCTTCCGTCGGTGTTCCGTCCAAATGTCAGTTAAAATGCTTATTTGACACGGTGATATAATTAAAATGCTGGCTTTACAAATTTTGAAAATTGGCTGAGATAAAATTAATAAGAGGTAAAAGTGTTAAGGTGAAAACTATTGACCTTCATGATTTTTAATTAATAAGTAGAGGGTTTAATTGAAACATTTAACCCCAATTAATTTAATCACCTAAACCCAGAATCAAATCTAGATCAAAAAACTCTTCCCCTTCACATTTCATTCTGCTCATCCCATTATCCCCTTCCCATAGCAGCAACCACCACTTCTACTCTAACCCTTCATCCATCTCCTTCGCCTCTTCATTCTCCACCTTCTAGTCTCCCTCGGCAGAAACTCTCATGCCGCCGCCATCGTCTTCTCCGGTCAACACTTCAAGAAAGCCGACCACCAAAGCTATCCCCAACCCATTCTCCGGCTAACGCCCTCCAACAACCACCCATCTAGGTCATCTCCTTCTCTCTTCCTCTCCCTTCTTCTTTCCAAACTCATATGATCTTCTCCCCTCGAAGGTGTAAATCTGTTTACTCGAAGGAAATGTGATTTATGTGATTGTGTGTGTGATTTGTTGTTTGAATTTTTGTAGATCTAAATCTGGGAAAAATGAAAATCCCAATTTGTATGTTGTATGATGATTATGGTGGTGTGGAGGTAATGGTGGCGACGGTGGAACGGATGGTGGGTGGGGAAATTAACGATGGCGATGTTGTAAAATATGTTAATATTGAGGGATTTTTATTTTTTATTTTTGAAAGTGGCTAATAATAATAATGGATTAATAGTGATGAAAGTTGAAATTTTAAATAGAATATATTACAAAAAGTAATAGTAGAAATATTAATAGAGAAATTTTTAATCATTTTTCAAAACAAATAATTTTTTAAATCAAAACAAATTTTAAAATTATATGTCCCCTAAAATTATATAAATAATTTTTTAACAACAATATTTTATAAAACATTATTATTAAAAGAGAAACATTAAAAGTTATTTTAAGGATTAATTGTTTGATATTGTACAATTTGACCCCTACACTTTCATGTCAGCTTCCTCTAAGCAACAGTTATTCCACATAAGAGATTTGATGACATAAGCATGCCTCATAAGCATCATTTAACGATGTTTTGGATATAACCCTAACATAATGATGACATCAACAAAAAAAAAGCACGAGTTTAAGGGGGAAAACGAAAAAAAAATACATTTTGTACGAAAACGAGAAAGTGACTATTGGTTGGATTTACTTTGGATTGCATTTGGATTTCGTTTGATTATAACTTGTATGTAATTTTGATTGTTTAAACAGTTTGTATTGTTTGTTGTTTGAATATAACTTTGTTTTTCATTTGGATTTAGTTTGACTTGGATTCACTTTCTAGTTTCTTTGTGCGGGTGGGATTACAGCAGTTTGCTGCTATAGGAGTCACTACAAGTGAACTCGCTACACCGTGTAGCGAGTTCACTTGCAGTGACTCCTACAGCAGGAACAAACTGCTGCAATCCCACATGCACACAGAAAATCCATATACCCAACTTTAGAACCTGTATAATATACCAAAATCAATATATCAAACTGTAAAACCTATACAATATACCATAAAACACACCTGCACACATGTATTAAAATCTCAAAACAATATACTAAATTGTACAAAAACATAAAAAACCATCAACAAACATCCAAATAAAAACTTAAAAAATCATACAGAAAATTCATAATTGTTTTCTTACAACTAGTACCACAAAGTTTTATTACATCTAAATCAAAACATAGTTTCACTTATTTCTCCTCTTATACTTTTTATCATAGGCAGTCGGGGTGAACTTCTTTGTTGGATGCCGCTCCCGAGACCCTCTTCTAATCAACTCCTCCCATTGAGCAGGGGTAAGACGTACCCCACTAGATGAATTCGCAGACGGATCAAAGAAGGGTGGAATATCCGCTTGAGAGCATGATACAGGAACCCTAAAGCCACTTCCCGAATATACCGGTGTGTGAAAAGTCCTAGGTGGAGGGTCAACGAAATCATCATTATCATTAATACCCCCACTCACCTGACTCAGGCCGTGGCGAGGGTAAACACCTGAATAAATACCCTCCTCAACCTCATATCTAATCCTCTTCTCTGCCTCCTCCACCTGAGTAGGTCCCCACCGTGGAGGATAATCAAAGAGTCCATCATACTAAGTCTCGAAACCTGGCTGGACCTCGGGCTCTGGTTGGACCACAAGATCTGGCTCGTCGTGCAAGTCCATTTGTGGTTGTGGTTGTGGCTGTGAACGACGTCTAACACGACGCTGTCGAGGTTCTACCCCCTGTACGCGATCTACCGGTGCTAGAGGTGATGCAACCTCAAGTCGTTGATGCTCCATAATGTTAGTGAGCGTGTGTCTAATCAACCTCCGCATCTCAGCTTGTTGCGAACACGACAATGCTGCTGCTCCTCATTGGTGATATGTATACGTTGAAGGTTTTGCACCTGTTTTTATAGCAAAAAAAATAAGAATGAGACATAAGTTAATAAATTGATGTTTTTTTTTTAAAAAAAAAAACTATAAAAAATAATGAAAAATATAAATACTTACCATGCCCTCTAGGAAAGGGGCAACCGACCGGTATACAACGTCCTCTATATGAAGAGGGGTTCTGCACAAACATTCACGTTATACTCCGAAACCATATCATATATGGAACAGTGTAATGCATAGCATGAAAGCCTAAGACCCTCACAACCAGTAAGTTCCCCCGCTTTCCCCAAAGTGCAATGTATTGTTGATGGCGGTCGCTCCAAATCACAAGATTGTTTCCACGCTATCAACTCTGTGCAAGTCCCTTCATCTGTCGCAAGGTTCTGGGACCCCTGCAGCATGCCAAACTACCACAGAACACGATCCAGCAAATGCCACTCTATCCTCTCAAATCATATAAGAGGGACCCGCGCCATCCATACGACCCGTCGCTGATAGTAGTAGGCCGAAGCTTGTCTATCTCTATAATGCTGCCACACAACCTGATCATCCGTTAGCTTGGCCAGCTGATCACGATAGTCTCACGGGTTATTGGCAGTAACCTCCTTGAGATACATTGATAAAAAGGTTCACCTAAAATTTCATAAAAATAATAATTATAAGAAACAATTAAAAAAAACTATAACGACGAGAAAATAACGTATGTTATATGTATACCTGCATCCCAGTGACATGTGCTTTTGTGTCGGATCAATATTTCGCGTTCGAATTCCAGGTTGCACACATAGCAACCGCTCCCAAGCCCAAATCTATATCAAATACTATAAATAATGCCGATAATTTGAAATCAAACTTAAAACCAACAACATAATGCACATTAAAATGAGATAACCATACCTGTAAAATGTTGAGAAATCCAACGAAGTGGCTCGTCAGAGGGTTAGTCGGACTACACAACTCTTGATATAGAAAAGCCAGCAAAGCACTACCCCAACTGTACATCCAGACCCTCGAAATCTCTCGAATCAGTGGGAGATAATACAACTTAACCTTGTTGTTTGTACGATCAGGCTTCACTGTAGAACCCAAGGCTAGCATAAATTATGCCTGTGTGTACATATCAACAATGTCTTTGGGAGTATCATCAGCGAGGTAATGAAAATGTGGAAACTGGCTCGTAATCCACCTTAGCTTGAGACTACTCACATCCATATCTCCGGGAGATGGGACAACCCCTAAAAGATCGTGACATATCACCCAGAAATCATGTCGATATCCTCTAGGGTAATAGTCATCTCACCAATTAGGAGGTGGAATGAATGGGTCTCCGGACGCCATCTCTCAATCAATGCCTCCATCAACGCATAATCGTATTGAATTCTCCCTATATAATGAACCCCACTAAAGCCACTCTCGGCTAATCTCGACAATATACTCGGCGCTATTCTATCCGGCATTGTGGCACCACAACGAAATGAAAGTGGAATAGCAACTTGCTGTCCGGCTCAAATAAAACGAGCCCTGTGGCCCTCATGTGCAGTCAAAACAGAGTTATCGATAGGCCCAGTATCAATGAATATATCCATCTATTTCAACAAAAGAAACCCAATTTCAATATCAATAAATACATATATAAAATAAAGACTTTGAAACATCAATAGCAAATACTTCTAAATGAAATAACAAATATACTAACAATTGAGTACAAAATAACCCACAAATTGAGTAAAAACCCCAAAAATTCAAATGTACGACAATTAAGTTCAAATATACCAACAATTGAGTTCAATAACAACACTAAGTGAGTTCAATATCAACATGTACAATAACTCAAATAAAAGTATACCAACAATTGAGTTCAAAATATACTAACAATTGAGTTGAATAAACTTAATTTTCAAGTAAACAAGTATTCCAATTAAAGCAAAATCAACATAATACAAATTAAGTAAAAAAACTTGAATGTAAACTTACAATAACGAAATTTTGGGGATGATAAGCTTTGATTTGATAAAAATAACAATGTCAATATTTTTCCTTCTTCTCTCTTCTAATCGGCGACCAACACTTAGGTTTTTTTTTCACAGACTGTAAGTCGCTAGGAAGGAAATCTGATTTTTGAAAACTCGCTACACCTTGTGGCGAGTTTTGTATACACGTGAAATCGATATATAGTGTAGCTTTGACTGTGTTAATTACATTTAATTAATACAACACTTAAATCCATGTTTTACTAAATTCGCTACATGATGTATCGAGTTTCAACGGTCAAATGTTGAACTCGCTACACCATGCCGAGTTCTAAAAAGATGGTCATTTTGAAAATAGTTTCTGTGAGTTATTTTGCAAATTATAATTTTAAAATGAAATTATTTCAGAAAATAAAAAACCTTTAACCCGCGTCAACATTCAACCGAATATTGTAAAAAACAATGATTTAATATATTACTCACTATTTTTTATGTTTCAAAATTTTTATCTTATTTTGACTTTATGGTTAGCTCAGTAAAATTTTGATTAAAATTTATGAAAATCTAGCTATCAATATATAATTTTAAAAATTGCTATTGATAATCTTCAAAATGGTGAATTAATAAGAATTTTTAGAATTAAACAAAATAATTAGATATTTATTCAATTATAAATAAAATTTGATTGAATTGATCGTGTTCTTCACGGTGAATTCACAACACACCAAACCAAAGAAAATTAAAAATAGTGCATGTATATATTATATTATTGGGAGAGTGTTTGGGACGGACTGTCCATCTATATAATATTTAAAACCAAAAACATTTCTAGGTCTCTCAGCCCATCCACGTGGCATTATGACGTGGAAAGCCACGTGGAAGTTTCCACCAATCAAATCATTCCACGTGTCACTAATGATGAAGCCAATTTCGAAATTTATTTAATTTTCAGCCTAAAAATTTAAGTTCAAATAAAATTAAACATTATCTTTACCAGTTAAAATTTCTAAAAAAATACCATGTTTTAAAAATTATATATATTATCACTTTTTTTATCTTAACAGTTAAATATAAAAACCTTTTTTTTATCAACTTAAAATATTATCAGCTTAATAATTAAAAAATAAAAACACTAAATCTTTAATAAATCTTTACCATTTAAAATTTTGAAATTTTAATTTATTATATTTTTTTCTAAATTAAAAAATATTATATGTAAAGAGTACATATATTATCATTTTTAAGTGGTATTATCATTTAAAAAATCATGTTTCTAAATTAACATATTGCTGGAAAAAATGTCGATAATATGTTAGCTACAGTGGTCCTGCTAAACATTTTTCATATGTAACTGTCAATTGCAAATTCCATTGGGCTAATTCAAACTCTAACTCATTCAAATATTACTCAGAAATTATTATTTAAGGGAATTAAAAAAACAAAAATTCTAAAAATATTGCAAGAATATTACTAATTGAGAAATAATGAAAAAAAATTAAGGGTATTGACAATGAAGAACGTAGTAATGAATTTGCAAATTTTTAATACTAATCGGTTTAAATATTTAACATTTTTTAGAAAAAGACTGGTGTAAGAGTTTTGTTACTATATTTTAGGTAGTTTTGACTTTGAAAATTACTATATTTTAGGTAGTTTTGACTTCGAAAATTTTGAATACTAATGAAATCATGCCCTCCTTTCATTTTTTCTTTTTTTTTATTGATCTACTTTTTTTTATTTAGAAGTTAACTTTGAATATAACTTAAACCATATTTTCTCAAATTTAAACCACTAACTAAGATATCATCCGATAATAAAGAATATTTATATTTCAAATTTTGACTAATTAAATATTAGCATCAAATAATCTCTACACTTTTCACTCATTAGTTAAGGTAAGAATTGAAATATTAACAACTGATTTGAAATTAAATTTGGCTTAATTGGTATTAATTTGTTTAAAAATTTAGATAAACATGAGCTTTAAAATCATTTCAAATCCTCATTCTGTCAAATTTACATTCCAAGCTCAGCCAATATATACAAACGTCTGACCAAAATCTAAGACTATAATTTAGGATCTATCATTTGACCTACTTATCATCAATACTAACAATAACAATCATCCTTATCAATCAATTATATAACTGCCTATTATAATGAGATACACGAATATTGTAAATATATGTTCTGCACATATCTTCCTTTGCATATTGTAAATATATATTATGTACATATTTTCCTATTATTAAGCTTATTGATTAGCATTAATTCACAGTTGTTTGACAAAAAAATATGAAAAAAAATTAGTTTTTGAAATTTTCATATTATTTGAGTAGTTTTTTGTAATTTCTCATCTTATGTGTTTGTTTTTTTTTTTTTTTTTGTAAATACCAACTTTTTGAGTTAGTTTTTGAACAAAAAAAAATATATTTTTATCCTAAATAATGGTATAAACATACATTTATAAATTAAATTACTATGATTAAATCATCTTCAAAAATGTTGCAACAATAATTTAAATTTTGAGTCATTAATGTTTTTAGAAGTTATGCTCATATATTTTTTAGAAGAATTTAAATATAATTTTGAAAATTTCATGAATAGCTGGAACCCATTAACAGACTTACAACTGAATAAAAAATTAATATCCTTTTCAAAGTTTAATATTATGATTTTGTTTTCAATTGAACAAGAAAACTAATGTTCCTTAGAAAAATTAATAGTCTCAAATAGCACTGTTTAGTATTTTTTTTATGTTACATAATACACGTCACACTTTGATTTTTTTGTCAACTTGATTGAATTTTAATCAACATTTGACTAAAAAAGTAAATCATTTTCATACAAATAAAAAATCAGTTTTTGATAATAAGCCTAACTATGGCCCGTGGTTTCCTTCCCTTTCTTTTATACTTCAATGTAGCAAAAACTTCCTTATTTACAAATATATTCTTTTAATACTACGTCTAAATAGAATATTTAATTTAGTAAAGTTAATATATAACTAAGGAAATAATTTAAATTATTATTCATTACTTAATTAAAAGAGTATTTTACGAAAATTAAAAATATTTAGTTGTGATCCAAAAATAATTGCCTGGGATTTTTTATTTTGAATTCATTTTTTGTTTATTAATTTCGGAAATGTATTAAAATTGTTGATTTCGGAAATGTATTAAAATTGTTAATTTCGGAAATGAATTTATTTTTTCACTTTATTAATATTTAATTTTACAGATGTTAAGGAGATAAATTAGGAGCTAAATTAGCAAGTGTTTTTTCAGTAAGTTTTTTTTTTAATTTATTTAAACCGCAATTTATTATGAAAAATGAATAAAAATAAAATATTTCCTCTTAATTTTAAAATTGTTAATTTCGGAAATGAATATTAGTTTTTCACTTTATAAGAAATATTTAATATTTAATTTTAGAGATATTAAGGAGATAAATTAGGAGCTAAATTAGCAAGTGTTTTTTCAGTAAGATTTTTTTTTAAATTTAGTTAAACCGAAATTTATTATGAAAAAAGAATAAAAAAACAAACCTTTCCTCTTCATTGACACATGGCAAATTGTGATTGGATCAAAGATGACATGAAATAATGACATGAAATTGTGAGGTGGCTTAATGAGAGACATGGAAATGTTTCTCTTTTAATATATATATATATATATATATATATATATATATATATATATATATATATATATATATATATATATATATATATATATATATATAGATTGTCGCAATCGTCGAAACCCATATTTTTAATTAACTAAAACAATTTTATGAATGAACAATTATGTTGCAAATTTCATACAATTTTAGTGCAACTTTTATGCATTCTTAAGATAGTTTTAAAGTTTTTAATATCACTTGACTACTCATTATGCTTTCAAATGATATAATACTTCCTCTGTCCCAATTGACTTTTCAAACATTATTTTATGGTATAAATTTGATTTCCCAAATTGCCCCAAATGAGATTAATTACACTCACACCCATATGACCATATGATACCAGTATACCACTCCTCCCAGACTTGCTCCCTCCCTCTCTCTACTTTCTCTCTCTAATTTCTTTCCCTGCAACCGCCCTCCTCATCTCCGGTGACTCTCTTTCCCATCGTTGCCGGAAAATCCAATAGCCGGAGAAGATGAATGGTTGCGTTCGGAAAAGAAGTACACCTTTATAACGGAGGAGAGAGATACAACATACTCCTTTTGTTCTATCCTAATCTAAAATAAATACTCCCTCCGTCCCACTATACTTGACACTTCTTTCCATTTTGGGCCGTCCCACTATACTTGACACCTTCCAAAAATAACCAAATTTTTATATTTTTATATTCACTCTACCCCACCACTCATTCTCTCTCTTCATTTTCTACCACACATTTATTCAACCAACACTACTATTTACCCCACTCATTCTCTCTCTTCATTTTCCACCACACATTTTTTTTATTTTATTCTTTTTCCTTGATTTTTGAACCCACCCCTTAGGTGTCTAGTATAGTGAGACGGAGGGAGTATGCTATATTTATCTTTTTTACTTAACCAAGGTTGATTTACACTTAACCACTGTAGTTATTATTTGGGTTATATGGAACACGTGTTCTATTTTAAGTGGAATCCATTTATGTGCAATTGACAGTCCATCCGGTAGAAATTTAATCTCTATATTATTATCCCAATAATAAATGTACACGGGTTATGTAAAATATTCCGATCAGAGTGCAACTTGTGCAGAAGAATCCATTAACACACACAAAAGCAGAACAAAGTGCTTAATTAGGGACCCCCCACAATTCCCCCACCCTGACCTTAATATCTACCCCTTCAGCCCTTCTCTCTCTCTCTCTCTCTCTCTCTCTCTCTCTCTCACTCTCACTCTCACTACATATATACACAGACAAACGTATGCATACAAAACACCATGCCTAACAATTGCCTCCCCTGACCGATCTCCCATGTAATTATATTTCTGATGTTCATTCTCTCTACTTTTTCCACCAATTGATTATCAGTTTCTGAGATTGTTTACAAGTAAGTTTCCTTTCAATTTCTTGATTTTGTTTCGTTTATTGTCTGTTATTGATCGCTACTGAATTCAATGATCTTTTTTTTTTTCGTTAATTAGACCTACTCTGGACTTTTATTGCTCAATTTCATGTGGGTTTTGAATTGTATCTCTGATTTTCTTTTGTTTGATATTAGAAAGATACACAGTTAATGGATCTAGGGTTTGGTTATCCTTTTATGAAAAAGATTGATTCTTTAGGTTTTTTTTTTAAAAAATAAAAATAAAAATCTGTGTGGGTGATAATATGCCATCTTGATGTTGACATAGTCTCATGAAAGTTCATTTGCTTGTGGAGTTAGAGATAGGTTGCATGAGTTTCTGGAAATGAGTGTGTGTAGACTAGACTTGATAATGCTTTTCAAAATTAAATGGAAAAGAAGTTACCATCACAACCAGTAATTTATAATGATGCAGCAGGTGTTATCGTCTCAAAGTTAGACAATTAGAGGATTTCGTTAATGATTAGGGTGTGTTTTGCAACTCCAGTTCCAAGCATTGGATTCGGGATTGAAAGAACAGAATGAACTACGTGGACTTTAAATTACTCTTCCAAATCCAAGTTTAAAACTTGGAATTGAGCTGCCAAACACACTCTTATTGTATTAGTAATTGGGGTTTCATACTTAACGAATGTCTGCATTTGTTTATAAGTAAGAATTTGGGATGCTATGAATATGCATTCGTTTGGTTGGTTTTTGATTCAGGTGGTCAGGATGTCCACTCCTGCAAGGAAGAGGCTGATGAGGGATTTTAAGAGGTTACAACAAGACCCTCCTGCAGGCATTAGTGGAGCACCTCAAGACAACAACATCATGCTTTGGAATGCTGTAATATTTGGGTATGGTTACGACTCGATCAAAAGAAAATTAGTTTGCCTTCTTGTTTCGTGTTTGTGCATAATTATGCACTGCAATCTAATTAACACATGCCTTTTAATTGCAGTCCAGATGACACTCCATGGGATGGAGGTACATACTCGACTCCCTTTTTTCTTTCCTAGTTGTGTATATATGGCAAGTTAGTTTTATTGGTTAATGCACAATATGTTTGGCAGTATTTTATGATATAAGCAATTAACATGTCTGACAAGTAACTCTTTAAATGTGTTTATCATAATTTTATTTATTGGTGAGCAATTTCATTTGTAGCATGATAGTAAATTCAATTCCAAATTGAGTGATTATGCCAAATTTTCTTTAACTTTGGAGCCAAGTGGAACATCTTGGGTTCTGTTTCTGTTGTTCATGCTGTGTACATGACGATTGACGGGAGCTTTGCAACTTTCCAAACATCTTACACACTGTTTAAAGGGGTCTATCTTTGGAAACTTATTGTTAACTACATTCACTATTGTCTACAAATCAGAAAGGCCTTTTTTTTTTTTTTTTTTTTTATGACGTGACAAGTGGTGTTAGTGGTAGTATATAAATTTGTGGAGCCACAGTACTGATCAATACACCCAAGTCTTAGTTTTTGAACCCTATCGTGAGCCCAACTGTGATGACAATGACGTATACAAATAGATATAGGAGTAGATTCCAATGTAAAAGCGAAAAGTGGGTTGATCTGGAGAGAGGATGAATTATGGAATTAAAGGAAAAGGAAAGTTAAGAGATACATCATGTGGTTGTCATTTTTTTGGGTTACATAGATCTGTCAGAATTCTATTCATTTTTTTTTTAATCGAATCTCATGGAGGAGGTTTTAGCTTATAATACCTCAAGGAGGCTCTTTAGACCTAAAAGACAATAATGGGTGATTCCTAAAAAGGTTATAGCCCAAGTAGGGTTCCACATATTGTACCGAAATCAACTTTAAGCTCATAAATCATTACAAAGCTTAACCCTGTATTATTTTTGCCATTGTCAATCGCCAGCTCATTTATTTCTTCTTTCTTTCTTTCTTTCTTTCCCCACCTCACTCTAGAGTTGGCAAGAGTAGGTTTATCGATTCCCACTACGGTAACATGTTTGCTTAGGCTGAATTCTCATTTGTTTTTCTTGAAAACTAGCCATAAATCCCCCATGCAATGAGATAGTCAAAGACTGGAGCCCTATTGCTAGCACCATGGTCTTCAGTTGAAATATGAAGCTTTTGGTGTCTAGATTAGTGTGTGAATGTTTTTATGATAGAGACCCTGGAACATAAACATGTAAATTCCTGTTACATTTTCATTTCAACATGAAAATGTAATGTTTAAGCCTTAACTATTTGCTTAACTCCCCTTTCACTGAAACTTGACTTGGTACGATACTCGAGCTCGGCTCGTAAGAATGGTAATTGTTGAGGCTTCACAAGCTTTAGCCTGGATCAGAGGATGGAAAATACTTGATTTATATCAGCTCGTAAAAGAGAAAAGAAAACTGTGGAGAAGACATACTTGAAATGAGGATTTCAAAGTCTTGTCTCTAAATTCCAATGGCAGTATGCCAGTCAAATATTGGGAACCACTCCTTGGTACCAAAATCTTACCTCAGAATGAAGTCGAGACTAGTAATAAAGATTTGTGTATGGCCTTCAATAAGCTTTAACACGCAAATGTTGATTTTTCACTCTTTTATTCGAAATTTGAAATTTTGGTTCCATAAGGTGGTTCCCATTCTTTATTTTGCTTACTGTTATCTGCATACTGAAGTTAGCTTCATTTTATGTTGGTTATTATATTAAAATTTTATTTTTCCTAAATTTGTTTAATAGAGTCTATCCCAGCCCAGTATTACCCCTTTATTAGAGAGTGAGTTGAGTTTGTGAAGGCTCCATTATCACCAATTCTTGTGAGCCAACCACGAGCTCGACTCGGCTACAAGACACAAACCTTGAATTGTCAGAGTAATTTGTTTTTTTTGTTCAAAATAATAGAATTGATAAATTATGTGAAAAACAATTAAAGAATTATCATCACTATTCCTGAATATTTGCTGTCCCAAAATGAGTGTCATTTGCTATGACACCTTTGGTATATATCATCACCATTGTTCACTTGTAAATCTATAGTGAATTTTTTTTTGCCAAAAAACGTAAGGTACACTCAGTTTGGGATGGATGAAGTAGTATTCATCTGCTCAAATTAAGGCAGTAAAATGGTAAGTCATACATCAACCTAGGGTCATAAAATAGTAAATTATACTCCCCCCCTCCCGCGCGTCCCTTAACAACTTACCCACTTTGACTTTTAATGGTCAAACAAGTGAGCTTGACCAAATAATAATGTCAATTTAACCATCCTAGTAAAATTCTAAAATATGTTATTGATAAGTTACAAAGTGATTTATTAATAACAATTCTTAGAATTTCATTAACAACTTACCCACTTTGACTTTTGTTGTTATCGACACAACACTAGGAGGCTACAAAATGTACCTACAATAAGCTCCCACTAAAACACAGAAGTATCTACAGAACTCACCTGTAAAAAGTGTATGTGTATTTGCTTTCCAGAAACTCCATGTGAGGCAATGGAGAGCACTTACTTCAACTTTACTCAGCTTGTTTAGATTTACTCACGAGCCACCACAAGAAGTCAACCAAATCCCCACAATTAGGCTATGATTTCCCTTATTGTTTATATTGGCTTTATTTACTACTCCATTGCCTCACATGGAGTAGTTATGAAGTCAACAATGCTCTGCTTATTACCTTATTACACATGGTTCTGAAGGTTAAAATTTGCACTATTGGGAAGCGGTGGTTACCATCCCAAAATGTCAATGACACCCACTTGTCACACTCACAACAAAAATCTTCCTACCCACTTCTCTCTCGTACTTTACTTTTTATGCTCACAATACTTACTTTTTCCTTATTTCTCGTGTATTCAGTTTTAGTAACCAATTGTATGGGACGGAGGAAGTACTCTTTTTTGTTCACTTTTTCTACTTACACCTGTTCTAATATCTTTGAATCAACAGGTACGTTCAAATTGACACTCCAGTTTTCAGAAGATTATCCAAATAAGCCACCAACTGTACGATTTGTTTCCCGCATGTTCCATCCAAACAGTAAGTGAAATCAAGAACCATTGCTCCTCATATTGACATGCTTATTACTATCCTGTCTGCCTTATTGACCACAGTTAACATTTGGAGCCCCATTATTGCTTTATGTTTGATTCATTTTAGTCATGTTAGTTTGTCCGGTTGGAGACTCCATTATTATAAAGCTGTGCCACATTGTAATAATGTGGTTGCAGAATAGCAAATAAAAAATAAGGCCTTTCTTAATGCCACAACTAAGGTCTGTCTTGTTGCCAGTTTATGCTGATGGAAGCATCTGCTTGGACATTTTGCAAAATCAGTGGAGCCCAATCTACGATGTGGCTGCTATTCTTACCTCTATCCAGGTACGTGATGTCTGCTATCTCGGAGCTGTATGTTCAGTTAACAGATTATGAATTGTTTAGTTAGGGTTTTTTATAATACTCCCTCCTTTAAAAAAAAAAAAAAATCTCAATTTGACAAGTAAAACTTTTTATGCATCATGCTTTAATTGCTGAAACCTTCTTAAAATTGCTCTGTAATCATTGCCTTTTTTTTTTTTTTTTTAAAGAAATGAGACTTTTATTTGGGTTTAAATAAAAAAGGAACGTGAGACCACACACACACACACATATACTCCCTCCATCCAACTACAAACTATGTACACTTTCCTCATTGGGCGTCCCACTACAAACTACACACTTTCTAAAATGGAAATGTTTTATTACTTTTATATTAACATGTCATACTCACAACAACAATTCAATTATTATTCCCTACCTCACTTTCTCTATCGTACCTCACTTTTCATACTCACAACACCTAATCCACTAACACTTTTCTTAATTCCCGTGCAAATAGTAAGTGTGTAACTTGTAATGGGACAGAGGGAGTATACATATGTACACATATATACATATATGCATATATAAATATATATGGCATGTTTGGATTATTCTTTTCCACTCATGTTATGGTTCCACATTAATTAAAATATAATTTCTTGTGGCAGTCATTGCTTTGTGACCCAAATCCAAACTCTCCCGCGAATTCAGAAGCTGCACGTATGTTTAGCGAGAACAAACGCGAGTACAACAGGAGAGTTCGAGAGATTGTAGAGCAGAGCTGGACGGCAGACTAAATTATTCCTGGTAGGAAGCTGTAAGATATCTGAATACTTGAATGGGCTGTTTGAATAGCATCTTCTTAAATACAGCTTAATATTGTCAAACTCTTGAACTCATAATTATATCAAATGTTTGATTATGTTGTGGAAAGATGTTAGGATTCCTTGTTGTAATGATCTCAAATATTCTGGGTTGCATTTCTTTAACTATTTAATCTACATATGTATCCTGGTTTTGTAGCTGTCAGTGTTTGGGTACAATCTTTGCTGAAATAAAATGATTTGAATTTTTTTTTTTTTTTTTTAAACTCTCTATGGCCTATTTATTAGTATGACAATAGTCTTTTTCTGTATAGTTCAATTTCAAATCAAGGATATGATTTGTCTTTTAACCCAGTCCTTTCACGACACATTTGTAAAAGACTAAATATAGGCCGTAGGTGCGTCGTGCAGCTCATTGCACGCTCACCCAATACGTATAATATCGCTATTAGCAATAACGAATTTCAAGAAAAAAGCAATAGAAATGTCAAATATTTGGGACATTGAAGATCTTATACAAAGTGAATTTGCCATTGTTAATTTAGCAAGAACAAACAAAAGAAAAGTTTCACATTTTGGTCAATACTGTTTTTATGAGAAGATTCATTAGTGTCGGTTTGAGAAAAAAATAGAAATAGTTGCATATGAATATTGGTGTAGTTACAAGATGTAAACACAATAATATACAATTAGTTAAATGATTTTGTACCCAGGTTTCCACTACTAGCCCACCCTTCTTGAACTTGAACTGAGTACTGCATATGCCAAAGCACATCTTCAATAGATGGCCTCTGGCTCGGGTCTTTGCTAAGGCAATTTATCGCGATCTCAACTGCAGTTTTTAGTGAATCATATGCAAACGTTCCCCGAATAGATGGATCCGTATCTCCCCTTAGGGTTGCTGGTGACTCCGCCAAACTTATCTCCAGCTGAAATATCAATGGAAAGTCAAAACACACACAAAAAACACACAGAAAACAGCAAGGAGGTTATTTTTGTAAATTTCCTATCAATGCATTGGCTATTGTACTATAGGAATATGAAGTTGTACCCTGTTCTTCAGTTCATTTGCTTCACTTGTTGAGTTCATTGGCTTCCCTGAGATTATTTCCAGCAATATGATACCGAATGCATAAATATCGTCCTTTTCACCATTTTCGGACCTGTGGATTTATTTAGGATTCAGACCATAATTCCGAAAAACATGGTAGAAAGTGTCTGAGAAAAAGGCAAGAAAGTACCTTTGAGGACGGCTCGAAGCATCTTGTCCATTGAGAGGGCTTTCTGAACCTACCTGTATTTTTAAAAAATAAAAATTACCTTAAATACCTCAAAAAATACTTGCGAAAATAGCTCGGTGGTACGGATTTGAGCAAGTAGTACATTATCTTTTGGCGCACTTACCTTAGATGGCAAAGCTATGTTATAGTTGCTGATTTTTGCTGTGAAAGTTTCATCCAACAAAACATTTTCTATCTTCAAATCATTTCCATAAATGCCCTGCTGTATTCCTGTGTGCAAGAATTGGATTCCTCTTGCAATGCCCATTGTTATGGCCATTCTGTGTGGCCATTTCAGAACTTCTCTCTTTTTCCAATCTGCATGCCAAAGAAAATAAAATTTTAAGAATTATACATTTTGCTAATACTTTTCTTATTGAAACGCAGGAGTTTTTTTTATCGTTTTTACCTATGAGATGATCTTTTAACGACCCGTTTGCTACATTTTCAAGAACAACAAAGACAGTGCTGGCTGTGTTTGGATGATCGACGTAGGTAACAATGCAGTGGCCAAGAATGCTGACCAAATGCCGGTGCCTTAGCTTTGATATTACTTCCATATGCTGCTGCAAGGCTTGAGGAGTATGTTTTTGTTTTAATTTTAGGCATTTCACCATGACTAATGTGCCATCTCTGAGACAAGCTTTATATGTCTGCAAAAAATAAAATAAAATACTAAGAATTGAACCAAACTTTATGTGACTTGGAGGTCACAAGTTCGAGCTGCGGAAGCAGTCCAAGTGGGCTCGCCCCTTCTCTGAGCCCTCGAATAGTGAGAGCTCTTCTAGTCATGAGAACCAAAATATATGTTCAATTCTGCCCTGCTTAACTAGAAGATTGTAAATGATTTTTTTTTACCTGTCCTTGAGATCCCTCCCCAACTAAATTTGAAGTATCGAAATTGTTTGTTGCTTCTTCCATTTCTTCCAATGTGAATACATGATATGGTGGCAGACCTAAAGCTGCTGTCCTCATTGTTTGAGGTCTACGTCCTGCACACATTTAAAGACCATTTTATCAACACACACAGAGGTCTGTAGTGTATAACATATGCAAAGATTGTATCTTTGAGTATATTTTGGCATCATTTATCAATAAATAAATACTCTCCGTCCCAAAATGAATGTCTAAAAAATGTTCAAATTTTCTCTTTTTCAAGAGGAAATTTGAAAATTTTTTAGACACAATTTGGACGGAGATCAAGAGGAAATTTGAAATTTTTTTGGACATTTATTTTGGGGAAGAGGAATAATGTTCTTACTTGTATCGACGACCGATACAACTGAGGCGGTACGGAGACTATCCTTGTCAAATGCAAAGCTGTCAGATTGGAGTTCTTTAGCCTTTCTTGCTTCTGATCTTCTGAATAAACCTAATATCAACAACCCAATTGCCCCTGCAATTCCCACAATGCCCCCAATGATGCCAAGAACAATCCCAAGTTTGACAGTTGATTGCTGCCCCTCTTCTTTTCTTTTAGTTGGAGGTTTAACAGCAAGAGCTTCTTTGTGACAGGCTGAAAAAGGGTGCTGATACTTTGTAGTTGTATTGGACAAGCAATTCCATAAGCTAACTACAGTCCTATTTCTTGTACTTGATTGAAGGCAAACTGGTAGTTTCCCAATCAAGAGGTTATTAGAAATGTCAACAAATCCAAGCTTGGGATTGCAAGAAATGGCTGTAGGGATTTGCCCACTGAATTGGTTCTTGGCAAGATTGATATATTGGAGTGTGGGGAGAGAAAATAAAGAACTTGGGATGGGACCCACAAGTTTATTGAGGGAGACATCAAATCTTTGAAGCTTGTTGAATTTCTTGAAGCTGGGAGGGATTTGAAATCTGAGGGAGTTGTTCTTCAATGTGATGGAGACAATGTTGTAGGGTAGAGAAGGGGGGTAGTTTGGTCCAAGAAGATTATTACCCAAATCAAGAACTTGAAGAACTTGCAACCCTTTTAGATCTGGAACACTCCCATTGAAGAGATTGCTTGACAAGTCAAGGGTTGTAAGGTTCTTGAGAGTGGAAATGGATGATGGGATTTCACCATTGATGAGATTGGAGCTAATGTTAAGAACTTGAAGTGAGTCAAGCCTATTAACTTTTCCTGGTAGTGGACCCCACAGGCCTAGAGATACAAGTGACAAAGTTTTCAAGCTTGAGAGCTTGGTAACAATGGTGAAGAATGAATCAATGGAGAACTTGTTGGAAAGAGTGGAAGATCCTCTGTTTCCCATTATGGTTAACCCGATAATGTGATTCCCAGAACAAGTAATAACTAGGGAAGGATTTGGAGGGAGGTAACAGAAATTTGTCCAGTTATTCCAACTTTGTAGAATTCCTGGATATTCAAGCTGTTGTTGAAGCTGGAATAGGATTCTGTTCTCAGCTGGAGAGAGCTGTTGAGCTATGGAAACAGGGGATAGGAAAATCAGGGAAAGAGAAACAAGAAACATGAACCGGAATGAAGCCATCTAGGAAAATCGTAAAAAGATTTTCTCAGGAAAATTGAATCAGTTAAGGTTGATGCTAAAGTGACTTTACTTTGGGAATTGTGTAAAGGACATAACTTTGACACAAAGAACTAGAGAGCAGCAGCAGAGAATTGAATTCACCTGTGATAATAATAGTGGGTCAGAAAAAGGGAATTAATGGAGGTTGAATTTTGTCTTTATTTGGAACATCAAAGATGAAATACAGCTATGAAATAATTCAACAAATGTAGTACTGACGAGTGTTGACTATGCAACAGTTGTAGTGATGATCAGAGAGTCTTTATTGTTTGCCACTTTTTGTACTCGTAAAGATTTTCCAGGAAAAGATTATGACCCAAGAAAGGAAAATATGAAAAAGAAAGTTTTTTGGGAGAGAAAAATGAGAATGAAAAAGGATAGGAGAAATAAGTAAGGGTGTCACTCAAACAAATCACCGACTAAAAAGGAGAAGATTTTGAAAGGGGGGGGGGGAGGGAGAGAGAGAGAGAGGGGGGGGGGGGATTTGGGGCTAGTGCAAACAGAAGGGCTCACGTAATCTTAATCGTTTATTCCCATTCCGATGGTATTTATTAAGGTATTTTAGATATTTTGCTCGACTCGACACATCACGCTCCTTTTATTCAGCTCGCACCATCTTGGTCATTGATATAACACGCACGATCTTGGCCGTTGATATAACACGACTTCTATACAGTTGAATTGAACGGACTCTAAATTGAGAGAGAGAGAGAGAGAGAGAGAGAGAGAGAGAGAGAGAGAGAGAGATTGTGTGTGTTTGTTTTGGAGATCTGTAGGTGGTGATGAAGTTGCCATGTGAGTGAAGGTAAGTGAGATGCATTGTCTCTCTCTTTGTAGTAAATGGTGGGAATGGAGAATAAAGGAAATGAAAAATTTAAGGAAATCTTGATCTGGTACTACGCGGTCTACGTGTTTCATTGGCTAAGGAGCTGGAAAACCGTAGATATTACTAACAGGCTGTACCTCGACGGTAGTGAAGCGTAGAGGGGAGGCAAAAGCAAAAGTCAACGCGGCTTTTAAACACTTGTAGCAACAGCTGAAACCGCGGCACCTTTGGTGTTGACCATACTAAGAAGATGGTAGACCTAGCCGGCATGCATTGCACGTGGGGTTCATATGGATGGCTTATCTTATTCATTAATGAGCCATTGATTTTTCGTTTGGACAAAAATACCCCTCCTTATCTTGATTGAGTCATTAATTAATTAGTACTCCCCAAATTTCCCTAAATTAATGTTCAATTTTTTTTTTTTCAAAACTAATTGTCCAAAGGAAAGGAGTGACTGTAAAGTACTACCTAATCTTATCTTTTTCCCAATTTTTTTTTTTTAACTTGAGAATAAGCTTTTTTCTTGTAAAAGACAAACTGATCTTTCCAACCAAGCCAATACAAAACAGACAAGGACATTTTATTTTCATTACTCCGTTCCATAATAAATAAATAAACATTTTTTTTTCTTTTCGATTCGTTTGAATATATATGTATCATATTTTCTTAAGAAAAAACATATAATTTTAATACAAATTTATAAATGTATATTTGAAGTGAAAATAAATAATGCACATTATTTAAAAAAATTTGACAAGTCAACTGAGATAGGAGAGACGTAAAGATTATTATTATTATTATTTGAGATATGGAAATAATGAGTTGTTTCCCTTTTCTAGCTAGCTTCAATCATATGATATGATACTTTACCAACAAAAAGGAGAATATGATAGAACTAATATTAAATTCTTCTACTACAACTAGCTAGCTACTTATCAACACAATACTAAGAGGGAATTGTTCCTTCAACAAGCTTCTAACCAAAGGAAGCTTAAATGCAAGACCAGTCCTCAATAATTCCCCTCCCATATATATACTCCCTCCGTCTCACGTGAATGGACACTTATTTTTTTTTTGAGACGTCTAACGTGAATGGACACTGCCCAAAATGGAAACAAATACTCACTATTCCACCCACTCATTCTCTCTCCTACTTCACTTTTACACTCACAACATTCTCTCTCCTAACTATTCCTCCCACTTATTCTTTCTCCTATTTAATTCTTCATACTCACAAACACCTCCTCCACCTATTTCTCTCTCCTACTTTTTCTTAATTCCCATACCCAAATTGTTAGTGCCCATTCACATGGGACGGAAGGAGTATATATTAGTAAAAGTTCGTGTTCGAGGATACGTTTTTTTTTTCTTTTAATTTTTTTTTAACTTAATTTTTTTTAAGGGCAAAATGGGAAAGGGACAAATGTATGAGGGCAAAATGGGAAAAACCCATTTAGAACTATTCATTCAACTGTTCACCCATTCTCTCATTTATAATATATTAGTAAAAGCCCGTGTCCGAGGACACGTTTTTTTTTAATTTTTTAATTTATTTTTTTAAGGGCAAAATGGAAAAGGGACAACTTAGGGTAAAATGAGAAATTTACCACTTGGGAACCGTCTCATCAGATCAGGCCTAAGGTTCTAAAAAGCGCTAAGATGCTAGCGGCGGAGTCGCGTCTAGCGCCAGGCTGGGACTAGCCTGGGACTAATCGGGATTATTCTGATTAGCACCTGCAGCGCTTAACTGTGCGTTGGAGAGGGGCCAGCCGGGGCTGGGCCTAGCGCCTTAGGCGAGGTCTTTAACATGATCGTAGCAAGGACAAGTTCCCATTTATAATATATATATATATATATATATATATGTCTCAATAATTATAAAGGTTATATTCTAAACATGAATATTGAGGCATTTAATATTTAAAAAAATTAGCCCAACCAACAACCAAGTAGGAGAAAGGAAAAAAATAAAAAGTACTACATACATAAATATAGTGCACAAAAATCAAACTCAAACCATCTTTGACAACTATTATGTACACCAGAACAAATATATTTCTTTATAATAAATCTGGCGTCTATTATATACTCCTATGTTACTAAAAAATTTGAGGCCATTAAAATTTTTGGGCCATTTACAATTGAGATGGTTGCACATTCTTAAAATCGGGCTAGTATATACTAAATTATTGACAAAGTTTTACGCTGAATCTTCGTCGTTTATTTTATTATGGCAGGAACAGAAGCAAGATGCCTAAAATTTATGAATGTGTGATTAATAAAACGATACATTTACCCAAACTGGCGTAATTGAAGACAGTCGGATTAAATCTCTTTTTCTTGATCCTAAAGGTAAAAGTCAATCTCATACTACTTGATTATTCACATCATTCAAAGCTTCAATTACCGACACCCTTTTTTTTTTTTTTTAAGGAATACAGACACCTTTCTTAAACACTATAGATATCAAGCAATGCATTTTTGTAATATAAAAGTGACGTAGCAAAAGAGTTAAAAATAAGTCAATTACTGTTGAATCGCGTCCGATTACATTAATTGATCTTCAATTTTCGTTAAATCGTTCACTATTATCGAAAAATTGACATACAAAAAGGAATTTAAACACTTTTAGATGATAAAGAGTAAAATATGAAATTCTATTAATCAAAGCTAATTTTCGAAATTACAATTAACTTGACTTTTATATACTCCCTCCGTCCCGGTCGATTTAGGATTTTTTGGGCCGGCACGGGGATTAAGGAAAAGGTAAATGTTGTAAGTGTAATTTAAAAATAGGAGAGAGAATGAGTGGAGGAAATAGTAAATTATAATGGTGTTATGAGTATTAAAATAATGTAGGAGAGAGAATGAGTGGAGAGAATAGTGATTTAAGGTTTCCATTTTGGGCCGTCCTAAGTCGGGTGGGACGCCCAAAATGGAAATAAATCCTAAGTCGGCCGGAACGGAGGGAGTAACTTCTAAGACATGTAAATCAAGTAAAGACATGTAAATACGAATTTATCACTAACTAAATATAGATCCGAAAATACATAATAATAATTAAAATTAAAACTAAACAAATCACTATCTTGATCTCTATCATTCTCTCTTGGTTAAAAACCTCAAATTTTAAGTATGGCTTTAAACACGTCTTCAAAATGAACTGCATCTTTAAAAGTAATTTTATGCCCTTTACAAACTTTAAATTTTATTGCCTTCGTAACAGTATCTATCCAATCACTCAATTGAGTTGAGACAATATACTAAATAATGAATTTACGAGGAACCACAAAATAGAAAAACAAGGGGATAAGTGTCAAACAAATCTTCGCAATGATGATCAAAGTTAACAGCTTCAAACTAATACATCAATTGATTTTGTGAAAATTCAAGATCAATTGTTTTAACAAGAATAAGATCAGATAACAGCACTTGATAAATTTCACAATGACACTAATCAAATATAGAAGGTTTTGACCAATCGACAAGAACTTCTGGACTTGAAGATTAAAAAATAAAAGCCCTAATAGATCAATTATCGAACTAAGCTTTTCAGGATCCGATCTATGTTGATCTACGACTCGTGAGATACGCTGCTATATCACATCCTTCCTACGTTCGTAGGTCTATTCAACAATGACCTTCTTTACATGTATCATTTTTCCTGAAACTAACGAAACTCTGACAATATTAATTGACGTAGCATAATACTTAATGATAAAATCAATTAGTGTTGAATTGCTCGCGATTACCGATAATTGATTTTCAACCTTCGTCGACTCTAATGAGTACCAAAAAATGGAAATAAAATTCAATATCAAACGGCAAAAGCTGCATTCAAAATCCTAAAAACATAGTATTTATATGTCTCAAAACCCTAAACCCTAAAACGAAAATAACCCCAATTAAGTAAAAATTACGAAAATATCCCCAAAACTATTACGTGTTCCGCCCTAAAATGAATACTCCCTCCGTTCCACAATAATATACTCCTTCCGTCCCACGTGAATGCAAACTTATTTCTATTTTGGTCCGTCCCACGTGAATGCAAACTTCCCAAAATGGCAAAGAATATTCACTATTCCACCCACTCATTCTCTCTCCTACTTCACTTTTACACTCACAACATTCTCTCTCCTCACTATTCCTCCCACTCATTCTCTCTCCTATTTAATTTTTCATACTCACAATATTTAACTTTTTCTCTTTCTTACATCACTTTTCCTTAATTCCCACACCCAAAAAGTTAGTCCACATTCACGTGGGACGGAGGGAGTATAAAATTTCCTTTTTGGGCGTCCCATAATAATATACTCCCTCCGTCCCAGCGAAAGAGCCATTTATTTCCTTTTTGGGCGTCCCATTTAAAAAGCCACTTTCCCAAAAAGAAACCTTAAATCACTATTCTCTCCACTCATTCTCTCTCCTACTTTACTTTTACACTCACAACATTATCTTTCTTACATCACCTCCCACTCATTCTCTCTCCTATTTAATTTTTCATACTCACAACATTTAAACTTTTTCTCTTTCCTACATCACATTTCTTATTTTGCGTGTCGGACAAATTTACCGACTCTTTCGCTGGGACGGAGGGAGTATAACTTTTCTAAAATGGAAAGGAATTTTTACTATTCTCTCCACTCATTCTCTCTCCTACATTATTTTAATACTCACATCACCATTATAATTTACTATTCTCTTCACTCATTTTCTCTCCTATTTTATTTTCACACTCACAACACTTTCAATATAATATTTTCTTCTTAATTTTCATGCATTGACAAAAGTCTATATTATTGTGGGACGGAGGGAGTACCGATTATTTTTGTTATTAGTATATTGGAATGTTATCGTTTCTGAGAAGCCGCTGTGAAGTGCACCTACCTACCATGTGCACATGGAACAAAACTGTTGTAAATTAACAAATGCAAACTCCTACTGAATCTCTGTAATGGAATATTTTTGCATCTTCAATTCAATTCTGCGGATTAATTAATAAAAAGTTTAATACAAAAGTATGATTATTAAATATTTCATTTATTTGTCTTTTGTGTTTAGTAGGAAGCCTATGTAGAAAAATAATAAAAAAATGTCCCATGAGCTGTGTATATTATTGTAGATGGATTTGTAATCATTTCCTTAAAGTCAAAATTCTTGCATAAATAGACAAACGAAAATATTGTGATGTGAGATTGGTAATGCCTTATTTTAATGTCACGACTTACCATAAAACCAGGTCACTAAATGATTTCTTTTTTCATGGTTCATATATTTTTGCAAAATTAAAATTTTGAAAGTGAATAATAAAAAAATATTTATAATTTTTTCTATTAAAAATAAAAGTTCAAAAAAAACCCTTTAAATTATTCATTTTTTGGAACTTGGCGGAGGGAGCAGTTATGAACTAGTTGGTCCATCCAGTGCATCCCTCATGGACTTAACTACTATTGGAATTATTAGAGAGAAGTCCTAGACCTGGTTGGCCTAGTCCAGTCACTCTTTGAATTCAGTGATGCCTTTCGGGCTTGTGGCCTTATCCTACATCTAGCCTATTCTAGAAGAGAAAATTTGGGGCCAAAACTCAGTGCTGGTACCTGGTGGAGCACTGGTACGTGGGTGTGTTATGGCCGGAGTTGTCCAACAGGGTCGCCCGAGACAGACCCCGCGAGCCTTTTCTAGCTGCATAATTGACCAAAAGGTTCCCGTCCAAATCATTTTCCATTATATTATGAAAAAATGACAAAAATACCCCCGAAATAGTGCATCATTTTCTTAAACTGTTTCGGATCACCAAACGATATCTCAACCCATAGTCCCCAGGCCATCGGGCAGGCTTGGCGGTCTCAGGCCTGTTTGGTCATCTCCGGTGTGTGAACAAGCTATTATGTAGGGTAACTTGTGACATCTATTACTAAGCAAAAATTGAAGTTTATTTTTTTTCCGCCTAAATTTTTCCTGTGTTAGAATAGTGATCAATACATTTCTCACAAGATTTCTTTATAAATATAATAAATACAGAAATTATGACATCACAACTATTCCATAACTATAAAACCAAATGATCTATCAACCCTATCTCTCACAATTACACCAATCCATAAGCCCATCATTAAAACACTACCCAACTCCCCACCCACCATTAACAAACACCACTCATTCCAAAATTTCCCTCCTTCTAATCTTCAAATAAAATTAAAATTTTAAAATTAAATATGCTGAAAGAAAAAAAAGCAAAATATTAAAAGCATGAGGTAAAGAAAAGATAATTTGTTTTGAAATTTTAAATTCAATTAAAATTATTGAGATGTTATTGTGTAAAGAAGTTCATGTCAATAATGAGATAATATAGTAAATAATTTGAGTCAAATCAAAATATTAATGATACAAATAATTAATTAAGTTAATTAACAACCAGCTTATTATATATATATATATATATATATATATATATATATATATATATATATATATATGTATGTATACATATATATATGAGTTGGTCTTATAAAAAACTAGTTTTTTCTTAAGCTAAGGAAAAACGTGTTTTCAAAATAAACGGTGGCAATTTTGTAATTACTGGCAACCATGTTCAAAATAAACGGTGGCATTTTCGTAATTAATGGTTCCCCCGTTTATGCCAAGGCGTTTAACAAACCGCGCCACAGTGACAAAGTGCCAGCTCATATGTAACAAAGTGCCAAAAAGTGCCGCACGCTTAACAAAGTGCCAGCCAGAACCGGTACCGGCACTTTGTTAAACCGAAACCGGCACTTTTACATGACACTTTTAAATACATGAACCGGCACTCTTCACACCGGCACTCGTTACACTAACACCGGCACTTTGTTACACTAATATTTTTGCCGGCTCACAAAAATACAAGCACCGGCATTCAAAAATACATGGACTCGGCATTTGATTATACACTAACGGACACTTATTTATACACTAACGGCACTCAAATATACACCAACGGCACTTGATTATACACTAACGGGCACTTGATTAATCACCAAGCGGCACTCAAAATAACATGTACCGACACTCAAAAAAATATGAACCGACATTAAAAATCAATTAAACCGGCATTCAATTTCTACCCAAACTCAAACCGGCATTCAATTTCTACCCAACCGGCATTCAAAATACAAGAACCGGCACTTCAAAATCAAACCGACTTTCAAAACACAAGAACCGGCACTCCAAAATACATAAACCGGCACTCAAAAAACATATACCGGCACTTCAAAACTCACGCCCGGCACTCAAATTTTCCAACATCCCAAGAACACCGTTCTTTCAATTTACGTTCATTTGGGAAGAGGAGGCCTCTCATTTTTATCACTCTCACATTTTCTCTCACACACCAACACCGAGATTCACTTTCTCTCTCTCTCTCTCTCTCTATCCGCAGATACACGAGACCTCCATCCCTCGCGTCTTCTTCTTACTCACTCCATCTCTCTCCCTAATCTCCGACCAAAACCGATTGCCCTTCCCCTGCTTCCAATTCCATTCCGGAGCCCAAGCACGCACTACTGGGAATTGCGAAGTCAATTGGAGCTAATTGGAGAAGGTCGCCGCCGGCGAATGGCACAGGGAGGATCGGTGAAGAAGGAATTGACGCATTTGAAGTTTTGGTTGTAATTGGAGAAGGTCGCCGCCGCAATGGAGGGATTGCGTATAGAGAGAGAGAGAGCGGATAGAGAGAGAAAGAGAGAGAGAGCCGTGTGTGTTATAACGGGAAAACACGTTTTTTGTTAAGCTTAACAAAAAACGCGTTTTTTGTGAGTTTTTCGCTATATATATATATATATATCTATCTAAAGTAATATAAAACCAGCATAGTCTTGGAGCCAAAACCAAGGGCAGTTTGGTAATTTCGAGCGGTGGCAAAATTGAAGTTTGGGTAACCTTGGCTGACGTGGCTGGCGCTGATTGGACGGAAACATGGCGCGTGCGTTACACGCGCCGACAAAGGCGCGTGTGTGAATGGGTTTTTTTTTTTTTTTTTTTAACTGTGCCACGTGGCGAACTCTGATTGGTTGGATTATTTACAGAATTTTATTTTTCCTCCCCTTTTTTCGACCTCAATTATTTTATAAAAAAATTTTTTTTTAAAAAAAAATTTTTACACCAAAATTCATAATTTTTTTTCCTCTTCAATTAGAGACTAATTTCATTTAATTTGGACACAAAAAAAACACTCTTTTTTAAATATAAATTTCTTAATTATCCTTTCTTTATTTTTCTTTTTAATTTTTCAATATATTTTTTGTGAAAATTAATTAAGTGTGAAGTATATTTTTTTTTATTATAAATGATGATAATAATAATCATAATTTTACTTTTTTAATATAAATTATTGTTTGTAATGTTAGTTCTTTCGTTTCAAAATCTGACATTAATTTCTTAAACATATTAAGTAATAGTGTATAAAATATTCCTTGGGACGAATATATTAATTTATTTTTTTACCCGAATTAGTAATATTTTGTAAAAATTAATGTTTATAATGTTCGTGTCTTCGTGTTAGAAAATAAATATTAATTTTTGAGACAAGTAAATTCATTGAGTCAAAGGAAGCATTTTTTTTTCGATATAGAAAGTAGTATTAATTATGGGATGAAAGTAATATTCATTTTTGAATTGAAGGAATTTTTTTATCTTAAAAAGTAGAATTTTTTTATATGCCAAAAAAAAAATGAACATTGCTTCCTTCGTCTCAATCAACATTTTAAAAAATAATACTCCCTCCGTCCCGGCCGAAGTGTCCGAAAAGGACAATTGCACGAGAATTAAGGAAAGTGATGTAAGAAAGAGAAAAGTTTACATGTTGTGAGTATGAAAAATTAAATAGGAGAGAGAATGAGCGGGAGGAATAGTTAGGAGAGAGAATGTTGTGAGTGTAAAAGTAAAGTAAGAGAGAGAATGAGTGGGTGAAATAGTGAAAAAACTTTCCTTTTTTGGGTATGAGACATTTTAAATGGGACGTCCAAAATAGAAACTTGGGACACTTCGGCCGGGACGGAGGGAGTACTACTTTATTCGTCTAAAAAATTAATGTAATATTTTCAGACGAAAACACTAACATTACAAACATTAATTGCAGAGGCGAATGAAGTATTAATATTTTTGGGTTAATCATTTCGAATCGAAAGTAATATTCATTTTTGAAATATTGTAATATTAGTGCCTTCGTTTCAAAATATGACATTACTTTTTTAAACAACTTAAGTAATATTTTATAAAATATTCATTGGGATGAAGATGGTATTTTATTTTTTTAGCTGAAGTAGTATTATTTTGTAAAAATTAATCTTTATAATTTTTGTGTCTTCGTGTGTATAAAAATAAATATTATTTTTTGAGACAAGTAAATTCCTTGAGGTAAATGAAGCAATTTTGTTTTGATATAGAAAGTAGTATTAATTATGGGACGAACGTAATATTCATTTTTGAATTGAAGGAATTTTTTTCCTTAAAAAGTTGAATTTTTTTTTATGTCCAAGAAAAATTAGCATTGCTTCCTTTGGCTCAATGAACATTTTAAAAAATAATACTACGTTATTCGCCTAAAAAATTAATGTCTTATTTTGAGACAAATGCACTATAATTTTCAATCTGATATTTGTATTTTCAATATAATTTTCAAATAATCGTTTTACAATGTATACAAACATTTATATTTCCTTTTGTATATATTTCGATTTTAATCAGTTATTCGTTAGTAACTGTCCGTGCATCGCACGGGGGTCAAAATTGAAGATATTCCCCGAATATGACACGTGGCATGTTCTGAATGGATGGAATTTGGCGCGTGGGGTACACGCGCCAGTCTAGGCGCGTTACGACAGCCAATTTTTTTTTTATTTTTATTTTTTTGGAAAATGCCACGTGCCAGCATCTGATTGGCTAATTTTATTTCAGCTTTTTTTTTTCACTCGTTTTTTTTGACCTCCATTATTTTATAATAAATTAATTTTTTTTAAAAAAAAAATTACACCAAAATTCATAATTTTTTTTCTCTATAAATAGAGTCTATTTTTGTTTGATTTGGACACAAAAAAAAATTCCTCTTTTTTAAATTAAAATTTCCCCCCTTTTTTTACCTCAATTATTTCATAATAAATTATTTTTTTAAAAAAAAAAATTTACACCAAAATTCTTAATTTTTTTTCTCTATAAATAGAGTCTATTTTCGTTTGATTTGGACACAGAAAAAAACCCCTCTTTTTAAAATATAAATTTCTTAATTACCCTTTCTTAATTTTCCTTTTTGAATTTTTCAATATTTTTTTGTGAAAATTAATTAAGTGTTAAGTATTTTTTTAATTATAAATGATAATAATAATTATTTTACTAATCATAAAAATAAATTAATTAAGTTTGAAGTATCATTAATTTTTTAAATAAAATTACAAAACTTTGAATGTTCGTCTATTATATATAAAAAGTTAACATAATTAATGTTGGTTTAGCTGCTAAAAATAGGAAAAAAAATCTATTAAATTTTTTTCTATTACTATCATATACTAACATGGGACATAAAAAAAATTACACCAAATTCATAATTTTTTTTCTCTATAAATTGAGTCTATATTCGTTTGATTTGGACACAAAAAAAAAACCATCTTTTTTAAATGAAAATTTCACCCCTTTTTTTTTACCTCAATTACTTCATAATAAATTAATTTTTTTAATAAAAAAATTTACACAAAAATTCTTAATTTTTTTTCTCTATAAATAGAGTCTATTTTCGTTTGATTTGGACACAAAAAAAACCCTTTCTTTAAAATATAAATTTCTTAATTATCATTTCTTAATGAATTATCGTCAATATGTGTTAATAGCTGTCCGTGCATCGCACGGGGGTATTGCTAGTAGTATAAATAAGACCATGGTTTGCTACAGTACAATGAACAGTAGCAACTGTCGAAATTCCCATTTTGCCCTCACTATTTTGTCCCTTTCCCATTTTGCCCTTAAAAAAAAATTTAAAAAAATTTAAAAACAAATAAAAAAAATTAAAAAAAATTAAAAATAACGTGGCCTTGGACACGGGCATGTACTAGTATATATATATATGTATGTATATAAATATTTATTTTTATATATATAGGAATATAAAATTGTATTACTATAAAAAGAAACATTATAGGGGCACAATGTTCTTTTTTTTTTTCATTAGAAAAACTAAATGTTCAATATCTACCTTGCTCATGGAAGTTATTATCACTTTGTATTCTATATTTTTGATTTTATTTGTTTATGTAAGAAAAACTAAGATTATATAATTATTGTTTTAAACCCCGCAATCTAAAAATATATAAGAATATATAATTAAATACTACTTAACTATATATTTTTGTTGGAAATAATTATTTTTAAATTACATTTTTCCTAAATCATTTTTATTCATATAAAATCCTTCTTCATTCTTTTTAAATAATTTGTCAAAATTTTTTGTTCGTATGTTTAACGAACGAATGTAATTAGATAATTTTTTTTAAGAGAAAAGTGTTCTTGAGCATCGTTGCATTTTTTCCAATAAAAATAGTTTTCTTGGACACAAGAAATGAGATTTGAAGGAAAATGTCTCTATTAAGTTTATAATCCCTATTGCTGCACACAATCAGCAATTCTTATGAAACTCATATGCAAGGCCGGCATAAGGAGTGGGTCAGAATGGACGACCGCTCACATCCACGTCAGCTAGGGGCACACATTTTATTTATTATAGTGTATAACACTTGTATTTTTTACTAATATTAATTATTAGTGCAAAATAATTTAATAAGTAATGTGTTGATTTAATGATAAATGTGTTGAATTGATTGTAAGTGAACAATACCTAAATAGCTAAATAGAAAATAAGTTTGAACTCGAATAATTGAGGCCCCAATTCTAAGTTATTTTTTCAAGTTTTATAAATTTATTTTTATTTGTATTTTATCTCTAAACTATAAGATTAAATTTTAAGTTTTTGTGTTATTCTATATGTATAATATTTACTCCCTCTTTCGTATAACATACTATATACTCCCTCCGTCCCAGCCCAGTGTACACTTATTTTCCTTTTGGTCCGTCCCAGCTTAGTGTGAACTACCATAAATGGTATGTCCTTTAATATTTTATATTCTCCCTACCCCACCCACTCATTAACTCCACTCATTCTCCACCATACAATTTATTCAACCAACCTACTATTTACTCCACTCATTTCCTCTCTTCATTTTCTACCACACATTTTCATTATCTTAATAATATTTCTTAGTCGGCGTGCCTTGGTCAATGGTTCACAGTTGGGTGGGACGGAGGGAGTAATATACATTAAATAGTGGAATATGTGTTGTAAGTATGAAAAGTAAAGTAGTAAAGAAAAGTTGGGAAGTAATATATTTAATTTGAATCATAATTTTATTTATATATAACTCATAAATTCAAATCATAGAAAATCATAATTTTTTTTTATCTATTTATAGTTTTTTTTTCTATATACTCCTATAGATTATTGATTATAGTTTTATAACATTACATTTGTTGTTATCTACAATCTAGTGCGTTTATATTTATATTTATCTATAAATTTATTAATTACAATTTTAAATTTTAGTTTTATATAACATCTCTATCAATTTCCCGGATCAAATAAAGTAAATAAAATTTTCATACATAATCTCTGTTTCATATTTATTGTATTCATATGGTATAGTACTTCTTCTATAATTTCATATTTAGTAATCGATAAATATCTTTCAAATTTGAAAGCATAAAGTAATTTTTCTAAAATTTCATTGTAATTTTTTTTTATTTATCACATTACCATATCACTTATAAATATTTTCATATTTAATTTACACACATATTCTCAATTTGTAAATGTTAGTTTATTTTTTTTCTCATTGACTAAAGTGAAAAAAAAAATAAACGAATAATAAAAATAGAATAAAGTTATAAAAATTTGAACAACTAATGAACATATATACATTAACGTATTGTACTATAATAATATTTTTAATAATATATAGATATATGTGAGTAGCAATATAACGTCATTAGGGTCCATTATTTAGTTTCGCCTCGTGCCTACGATACAAAATGCTAGAAAAAGCCTGCTTATACAAGGCTAGTAAGAATATGGTTCAACCAACTTATATAGTTTTAGGCTCCGTTTGTTTCGCGTAAAACATTTTTCAAAAAATGTTTTCATGTAAAATGATTTCATGTAAAAAGGTTTCCTTGTAAAATGTTTTCATATAAAAATGTTTCCTTGTAAAATGTTTTCTTGTAAAACATTTTCCGTTGTTTGGTAATATTATTGATATAAATAAAATTACAATAATGAGAGGGGATGAAACCCAAGGCAGGCCAAGTTAGAAACAGGCCGCACATAGCTGGCCGAAGACCAATGTGGTTCTTTTCCTGTCGTCAACTCTTCAACATCATTAGCAAACATGGCCATGCTGAATGCACACCAAACAACGAAAAATGTTTTACAAGAAATCTTCCCGCCAATTGTTCACTAACTTTTGCCCGTATAAGACTCCCATCTATTGCTCCTATGCAATCCTATAGAATCGTCCACCAATATCAAGACAAATATAGAGTGTAACAACTTTGAATTAAAAAAAATTCTAACTGACCTTGAAATATGGATAAAATCTGTTGTTATATCTAATTTCTGTGGGAGTAGAGTCATCCGGCTGTCTAACAACGAGGTTGAATAACATTAAAATTGCTCTTAATACAATTTTAAAGTACCGGAATGAATTCGATCTCAATGGACCTGTAGAATCGTCCACCAATCACCCTCAATCGCACATTATGTCCAACCAAATGTAAGAACATCAATACTTGCTCCTTTATAGACATATTCCTCGTCTTTTGAAGTAAATTTTTCTCCTCAAGGGTCTCACACAGCTTGAAAAATACAGATGGCTTCATACGAATTTGATCTACACAATGTTGCTCACCTCTACATAAG
The DNA here is from genome assembly GCA_022495995.1 of Adenophora triphylla var. japonica. Taxonomy (NCBI): domain Eukaryota; kingdom Viridiplantae; phylum Streptophyta; class Magnoliopsida; order Asterales; family Campanulaceae; genus Adenophora; species Adenophora triphylla. The sequence continues at coordinate 375,279 of JAFEMH010000291.1, read as the reverse complement.
ATACTTTTCATATATCTCTCTCGCGCAATTTCTTGGTCAACTTTAGGCTCCCTTGGTCTAGAAGTTGAGGTTCTCTTTCTTTTTAGAACTACTGTAGCTATGGCCAGAACTGAAGAAGATGCGCCTACTACTGATGCTCGAATAACCTTACTAACCATCTATATAAATAAAGTCAGATCCAGCAAGAATTAAGCAGATCTGAACAAATATAAATACCAAGATGCTCATAAACCGAAATATTTCAAGGAATATCAACAAAAAATACGAAGTAATTAATTTAAATACCAAGATGCAGAGAATAGGTGCATCAGATCTAGCAAGAATTAAGCAGATCTGAACAAATCTAAATACCAAGATGCTCATAAACTGAAATATTTCAAGGAATAACAACAAAAAATACTAAGTAATTAATTTAAATACCAAGATGCAGAGAATAGGTGCATCAGATCTAGCAAGAATTAAGCAGGTATCACGAAAAATGCAGAAAACCCATGAAAAATCACTATAGCAAAATTGAAATTGTTACCTTTCTATACGTGATTTGATTTCCCCCAATATAGATCTACAAAATCGCATACAATCAGAAGATGAGAGATCAAAACCCCTCAAATTGAAAAAAAAAAAAAGTAAATCAACATTTTCCGACAATTCGCGGAGAATAAACCCTAAAAGATCTGAAGAAAATCAAGAAAGAAAGAGAGGAGAATCAAGAAATTTGAAGAAGAGATTGAAGAAAATCAACAAAGAATGAGAAAGAAGGGAAGAAAATTGACCTGGAGGAGTTGCGGAGGCGTTGAGGAGGAGAATGTGAGAACGGACTGTGATCGTAAAATGATTTACGAATTATAAATCGGTAAATCATTTTACAAGAAAACCCCCCTTTTTTTACATTGACCGAAAATGTTTTACATTTGACTTTGTTTTACAAGGGGTTACCAAACACTCGAAAATAGGTAAAACATTTTCCTGAAAACATTTTACTTGAAACAAACGCCCGAAAACAAGGAAAACATTTTCCGGAAAACTTTTTACACAAAACAAACGGAGCCTTAGAATCAATATTCTTATTCTGTTTTACAAGCTAGGCAAAATATTGCGAAAGTCGATTCAAACAATACATTAAGCATAGAGTGAAGTTCCTGCAGTCCAAGTGGGATGAAACTTTGCCAAACCAATTGAATATCCATTGCCAAGAAAAATGCAGCCATAGCTAGCAGATACTCCACCATATATGGTCGCGTTCGTATTATCTGACCACAATATAGTTCCTGTTTTAGCATCCATTGCATAGAGCGGGCCATTTGAGGCCGGTGATCCAGCAAAGAGAATTCCATTAGTCAATGTGACGGGTCCCATTGAAAACTCTTTGCTAGGGTTTTCCGTAGTCCAAAGAATCTGACCGGTGTTGGCATCCAGAGCCACCCATGCACCTGATGTGGTGGTTTTGTTTGTCGGTGCCAACTTGAAGCGCACTTTGTCGCTGTTGGCTATGTTCGTATAGACCATTTTACCGTCCGTGGCTGCACCCCATATTCCCCCTCCTTCCTTCCCTCCCGGGCCAGCCAGCTGCATAAAATTATAGAAAAAACTTAAATTTTGAAATCTTAGCAAAGATTGTATTGGGAAAAAACTTATATTTTTCCTCCTCGGAACGAGTATCGACAAGTGTGGGAGTCACATGTCCTCTATTTTGACATATTATGTGACACTTGTCTATTCAATGGTTGCATGTGCATGATTGTGAAATCTGCACGGTGCATTCAGTAGTAGTGGACCCTACCGATCTCACAGTTACAAATGTCCATCAGATTTAGATATATCAGATGGACAAGTACAAAAAATTTAGCTGTAAACTATATACTTAAATCAACAGAAGATTGAAGTGAGAAGTAGAACTCATAAGAAATTCACCAAGTTTCAATAGTTTTAAGGCTACCTAAGTGAGAAGTGGAAGTTAGAGAAAGAAGGTAATCAACAAAAATAATGAAGGACCTTACTTTGAACCAAACAATGTCGCCTGTATCACGGTCTAGAGCCCAAGCAAAGCCACTCTTCTGAACCGCGACAACAATATCACGAACCCTTCCATTCGAAAACACAGTAAGCAACATTGGAGCTTCTCCAAAATCCGCATCCATATTGGGTCCTGGTGGACAATCAGGGTTATTAGGAATCAAACACGCGAAAGTCCAAACATCATATCCCCCTAATTGCCTAGCCCATCTCACTTTCCCTGAATTCATCTCAAACGCTATGATCGAATTAAAATGAATATCTGGTCCAATGCATTGATCAGGACCAGATGGTTTGGGCTGCGTATTCTGCTCCGCTTGACACTGCAATACGTCTGGTGGGGCTGTGTAAAGCTGACCAGTGGCTGCATAAACAAGTCCTCTGGCAATATCTATTGCTGGGCTACTTCCCCATATTGATGCCCCTGCATAACCTCCCTTTTTCCCGCTGTTATCTGGTAGGGTATATGTGCGCCATATTATTGTGCCGCTTTGTACGTCTAGCTTCACCAGGCTGCCTCGGGAAATGCAACATTGCGAAGGTGGTAATAGATTTTCTAGTGATGACACACCTACATAAATTGGACTGCAAGAAAAGTAAAACCTCTGACATGTAAGAGTTCGATTGGCATGAATAATTATTGACTTATGTAATGTACTACCTTAAATTTCAAATAATTCAACATACTCCTTATACTCTTTCGTGACAGTGTAATACATATTACATTCCCAAATGTTTACAAATAATGAAAACATATATACTTGTGTTTTTACTAACATGTCAAAAAACTAAAAGAACTGCCAGCTTTACACAAGGGTCACATCAGATCAGATCCACATTGGCACCGTGCCATCGAAAAAAAAAGTCATTGCTGACATAATAGTCTTAGTAATTTTACGCCGCAAGTAAAAAAATTAGAAGGATGCATCGTTGTAATCATTTGGAAAAAGTTAGTATATTATACTGTCATTAACGAGTAAGTTAACTTATTTGAAAAAATAGCGAAAGTACATTGAATAATTCGGCACGAAAGAATCAAGACTCCTATCCATGGTAATTGAAGAAAATAACAAGGAGTAAAACAAAAATATTTCGAGATCTTACTCACTTTCTTTCTTTTATTAACACACTCTCTTGTAATTTCCTTGCATCCAAATGAATACTACTTGGTCTTTATATAGGCTCTACAAAAGACAATATATTAACTACTAATTAATCCTATTAATACTACTAATTACCATGACTCATAACCACCAATTCAATTCCCGTAACTCCCTCATTACTACCCATTTATTCTCATTACTAACTGAAAAATAACTCCTAAATTATTATTGTCTTTTAAGACAATTTCAAACACAAATTCAAATGACAACATTTAAGTTATTTCCAACAAAACTCCCCCATAACTTAAATGCTCCTTCCATCTCTCATGCCAACACTTTTCTTGCACTTATCGAGAAGTACCCTCGGTAATGGTTTTGTGAACATGTTCGCTACTTGCTCTTGACTCGCAACATGAACTAACTTCACACTTCCATCTTTTATACGATCTCAGATAAAATGGAACCGAACATCTATGTGCTTGCTCCTTTCATGATTGATCGGGTTCTTTGCCAACTCGATCGCCGATTTGTTGTCAACTTTAATGACTGTCGCGCCCTCTTGCTTTAATTTCATTTCGCTTAGTAGACTTCTAAGCCAAACTGCATGACACACACACCACGATGCTGCCACGTACTCCGCTTCACATGTCGAAAGTGTTACTATTGGTTGCTTCTTCGAAAGCCAAGTGAACGCCGTACTTCCCATGAAAAACACATATCCAGATGTGCTCTTTCTGTCTTCAACATTTCCACACCAATCGCTATCGGAGTACCCAACCAACTTGTACTCTTCACCTTTAGAGTAAAACATTTCAAGTGTCTTTGTTCCTTGAACATACCGAAGAATCCGCTTTAGCGCTTTCCATTGCATATAAACTGGCTCCTCCATAAATCGACTTACAATTCCAACACTTAAGCAAATATCTGGTCTCGTGCATGTGAGATAGCGTAAGCTCCCCACCAAACTTCTAAATTTGTTTGCATCAATGCGCTCTCCCCCATCAAATTTAGAGAGTTTAGCGCCTGGCTCCATCAGTGTTGTCACCGGACTGCAATTTTCCATCTTGTACTTCTTCAAGATTTCCTTTGCGTATGACTCTTGTGACACAAAGATACCCGTCTCTTCTTGCTTAATTTCCAAGCCAAGAAAATACTTCATCAAACCAAAGTCTGTCATCTCGAACTCTCTCATCATCGTGCCCTTAAGCTCTTCTATCATCTTTCTGTCATTTCCCGTGAAAATAAGATCATCAACATAAAGAGCAACAAATAACATGTTACCTTCCTTCTTCTTCACATAAAGCGCCGATTCATAAGGATGTTAGTCAAATATATGCTTAGGCTTAGAATTGCTTAATCCCAATCATAACAAGCATTAATGAGGACCCCTAATTTAGTTAGATCAAAATAGAATTTTTCTATGTACCATAGAATCCCTTAGTGCTAGTGCCCAGTGTTTTTGCTATGTATTTTTTCTCAAGATTTGATGACTTGAAGACCAGAGAATTTCCATCAGCAATGTGTGAGTTACCGGTTGAAGTCATTTACCGGTCAAAGCTCCTTTACCGGTTAACCTATCTTACCGGTTGAGTTACTGGTCCATCCTTTACCTATTATGTAACCGGTTATAGCTTACTCCTCAAGATTGTTAGCAGCTTGCCGGTGCATTAATTGCTCCCAACCACCCAGCCATCAACTTTAGCTAAAGTTGGTAATTCAAGCATGCCGACATGACATCTCTCGCAACAAATCGCACCTTCTTTGAGAATGTCAAGTAACCGCACTCACGTAGCTCCATCTATCTCTCGGAAATCCTCTCTATCCAATCTCGGGCATTTAATGCAAGGATCTTCCCATTTAATGCCCGCCGCCCAAGTCATCATTGCAACCTCTTCAAAGACAACGGCTCCTTTTCAAAGTTCACTATAAATAGCTTTCCGGAGCATTGAAGAAGGTTGGTGCATTTATGATTCTTGAGAGTGAGCCGCTTTGAACTACCAACCCGCACATTCTCTAGTTCAAAGCATTCAAAGCAAGTCCCTTTATTCACTAGACATCTCTGTTAGGACTTATACACCGGCACCTCAATCAATTCTCGTAGTGTTCCTCCATTAGACTACTTATGGAACACATTGATTGATTCACACACAACACCCTAGAGAAATCACCTCGGCTTGTGAGCACATCTCTAGAAAACACTGTGTCTTTGTTGTAGCACGACCCATTAGTGGTCACCTCTAGCTCTGGCAAACTTCTTCAATCATTGGCTTGCAACTTGTAATAGGTAGAATCCATTAATAAAGTAGTGCACCTTCACAAATCCAAGTTCGACCAAACTTGGTAGAGGACGTAGCAATTATTTAACACCGTGAACCTCTTCAAACAATGTGTCATTTATTGCTTTGTTTGTTTTCTGTTGTGTAGTTGTAATCGCTGATAATCTCTCAACCGGTCACAACCTATTGACTTCACTTACCGCTTCATTTTGTTTGTCTTACTTGGAAATAATTTTTGTCTTGACTTGCATGATATTTTGTCTTACCGGTTTGCCTTTTCTCTAAATTGAAAACTTAATTTCCGCCGTGCAAAATCACTTACCTAAGTGAGCTAGAGTTTTTCAAAACAAGTTTTAGCAAGAAGTTATAAAATGGCTATTCACCCCCCTCTAGCCTCGATTCCTACCATTCGGGGACCTAACAATTGATATCGTAGCTTACAATTTTCGAAAATCATTTTTCCAAGCTTAACCGCTGAATTGCCAATTCCAAAATGGCAGGAAAAATCATGCAAACATACAACTTGACATCCGTTCCCATGTTGAACGATAACGAATTTCCATGGAAAAACGAGAATCATGCGGTACTTGGACTCAATAGATGATAGGTTAACTACCGTAGTCGAGATGGTCCCATGACACCCCGAAAATCAATCTTGCAACTAGAGCACCCAAAACTCCTCTCATGGATCATGCAGATAGAGAGTCTCGAACAAGATTTTGAGGTTTATGAAACTTATGTTCCAAAACCACGAGAAGAATGGACTGAGGATGACAAACCGTGTGACTCCTTGGACGTAAAAGCTTTGCACATCATAACCTCAGGGACTTGATGACAGATTGTACAAACAAGTACAATGCTATGAGACCGCTCAACAAGTGTGGCGAGTCTACTCAGATATTTTGAAGGAGATCAAGTGGCCAAGCACAACAGACTCTACAAAAGTGTTGCTGAGTTTTAGTCCTTCAAGAAGAATCCAAATGAAACAATGAAGGAAACGTACGACCGATTCTCGCGAGGTGAGTAACTCTTGTGCATCTTTAGGTAGAGTCTATACCATGAAAGACCTAAACATGAGATTCCTCAATTCTCTTGGAGACTTGTGGCATGTGAAGGTCGCTATTTTGAAAGAGTGCCGTGACTTGAACGTTACTCATATCCGTAACATTGTGTCTACTTTGTTCTTATATGAGGAAGAGCTCAACCGGGCCGAGTGGAGTGCAAAAACAATTTAAAAATTTATCTCTACCACTCTGCATCGAGATCTTCCCCGGTTCTTCGATGCTTACCAGACAAACTACTACCATTGACTCTCCCTCAATATCTCAGCCTCAACCAACTCAAGCCAATACCTCATCTAGCACACCTCTTGAGGTAGAGGATGAATTTGCCGCATTTGCTAGAAATTACAAAAAGTTTAAGGATTTTAAGAAATCCCACAAAGAAATCATTCCAACCCAAATCCTCATCATTCCATAGATCCGGGAACTATCAAAGAAAAGGCCAAACCTCAACCTCAACCGACGGAAAAATGCCCAAGGTGAGCTTGTGTGTTACAATCGTAGAAAACCCGGCCATTTTGCCTCCAAATGCCCTCAACCGAAATATGAATTTCGAGGAAGAAACCGTTCAAGAAATTTCCTAGATCTAAGAGTTTAGTAGCGGAGGATGCAATCGAAAAGGCTTTACCTGTTTGGTTTGAGACCGACTCGAGAATGAGGAAGCCGACTATGCCGACTCAGATGAAGATGCCGATGTCGCTTTGTTGCTATGGATGGAACTTATGATAAACCCATCTCCCTACAAACTCCTATCTTTAGACACCCCAACTCCAATGAACAATCATCCTATGTTGACCGTACTCCACCTATGAGATCTCCCTTGACATACTTTGATGATCCCATTCCTATTCCAAAGGTAGATGCAGAAATCCATATAATTTCAAAATTCAAAACATAGGTGGAGCCCTTTATGGTCGCCTAAAACCATGCGCACTCTCAGACCGCTGATGCAACCAATTCAATCGACCTTTCAAGCTCAAGCCTTACCGATCGCCTCTTATCAACCGATGCTTGAGAACCGACCGATTCACTTAAAGCCTCTAACCGAGCCTAACCCTGAACCGATATCATCACTACCAAATTTTGATCCCAATTTTGAACCATCATCCTCTTCCCCTCAAATCTACTGCTGACCCTATGCCCAATATGTCAAAGTCTCGAAATGGCAGAGGTGATGAATGAGCTCTTCTCCGATTTTGAAAAATTAAATGAAGCTCACAAAATTATGGCTGATAATTTCAAAATAATCTCTACTGAAAATGACTCTTTGAAAGCTGAAATAAAAGATTTGAAAGAAAGCAAGCTAGAGTCAGTTCAGTTAAAAAAGGACAATCAAGAACTCACTGAGAGACTGAACATTTCTGTTTGTCAAATTGCTGATCTTGTGTCAAGAAATAATTCTCTTTCTAAAACTATTGACACTTTCACAAAATCCCGAGCTGCTATGGAGACTATCATACAAGATCAGATATCTCCAAACCGAGATGTTACAACTGGAATAAGTTTTACCTCCAGCAGTAAGGAAAAAGACAAAGAATGACAAACCGGCTACCAAGTCTATCTCTCGAGAACTTGATGGGTAAATTTGATGATGCTCAATCCAAATTGATTAAGAGAGAGTTAACTAAACCTTTCAAAGTCGTTCCACACACCTATCCTGCAAGGGAAGGGAACAGATGAAAGCTTATTTGGGCAAAAACAAATCCCAATGGACCGAGGTAGCTGATCCTGAGCTAGGACAATATGTTCCACTCAGTGATGGTAAAAGCAAAGGTGGAATTAAAATTGCTAACCAGGTTGCAGGTAAGGAAACTACAACCGGTAAGGAAGCCATCACCGGTAAGGGACCAACCGGTCAGACAACTGTCACCGGTCAACCAACCGGTGAGGGCTCCCCAACCGGTAATAGATCTTCCAAACCAATGCAACCGGTCAACAAAGCTAAATCCATTACCTTCGTCCCCAAAGGATCTGTTTCTGCTCAAACAGTGAACTCTTCTGAAGCAAAGGCTATATTGAACATCCAATCATCTAAGCCCCCTCAGCCATCATCTAACAAATGTATAAATTGTGGTTTTATTGGTCACAAGGCTTATGAATGCCTCTTGAAGCACCTATCTGGACCCACTGAGTCTAAAAGCTCAGGTGGTGGCCAGGTATGGCTGCCAAAGAGGAACTAACTCTTTGGACCCAAAAGAATAAGGGGGACCATAAGCTTACTGGTTTATTTCAGAATGCTTAATGGCCTCAACCGATGCCGGTAAGGATGTTTGGATTATGGACACTGGATGCTCTAGGCATATGATCGGACATGCTGATCTCCTCACCGATCTGGAAGAAGCATCTGGTCCTCCAGCTTGTCTTTGGTGACAACGCAAAGGGTAAAATTATCGGTCGTGGATCCATCAAAAGAGGTACAGCTTATTGTACGTAAGGTATCTTTGGTGGATGGTCTCGAAACATAACCTTCTCTCCATATCACAATTCTCGTGATAAAGGGTATGCATTGTGTTTTCAATTCTTCCAATTGCTATGTGAAAACATTGCTACATGTGAAACACTTCTCACCGGATATAGAAAAGGTAACGTATATGCTATTGATTTAAACAATGTTTCGAATGTTACTAATGTTTGTTTTGTAGCTAAGAACATCGCGAGAACTCCCGGCTATGGCATAAGAGACTCGCTACTTGAATTTCAAATATTTATCCAAGCTAGCAAATAAAAATCTAGTTGCCGGCTTGCCTCAAGTGTCTCGCTAATCATGATAGGAAATGCAGAGCTTGCCGCCTAGGAAAACAAAGATAAAGAATCTTTCCACAAAGAAGCCCCGTTTGTCCACCTCTAGATGCCTCCAGCTGCTACATATGGATCTGTTTGGCCCCACAACTACGCGCTTAGGGGGTAGCAGATATGCTTTGGTTGTTGTAGACGACTTCTCAAGATATACCTGGAGATGTTTGCTTCAAAAGATGATACATATGAAGTAGCCACCAGCATTATTCCGTCTACCGCAAACCCAAAAGAGTGTGACATCATCGCATGAGATCGATAATGGAACCGAATTCAAAAATCTTGGAATTGCTCAAGATCGTGATGATCATGGAATAGATCATAATTTCTCACCGGTACACCGCAACAAAATGGTGTAGTTGAGAGAAAGAACAGACCTTGATCGAAGCCGGAAAAACAATGATATCCGAAGCTAGGCTTCCCAAGTATTTTTGGGCCGAAGCTATCCATACCGCCCGCTTTCACCTGCAATAGATCCTCGGTCAACAAGTTTCACAACAAGACCCCTTATGAGCTATGGCTGCGTAATCCCTAACATTGGTTTCTTCAAGATCTTCTACGCAAATGCTACGTACTTTACAACGGTAAAGAGCGCCGAGGTAAATTTGATGAAAAAGCCGATGAAGGTATCTTTGTGGGATACGCCAAGCACAAGTAAGGCATTTAGAGTTTTTAATAAACGGTTATTGAAAATTGTTGAATCCGTTCATGTTACTTTTGATGAATTTGATTTGCTAGAGTCTCGATAAGGCTCCAAATAGTACCGATAATTCTCGGTGTGTTTGAGACAGTGAAACCAAAGAATCAAAACTCCAATCATTCCACCCGCTTCTAATGCAAATCAATCCCCAGCTCACCTTCAAATTTCAAGTGGTGTAACTTGTAGAGACTTAGTTGATGACTCCTTCTTTCCCCAATCGGTTAGGCAATCCAATAGACAACCCCAGCTAACCGATTTATTACCAACCACCCTCATATTAATTTTCCTAATTCACCTCCCGAAGCCGAACCTATTTCAAACAATTTACCGTTTCCTTCCCCACTTACCGATCACTGCCTCCATCACCTTCTCCAAACCGATCTCCTTTACCGGTCACATCTCCCTTTACCGATTCTACTCCTCCATTAGAAAACCTTAGACAAGAATCGGTCAGCAAGACCTCCCTAGGAAGTGAGAATAAAGGAGAGATCACCCTTTAGAAAATGTGATAGGTGATGTCTTTGGTCCCGTAATGACTAGAGGCCAATTAAGAAGCAATGGAGGATCAACATGGATTATTTTCCTCTCGCTATGGTCTCAAATATTGAACCAAAGAAGACCGAGGAAGCACTAGATGACCCCACCGGGTAGAAGCTATGCAAGAAGAGCTTAATCGCTTTGATAGATGTAAAGTTTGGGAGTTAGTGCCTAGACCTAGTGATCAAACCGTAATTGGAACGAAATGGGTTTATAGGAATAAATTGGATGAAACTCGGAAAATTATAAGGAACAAGGCTAGACTAGTGGCGAAAGGGTATAGGCAGGAAGAAGGCAAAGACTATGATGAGACTTTTGCTCCCGTAGCTAGATTAGAAGCCATTAGGTTATTCCTTGCCTACGCAGCCTCTACAAAGAGTTCAAGCTATATCAAATGGATGTGAAAAGTGCCTTTCTCAACGGGGAACTTCAAGAACTTGTTTATGTTGATCAACCCCGGTTTTGAAGATTCCAAGAAGCCTAATCACGTATACAAATTGAATAAAGCTTTGTACGGCCTCAAGCAAGCACCTCGAGCATGGTATGAAACTCTCTCCAAATTCCTACTTAGTGAGAAGTTTGAACGAGGTAAAATCGACACCACCTTATTTATTGCTAAGCATAATGGTAATTCATTGTTAGTTCAAATATATGTTGATGACATTATTTTTGGATCTACTAACGAGAAATTATGCAAGAGATTTGAGAAACTTATGCAGAGCAAATTTGAGATGAAAGCATGATGGGTGAGCTTACATTTTTCCTCGACTTCAAGTCAAGCAAACCCAAGAAGGTATTTTTATAAATCAAGCCAAATACACCAATGATCTAATCAAGAAATTTGGTCTTGACTCGCTCATCCTCAAAGCACTCCTATGGCCACCAATGTACACCTTGACAAAGATGAATCCGGTAAGAAAGTAGATATGACACTCTACCGAGGTATGATAGGCTCTCTACTTTACTTAACCGCCGCAGGCCGATATCATGTTTGCCGTATGTGTATGTGCTAGATTTCAAGCCGAATTCTAGAGAATCTCATTTGCAAGCCGTTAAAAGAATTATAAGATATCTTTTGGGAACTCGCTAACTTAGGTTTGTGGTATCCAAAAGATTCTTCATTTACACTTATTGGATATTCGATGCCGATTTTGCACTTGTAGGGTCACCAGAAAAGTACTAGTGGAACTTGTCAATTTCTGGGTAACCGTTTGGTTTCCCGGTCGTGCAAGAAACAAGCATCAATTTCCACTTCTACGATCGAAGCCGAGTACATAGCCGCCGGGAGTTGCTGCTCACAAATTCTATGGATGAAGCAACAACTAGTGGACTATGAAATCCCTCAAGAAGTATGTCCTATCTATTGTGATAACACCTCGCCTATCTCGCCTCCAACAATCCCGTGATGCATTCAAAGACTAAGCACATAGACATCAAATACCATTTCCTCAAGGATCATGTTGAAAAGGGTAACATTGTTCTTTAAAAGTCCATACCGATTATCAATTAGCCGATATCTTAACAAAACCATTGACATTAAAAGATTTGAATTCCTTAGAGGAGAACTAGGCATGATTGATATTCGATAAACATTATGTGCTAACTTTGTTATCTCGTGTAAGCTCTCAACAAAGATCATAGGTGACCTCACTCGTTTACCGATGCTTGCTAGTGCTCATTTACCGGTATCCCTTACCGGTAAGGCAAGACTCCCTTTACCGGTCCTCTTACCGACATACTCCGATCGGTAAATGGTGTCTCTATCCGATGGTTCTTTACCGATGAAAGTCTCTCTTACCGGTCAAAATACTCGACCGGTTAGCTACCTTACCGATTGCCCTTTACCGACGAACCGCGGCCGGATCCAAATTTGCAATCCGTATTTAACCGGCTCGTTTGTCATCATTGCCTATCAAGTCACATCAATCCCTTCGCCGCGGCCTCGCAACCTACCGTACTATCCCTTACCTCGTTCCCCATGCTCCTATACAAAAGAAGTAGATCAATTTTAAATAATTGATCAAAAAGGTAATATCTCAGATCATTCATTTTTATCAAAAAGGTTATCTTTTTGTACTTTATTATATTTTGATATAACTGTTGCACACACGTTCATATTTTCATGACACATCTTTAATTTCGTGAAACAAAACCGTCAATCAATGTGCACGGCGCTTAAAAACCTTTAAGCTTCTTTTTGCTTTAACCAACACACCTCTTCATCTTCCCGCTCTTTTGTCCCCTATATAAGGATTTCAAAATCTCGCTAAACTTTCCGGATTCTCTCTCTCTAAAAGAACTATAGGCAACCGGCAATTTACTCTCATACTTCATCTTCTCCTTCTCCATCTCGTGTTCTTCACTTCTTGAGATTTCGGTATGATTTTGAAACTCTAAAGACTCCTAGATCTCTTATATTTCTAGAATCATCTAAACTCTTAAAATTATTTGTAGAAATCTCTTTGATTCTAACTTATTTTGTTTGAATGATTATTTGATTCACGTATGGCCATTAAGAAAGACATCTATGGAGGTTACATTCTCTCCAAATTTTTCGACTCCGACGAAGGCCGTGCCATCAAGCTCTATTCATTGCCGCCTGAGTTATTCCTTTCGTGATGCCCGAAGGAAATGAAGACATTTATTATGAGATGGTTAATGAGTTATTCGAGAATGGTGTTGTGGATGAAAATGAGAATATTATCTCCACCGCCGCCGGTGTCCCCGTCACTTTTAGCCCCGCCACCATTGCCGCCGCTTTCCCCAACCTTTCTTCCACCGGTTCATCTTCTATCTCCATGAAAGATATGATTGCCGCCCGGGCAAAGGTTCGAGGATCTCGACCCTTCGTTACCGGTGAAGCTAACAAGAAAGCCGGTTTTGATGCCGTTTTCTACGCCGTTGCCGATGTCGTGGACCGATGCTTCATTTGCCGGCTCTGCTCTCATCATTGTATCACCATGATACAATGGGAAGCAATTGCCGCCATCATTATTGGAGGAGAATTCAACCGGTGTGCTTTCCTTTACCGGATTGTTTTAATTGCTTTTAAGAAATTTCGTAAGGAAAGGCCATCTACCAAGACCAACAAAGCCAAACCTTGTCATTATCTCGATGATTAGCCGTGCTCTCGCATCCATCCTCGCAGCTTCTTCAAGCCTCCGAGAATCAACCCAAGTATCCTCGCTCTTCGCAAAGCTTTTGACAAGTTTGACATGGTTAGAGCCATCAAAGAATCTACCGGTAAAACCAACCGGTAAGCCGATCGAGCCTTCCACCGGTAATCCAACCGGTAAGTCCGATGAACTCCGCTACCGCAAGAAACCGCCGGCAAACCAACCCAAAAGAAGAAACTCTCAAGCCGGCCAAAGGTTGCTCAATTTGCCGGTGCTCCTCCCGCTCCCAAACCTTCTTTGGTAAAGAGAAAACTACTTGAGTCTTCCGATGATGATGATGATAAGCCTATCTCTATCATTCTTTCCCTACCGTAAAGCAAAAAGCCACAAATTTAAAATCAGCTCCTCCCCTTCCAAGAGATCCAAACCTATTCCAAAATCTTCCCAACAAATTGCCAAAGAAAATGCCGAGAGAAGAAGGAGAATTGAAATGCACTTGGGAAACTTCATACCATTCATTCCCAAAAGACTTTTAATCACAATTTCCTTACCGACAAAATTCCATTTACCGGTCAATCATCAACCCGACCGGTAAGTCACCGCAAACCGATCAAACCCAACCTTTCACATTTACCATTACAATCCCCGGCTAGTCAATCCTACTAACCATCTCCCACTTGGGTATATCCTATCGAGCACTTGCCTCCTTTCCTTCGAAAGCTTTTGCAATTCCATGAGATCAACAAAGACTCGCTCCCGCCGGTGACATATCTCGATTATGTGGATTTTGACAACATCCATGAAGATAAAGGTCTCTACTATACCAAGCCATGTTTGTTGAAAGTGACTATGATATCTCATTGTCCGCAGATAGTCTACTCAAGCTTTACAATCGGTATTTTGAGTTGCCGCTCCAATGTGGAATGCCATCTACTTGGCTCAGATAGGCTCCGGCAAGACATGATGATTCAGCAAAGGTGGATTGATTTTGCCATTCTTTATAATGCTCAGATACCCTCAAGGAATCTCGATCCTTATCGCCTTGGAAGATTTGAGTTACCGGAGATGATCTTCCCTCCTATGATCCCGAGATTGTCAACTTAGGCCCTCGAAGATGGCAATTCGTGAAGAATGTAATGGATGTGGTGCAAAATCCGGTGGACTTGAACAGAGACTTTCGTAGTATGGGTGATATCTCTCTTCGACTTCTTCAACTCTATTCACCCAACAAAAACAAATGGGCTAATGTTCTCGATGAAGAAATTGAAGAAATGTTCAAGGACATTAATGGCTCGATAATCAAGCCATTGATAGGGCAGTGAGCAGCCAATACAAGCTCTAGCTCTACCGACTCTAGTAATTCGATGCCGATGACCAAGATGCCGCCGAGATTGATCGATCCGAGAAGATAAGTACCGACTTTACAACTCCTTTACCGATGCAACATGTAGGAGGAGGTAGTACCGAGACTTCTCCAAGCCATCGTTCTTGCTTCAGAGGAGGAGAAGTTATTAGGCCAAGCTCCTTCACCGGTTGTTCAACCGATGCCTTTTACCGGTGAAATACTTCAACCGGTTAGAGAAGATTTACCGGCTTCGAGCCATTTACCTGCTTCTCCTTTACCGGTTAATCAGCCCCTTACCGTTGCATCTACCGAACCGGTTAAGGCAATCAATGTTGATGATATCCTTCTCCAAAGAAGCCTTAGCACCTAGCTTATTTACCGAGCAAACCGAGAAGCTCAAGGAGAGTCAAAGAGCAACCATTGAAGAGTTGGCTACTCGTAAAGCCATTCAAGCATCTCTTCTACCTAAGCTAGTCAATCGGTAAGTCAAGTCATTCTTCCTTCCTCTTCTAGAGCCAATTCACCGGTTCGTCAGAGGAGGATATTGATCCCATTTTTGATGAAGACTCTCTCTCCGATTTCTATGAAGAAGAAGAAGATGTTGATTTTGGATGAGAATGATCCAACAATTCCTCCTATTTATGATGATCCTGCATGCGTCGAAGGATCTCATGTCTACTCTCAATTTCTATACCTCCAAAGCTTCTATTCCTCGATCCGCCGATGGAATACCTTTATTTGAGGTTCATGAGAAGATCCTTAGCAAGGCAAGCATCGAGCCCACTCCAATGCCTCCATCTATTGCCGATCAATTTCGTAGGCAAAGGAGAGAAGATAGAATGTCCACCTTCATTGATGTTGTGACATACATGAAGGTTGGTGCCGCTCCCGAAGATACCCTCCTAGATATACCAAAACTACCGGGCCCGGTGAGACAAGTCGCCGTATCGTAAGATTAAGGTGTTGAAGCTTAAGAAGCGTCCAATTCCTCCCAAGGGCAAAGCAATCCTTCCCGGCAAAGATGAGCAATGCTTGTTTACCGATTTCCCTTCTCCAAAACCAAACAAGAAATATCCTTCCTCTATTCAAAGAACACAATCGGTTTATCAGATTCAAGGCCGCATGCAACATTTGCCTGCATCGGTTGAAAGCACCCTTTCAACCGATGACTTCTTTATCCGGTATATGTCTATCAATGGGCGTATCATTCAAATTCGGAGTTGAGGCTTTTAAATTGGTCTCGGTTATGTTACTAAAATGGTTGGCTTATTGCCAAATGTGACCAGACTCTCTCGTGATGAAGAAAGGCAAGCCTATACCTTGGAGCAACATTAGAGAAGCTTCATTACTTCGCTAGCTCTTAGAGTAATTCACATTCTAAGGCGTCGGCAAGCCATCTTACCGTTGGTCCCTATTGCACTCGAGCTCTTGGAACTTTCTTTTGCCGAGATGATGAGTTTGGGAACCCTTTCGATCCTCATGCTCCCGCTCCTACCTTACCGATTGCTCCTCCCGTCTCTCCCATGGAACTATTGGATGAGGAGATTGAGATCTCTCCTACCGGTGAAGTGTCTCGGTCCGTTGCAACCTCTCTTACCGACCCATTTTCTCCTCTTACCAATAGCCAAGTTGCCGATCAATTGCCTCCAAGCTATCGATGCTACATTACCGGCTAGCCAACCGTATCTCAATCTATTCCTTTACCGACCTCTCCTACCGATGATTTGAATAGGCCACTCCTTGCTTCGCATTTGATAGGTCTTCATAGAGCCTTGCTTGATGGTTTTGTGGAAGTTAATGCCGAGTTAGCTCGTTCTTTCATTAAGTCCAATCAGAGGAGGATGAGAGAAGATTTGATTTATTGAAGATCGGTATTGCTTTGTCTCTTGGCAATTTCATGACCGATATAAATGCTAGAGACAACGTCATCGAGATCTTCGCTACAACTTGATGAGGCTCCTAAGAAACCAATAAAATCCTTTGTGAGCAACAACTTTCGTGCAAAGACATTCTCAACCGATCCATCAAGAACTCAAAAGGACACCAAGCCCTTAGTAGTTGTCAAGAAAGGAACCGTGAGCTTGAGATGGAGTTAGCCAAAGTGAAAGCTAAAAATGAAGTGCTCCTGGTGGTTAGAAAAGAAAGGAAGAAAAGAAAAAGGGATGAAAAAGAGAAGAAGAAAGCAAAGGAATCATCCAAGAAGTCTAAAGCCTCGCATCCTCCTTCGATGCCGTCGCTCCTTAACCGATCAAGATCCAAGCCTCTTACCGGCAGCAGCCTCCGAGAATGTAACCGATGATGTTTTTGTCTTTCTTTCCCTCATTCACCGGTCTACAACATAATGAGAATCTCTTATCCTTAAACTTTGTGTTTTGTTTAAGTTTCCTTTACTTTTAATTATTTTGAATATTCCAAACTACTTCTAACCGATATATCTTGCAGGTCTCATTCAAAATATTTCTCCTTTTTCAAATCTTTTATTTTTCACTTCTGTAAGCTTACTTAGGTAGCATCAAGTTGTCTCTTGACTTGGGGAATGATATATTAAATAAACAAATTCTTCATCATTTCTTTTCTAAGTCAAGAAGATGCTAACCTAGGGTGATTGGACTTAAGCAATTAGGGAGGAGATTGTTAGTCAAATATATGCTTAGGCTTAGAATTGCTTAATCCCAATCATAACAAGCATTAATGAGGACCCCTAATTTAGTTAGATCAAAATAGAATTTTTCTATGTACTCATAGGATCCCTTAGTGCTCGTGCCCGTTGTTTTTGCTATGTATTTTTCTCAAGATTTGATGACTTGAAGACCCGAGAATTTCCATCAAAGCAATGTGTGAGTTACCGGTTGAAGTCACATACGGCCAAAGCTCCTTTACCGGTTTACCTATCTTACCGGCTGAGTTACCGGTCCAAGAACCGGTTATAGCTTACTCCTCAAGATTGTTAGCAAACTTCTGCCGGTGCATTAATTGCTCCCAACCACCCACCATCAACTTTAGCTAAAGTTGGTAAAGCAAGCATGCCGACATGACATCTCTCGCAAAGAAATCGCACCTTCTTCGAGAATGTCAAGTAACCAAGACTCACAGAGCCCCATCTATCTCTCGGAAATCCTCTCTATCCAAATCTCGTGCATTTAATGCAAGGATCTTCCCATTTAATGCCTCGCCACCCAAGTCATCATTGCAACCTCTTCAAAGACAACGGCTCCTTTTCAAAGTTCACTATAAATAGCTTTCCGGAGCATCAAGAAGGTTGGTGCATTTATGATTCTTGAGAGTGAGCCGCTTTCAACTACCAACCTCGCACATTCTCTAGTTCAAGGCATTCAAAGCAAGTCCCTTTATTCACTAGACATCTCTCGTTAGGACTTATACACCGGCACCTCAATCAATTCTCGTAGGTTGTTCCTCCATTAGACTACTTATGGAACACATTGATTGATTCACACACAACACCCTAGAGAAATCAGCTCGCCTTGTGAGCACATCTCTAGAAAACACTGTGTCTTTGTCAGTAGCACGACCCATTAGTGGTCACCTCTAGTTTGGCAGCCTTTCAATCATTGGCTTGCAACTTGTAATAGGTAGAATCCATTAATAAAGTAGTGCACCTTCACAAATCCAAGTTCTCGACCAAACTTGGTAGAGGACGAGCGCTTATTTAACACCGTGAACCTCTTCAAACAATGTGTCATTTATTGCTTTGTTTGTTTTCTCGGTGTAGTTGTAATCGCTGAAAATCTCTCAACCGGTCACAACCTATTGACTTCACTTATCGCTCATTTTGTTTGTCTTACTTGGAAATAATTTTTGTCTTGACTTGCATGATATTTTGTCTTACCGGTTTGCCTTTTCTCTAAACTCGAAAACTTAATTTCCGCCGTGCAAAATCACTTAATAAGTGAGCTAAAGTTTTTCAAAAGAAGTTTTATCAAAAAGTTATGCATGTGCTATTCACCCCCTCTAGCCCGATTCCTACCATTTGGGACCTAACAATCGTGTATCGAGTCAGACATTTTCGAATCATTTTTCCAAGCTTAACCGCTTGAATTGCCAATTCCAAAATGGCAGAAAATCATGCAAACATACAACTTGACATCCGTTCCCATGTTGAACGATAACGAATTTCCAATATGGAAAACAACAGAATCATGCGGTACTTGGATTCAATAGATGATAGGTTAACTACTATATAGTCGAGACGGTCCTACGACACCCCCGAAAATCAATCTTGCAACCATAGCACCCAAAACTCCTCTCATGGATCATAGAGAGTCCGAACAAGATTTTGAGGTTTATGAAACTTATGCCAAAACCACGAGAAGAATAGGGACCGAGGATGACAAACCGTGTGATTCTCTCGACAGTAAAAGCCAGACATCATAACCTCGGTGGACTTGATGATGCATCGTACAAACAAGTACACATGCATGAGAACCGCTCAACAAGTGTGGCAGCGGTCTACTCGGGAGATATTTTGAAGCCGAATAGATCAAGCTGCCAGAGGACAACAGCACTCTACAAAAGTTGTTTGGCGAGTTTGAGTCCTTCAAGAAGAATCCAAATGAGACAATGAAGGAAACACGTACGAAACCGATTCTCGCGAAGAGGTAAGTAACTCGTGGCATCTTTAGGTAGAGTCTATACCCATGAAAGACCTAAACATGAGATTTCCCTCAATTCTCTTCGGGAGACTTCGGTGGCATGTGAAGGTCGCTATTTTGAAGAGAGTGCCGTGACTTGAATGTGCTACTCATATACAGAACATTGTGTCTACTTTGTTCTTTATATGAGGAAGAGCTAGCAACCGTCACTGAGCGAGTGCAAAAACAATTTAAAAATTTATCTCGCCACGGCTCGCCCGAACGCAGATCTTCCTGTGTCTATGCCACATCAAACCCAAACCGGACTACCGTTGACTCTCCCTTCAATATCTCACCCTTAACCTACACTCAAGCCAATACCTCAACTAGTACACTCTCTTGAGGTAGAGGATGAATTTGCCGCATTCGAAATTAGAAATTACAAAAAGTTTAAGGATTTTAAGAAATCCTACAAAGCACAATCTATTCCAACTCCAAATCCTCATCATTCCATAGGGTCTCTCGGGAACTATCAAAGAAAAAGGCCAAACCTCAACCTCAACCCGATGGAAAAATGCCCAAGGTGAAGCTTGTGTGTTACAATCGTAGGAAAAACCCGGCCATTTTGCCCATAATGCCTCTCAACCGAAATATGAATTTCGAGGAAGAAACCGTTCAAGAAATTTCCTAGATCTAAGAGTTTAAGTCATGAGAGACCAGATGCAACCTGGAAAGTTGCTGTACCTGTTTGTTTGAGAGCCGACTCTTCAAGAATGAGGAAGTCGACATATGTGCCGACTCGCATGAAGAATTGCGATGTCGGGGCTCATTTTGTTCGCTATGGATGGAAGATCTTATGATAAACCTATCTCCCTACAAACTCCTATCTTTAGACACCCCAACTCCAAATTCTAAACAATCATCCTACGTCAATTTGTTGACCAAACTCCACTATGAGATCTCCCTTGACATACTTTCGATGATCCCATTCCCTATTCCAAAGGTAGATGCAGTGAAATCCATATAATTCTCAAAATTCAAAACATAGATGGCGATCCCTTTACGGTCGGGCATCTAAAACCATGCCCACTCGCATCACCGGCCATGATCAACCAATTCAATAATCGACCTATCAAGCTCAAGCCTTACGAATCGGACGCTCTTGAAATCAACCGATGCTTCGAAAACCGACCGATTCTACTGTAAGAGCTCTCGGAACCGAGCCTTAACCCCCGAGACCGATATCATCACTACCAAATTTTTGATCCAGCAATTTTGAACCATCATCCTCTTCTCCCTCAACCTACCGTTGTTGACCCTACTGCCCAATATGTACAAAGTCTCAAAATGGCAGAGAGGTGATTTAATGAGCTTCTTCTACCGACTTTTGAAAAATTAAAATGAAGCTCACAAAATATTATGGTATTTATAATTTCAAAAATGATATGCTACCGAAAATGACTCTTTGAAAGCCGAAATAAAAGTTTTGGAAAGAAAGCAGTTAGTCTAGAGTCGGGCCCATATGCAGTTAAAGAAAGATAATCAAGAAATCATTGAGAGACAAAACATTTATGTCAATGATCAAATTGCCGATTCAGGCTAATATATATTCAAGGAATATATTCTCTTCTCTAAAACCATTGACACATTTCACAAAATCTCAGCTTGCTATGGAGACTATCATACAAGATCAGTATATCTCCTAATCCGAGATGTTACAACCGGAATAAGTTTTACCTCCAAAGAAGTAAGGAAAAAGACAAAGAATGACAAACCTGGCCACGGCAAGTCTATCTCTCGAGAACTTGATGGGTAAATTTGATGATGCTCAATCCAAATTCGATTAAAGAGAGAGTTGCTGAACTAATACCTTTTCAAAGTCATTGCCCCACACACCTATCCCAAAGGAAGTGGGAACAGATGAAAGCTTATTTGGGCAAAAACAAATCCCAATGGACCGAGGTAGCTGATCCTCGAGCTAGGAAAACTATGTTCCAACTCCTGATGGTAATAAAGCAAAGGTGGAATTAAAAATTATAACTGTGCCGCAGGTAAGGAACTACAACCGCAAGGACAAAAGCCATCACTGGGTATAAGGACCAACCTGCCGTATTCAAGACGAACTGTCACGGCCAACCAACCTACAGGGCTCCCCTCAACCGGTAAAAGACCTTTCCAAAGCTTATCACCAAACCGGTCAACAAAGCTAAATCCATTACCTATTCGTCCCCAAAGGATCTGCTTTCGCTTCTCAATCGTTGAACTCCTTCCTCAACAAAGGCTATATTGAACATCCAATCATCTAAGCCTCAACCCATCGCCTATCTAACAATATGTATAAATTGTGGCTTTTATTGGTCACAAGGCTTATGAGATTCCTCTCAAGCACCTTATTCGGGACTCCAGTTCCAGAGTCTAAAAGCTCAGGCATGGGCTGGCCAGTATGGCCGCTAAAGAAGGATTACTCCAACTCTTTGGGAGCCCAAAGAATAAGGGGACCATAAGTTTAATGCCTTTTTATTTCAGGAATGCTTAGATGGCCTCAACCGACTGCCGTAAGTAGATGTTTGGATTATGGGACAAGGATGCTTCTGCATAGTAGACCGACATGACTCCTCACCGATCCGGAAAGAAGAAGCTTCTGGTCCTCCAGCCTGTTGTGCTTTGGTGACAACGCAAAGGGTAAAATTATCGGTCATCGTGGATCCATCAAAAGAAATTACAGCTACGTTTATTGTACAAGATAAGGTATCTTTTTTGGTGGATGGTCTGAAAACACAACCTTTCTCTGTCTCTATTTCATACACATTCTCGTGTAATAAAGGTACGCATTGTATTTTTCAATTCTTCCAGGCTTGCATATGTGAAAGAACATTGCTGTGGTGGGAACACTTCCTCATCTGGATATAGAAAAAGGTAATTTGTATGCTTATAGAGTTTAAACAATGTTTAAAGACGAATGTTACTAATGTTTGTTTTGTGAAGCTACAGAACACGTCTTCGAGAGAACTCACGCTATGGCATAAGAGACTCACCACTTGAATTTCAAATATTTATCCAAGCTAGCAAATAAATAAAAATCTGAGTTGCCGGCATTGCCTCAAGTGTCTCGCTAATCATGATAGGAAATGCAAGAGCTTGCCAGCGCTAGGAAAAGCAAAGATAAAAGAATCTTTTCCACAAGCAAGCCCTCGTTTGTCCACCTCCTAGATGCCTCCAAATTGCTACATAGCGGGATCTGTTTGGCCCCCACAATCTATCGCGCCAGGGTAGCAGATATGCTTTGGTTGTTGTAGACGACTTCTCAAGATATACCTGGGTGGAGATGTTTGCTTCAAAAGATGATACATATGAAGTAGCCACCAGATTATTCCGTCTACCTGCAAACCCAAAAAGAGTGTGACATCATCATATGAGATCAGATAATGGAACCGAATTCAAAAATCTTGGAATTGCTCAATCTTGTGATGATCATGGAATAGATCATAATTTCTCATTTCTTTGGTACACCGCAACAAAATGGTGTAGTTGAGAGAAAGAACAGGACCTTGATCAAAGCCGAAAAACAATGATATCCGGCTAGGCTTCCCAAGTATTTTTGGGCCGAAGCTATCCATACCGCCCTCTCGCTTCACCCAGAATAGATCCTTGGTCAACAAGTTTCACAACAAGACCCCTTATGAGCTATGGCGTGGCAAGGAATCCCTAACATTGGTTTCTTCAAGATCTTCGGTCGCAGAATGCTACGTACTTTACAACGGTAAGAGCGCCGAGGTAAATTTGATGAAAAAGCCGATGAAGGTATCTTTGTGGGATACGCCAAGCACGATAAGGCATTTAGAGTTTTTAATAAACGGTTATTGAAAATTGTTGAATCCGTTCATGTTACTTTTGATGAATTTGATTTGCTAGAGTCTCGATAAGGCTCCAAATAGTACTTACGATAATTTGGTGTGTTTGAGACAGTGAAACCGGAATCAAAACTCCAATCATTCCACCGGTTCTAATGCAAATCAATCCCCGGTTCGGCCTTCGGCCTCAAGTGGTGTAACTTGTAGAGACTTAGTTGATGACTCCTTCTTTCCCCAATCGGTTAGGCAATCCAATAGACAACCCTAACTGATTTATTACACAACCGAGTCCTCATATTAATTTTCCTAATTCACCTCCTTGAACCTATTTCAAACAATTTACCGTTTCCTTCCCCACTTACCGATCACCGGTCTCCATCACCTTCTCCAAACCGATCTCCTTTACTCGGTCACATCTCCCTTTACCGATTCTACTCCTCCATCGTAGAAAACCTTAGACAAGAATCGGTCGGGCAAGACCTCCCTTAGGGAAGTGAGAACAAGAGAGATCACCCTTTAGAAAATGTGATAGGTGATGTCCTTGGTCCCAGAATGACTAGAGGCCAATTAAGAAGCATGGAGGATCAACATGGATTATTTTCCTCTGCTATGGTCTCAAATATTGAACCAAAGAAAGGCGAGGAAGTTCTAGATGACCCCAGTCGGGTAGAAGCTATGCAAGAAGAGCTTAATCGGTTTGATAGATGTAAAGTTTGGGAGTTAGTGACTAGACCTAGTGATCAAACCGTGATTGGAACGAAATGGGTTTACAGGAATAAATTGGATGAAACTGGAAAAATTATAAGGAACAAGGCTAGACTAGTAGCGAAAGGGTATAGGCAGGAAGAAGGCATAGACTATGATGAGACTTTTGCTCCCGTAGCTAGATTAGAAGCCATTAGGTTATTCCTTGCCTATGCAGCCTACAAAGAGTTCAAGCTATATCAAATGGATGTGAAAAGTGCCTTGCTCAATGGGGAACTTCAAGAACTTGTTTATGTTGAGCAAACCCCTGGTTTTGAAGATTCCAAGAAGCCTAATCATGTATACAAATTGAATAAAGCTTTGTACGGCCTCAAGCAAGCACCTCGAGCGTGGTATGAAACTCTCTCCAAATTCCTACTTAGTGAGAAGTTTGAACGAGGTAAAATCGACACCACCTTATTTATTGCTAAGCATAATGGTCATTCATTGTTAGTTCAAATATATGTTGATGACATTATTTTGGATCTACTAACGAGAAATTATGCAAGAGATTTGAGAAACTTATGCAGAGCAAATTTGAGATGAGCATGATGGGTGAGCTTACATTTTTTCCTTGGACTTCAAGTCAAGCAAACCCAAGAAGGTATTTTTATAAATCAAGCCAAATACACCAATGATCTAATCAAGAAATTTGGTCTTGACTCTGCTCATCCTCAAAGCACTCCTATGGCCACCAATGTACACCTTGACAAAGATGAATCCGGTAAGAAAGTAGATATGACACTCTACCGAGGTATGATAGGCTCTCTACTTTACTTAACCGAAATCCCGAGATATCATGTTTGCCGTATGTGTGTGCTAGATTTCAAGTGACCCTAGAGAATCTCATTTGCAAGCCGTTAAAAGAATTATAAGATATCTTTTGGGAAGGCTAACTTAGGTTTGTGGTATCCAAAAGATTCTTCATTTACACTTATTGGATATTCGGATGCCGATTTTGCGGCTTGTAGGGTCACCGGGAAAAGTACTAGTGGAACTTGTCAATTTACGGGTAACCGTTTGGTTTCCTGGTCATGCAAGAAACAAGCATCAATTTCCACTTCTACACTGGCCGGAGTACATAGGCTGGCGGGAGTTCTTTGTTCACAAATTCTATGGATGAAGCAACAACTAGTGGACTATGAAATCCCTCAAGAAGTATGTCCTATCTATTGTGATAACACCTCGGCTATCTCGGTCTCCAACAATCTGTGATGCATTCAAAGACTAAGCACATAGACATCAAATACCATTTCCTCAAGGATCATGTTGAAAAGGGTAACATTGTTCTTTTAAAAGTCCATGCGATTATCAATTAGCTGATATCTTAACAAAACCATTGGACATTAAAAGATTTGAATTCCTTAGAGGAGAACTAGGCATGATTGATATTCGATAAACATTATGTGCTAACTTTGTTATACGTGTAAGCTCTCAACAAAGATCATAGGTGACCTCACTCGCTTACCGATGCTTGCTAGTGCTCATTTACCGGTATCCTTACTGCAGGTAAGGCAAGAACTCCCTTTACCGGTCCTCTTACCGATATACCTGATCGGTAAATGGTGTCTCTATCCGATGGTTCTTTACCGATGAAAGTCTCTCTTACCGGTCAAAATACCTGACCGGTTAGCTACCTTACCGATTGCCCTTTACCGACGAACTGCGGCCGGATCCAAATTTGCAATCCGTATTTAACCGGCTCGTTTGTCATCATTGCCTATCAAGTCACATCAATCCCTTCGCCGCGCGATCGCAACCTATCGTACTATCCCTTACCTGTTCCCCATGCTCCTATACAAAAGAAGTAGATCAATTTTAAATAATTGATCAAAAAGGTAATATCTGTATCATTCATTTTTATCAAAAAGGTTATCTTTTTGTACTTTATTATATTTTGATATAACTGTTGCACACACGTTCATATTTTCATGACACATCTTTAATTTCGTGAAACAAAACTGTCAATCAATGTGCACGACAGTTAAAAACCTTTAAGCTTCTTTTTCTTTAACCAACACACCTCTTCATCTTCCCGCTCTTTTGTCCCCTATATAAGGATTTCAAAATCTCAGTTAAACTTTCTGGATTCTCTCTCTCTAAAAGAACTATAGGCAATCGGCAATTTACTCTCATACTTCATCTTCTCCTTCTCCATCTGTGTTCTTCACTTCTTGAGATTTCTGGTATGATTTTGAAACTCTAAAGACTCCTAGATCTCTTATATTTCTAGAATCATCTAAACTCTTAAAATTATTTGTAGAAATCTCTTTGATTCTAACTTATTGTGTTTGAATGATTATTTGACTCCTGAGATGGCCATTAAGAAAGACATCTATGGAGGTTACATTCTCTCCGGACTTTTCGACTCCAGACGAAGGCCGTGCCATTGAAGCTCTATTCATTCTTTGCCGGAGTTATTCCTTTCGTGATGCCGAAGGAAATGAAGACATTTATTATGAGATGGTTAATGAGTTATTCGAGAATGGTGTTGTGGATGAAAATGAGAATATTATCTCCACTCGCTGAGTGTCCCGTCACTTTTAGCCACGACACCATTCTTTGCCGCCTTCCCCAACCTTTCTTCCACCGGTTCATCTTCTATCTCCATGAAAGATATGATTGCTTCTGGGCAAAGGTTCGAGGATCCGACCCCTTTGTTACCCAATGAAGCTAACAAGAAAAAGCTGGTTTTGATGCTGTTTTCTCTGTGCTTCTTGATGTCGTGGACCGATGCTTCATTTCTGCCGGTCTCGGCTCTTATCATTGTATCACCATGATACAATGGGAAGCAATTGCTTGCCATCATTATTGGAGGAGAATTCAACCGGTGTGCTTTCCTTTACCGGATTGTTTTAATTGCTTTTAAGAAATTTCGAAGGAAAGGCCATCTACCAAGACCAACAAAGCCAAACCTTGTCATTATCTCGATGATTAGCCGTGCTCTCGGATCCATCCTGCAGCTTCTTCAAGCCTTCGAGAATCAACCCAAGTATCCTCGGTCTTCTGCAAAGCTTTTGACAAGTTTGACATGGTTAGAGCCATCAAAGAATCTACCAGTAAACCAACCGGTAAGCCGATCGAGCCTTCCACCGGTAATCCAACCGGTAAGTCGATGAACTGCTACCGGTAAACCGGTCGGCAAACCAACCCAAAAGAAGAAACTCTCAAGCCGGCCAAAGGTTGCTCAATTTGCCGGTGCTCCTCCTGCTCCCAAACCTTCTTTGCCGGTAAAAGAGAAAACTACTTGAGTCTTCTCGATGATGATGATGATAAGCCTATCTCTATCATTATTTCCCTACCGAAAAGCAAAAAGCCACGGCCAGGAAAATCGGCTCCTCCCCTTCCAAAAGATCCAAACCTATTCCAAAATCTTCCCAACAAATTGCCAAAGAAAATCTTTGAGAGAAGAAGGAGAATTGAAACAGACTTGGGAAACTTCATACCATTCATTCCCAAAAGACTTTTTAATCACAATTTCCTTACCGACAAAATTCCATTTACCGGTCAATCATCAACCCGATCGGTAAGTCACTGCAAACCAATCAGAAACCCAACCTTTCACATTTACCATTACAATCCCTGGCTAGTCAATCCTACCTTTGAACCATCTCCCACTTGGGTATATCCTATTGAGCACTTGCCTCCTTTCCTTCGAAAGCTTTTGCAATTCCATGAGATCAACAAAGACTCAGTCCCAGTCGGTGACATATCTGATTATGTGGATTTTGACAACATCCATGAAGATAAAGGTCTCTACTATACCAAGCCATGTTTGTTGAGTGACTATGATATCTCATTGTCCAGAGATAGTCTACTCAAGATTTACAATCGGTATTTTGAGTTGCTGCCTCCAATGTGGAATGCCATCTACTTGGCTCAGGATAGGCTCCGGCAAGACATGATGATTCAGGCAGTGTGGATTGATTTTGCCATTCTTTATAATGCTCAGGATACCCTCAAGGAATCTGATCCTTATCAGCTTGGAAGATTTGAGTTACCGGGAGATGATCTTCCCTCCTATGATCCTGAGATTGTCAACTTAGGCCCTAGAAGATGGCAATTCGTGAAGAATGTAATGGATGTGGTGCAAAATCTGGTGGACTTGAACAGAGACTTTCAGAGTATGGGTGATATCTCTCTTTCTGACTTCTTCAACTCTATTCAGTCCAACAAAAACAAATGGGCTACTGTTTCACGATGAAGAAATTGAAGAAATGTTCAAGGACATTAATGGCTCACGATAATCAAGCCATTGATAGGGCGAAGCCGAATACAAGCTCCAGCTCTACCGACTCTAGCAATTCAGATGCCGATGACCAAGATCTTTGTGAGATTGATCGATGCGAGAAGATAAGTTCTGACTTTACAACTCCTTTACCGATGCAACATGTAGGAGGAGGTAGTACTGAAACTTCTCCAGTTACCGTTCTTACTTCAGGAGGAGGAGAAGTTATTAGGCCAAGCCCTTTACCGGTTGTTCAACCGATGCCTTTTACCGGTGAAATACTTCAACCGGTTAGAGAAGATTTACCGGCTTCTGAGCCATTTACCGGTGCTTCTCCTTTACCGGTTAATCAGCCCCTTACCGTTGCATCTACTGAACCGGTTAAGGCAATCAATGTTGATGATATCCTTCTCCAAAGCAAGCCTTAGCAGCTAGCTTATTTACCGAGCAAACGGAGAAGCTCAAGGAGAGTCAAAGAGCAACCATTGAAGAGTTGGCTACTCAGAAAGCCATTCAAGCATCTCTTCTACCGGTTAGTCAATCGGTAAGTCAAGTCATTCTTCCTTCCTCTTCTAGAGCCAATTCACCGGTTCAGGAGGAGGATATTGATCCCATTTTTGATGAAGACTCTCTCTCTGATTTCTATGAAGAAGAAGAAGATGTTGATTTTGATGAGAATGATCCAGCAATTCCTCCTATTTATGATGATCCTGGTATGCGTCAGAAGGATCTCATGTCTACTCTCAATTTCTATACCTCCAAAGCTTCTATTCCTCGATCTGCCGATGGAATACCTTTATTTGAGGTTCATGAGAAGATCCTTAGCAAGGCAGTTACTGAGCCCACTCCAATGCCTCCATCTATTGTCGATCAATTTCAGAAGCAAAGGAGAGAAGATAGAATGTCCACCTTCATTGATGTTGTGACAGACATGAAGGTTGGTCTTTACTCTGAAGATACCCCTCCTAGATATACCAAAACTATCGGGCCCGGTGAGACAAGTCGCCGGTATCGGAAGATTAAGGTGTTGAAGCTTAAGAAGCGTCCAATTCCTCCCAAGGGCAAAGCAATCCTTCTGGCAAAGATGAGCAACAGTTGTTTGCGATTTCCTTCTCCAAAACCAAACAAGAAATATCCTTCCTCTATTCAGCAACACAATCGGTTTATCAGGATTCAAGGCCAGTATGCAACATTTGCCCCCAGACCGGTTGAAAGCACCCTTTCAACCGATGACTTCTTTATCCGGTATATGCTTAGGCTTAGAATTGCTTAATCCCAATCATAACAAGCATTAATGAGGACCCCTAATTTAGTTAGATCAAAATAGAATTTTTCTATGTACCATAGGATCCCTTAGTGCTCGTGCTCAGTGTTTTTGCTATGTATTTTTCTCAAGATTTGATGACTTGAAGACCTGAGTATTTCCATCAGCAATGTGTGAGTTACCGGTTGAAGTCAGTTACCGGTCAAAGCTCCTTTACCGGTTTACCTATCTTACCGGTTGAGTTACCGGTCCGATGCTTAGGTTATAGCTTACTCCTCAAGATTGTTAGCGACTTGCCGGTGCATTAATTGCTCACAACCACCCAAGCCATCAACTTTAGCTAAAGTTGGTAAAGCAAGCATGCCGACATGACATCTCTCGCAGCAAATCGCACCTTCTTTGAGAATGTCAAGTAACCGCACTCACAGAGCCCCATCTATCTCTGGAAATCCTCTCTATCCAAATCTCGGGCATTTAATGCAAGGATCTTCCCATTTAATGCCCGGTCAAGTCATCATTGCAACCTCTTCAAAGACAACGGCTCCTTTTCAAAGTTCACTATAAATAGCTTTCCTGGAGCATTGAAGAAGGTTGGGTGCATTTATGATTCTTGAGAGTGAGCTGTTTTGAACTACCAACCTGCACATTCTCTAGCTCAAGGCATTCAAAGCAAGTCCCTTTATTCACTAGACATCTCTGTTAGGACTTATACACTGGCACCTCAATCAATTCTGAAGTGTTCCTCCATTAGACTACTTATGGAACACATTGATTGATTCACACACAACACCCTAGAGAAATCAGCTCAGCTTGTGAGCACATCTCTAGAAAACACCAGGTCTTTATTGTAGCACGACCCATTAGTGGTCACCTTTAGATTGGCAGCCTTTCAATCATTGGCTTGCAACTTGTAATAGGTAGAATCCATTAATAAAGTAGTGCACCTTCACAAATCCAAGTTCTGACCAAACTTGGTAGAGGACGTAGCAGTTATTTAACACTGTGAACCTCTTCAAACAATGTGTCATTTATTGCTTTGTTTGTTTTCTGTTGTGTAGTTGTAATCAGTTGAAAATCTCTCAACCGGTCACAACCTATTGACTTCACTTACTGCTCATTTTGTTTGTCTTACTTGGAAATAATTTTTGTCTTGACTTGCATGATATTTTGTCTTACCGGTTTGCCTTTTCTCTAAACTGAAAACTTAATTTCCGCTGTGCAAAATCACTTACCGGTGAGCTAAAGTTTTTCAAAAGAAGTTTTATCAAAAAGTTATAGACAGGCTATTCACCCCCCCTCTAGCCTGATTCCTACCATTTGGGACCTAACACGGAGCCATTCTATAAGGCGCTTTAGAGATAGGTGAAGTACCGGGCACTAGATCAATACAAAACTCGACCTCCCTATCAGAAGGCATAGAGTACTCGGTGGAGAACACATCACCAAATTCATTTACCACGGGGACATGAGCTAATTCAGGGGACTTCTTACTTGAATCTACCACATAAGCCAAATACCCCGCACACCCCTTAGAAAGCATTTTTCTAGCCTTTAAAGCAGAAATAACATGTATGCCAAACATAGACTTATCCGCATCAAAGACAAAAGTAGGCATATCAGGCATAGCAAATGAAACCCGCTTTATACGACAATCTACCAAAGCATGGTAATGACTCAACCAATCCATACCAAGAATGACATCAAAGTCTCAAATTTGTATCTCTACTAAATCCGCCGGCAATACATGCCCACAAATAGACACATCACATCCATTATATACCAAAGAAGAAGTGAGGCACTCTCCCATAGGAGTCGAAACCTCAAGCACATAAGGCATGAATTCAGGTAGTTTTTGCAATGCGAATGCAAAATGAGATGCGACAAACGAATGGGAAGACCCGAGATCTATAAGAATGCGGGCCTTGACTCCTGAGACAGGAACAATACCTCTAATGACTGCATTAAGATCAACCTCCCCTATTCCTAAGGCAAAAACTCGCCCCTGAACCTTATCTTTAGGCTTTCCCTCAATATCTCGTTTGACTCCTCCTCTTGGTCCACCTTGCCCACTACCGGATGCTTGCCCTCGAAGCTTGGGACAGTTCTTTCGAAAGTGACCATCTGCTCCACACTCTAAGCATTTTCCCAACTTCCTCCAACACCTATCCTCTGAGTGACCCATCCTCTTGAAAAAACCACAAGTAACCCCAAACTGTCTTGAAGGAGTACGAGCCGTTGGAGTCGCCACACTTCCGCCTCTTGCTACACCCGGGGCTGAAAATCTTGGTGGCCCTCTATTTTGTCCCGAACCTTGTCCTTGGAACCACTACTTGCTTCCACTTCCACCTTCGGACTAACCTTTATGCTCTTCAATGTCATTCTCTATTCGGTAGGCTCGGTTCACCGCCGCTTGAAAATCAGTGAAGTCATGTGTCAATAATTGCTTCCGGAACTGTAGCCTTAACCCTTTCACAAACCGGTATACCCGCCTTTCTTCTTTCGGCACCAAATGTGGACAATAGCGAGCTAGCTTCATAAACTTGGCTGAGTACTGCGCTACAATCATTGTTCCTTGCTCCAGTCTTAGAAATTCCACCTCCTTCTTGTCTCTTGTCACCATCGAAATAAAGTGGTCCCGGAACTTGCGTGTGAAATTCTCCCACGTCTGCGGTGTATGGTCTCGGTCCCAAGTGTCCTTCACTATGTGCCACCAATGCTCGGCCGGTCCTTCCAACTTGAAGATAGCGCACCTTACCTTTTCGTCATCCGGGCTCTCCATTGCTGCGAAGATCTTATTCATTGCTTCAAGCCACCTCTCTGCCTTCACCGGATCTGGGTCTCCATTGAAAGTCGGGGGTGCCATCTTCACAAATTTTTCTAGTCCGTGCCCTTGCCTACCTTCCAGTTGTTGTTGAGCTCTACCTTGATTGGCCATATTTTGTAAAAACACCCGAAACATGTCCATCATTTCAGCATTAGGATTGCCATCTCCCCCGGCATTACCAATATTCCCCTGAGCCCGATGCGGATCCTCCTCATTCCCAGCCATTAGAACAAACACCTGCATCAAACACTTGGCGTCAGTTATCACACACTCCCCCCTTAAACTAGACATATATCCTTGACCTCTAAATGAGTCTCTGATACCAACTGTGGACACCCCAACCCGGAACCTAACACGTGTCCCGAGCCGGAGAGTCCAAACTAAGAAAGACCACCTGTAATTTTTGAAAACTTTGGACTTAACTTGAAAATAAACTAACTTTAACAATACTCTTCAAGTAATAACTTGAATCATCTCCACTTGGAGGAAACATAACATGAACCAACCTTGATACATACTTACAAAGATAGACAACACTTTAAGTTACAAAAGTTCCCAAATAAAATCTTTACAAAAAGTTATTTTATAAACAAACTCCAACAAAGGAGTAATACCAAAATATACTACACATCCCATCTAGAACAACAACATACCCAACAAACCAAAAGACTCGTACAAACTCCTCCCCGTCCTCACTGGCCGGGTCCTCCTGTCTCAGGCCGATCTAAAACAATAAAGGGAGAAGGGTGAGAATAAATCTCAATAAGTTATTATGAGTGCAACAATATGCCAAGTAGGATGCAACACATACAAGGTGCATATAACACAATGAAAAAGCCGTAAACACATTACATTACCTTGGTTTACCTTTTCCCGTCTGACAATAAGTCGTACAACATCGGGAGATAAAACACCACTCATTTGTGAATTGCTTGAGCATATTCACATCTTATAACACCCATTTTTCAGGGAATCATATAAGAGTCAGCCCATTAGTTTTTTGGAGATGTTGGGTTGGTCCAACATCTAGGATTCGCAGGGCACTTTTGCCCTTCTTTTCTTTGATAACTTTAAATCTGCTGATGCTCTGGATTGTTTTTCTTTAGAAAGAGCTCTTCTTTTTGTTCGTTGATAACATGTAAATGTCACAACCACATGACGTAGATAACATGTCAATGTTATAACCAAGTTGAAAGACAACATATAACAATGTTGTGACCAGATAACATGTGACGATGTTATAACCAGTTGATCTTTCGATGACATATATAATGTCATAAACCTTAGTTGCTCAACCTGATCTAAAGGTTTTCCCTTTAAATCAGGTGTGCAGATCGTGCGCCCAGGCGATAACATAATCATACTTTTTACACATAGGTTGTATATCATTTTTGCATTCGAATAGATAGTGTACCTTAGGTCATCAAGAAAAGCTTAACACTTTCAGGCTACTGACATGTTGCTTCCGACGTTTGTTTATCCAAAACTGAAGGGTTTCCACCTTGTAACACAGGAACATGTTAGGGTTGGGTGTTAGCTTGGCTAACACCCCTCCGATGCTTAAGTCAGTAGGGGCTTTGATTAAATAAAAGGAATAAAAATTTGAAATAAATAAACATTATTTGAGGAAGAAGTTCATACCTTGGCATTAAAATTGCAATAAATTTTAACTTACATGTAATAATGCTTAAGGTGTATGGCATTCCAGCTCCTAGGTATTCTGACGCCATCTGGGGTAGATAACCTGTGGACACCCCAAACCGGAACCTAACACGTGTCCTGAGCCGGAGAGTCCAAACTAAGAAAGACCACCTGTAATTTTTGAAAACTTTGGACTTAACTTGAAAATAAACTAACTTTAACAATACTCTTCAAGTAATAACTTGAATCATCTCCACTTGGAGGAAACATAACATGAACCAACCTTGATAAATACTTACAAAGATAGACAACACTTTAAGTTACAAAAGTTCCCAAATAAAATCTTTACAAAAGTTGTTTTATAAACAAACTCCAACAAAGGAGTAATACCAAAATATACTACACATCCCATCTAGAACAACAAAATACCCAACAAACCAAAAGACTCGTACAAACTCCTCCCCGTCCTCACTGGCCGGGTCCTCCTATCTCAGGCCGATCTAAAATATTAAAGGGAGAAGGGTGAGAATAAATCTCAATAAGTTAGTATGAGTGCAACAATATGCCAAGTAGGATGCAACACATACAAGGTGCATATAACACAATGGAAAAGCCGTAAACTCATTACATTACCTTGGTTTACCTTTTCCCGTCTGACAATAAGTCGTACAACATCGGGAGATAAAACTCCACTCATTTGTGAACAGCTTGAGCATATTCACATCTTATAAGACCCGTTTTCAGGGAACCATATAAGATACTAGCAACTCTGTAAGGCTTTTGGCTCAATACAGATGCTATAACCCCAATTTGTGGACACAGAAGGGGACAGTCACAGATATAACGTAATCCGATCACATTAGGTCACACTTTCCATAATTGATCGTATTCCGTTATACCCCTAAACATCAGCTGATTAACACAAGTTCAAGCACATAATAGTTACTTGAAATGAAATCCACCAAAGGGATAAGAATATAACAACATGGTAAAGCATACTCATGTTCAATCACTACCATAGTGCAACATTCATTTCATACACTATGTATATCACAACCAATGAATATGAACTCAAGTAAGGCAACAAGGTATCATAAACCAGCCCTACATTATCAATGTGCAACAATACATGACCTCTATAAAGGTCCAAGTTCAATTTACCATGCTGGATTCACTTTGGTTAAGTGACGAATCAAGGTTATCTAGCATTTTCCGAACAATATTTAAAGCTCTTCCACAATTCCATTCTAACCAAGTAAGACATCATTGTGTAGCTAAAGTGTTCTACTTTAATCTAAGTTAAAGAGGGTTCACTTTGGTTCTAGGTTGATTAGGTTTCTAGGCCTTGGAAAATGATTCAGAGACTGCAGGGCAGGGCACGACTCGTGCCCCTTATACACCCCACCAGAAACACTCGTCCCCCATATGGAATGACTTAGGCAAAAATCCAAGGGACGACTCGTGCACGACTCGTGCCATAGAGCACGACTCGTGCCCTCTGTCCAGAATTCAGAACAGAGCTGAAACAACATCAGCAACCAAACCAAGTTGACCCAAACCAAGCTTCCTCTGTTTTCAAAGTGACCAAAATCAGTACCAACATCAGTAATACAATTCCCAAATTATTCCATACCCTTTCCAAACTAATTCAACACCAACCAACATCATTTTAGTACCAAAAATTTATGTCATTTTTCCATGCAACTATTCCTATCAAGGCATTAACAACCTAAATACCATTCTAACCATCTTTCTTGTTACCACAACAACTACACCATAACCCATTCAAGTAAACTTTTCCAAAACCCTTCAAACTCCATAAAAAGGTTACCAAAACACCAAAACTCATTTATAAAACATCTGTATCGATTATAATCATAGGATGAACAACTTTGGAAAAAAATCATAATAACTTACTTAAATAGTGCGAAATAGAATATTTATTTGACCGGCTCTATACGATCCCCTTGTCACCACGAACAAGAATCCGCAAACGGATTTGAAAACGAAGAAGTAATGAAGGGTGAGGAATTTTTATAAGGATGGAGCTAGGGTTTATCTTCCATGGAGGGTTTTGGAGAAGAAGAGTACTGATGAAATATTAAAATGAATTCTTTTCATATTACTAAGGATAATTATGACATGATTTAATAAAGCTCCTCCACGGTTTAAGAATAGCAACTAACACCTCATCTACCCAACTTTACAACAAAGCACCTCACACTTAATAAACTTAATACTTTAAAATTTCAAATATTATAAATTCACTACACACTTTATATTTTATTCCATTTAGACCCTTTAGCATTAAAATAAATTCCTTTTCACCTTAAATTCACATAAGCTAGTTAATGACCAACCTAACTTCATATAATTCATTCAAGCATACAAATGAACACATAAAGTAAACTAATAGCATAAAATGCACAAAATGAAATACTACCACCCGAACCACACGTGCTCAATGTGTGCTAAAATAGTGCCTAATTTTAGGGTCATGACATAACCAATATGCCCCTTTTCCAGCTTTAGCGTCAATGAGGTAAGGACCTTCCCACTTTGGAGCCAATTTTCCCGCGTTCAACTCTCTAGTATTTTGGAACACCTTCCTCATCAACACCATGTCTCCAGCCTGGAAATGTCTTATCCTCACATTCTTGTTGTACGATCTGGCAATTCTTTGTTGATAGGCAGCCATTCTTATCTTGGCTATGTCTCTGAGTTCGTCTACGGTATCCAAATTCTGAGCTAAAAGGTGATTGTTGTCCCCTAGAGTCAACAGTCCATATCTTGCGGTCAAGATTGTTACCTCTATGGGGAGTACAGCTTCAGTGCCAAATACCAAAGAGTAAGGCGTCTATCCCGTAGCATTTTTAGACGTTGTCCTGTCTGCCCATAATACAAGTGGTAGTTCATCAGCCCATCTTCCCCTTTTCTGATCCAAACTTTCTTCAGATTGTTGATGATCAACTTGTTGCTTGACTCAGCTTTTGACCGTTGGCTTGAGGATGTACAGGGGTTGAAGTTATCAATTTGATCTCCCATCTTGAACAAAAATCCTTGGTCTTTTTGCTGATAAACTGAGAACCATTGTCACAAATGATCTCCGAAGGAACACCAAATCTGCTCAAGATGTTTTTCTTTAAGAACAAAATGACCTCCATGTCTCTTACTTTTACATACGCCTGAGATTTAATCCACTTAGAGAAATAGTCTGTCATGGCTAACATGAACACTCTTCCTCCTGGAGCTTTTGGTAACTTACCAACTATATCCATGCCCCACTGCATGAAAGGCCAGAATGCAGGGGCTCTGCGGGTTGAGGTAAGATGTTACTGTGTCTTTGACATGCGTCACAATTTAAGGCAAAATCCATTGTGTCTTGTCTCATCGTGGGCCAATAGTATCCCGTTCTGAGGGCTTTGGAGGATAATGACTTGCCCCCAGAGTGATTCCCACATTCACCAGCATGCAGATCGTGTAGGACCTCGTCGATTTCCCTTGGCTCTAAACATCTCATGTAAAGACCTGTTGCAGATCTCCTGAACAATTTGTTATTAATTAAGATGAATCTAGATACCTTCATCCTGAATGATCTTTGATTCTTGATGCCCGGTGGAATGGTTCCGTCTTGCAAATATTGCACGATAGGTTGGATCCATATTGATGTCGCGCCTTGGCTTGGAGAAGACGTTTTCGAATGATTTAGGGTCACACATTCTTCAGTTTGATCAATATCTGGATGTTGGACGTAGATGATCGGGATGTTGGTATTTATCATAGCCCCACACGCTGATCCCAGGTTGGCCAAAGCGTTAGC
This sequence comes from Adenophora triphylla var. japonica, assembly GCA_022495995.1. Lineage (NCBI taxonomy): Eukaryota > Viridiplantae > Streptophyta > Magnoliopsida > Asterales > Campanulaceae > Adenophora > Adenophora triphylla. The sequence continues at coordinate 337,374 of JAFEMH010000291.1, read as the reverse complement.
TTCGGCATTTTCTTCGCGTGGTACCTGTTCCAAGAAAAAACTAACAAAACGTGCTGCTAGTGCTTTAACATGTTGGAGGTAAAGTGTCATTCTGGCGTTCTTGGCTGCATAAGACCCGTTAAAGTGATTAACCAATAATAAGAAATTGATAAAAACGTTAAGATGAGTGACACCTAAGCTAAGAGCAGCAGATAAACCCATGATCAAAGCTTCGTATTCAGCCTCATTATTTTTTGCTTGGAATTCACAAGAAACGGCCTAAGGAATTAATTCGTCTTGAGGCAATTTCAGCAAGATGCCTAACCCCACACCTCTTAAATTGGATGCTCCATCTGTTAATAACTTCCAATTTCTAGGGGAATCATTGCCTTCAAGATGTTGGACTTCTAGTGCCACCTCAGGTTGTAAGGTAGCACTGAAATCAGCTACAAAATTTGCAAGCGCTTGTGCCTTGATTGCACTCCTTGATTTCACAATAATATGATGCCTTTCAAAGTAATGACGTAACTTAGTAGATGCAATAATTAAAGCGAGAATAAGTTTTTCTAGATGGGAGTACCTAGTTTCCGCATCTAAAAGAGATTTACTTACATAGTAAACGGGATGTTGCCCGCCTTGGTCTTCTTTTACCAGGACGACACTTACTGCACTTTTCGATAAGGCTAGGTATAAGTATAGGGGTTCACCCGGTTCTGGTTTAGCGAGAAGAGGTGAGGACGTGAGATATTTCTTGAGGTTTAGGAAGGCTTCTACATGTTGCTCGGTCCATTGGAACAACTTATTCTTTCTTAAGACGTCATAGAACAGTTTGCACTTTTCAGAGGACTTAGAAATAAACCGGTTCAAGACCGCTACTCGTCCTGTCAATCTTTGTACGTCTTTGATTGTTTTAGGAAGCTGCGGAGTTAAGGATAGCTTTGATTTGCTCCGGGCTGGCTTCGATTCCTCTCTTAGTCACCATGTAACCCAGAAACTTCCTGGCTCTGACTCCAAAGTTACACTTCGAAGGGTTCAGCTTCATGTTGAATGCTTCCAGGATGTCAAATGCTTTTGCCAAGTGTTGCACATGATCTTCTATATTTTTGGACTTCACCACCATGTCATCTATGTATACCTCCATTGTCTTGCCGAGATGGTCCTTGAACATCTTGTTCACCAGTCTTTGATAGGTTGCACCTGCATTTTTTAATCCAAATGGCATGGCAATATAAAAATATATACCTTCAGGGGTTATGAAGGCGGTATCTTCCTGGTCCGAGGGCTCCATTTGGATTTGCTGATAGCCTGAAGAAGTGTCCATGAAGGTCAGCACGTCATGACCAGCTGTTTCATCTACTAAAGAGTCAATATGGGGTAATGGGAACGGATCCTTGGGGCATGCTCTGTTCAAGTTAGTGAAATCTACGCATACACGCCATTTCCCATTTTTCTTCTCAACAACCACCACGTTGGCGAGCCACCTAGGGTATTGTACCTCCCTGATCATCTTTGATTTTAGCAATCTCTCTACTTCCTCCTTGATGATTTGATTCCGCTCTTGAGCAAATTTTCTCCTCTTTTGATGGACCGGCTTGACAGTAGCGTTGATATTCAACTTGTGAGTTATGATGCTCTTGTCTATTCCAATCATATCTTAAAGTTTCCAGGCAAAACAAAACTTTCTATTCTTCAAAAAGTCGATCAACTCTTTCTCAATTCCAGGAGGTAAGTCAGCTCCAACTAACATGTTAGCTTCGGGGTTGGAGGGGTCTACATGTATTTTTCTTACATCATATTCGACAGCCTCCAAGATGTCCCTGACGCCCTTCTGTAATTGCTATGCTGGACGGGAGGTGGAACACGCTTTCATATCCGTCTTGTAGCACTCCTTAGCGGCTTAGTGGTCTCCTTTCACCTTGATTACTCCCCAAGGCGTTGGAATCTTGAGGCATTGATGGTACGTCAATGGAACTGCCTTCATGCTATGGATCTAAGGTCTCCCACTACAAGAAAAGGGGCTATTTACGGCGCTCATTTACGGCGGTAGACACGCGTCCGCCGTATATATCATATATATACGGCGGTTATGTATACCGCCGTATATAATTAATATTTACGGCGGTCTAGACCGCCGTAAGTAAGTAAATACGTATATTTCTCAGTGAATGCGTATGAGATCGAAGTTATATACGGCGGTGTATAAGCTGACGGACAATCAATTACACAAAACTTTTCCATGGAGTTTAGTCCATCAATATAAACTGGCAGTCTGATTTCCCCAATCGTTTGCTTTGTTTCCCCGCTAAATCCTACTAGAACGGAGGAGTTTTTCACAACTTCAGTTAGGGGGATTGACATTTCTTCTAGGGTGCCTTTCATGATCAAGTTGACTGAGCTCCCGTTATCAACCAAAATATGCTTGACCTTGTAGTTGGCAATCTGCAAGGTGATGACCAACCCGTCATGATGAGGATCCAAGATGTTTTCTTTGTCATCTTGATCGAAAGTGATCTGTTGGCCCGGGGGGGGGGGTATCTAGACGTTGCATTGGTAGCTCTGACTTATCTTCCTTGGAATATTTGGCATGACGCTTTGCTGCGGAATATGTAGTGCCACAAATGTCTGAACCACCTGTGATAAAATTGATCACCTTAGTTGCAGGAGGAGGTGAAGATGGAACGTCGCCTACAGCTTCCTTTGCCTCAGTCCGTCATTTCCTTTTCCCAAGAAAATCTTTGAGGAGACCTTTTGAGAGTAGGTGACTGATCTCTTTCCTCAAGGTAATGCAGTTATCGGTGATGTGGCCAAAATCTTCATGATATGCACACCATTTAGATTTGTCCTTCCAAGATGATGACCTATCAGCTGCCTTTGGCCATCTGCCTTGCTACCCAAGTTGTCCATTGCGTGTAGGAGTCCTAAAACATCAACATAAAAACAATAGTCACTAATCCTGGGGTAGGCTGTATCATCTTCACCGCCATCCTCCTCTACAACATTAATTTTAGAAGAGTCAATTTTAGAGTAGGGTTTTCCCCTATTAGATCGATGATGAGAGGAGTCCGCCTTTCTGTCAGGATTCTTATATGTAGGTGTATTCTTCGATGCCTTGCCATGAATCATCTTGTCTTCTTCTAGCCTGATGAAATGAACAGATCTCGTCCCGACTTCTTCCAAACTTCTAGACGGGAACATGACCAGATCTTGGTAGAACGGTGAATCTCTCTTCAGGACCATCCTGAAAGCTTCTTCCATGGCAGTAGACATGTCAATATAAGGAATGATTATGGCTTCCTTATTGAACCTGAACACGTAATCTTTTAGGGTTTCGTCAGGCTGTTGGACGATCTTGTAAAGATCACTTGTTAATTTTTCAAACACACGATTGCAAGAGAATTGATTAAGAAACATGTTAATTAATTGAGAGTAAGATGAGATATAATTCATAGGCTGATTAGTCAGCCACATAAGGGCGGGACCAGATAAGGTGGACCCAAAGCCTCTGCAGAAGCAAACTTCTTTTTAAGATACGGGGGAATGCTGATGATGTCCATCTTTTCTTGGTATAGGACTATGTGCTCCGCAGGGTCCGTTGTGCCATCGTATTGCTTCATGGGAGGTACTTGGAATCTCTTAGGGATCTCCACCCCAGCTATGGCAGGATTTTAAACGTGAATCATGATGGCTAGTCGGAGATGCTTGATTGAAGGGTAAGGTGACTCCTGGGACCTTCATGAGGATATCCTTGATTTGCTGTACTTCCCTTGCGAGGTTAGTATCTGCAACAGGGTTAGTAGCAACAAACTGATTTAAAGGAGTACTGAACATATTGAAACTCCCTGTTTGCCCCACAGGAGGTGGGGTTGCAAAGGTAAAACATGTTGACAGCGACACCGGGTTGGACGTAACGGTGGTGCTTTCAGTCTGAACAGTGCTGAACATGGACATGTTGCCTTGAACACCCCTTGCACTCGTCCCAGAATCTGAGAAAAGAGTCCTAGGCTGCAAAGGTGAGGTCTCCGGCATGCTGACTATTGGAATGCTGCGCCCTGAAGCCGATAAATCATGTCGTAGTTTGTCGATGTGATTGAAGATCATCTGATTGGTATGTTGCTGCCCGTCAATCTGGTCCTTCAACTATTGCATCATAGCCGTCATGACAGTTACAATTTCTAGAGAAATTCCAGGCAGCGTCATGGATGAAGATCCTCCTAGGTTGAGCCCTTGGTTTTGAGACGTAACATCGCCAGATCTAACAGGAGAATGCATGCTAGGCGTCATGGGTAAGCTTGACGCGTTGGTTCTTGCCCCAGTCGTAATGATGGGGGTAGACATTGCTGAAGTAGGATTGCTCATCTTGATTGGAATCTAAAAAACCAAAGTTCCCATAGACGGCGCCAAATTGTTTTGGACAAATTTCAACAATTAAATTTATCTATCAAGGATGTTTGGGCACAAATGAAATATAACTCTCAAATCAAGATGAACACGAAGATGTAACGAGGAAAACCTTTGAACAATCGTTCGCAGGGAAAAACCTCGGGAGGCTATATGAAAAACCTACCTTTACCAAAAAGTGCTATTGAATTTTGTAGCTTTTGAGTACAAAGTGCAGTATGAGATTAGAATAAAGTGTGTAACGTGAATACATGTGCGTTCTAAAGGGTTTATATATTTGTATGTGTAATCGAAACCACAACTTGAATACTCCTCCTGATATTTCGCCTAGAATCTCGCCCTTAGTTGATGATGAACAGCCGTTAGTTATCTGTGGGAATTATGGCCGTTTATGGAGTTTAAACCCTTTGTTGAAAAGGTCTTCAAAGATAAGGTTATCCCGTTTCGAGTGGTAACTTATTCCCTGAAAAATAGAGAAATACACAACAGACGATTCAAGGCGTTAGTTCAAGACGTAAATCAAGACGTTACTCAAAGTGGATGATCAGGACGTAGATGTCACACTGAGTGAAATTTTTAGGGTGAAACAAGCATGTTTCCATAAGAACACAAGGTTTGAAAAGATAAAACATCTCTTTTCATTAAAGTCAGATTCCCAAAATTGGGAACAAATAACTTGTTACCTATTACACATTGTTTGACTCTTTCCAAAAGAGCAATTATATTTTTTCCAAAAATGGATCAACAACCTGATCCTAACTAACATGTTCATAATAACTAGCCACAAATTGGCTTAAAAACAAACAACCCCCTAAAGTACATGTCTAAAAAAGGCATCAAAAACCATTACAACCTAAAGAATTCATCATCTAAGCGAGGACAAACCCCTCGGCAAAAACATCAAGTTACGGAACCATAAAGTTGTTTCTTAGGACATCCCCTCAGTTAAAATTTAAAACGTTAAAACATAAAAAAAATTGTTTTTGAAGCTGACAGAGACATACCTGACTTTCAACCTTCCTTCTTCTCTTCCTCCTGAGTTTCATCAACTTGTTCATCCTTTCCAACATCTTGCGACTTCGAGTTCACTTCTCCAACATTAGCATCTTCGCCTAAGAATGCGTTCATCATGGCAACCTCATCTTCAATACTCCATTTGACATGCTGCCCCATCTCGTACTCTTTGATCATTTCAATCCTGCTCTCCATCAATGTCTTACTAGCATCAAACATGAACTTTTCTTTAGCAGCCTCCGGCTCCTTCACATGCTCCTCGGTAGTTGTTGATAACTTATCTTGACTTGGCAATTTCATCAGCATAAGCATCCACCTGTTTCTCAGCCTGTGTAGCTCTAAACGCCTCAAATTTGACCTTCTGGTCAAGCACCTTGATCCTATCATATTTTATTTCCACATCCTTGACCAAATTGGCCACCATATTTAATGTGTGCATATTAAAGATTCTTAGGATTTTATACAAAATATTTTGGGCATAGAAAAAGACGATACTACATTCTTGGTTAAATCCTCAACATTGGCCAGTACATTGTCAGCATGCCAATCGTCCTTCTTCAGCACCCTTACTATCTCTACATCTTCAAGCTTTCTCTTCTTCTCACCCTTGGAGCTTTCCCCTTTTGGGAGAGGAGGCTTACTGTCTTCTTTCTTCACTCCAACCTTTGCCCTAATCCCGAACATGATATATTTCACAGTGAAGCCAACTTGAGAACGAGAGACTACAAAACAAAGAAGCAAGGCGATTAAACAATAGCAAACAAAAAGTCAAGTTGGGAGAAAGAAAAAGCTTACCAGATGACATCTTATGGGAACACTCTTCCAGTAGCTTGTTAAACTCAACCTCCACACCGGCGCTTTCAGAGACAAATACAACTGGCAATGGGACAAATTTACGAGACTCTTCAGCTAAAGCCTTCACCTTTTGGACAATTTCTAGAGAATCATCCAGCTTTGGAAAGAGATCACTCAACTTGGGAACTACAAAAAATAGAGAAGGGTTAGCCAACCTGAATACAATAACAAGATGTGAAGGTAAGTGGTAAGAATAAACAACTACCTTCCTTCTTCCACTCACAAGCCACCTTCTCACCACAGAACTTGTACGCAGCACTTGTATGGAGGTGCATGCATAAGGTTTGGAACTTTTTTCTTATCTGAATCTTAAGGACAGGACCCTACCCTATTCTCGAACCCTCTGCCGAGCATCTTCACAGACATGTCTATTTCACCGAGCCTTTGATATTAAGCCCAACTAGAAAGTTTGATGAAAGCGAACTGAATGGAATTCAGACTTTCAAAAAATGCTTGTTGAAAATCAAAGACAAATGGCTAGGAGGATTTGAAAGGCATTATGGCATTAAGATTTCCAAGGTTTAGCCTTCTATAGTATTCTTTCTTACAAAGAAAAACCTATTTTTCCAACCCCTATACGAGTTCAAAGAATCCACTACCAAACTAAGAGCCTTGCTCTTTACCCTAAAACCAAACCTATAATTGCCATGAGCCCTAATATCATAACAACAAGCGAACTCCTCCAATCCTACTCTTAAACCCGTTTTGGCACTCAATCTGTCTAAAGTAACTAAAGCCCTCCAACCAACGGGCATGAGTTGGCAGTAGGCAAGATCGGTAGCTTCGAAAAAGCGAGTGATTAATGGAGAAAAAGGGAACTTGAGGCCAATAGTAAAAGGCTATTCAAGAAAGCAAACTGTTGGGTGTTTAACCTAACGGTTTATTTATATCCGCAAGCGCACGGGCTATTGTAATATAGCGGGTGCAAGTACGAGTCGATCCCACAGAGACAGGGTTTACTTTAGGATGATATTTGTCTTTATAAATATATAGATAAAATAATTGGGGGAGATAAGAATTTGTTTAGAAATTACTAGAAAGATATAGAAACTACTCTAACATATAATGATATTATTCTCGGGATTGAAAAAAAATAAATATGCTTTAGATAAAGGCTTTTATCAAAATAACAAGGATGGTACATTAGGCTTACACTACTTCTGGTTAGGACAGTAGCGTTGTATTCTTTACTAATTATGTCCTAACTGTTTGAGATTTCCGTTTATGGTGCTCCCGCCCTGTCACAAACAGGCATTCCGGCTTATCTCTAGCTGACCATAATTAGAAAGAATCCATTAAGATCGAAAGTCAACGTACTTTCCATTCAAAGAACACCCCTAGGCCGTTGAACTACTCTCGTGATCAATGAAACCTAGTTCCTTCATATGGTTCCGTCAATCGAAATTCTCCGCTAGGTACTTCTCTCAATTGACTAGGGTTCCACAAATATAAACGTATTCATATTTGCAAGCAATTCAAGAATAATATGAAGAAATTGTTTTAAGATGAAAGTGCCAAGTCAAGGATGATACGCTAAGTTGTGCTAACTAGCACATGTATTTTAAGACTCACCGGCCTTTCTCTCGAGGGTTCGGCTTAGTGTAATCCCGTTCGTCACGCGGGAAATCCGACTCACCTCTCGAGGGTACCAAATAAATCAAAAATACCAATTAAGTCTATAATCTCACGTATTTCCACTAAAGGATCATCCCTAGGTCTTTAAATCACTTTGTGTAATTTATCGACCTAGTTCAAATCTTAGAGTTCCGCTAATCAATGTTTTTTTACTTGATCAACTGAGGTTATACAACTAAAGACGTCTCCCTAATTGCAAGCATTAAGATTTATAAGAAGATAATTGAAATGACATGTAGAAGAAGCAATGAATATAAGTTATCGAGTTTCCAACTCCGAAAAATGGAGGATTACTCAAACCATTGAAATAATAAAAGAAGTAAGTAAGAAATAGAGATAAGGGAAGAGATACTTATTCATAATAAGAGAGAGACAATGGATGGAATAATCTTCATTCATAATCTTCAAGAGTACACAAGGACTTGTCACGAATCATTGATACATCTTCAAGAATTGTGTATAAATATTGCTAGAGTATTTTTGGATATCTATCTAGATGTTATTTGATCCATCTAAAGATGTATTTTCGGATGTATATGGTTGTATATTGGATGTATTCTGGATGCCCCATACTGGTTACAAAGGTGTCTTATATAGGCATTTGAGTGAAGGGTTGGATCCCTTCAAAGAGATTTAAATGAAAAGGTGCCTTTTCAAAGCACCACCAGGTGGAGCGGCCACTCCAGATTATAACGCACGGCCACTCCAGTTTGCACGGCCACTCCAGAATATAACGCACGGCCACTCCAGCAAACTTTGGCAAATTTTGTCTTGACAGAAGGTTTTGCACGGCCGCTCCATTTTAAGTGCACGGCCGCTCCAGTGGCTTTTTGGCTTGAATGAGGATTTAGAAGTTGTCCTTCCTTGCCTTTGATCCCTTAATGTTTTCAAAGCCTCATTTGTCCAATATTTTGACTTTAAACCTGTAAAATATACTAAGAATATACCAACAAGTGTAAAATCGAAGATAATGATAAAAGAAGCTAAATTACACTATTTTTAGGCTAAATGATAATAAAAACTAAGTAAATGATAAATAAATAATGCTATAAATGACTATATAAAAGTCACTTATCACAAACCCATTCACTCGAAGTGCAATCAGAAGTGAGATTAGGATTGGGATCCATAATCTCCACACCTAGAGGAAAAGCTAGGTTTTTCCGGAGGACTTCAATGCTAGCACGGGATAGGGCACACCCTTCATCCTCAGGACGATCTATTATATTCAGACACAGGAAGCCAGGAGGTAACGGAGAACTAGGGCTAACAATTTCTTTAGATTTACCCATCTTGGGTGGAAAGAAAGCAACAGTAAGAAGAAGAAATTTTTAAGAAAAAATGGAAACTCACCGAGGAATGGATGACCCTTCTTAGAATTGTCCAATGTTGAAGAAAGGAAGAAACCTAAATCGGCGCTATAAAAGAGATGGGACTTGACGGTTGAAGGTCTCTAGGCATACTTAAATACCTAAACTCTAGACCCTAGAAGTTGTCACGTCGAGAAACCGCCAAGTAATTGAAGATGTGGGCGCCAGCGGATAAGAGTAAAATTTTTGACTTTATAACTTATTTTAAAATCCAAAATTTAGGGCCAATTATTTGGGGTAAAAAATCACGCCAATGTGTTACAACCTGGCTCCACATCCTGAACTAACAACTTAATGATACAACATGGCTAACGTAATATAAGGCTGTCATTATCCTATTCTTCAGGGATCATTATCAAAGACCAAGTCAACAGATCACAAAGATTACCCTCAACGCTCAACGGATTTATAAGAGCAAGATGAGGGATTGTTTGGGATAGAAGATCTACGACAACATGTTACAGCTTGGCATCTCATCCTGGAGTAACAACTTGGTAAAACAACTTGGCTGACTGTACGCTCTGCTGTATACACTGGTATTTTAGGAGTTGTTTTCGAAACTCCAAAGGCTTTATGGACCGAGTCAAACATCACAAGAGCTATCTCCAACATTTTCTTGGTAGTTCACAATGGATATCTCAATCATCATCAAACCTCCCGCGAGATTCTAGGCACAAGATGGGGAATTTCATTTACTTTGTTGTTTCCGTTATTTTCCTTTGTATTTAAATTGGCATAACATCACATGTACACACACAGTCACCATTAATAATGCTTATTGTATTCACATTCACACTCCGATCACCATACTAATAAAATTCCACCGTTCCGAGGTTTTATGCCGGCGAACAAGTTGTTCAAGGGTTTTTCTCGTTAAATCCTTTGTCTTTACGTCTTGAATTTGGATTATCATATTCCATCGTGCCCAATTCACATCTTTGAAGTTGAATTGCTTAAATTTGACCAAAACATGTATCACTACTGCACCATCCTAAAATTACTATTATTAGTGTTTTGGACAATTTTCAACAAGTAAATTTATCTATCAAGGATGTTGGGCATAAATGGAATATAATTCTCAAGGCAAGATGAACACGAGGATATAACGAGGAAAACCTTTAAACAATCGTTCGCCGGAAAAAACCTCGGGAGGCTTTAGGAAAAGCCTACCTTAACCAAAAATAATATTATTGAGTTTAGTGATTTTGGGTACAAAGTGGAGTAAGGAGTGTAAAGTAAAGTGTAATGTGTATACAGGTGCTTTTCTAAGGACTATTTATATACAAATGATACAACCGATACAACAACATAAATGTGATCCCTTCTGTCTCGCCTAGAATCACGCTTCTCGTTGATGATGGGCAACCGTTACTCCTTGGTTGATAATATGGTGATTATGGCATCATTTGACCGAGTCTCAAATGGTCAGGAGGATAGATTATTTATCCATAACTTTGTTCCTGAAAAATAGGAAGTATACAACAAACAATTTAAGGCGTTAGTCCAAGATGTAATTCAAGACGTTACCTCAAGATGGATAATCAAGACGTGAAGCATGCTGAGTGAATATTTTCACCCTAAACAATTAGCAACAATTCTTATTAATTAAAGTGTCTACAAAATTATATATTAACAAAAATAATAATTGGTAATATTATTATTAATTTATTAGTATGTAATTGTAAACATACTAATTCTTATTATTAATCAGCTTGAGGCATATATTTTTGATTGGAATTGATCTCCCAAGTGATAACACCGCCGAGGGTTCCAAAATTTCCCCCGCTTTCCTTCCTTCCGATCTAGTTCGCCGCTCTTCCGATCTCGGATGCGGGAGTCTTGGGTCCGCTAGGGGCCATTCTATGGCTCCTTCTTCCGGGAGGTCTCTCTTTTGGGGGCGAGCCGCAAGAAGGCGCTGCTCCTAGTTCGTACATTCCGCCGATGTTTCCTTCAAAGGCGAAATCTTTTGCAGGCCTTTTCAAGGAGGCTGTGCTCTCTACACCTACGATTCCATTTTTCCCCGCCTCTATCCATCATGGTGATCCGGCATTGAAAATCCATAAGGAGGTAATATCTTCTCTTGCTAAACCTTTCAATTTTACTTTGGTCGGCAAGTTTTCAAGGGGTAGACCATCAATGGATGATCTGCGTTTGTGGTTCTCAAAACTTGGCCTTCACTCTGATTCTAAGGTTGGCCATTTAGATAGCAAACATGTCTTGATCCGTTTATCCTATGAAGCTGATTTTAATCGGATGTGGGCGAAGGAGCTGTGGTATATTGGTCGTTTCCCTATGTGGGTGTCTCGCTGGACACCATCATGGCGGCCTGATCAAGATTCCACACTTTTCCCGGTTTGGGTTGGTCTTCCAGGGCTTCCTATACATTTATTTAATAAGATGTGTTTATTCTCGATCGCTAGAATTTTTGGTGTTCCTTTGGCCATTGATCAAGCAACCGCTAACCTATCCAGGCCAAGTATAGCGAAGGTGTTAGTTCAGATTGATCTTCTTAAGAAATTGTCTTCGAGAGTTTTCCTGGAATGTGGAGATGATGGTGGTTTCTATCAAGTCCTTGAATATGATAATATTCCATCCTATTGCAAACATTGCTTTAAGGCTGGACACGCAATCCCCATTTGTCGCTTTGCTAAAACAGGGATCAGAATCAACAACAAAGATGCCGAAAGTCTAAAGGGAAAGGAGGTTGGTGTGGAACAACAAGTACAAATTTTCTAAGAGAAACATTGACCCTAAGTCCATATGGAAGAAGAAAGAACACAATCAAGATGGTCCTAGCAACCTAAATAAGGTGGTAATTCAGGCTTCAAAGCCAACATAAATTCTTGTTGATAATGTGAAAAACAACAATGTGATGATAGAGGTGAATGATAAAGGGTCAGAAATGATGGAAAAGAATTTTCAAGTCCTTGTTGAGACCTCTCCTATTTATGCTGATAAAGTTCAAGAGACTAACGATACTAATGGGTTCCATCTCCAAGGAATGAAGATTTTTGAAGATAAATCAAAGGGGTTGATTGGTTCGCCTAATGATATTGAAGTAGTTACAACTGGGGTTGATTCGGCTGTGGAGGAACATGGTCTTCGGGCTGATGCTCTAGAGTTCTCTCCTGCTAGATTACAGCCAGTTCTGGTGGAGGTTGCACCCTCTTTGGGAAAATCATCATCGGAATTGGATCAATTCAATAGGCTTATTCAGATTGCAAATGGTGAAGGGTCGGGCAACTTGGCTTTTGATCATGATCAAGAGAGGGAATCACCCTTGGTTGATGTTCAGGATGGAATAAACAGTGTCCAATCTGATATTCAATTTAATCAGGATTCGGAGAATTATCATAGGATCATGAGAGAAAGGGTTATTGATAAGGTTCGGGCGATACAAGATGCGCATAGTTTACGTCCCCCTGCAGCTTGTAAGCTGAACCCAAAATACTACAATACTGAGTTTATAAACCCAAAAAACCTAAAAGTAGCTCTTACTCATCGGGAAAAGTGTGATTCTGATCCAGAAAAAGGAGGTCTCTCTGACACATCTCCCACGGCATTTGAAGAAGCTCGTCTTTATGGAGGTATTGTTGGAGGAGCTCATGTTGATCCTTGGGCGCCAAGGGCTGATAGCGAAAATTGGGAAGATTTTTACGATGAAGATGATGGTTTTCAACCAGTAAAAGGAAAACGAGAAAATTCTGCTTCCAAAGCTAAAGCAAAGAAAAACAAGCCTAAGAGGCAATGGAACTACTCAAGGCAGTTTGACTGACCTTTTATTTAATTTTCTTTCATTGCACTTTGTAATTTTTACTTTCATCTTAATAAAATTCTAGGGGGCATTGCCCTTTTCGTTAAAAAAAAAACTAATTCTTATTAATTAAAATGTCTACAAAATTATATATTAGCATGAATAAACAATACTATAATTAAATTAAAAGGGATTAGTAACTTACCTATTGTTTCACCCTAAAAATTTCACTCAGCACGTTCTACATCTTAATCATCCACCTTGAGGTAACGTCTTGATTTACATCTTGAACTAACGACTTGAGATTATTTGTTGTATACTTCCTATTTTTCAGGAACAGAATTATGGATAAATAAATTACTCTTATGACCGTTTTGGACTCGGTCAAATGGCGACATAGCAACCATATCATCAACTAAGGGAGTAACGGCTGTTCATCATCAACTAAGGGCGAGATTCTAGGCGAAATATCAGAGATAACATTCAAGTTGTTTCGGTTACATTTATGTATATATATTATCTCTAGAATGCACATGTATTCACGTTACACACTCTGTTCTATGCTCACACTACACTTTGTACTCAAGAACTACTAAATTTAATAACACTTTTTTGGTTAAGGTAGGCTTTTCCTAAAGCCTCCCGATGTTTTTTCATGCGAACGATTGTTCAAAGGTTTTCCTCGTTACATATTCGTGTTCATCTTGATAGATAAATTTAATTATTGAAATTTGTCCAAAACACCTACTACAAAAAAGACATCGAAATCGAAGAAACTAATTTATAATCGACTACAAATAATCTACTCGAATCCTTGAACACTCGGCAATAAAATTGGTTCCGTAAACGGACATCGGAATCACGAGCTACGATCGGATCTCTCTAATTCACGTTTGCTCTTTCCCTCTCTCTCTCTCTCTCTCTCTCTCTCTCTCTCTCTCTCTCACGCTTCACCTTACTATATTATTCCATGGATAGTAGCTTTCTTAATGCCTAATGAGTAAATGAAATGAACTGAGAATGAGAAAGTCGGCTCAGGCTTGGTGATTGAATAGAAATACACATATTTAGTCAAGCTAAAATCTGGGGAAAAATGCCTTTTTCCGTCACTTATACTTATGGAGAAACGGGGCATCGTTTGTCGCGCAACATACTTAGCCACAACAACTGGATATCACTTTCATCGATATCTGATAAAACGAATGAATATCCAGAATCTTTGGAAAGGATATCCAGAAAAAATATTTGGTTTCTGGATATCCTTTCCAAAGCTTCTGGATATCCATATTCAATGTTCTGGATATCCAGAAGCTTTGGAAATGATATCCAGAAAAAATATTTGGTTTCTGGATATCCTTTCCAAAGCTTCTGGATATCCATTAATGTTCTGGATATCCAGAAGCTTTGAAAAGGATATCCAGAAACTGGCTAAGTATGTCGCGCGACAAACGTTTCCCCGTTTCTCCATACGCGACGGAGAAACGCGTTTCTTCCCAGACCGACTCTTTAGTCAAAGTATATACCAAGGCACAACTAACAAGCATACATAATATCTATTCAAGCATATTTAAATGCAAACACGTCAATATTATATTAATGAAATTAATGCGAAAATCTAGCTTTCAACGTATTGAAATTGAATTCAATCAATGATCATACCAAACGTAAAATCTAGGGAGAAACGCGTTTCTCCATAAGTTATGAAGAAACGGGTTACGGGTATCCAGAACCTTTTGAAAGGATATCCAGAAACTTTTTGTATTGGCCATGACCTTGTCCCATGGTTACTCGGATATCGGTCTCAAAGGTTCCGGATATCTGAATATCCCTTTGAAAGGATATCCAGAAGCTTATGAAAGTGATATCCAGAAACCTTCAAAATGATATCAAGAAACTTTCAAAATGTTTCTGGATATTCATTTGATGGTTTCTGGATATATATTTGAAGGTTTCTGGATATCCAGAAACCTTCAATAAGCAATTTCTGGTCTTGGCCTTGGATTTGGCTTCAAATCTATTTTTTCTGGATATCCGCCCAAAGGCTTCTGGATATCCGTTCCAAAGCTTCTGGATATCCAGAACCCTTTGAAATTGATATCCAGAAATTTTCTTCTGGTTATCAAACGTATAGCTTCTGGCTATTAAAAACGCGTTTCTCCATAGTTATGGAGAAACGCGTTTCTCAGCAGACCTACTCCATACCAAATGAATAGATAGCCTATACTACGCTAAAGAGGTTATATGTTAAAACTAACTAGTATTATATTCGTGCGTTAAACGCACGGTCTAAATTTTTTCAACAAATTACGGATTCAAAATCATAAGAGTTACTATATCTATCTATAAAGAGTAACGTAGAAATCTTTCTTAAACAAATAAATTTATCTAAAATATATAAATGTATTAATAATAGTAAAGTTACAAATTTTGAAAAATTTCCTTATAGACGACATTTGAGGTTTCATCCACAGTCTTTTCCTCTTCATCTACCACTAATATCTTCAATTCGACACGATTGGTTACCCTAGACAAAGCAACATACAACTGACCATGACTAAAAACAGGTCTTTTTAGAAATAGTCCAACATGACTGAGTGACTGACCCTGACTTTTGTTGATTGTCATTGCGTATGATACAACCAACGGAAATTGTCGCCTTTGGAAATTGAATGGTAGACGTAAATCTGATGGAGTTAATGACATTCTCGGGACAAAAACTTTTTCACCAACATTATTGCCGTTCAAAATTTTTGCTTCTACAACATGCTGGCCGAGCCTTGTAATAATTAGTCTTGTTCCGTTGCACAACCCTGCACTATGATCAATGTTTCTCAATAACATCACTGGAACGCCAACTTTAAGACCTACCTAATGATTTGGTAAATCGGAAGACTTTATTGTATTCAAAAACTCTGTTGAATGCATTTCAGCAAAGTGATATGTCCCTTATACAAATTGAATGCATAACATCATGAGTTCACACAGATTAAATTAATTTGATTTTTTAATTATTCTAATTAAAAAATTTCAGTTTTGGTTCGTGAATTAGATATTCATGTATGCTGACAAGATCCATGCTACTAAAGCTCTCAGTAGGGTTGAGGAGACACATCAACATGTTTGTGCAAATCAAGGATCCTTAATATCATGTTATCTACATGAGGATTGTAAGTTCTTTTTATCTTTATGTTATTCTCTCGTTGAAAGTGACTTGATCTACTAATGTTGAAGCAAGTCTTAATTTTGATATGTTTTTTCTGCAAGTCATCCTAAAATTATATATCGTGATATTAAGGCTGCTAACATACTTCTTGATTTCAACTTTGTGGCTCAAGTAAGTTCTTTTGATGTCCATAGATTTAGCTTTTCCATTATTACTACATTTGACCTTTCTTTATGGTTAGATCTTTGGCTGTTCTAATTATATTTTTTAATATTAAAAATAATTTAACAAAATAATATAAATAACTAAGCACTCATAAGCATCAATAGTTTTAAAACAAAAACAGAATAGTCATAAAATGAGCCTTAAACACCAAATCAAAAAACAATTGTTCCTGGAATTTATATTCCAGCTTAAAAAACTAATCATTCATAAGCATCAATAGTTTTAAAACAAAAGCAGAAAATAAAATGGGTCTTAAACACCCAATCAAAATTAGTTCTTCTCTATCTTGACTGCCTTGAAACTTTTGGGCTGAATTTTCGTTGAAGATCCACCATCCTCCACCATAGTGCTTGTCGCAGTGTCATCCATAAACCCTAATCGTCGTTTGGTTCCACCACTGTTTGGAGTCTTGTCTTCGTTATCATTCACAAAATCATCTATCTACATTATGCAAATATGTTTCTTTAAATTCAGGTAAATTAAAATATTTACTGTATTATTTAAAATGTATATAATAAGAACGAAGTACCTCAATCACTTCAATGCCAGCTTCCTTTAAAGCCTTCAACACATCATCTCTCTAATCATTTAAAAAATGGATTAGAATTTTTTTTCATTTATCAAGGGAATTGATAAAAACAGTTCATAAATTACCTTGCAAGCCAAGATGCTTGTTTTTGTGTACTTTTCAACTATCTTTTTGTCATCACAAACCAATCCAACTTAGTAAGTGGTATCTTTACCACTTAGGTTTTCAGGCTTTATCTTAACCTTAAAAATTGCTGTCCTTCCAACCAAGGCTGTTATCTCATCAGGTATAAATTTGTGACCAACTCCATTACTTGAAACCTGAAGAAAAAAAAAATCAGTCAGTTTAAACTATTAAAAATGTAAAAGATAATTAATATTGTTTTTTTACTCTAATATACCTTTAAATACTTTTCCTTCAACTGCAATGCTGTTTTACCAATCATGGGTTCACATGCGCCATCCCACAACATGAAAGTAGCACTCTCACTCTCATTTTCGGAAATAATGGAAACTTTCACTTTATACCTTGGGGTAGGATTAGAATCAACTTTTTTGCATTCATTACATTTAAATCTCATAGGATCACTTGTCAACTTACACCTACACCTCTGACAACTTAGAAAACTCCAGCTCCCATTTGATATGACTTCAGAAATTTGACCGACAATCCAATAGTATCCTTCCTACATTTAATTTATGTGTTTATTAGAACTATTCTTAGGAAGTTGTATGTATACATTTAAGTTTATGATTTTATTCTACATTACCTGTAGACTTTAGGTCAGCCACACACTTCATATCAATATTACCATTTTCCAAGTCAGCCAGAACAATTGTTGGTTATGGAAGATAGCTCATTAATTCGTTGAGATGAGCTTGAATCTTCAAGAAATAACCTATTTTATTAACATATACACCGTCAATATAGAAGCCAGATTTCTCTATTATAAATAATCTTTGGAAAATAAAAACAAACAAAAGTACCTTTTAAGCTCATAAATTCAGGAATCAAGCCATGAACATGTATCTTAGTTCCAAAAGTAGGCATTAGTCAATGAAACCTTTCCTGTATGTATGCAAATAAATTTACATTCATTATTGTTTACATATTTAAGTTTATTTATGTATTTACTCATATAAATAAATTGTTCATACTGCCATAATTCTTTGATTTCACACATTGAAGGAGAACAATGAGAGGGCAATCACCGGCAGTCTCAATATAGGTTAACATCTCTGCCACATAATTTTCCCATAACGTGCAGGACAATTTGTTCTTGCTGCATTTCAGTAAGTATTTATTTTTTCTTTTATTTTGTGAATTAGATTGAAAAAAACAAAATATAATTTAAAAATTAAAACTTTTTTGTACAGAATATTATTAAACTGCTGTTTCCTTGCTATAAGTTTATGAAACATAGAAAGTGGAGGGTCTTTTTATGTTTCATTTGACGGGGGCTAAAAATATTGATGCCAAAGCACTATCACAATTCACACTTTGACTCAATGCTAACACCATGAAACAGATTTCTTATAAAGTACAACATAGGACTTCATTTCTAATCAGATTGAGTTGTTTGGGTTGTATAGAATATTATTAAACAATATAGATTTAAATCTGGACATAATTAAGTATTAAATCGGAAGATATACCTAATGTCTTCTAGTTCAATCTCCACAAGTTTTCCCTCGCAATGGTACTTTAGTGGTCCTTTTCCCACAACCCTATCAAGTACATCTGCAGAAATGTACATAAAATTTAATATATTAGTTATCAGATATCAAAAACAATAAAAAAAATAGTTGAGTCATACCTATCAACTCTGAAGTTGCAACATTTTCAATAGAAGAAATTTCTGAAAATGGCTTTGGTTTGAATATTTTGTTAAACACCAGACTCGGGTCACCGATGTTGATGATGTTAGTTGTATTCATGAAGTACAGCTTGTATTGATTTGATGTTACTTTAAATTTTGAACGGTTATCAACAACACTAACATTAGAGAGCACATAAGCACCATGCTCTTGTAATTGGATGGCAAACTTTTGAATAAAAGCTTTGGGCATAGTAGCTTGAATTCTATCACCCTATACAAAAGCAAAAAAAAAAAAATTGTAAGAAAAATAAACGAAATAGAAACAAAGAAACTGTTGTGTTTGAAATAAAAGAGCTAAAATATATTTTGTTACCTCTAAGTCAACCAGGATGAATTCAAAACTTGGTGGCAAGCCTTTGTCATTTTCAGCTGTGATTTCATATTTTCGCGCCACCATTACCTTCATGGACCAATTAGATCGTCCTTTTTGGAGATCACGAAAAAGGCTGGAGGTTATTGTCATTTGTTTGAATGCTAGAGAGGTATATTGTATTTTGTTTCTAATGGCTGATTTATTTTATGTGGCAAGAACCATACAACTAAGAGCACAACTATTTTTATACTCTATGCAACAATCTGTTCATATACTTGACCTTTCATATTTCTTATTTAATTTGAAATAGTTTATTTAAGGATAAATTTCAATGTAACTGGAATTTATTATTTAATATTTTTTTTTATTATTTCTGATAGAAAAGGATTTTAAATACATCTTATGTACAACAATTATTAATCTGGGAAAAGGAAAACATTGTGTAATTATGAAAGCTGTAGATTTATTTTGAAATCTGTATATTCATTTTGAAAGCTGCAATATCTATTTAAGTCTATCAACAATCTTAATTAACTTAATAGCAAGCTTTCACACTTAACGATACAAAATAAAGGCTTGGTGAATTATTTAATAGGGGTAATTTCGGGTAATCACTTGAATAGATGGGTGTATTTGATGGCTGAGCTTAGGATTGAATGAATCTGTTCTCTTTTTTGTCTTGGTTTAAGTTTCGGCGCCAAAATAGTGGGTTTGTTGTTTGCACTTCAGCCTTTATATAGTTATAGATAGATTGAGTCAAAATTAATTTGATACGAGAGGAGTAATCCAAAATCATTATTATATATTTATATATTGAGTACAAGGCTTGTTTATCCTCATGTGGGATAAGTGTTTCGAGCATTACACATTTTTCTTTACACTTAACATGGCGTCTATTATGAATCCATTTATTGTTTACCACTTTCGATCTGAAGTGTTGTTAAATATTCGCATGCACATTGAAGAAAGAAGAAGAAAAGGCGGAAGATAGAACAACGTCTAATTAAATGATAATGCATGCCTCTATCAATCTCAGTGCATGCATTTATTTCATATTCATTCAGTAATACACGGCAAATTCTAAATACAGGGAGTTTTAAATACAGGGATCCCAGGAAATTACTAATTTGCCCCTTTATATACCTAATTTCCCCTCCCTCCTTTCATTCAAACGCACACTCTCTCTCTCTCAGACTCTCCCTCTTCTCTGTGAACGAACGAGAGAAAAAGGCGATTTCAATCCCGGCGTCCCAACCCACTCTCTCTCGTACTCGCAACAACGAAAAAGGAAAAATCGATAATGGTGAGAGTAAAAATCCCGGCCCCAACCCCGCTCGCACCGGGAGCCGACGCTGCTACCGCCAAAGTAATCGTCGCCGGAGCGTCCTCTTCGACCGTGCCCGTAAAGAAGGTAAACTTAAACCTAATTTAATGGGACATCTCGAGCGAAACCACTCGAGATGCATCTCGAGTGGGTTTATACGAGATGTCTCGTATAAACCCACTGAGATGCATCTCGAGTGGTTTCACTCGAGATGTCATCCCACTGTTGTTGTTGATTTGTGTTAGATTGTTTAAAATTGAATCCAAGTTTTGGCATAAACCGGGTAGCAAATGAACTGGGTTTTAATGGGACATCTCGAGTGAAACCACTCGAGATGCATCTCGAGTGGGTTTATACGAGATGTCTCGTATTAACCCACTCGAGATGCATCTCGAGTGGTTTCACACGAGATGTCTCTAATGTATTGTCTCTCTTATTTGTGTTTTTTGTAGGCACGTGAACCTATGACCGTTTCGGCTAGAAAGAGGAAGGCCGATAAGCGTTTGGAGAGAGAAGAAAACCTGAGGAAGGCCCTAAGCACGAGGGAGCCACACTGATGATGAGCAGGAGGAGGAGGCAGCGGTCGATAGGGATAGTGGGGAGGAGGAGGAGGATAGTTCGATGGGGAGGAGGAGGAGGATAGTTCTGATGGGGAGGAGGAGGGTGATAGTTCTGGTGGTGGAGGTGGAGGGGGAGGTGGAGGTGGAGATGGAGAGGATGATGATGATGATGGTGGAGGTGGAGGTGAGGAGGAGGTGGAGGAGGAGCAGGAGGAGGAGGAGGATATAGTAGAGCCTCCTAGACCACTGAGACATGGGAGGAGGCGGGGTCAGGTTGTGGCTGTCGGGCGGGGACGGGGGAGGAGGCAGGGTGTGGAGGGGCGACCATCATGGCAACTGAGAGGGACCCCGGTGGTGGCCTGCAGGATGTTTCCTTGCTATATACGGGTTCGGTGATCACCGAGCCGGACAGATTTGGAGTGACTCCATTAGTGAGTCATTAGTGACTTTCCAGACGAGACTGACGCATCTGGATAGGTAAGCTACTAATTAATGTGATATGTTTAAAATCTTGAAGTCATTTATACCACACACACACCGTAAATATTCCTTTACTTATCCCATGCTGCTTTTCTCGAGAATTGATTATATTTTTGTTTCGAATCAACAGTTCGACCGTGATGCGCATCCGGCCGCCGATAGAGCCCGGGCCGGCCCTCGTGGATGCGCCGGGCCTCCAAGCAGCCTGCACGGTGCGGTCATTCGTAGGCCGAACCATGCGCCGCTATTACGGCATTTTTGGAACGGTGGTCTCCTGAGACTAACTCGTTCCATATGCCTTGGGGGGAGATGACGATCACGCTGCATGACGTCTTTCATATCCTAGGTATGTTGTTGTTATATACTACACTCCGTCCCGCACGACTTAGGATTTTGGTCAACTTGAGTTCACTTTGACCGAGTAATTTAAACAAAAATAATTATCCAAATAAAATTCTAAAAATTGTTATTGTATCAAGCCTATATGAACCGCCTACATTCATGTCGCATTACTGTTTATTTTTATAAATTCATCTCTTGTACCGAAATGTTTATGTTCATTTTCATTTTATGTGTATCACCCGTGTAGGCCGAATTGCTCGGTATCCGGACCTGGCTCGACCTATCCGGCATCCGTAGCCACCTCCGCTGATCGGCACCGGGTACTCATTGAGGAGGTCGAGCGCCTATTTACTCGGGCCAGAGAGGGGGCATGACAGATGCCCAGCGTGCGTCCGCGTATATCCTGCACCTATTGGGTTGCACGATGTTCGTGGACAAGAGCGGGGATAAGGTGCCCTCAGCCTACCTTCCCCTTTGCATGGATCTAGACAGCCTCCCCACTCTCTCCTGGGGATCAGCCACTTTGGCATATATGTACCGAGAGTTGGGGAAGGCGTCCAGATCCGGATGCAAGCAGATGGGCGGTTGTGCGGCTCTCCTAGAGGTACATCTTACTCCATTCACTTTCTTTTTACTGTCTACTCCCCCCCCCACCTCTGTTATTAAATGTTGCATTTGAGTAGTTTTTAATACTTTTTTACATACATATCGTGCCCTGGATATACGAGTACTTTCCGGGTTTTCGGCGAGTTACCGACCCTGGGCAAAGTAGGGCAGCCGAGAGCCCGTAGATGGTCTCGTGATGATTCTACCGGGAGGTCGTTCGATCATCTTGTGCAAGATCGCCGCATTCTCGATGTGATGGGGGCCGACAGGTGAGTTATTCATATTAAAACCGTTATACGTTTTTGTGTCCTTCCTTCCGATATTATGTTGACTTTGCCTAACAATGTCTACTCACAAAGTTATTTGGACTCCTTATGGGACCGGGTCTGACACGATACGCCTCGTTTCATACTACAGGGGTGTTATACGCTTCGTGACATCACCGAGGCGTATATGGCCGATCGTGTGACCAGCAGCTTCGGGTACAAAGCAGAGGATCCCTGCATCGCCCCCATAGCGAGCGAGATATGCGTTTTGGCAAAGGGTCGAAGGGGTATCGAAGCATTATGGTGGTGACATAGATCGACTTGGGCAGATTGGGTTGAGTTTGGCATGGCGGAGTTCAGTGGCCGATACCCGTTGGGGGCCACTATTTACAGGAGATCATCCCGCGCCTGCTCCTCACGTGACTCCGGATTATATGGCTTGGTTTCAAAGAGGAGTCATATTCGGATAGCTAATCCGATACACGATCCCCCTAAGTGACATTCCACCTCCCCCACCTCCCCAAGCCGATGTTCCACCGCAGCCCTTATGGTTGCAGAGGCACGAGCTAGGCTACCGCTATCGCCGACGGATGAGAGGTTCCTGCAGGACGGCAGAGCTACTCTTAGAGAGATCTACGAGATGTTAGGAGGTCCCACTTAGGATTTATTTGTTTGCTTCAGTTTGAACTTGTAGTGGACACCTTTTAGATTGTTTTAGTTTTGTTGTTGATGTCAGTGTTGTAACTCCACTTCCTTTAATATTTTGACCAATGTCATAAGCATGAAAAAGTCTTAAAATGTCATCTAGATCTTAGAAAAAATTTAAAAAAAAATAAAAACCTATACGTGTACCACTTTCAGATGCTCGGGACATATTCCTTAAAACCCTAAAAAATGGGACATTTTTGTAACTCCACTTCCTTTAATATTTTGACCAATGTCATAAGCATGAAAAAGTCTTAAAATGTCATCTAGATCTTAGAAAAAATTTAAAAAAATAAAAAACCTATACGTGTACCACTTTCAGTATGCTCGACATATTCCTTAAAACCCTAAAAAATGGGACATTTTTGTAACTCCACTTCCTTTAATATTTTGACCAATGTCATAAGCATGAAAAAGTCTTAAAATGTCATCTAGATCTTAGAAAAAATTTAAAAAAAAAATAAAAAACCTATACGTGTACCACTTTCAGCATGCTCGACATATTCCTTAAAACCCTAAAAAATGGGACATTTTTGTAACTCCACTTCCTTTAATATTTTGACCAATGTCATAAGCATGAAAAAGTCTTAAAATGTCATCTAGATCTTAGAAAAATTTAAAAAAATAAAAACCTATACGTGTACCACTTTCGATGCTCTGGACATATTCCTTAAAACCCTAAAAAATGGGACATTTTTGTAACTCCACTTCCTTTAATATTTTGACCAATGTCATAAGCATGAAAAAGTCTTAAAATGTCATCTAGATCTTAGAAAAAATTTAAAAAAAAATAAAAACCTATACGTGTACCACTTTCGCATGCTCGGACATATTCCTTAAAACCCTAAAAAAATGGGACATTTTTGTAACTCCACTTCCTTTAATATTTTGACCAATGTCATAAGCATGAAAAAGTCTTAAAATGTCATCTAGATCTTAGAAAAATTTAAAAAAAATAAAAACCTATACGTGTACCACTTTCGCATGCTCGACATATTCCTTAAAACCCTAAAAAATGGGACATTTTTGTAACTCCACTTCCTTTAATATTTTGACCAATGTCATAAGCATGAAAAAGTCTTAAAATGTCATCTAGATCTTAGAAAAAATTTAAAAAAAAATAAAAAACCTATACGTGTACCACTTTCGCATGCTCGGGACATATTCCTTAAAACCCTAAAAAATGGGACATTTTTGTAACTCCACTTCCTTTAATATTTTGACCAATGTCATAAGCATGAAAAAGTCTTAAAATGTCATCTAGATCTTAGAAAAATTTAAAAAAAAATAAAAAACCTATACGTGTACCACTTTCAGATGCTCGGGACATATTCCTTAAAACCCTAAAAAATGGGACATTTTTGTAACTCCACTTCCTTTAATATTTTGACCAATGTCATAAGCATGAAAAGTCTTAAAATGTCATCTAGATCTTAGAAAAAAATTTAAAAAAATAAAAACCTATACGTGTACCACTTTCGCATGCTCGGGACATATTCCTTAAAACCCTAAAAAATGGGACATTTTTGTAACTCCACTTCCTTTAATATTTTGACCAATGTCATAAGCATGAAAAAGTCTTAAAATGTCATCTAGATCTTAGAAAAAATTTAAAAAAAAATAAAAAACCTATACGTGTACCACTTTCAGATGCTCGGGACATATTCCTTAAAACCCTAAAAAATGGGACATTTTTGTAACTCCACTTCCTTGTTACACAGAGGTGCGTGATCACCAAGAGCTTTATGAGAGAGTTCTATCTTGGATACCGGTATCGGAGCTGTTACGTAAGCTTGCTTGTTATGAACCGTGGGCGCCCGACTATTATTGGATGACGCCTCCCGCAGGTCAAGCACATCATTGCCACGAGGTATAACGTGGCGTTTATTTCGTACGGATCTAGCGGTGGCAACTTATGCCTTCCGTGACCGTGACGCGCGGGAGTACAACCACCGACGGACACGGCTTGGCTGGGACAAGTCCCCACCCATTTTATAGCGGTATGATACTTTACTTTATCATCTATATTATATTAGTTATATTTTGTTGTCCTACTTATAGTCGTTATATTTGATGGCCTTGTATTTAATCGTTAATGCTTTTGCAGCCTTCACATGTTAGGCAATGATTACCCCATTCCACCAACACCGCTCCTCGAGGTCCCAATGTGATCCAAGCGCAAGGCAACCGCACCTCCCATACCAAGATAGGACATCGCAGTACGCCGACTATATGAGGAGGACAAATATGCAAGAAGACAAAGATTACATTTGGGATAGTATATGTGTTATGGTTTTTTATTTATCCACTTTGTATGAATGTTTGAATTAATTGCTTTCGCTTTCGTAAACACTTTCATTTCGTAAACAATTTGGCGATACTATACGTGTAATGGTATATTCATCCCTCCCATGGTTTTTGTGGAGATGTCCTATCACATTCACAATCAAATTTTATTCCAAGTTCGCCCTTGTTAGCTTTTCCCGTTGCCGAAGTGAAACATTATCCCATCTTGTTTTTTTTTAAACCGTATAGGACATCTCGGTAAATACTTTCGAGATGCATCTCGAGTGAGTTTACTCGAGATGTGTCTCGTGTAATATTACTCGAGATGTGTCTCTGAGTGGATATACCCGAGATACATGCTGGATCCCGGAAACCGACGATACTACTCGTATTTGTATTTTGTGTGGTTCCTACCCGGACATCACGTGATGAATTAACTACATCACAAACATTTCAAACTGGCCGAGCTTTTCCTGCAAGGCCGAAGTGAAACATTAGCCTCTCGATGCATATCTCGTGTTGTTTACCCGAGATGTCCTCTTGTATCTCGGGTAGACTTACACGACATAAATCTCGTGTAAATGTACCCGAGATATGTCGTGTAAGTCTACCCGAGATGTAAGAGGACATCTCGGGTAGACTTACACGCGAAGGGCAGGGGCAGCGATGGAATAAATTAGATCCCTGTATTTAAGATCCCTGTATATAAATATATCCGTAATACACATACATATATATATATATATATATATATATATATATATATATATATATATATATATATATATATATATATATATATATGGAGAGAGAGAGAGAGAGAGAGAGATCAGTAGCTAGTAATAGTGTACTGATCAATCATGGATATGATTCGAGTTCCTCCAATATCACAGTCAAGTCCTCCTCCTGGTCGTGCTTGGAATGACAAGGGTAAGTCAAATGTTGTTCAAATTTTCATTTCATATTCAGAATACTATATTACCTCTATCCAGTTTCTATATGCGGACGACGATGGAAAGATGCTTCTTTCTGATGTTCATGGAGAAGTCACAAGCTCAAAATACAGTGTGGTGAGAATTTAACCTGTTTTCATTTCTCAGAAATATTAATTCACCCTTTTTATTCTTGGTCATTATTTATAATATATTTCACACCCTTCAAAAAATATAATAATATACTACTGACTAAGAGTAACTCCAATGGTGATTTATTAGAGACATTATTTTGTATAGTAAATTGTAAATTGATAAACCTTACCTTTGTACAATTTGGTTTAGATGAAACCTCAGACTTTTGACTTTAGATGATCCTTGTTCTATGGATATCAAAATCAAATTTTGATTCCTATGAAGCAATATTTACATAGTATAAAAAAACCACTTTCAAACCATAGGTTTTTTTTTATAATTATTAACTTTATCAATATTTTTTACCTGATAAATAATTTCAAATTATAATTATTATTTTAATTAATAATTTTAATTAAATAATAATAATTTAAATAATTATAGAACCCCAAATAAATTATAAATATTTTTGAATTATTTATTTTACAAATAATACTTTTAACATGATAAATAATTTTGCATTATGTTTAACAATTCCGTAAAGCTCTAATAATGGTACTAATTTATATCTAATTTTGGTACCCAATGTTTTCCGATATGTTTTCCTTATCGGAGATGCTAGTATTTCAATATAGATATCAAAATTTGTAGCGGATATAAAGCATAGTGGATAAAACTAAGCTTATTAATTTTCTTCGGAATTTTCTAGTGTTTTGATTTACCAACACAGAAATATGGATGGACAGGTTACGCTTGATTATCCAGCGGAGTTCCTTACTAGTGTAAGTGGTAAGTTTACCTTTCGTAACCAGTATAACAAAGTTTTAGGAGCAATTACGTTTGGCACAAACAAAGGTAAGTATGGACCATTTGGGGCGAAATCTGGGAAGCTGGTCACCCATGCTGGTGAGTTTGAGTATCAATTTGGAGGGCTGCTGTCTACGTTTGGTGGGTTTCATGGCTTGGTTTCTAGTGATTGTAAGTCTGTGGAGTACATTGGAGTCTATATCAAGAAGATTGCCGCTGTCCAGAAAGTGAAGAAGGAGAATTTAGGTTTAAGAATTTAAGGTTGTTGTTGTAATATAACAACATGGGGGTTTGTTTTGATCTGGTTTTGCTATGTGTTAAACTTGCTAATGTTTTTCGGTTATTGGAAAATTGAGTGGTTTTGATATGTGCGTAACTTGACTTAATTTTCTTGGCTTCATGCTCAAATCTAAGGGAAATAATAAAGTTCCATTTTTTTTTTTTCAAAATTTGGTTTAGAAAATGAAGTTTCAAGATTTTATTGATAAATCCAATAAAATATGGTCACCTCTTTTTGTATCCATCATTTTGTCGACTTCTTTTGTGCATCTAGCATTGACCTTTTAAAATTTATCGGGCTAACATTCACAAAATATAATACTCTCTATGTCCTAAAATATTTTTAGTTCTATAATTTTTATACATATCAAGAAACTAAGAAAAACAATCAATATGTTTCAAATGGACTCAATTACCTTTTAAATTTTTTAAGTAGGCAAAGTATGTCAATGTTTTACGGTGAATTTTATCTGCAAGACACCAAATGTGTAAGGCACTTTGAAATGACCACAATGCCCTTGTATATATAACAAAAAAAAAATCACAATTTCATTTCAAAGCACAAGAACGTCGGTCTCTCTCCTCCCCATCTCCATTTCCGACGTACCCAACGCCAACCACCGTTTCTTCGCCGGAAAACTCAATTCTTCTACAATGGTTCGGATGAAAATTCCCAATGTCGCCAAGTCTACCACTGGGACCTCGTCTACCGCCGCTGTCTTCGCCGGAAAACAGATAATTTACCCAAATTTGAATTTGAAGCCCTAATAGATTTAATGCCTAAAATTGGATGTTACAATGCGTAATTGTAGTATAAATTTGAGTCGAAAATTGTTGTAACATCAATTTACAACCTAGCTTTCAATTTCAATGTCAATTTCAAAGGATACGTAACTGGGTTTGCAAAAAAATTGCATCGGTGGGGTGTTTCGTGTGTTTATACACGAAATGTTGAATGACATTTCGTGTAAAATCATACGAAATACTCCCTCCGTCCCGCCGATTACTTCACCCTTTGGCTCCGGCACGCAAATTAAGAAAGTGGGTGGGAAGAAAAATGTTGTGAGTGTAATTTGAAAATAGGAGAGAGAATGAGTGGAGGGAATAGTAAATTATAATGGTGTTGTGAGTATTAAAATAATGTAGGAGAGAGAATGAGTGGAGGGAATAGTAAAGATTCCTTTGCCAAAAAAGGAAAGGTGAAGCTTTCAATGGGACGCCCAAAATGGCAAAAAGTGAAGTTATCAGCGGGACGGAGGGAGTATTTCTTAACATTTCGTGTATATTCATACGAAATCTAAAGGAAAATTTCTCCTGTGGATTTCGTGTGAATATACACGAAATGTTGAGAACCATTTCGTATCATTTCACACGAAATGTTATTCAACATTTCGTGTGAATCTACACGAAATAACTCAATACATTTCATGTATTTTTATACGAAACATATCTGACAACGTTGTGTATAATCACACGAAACGTCTGCGTACGGGAGGGACAATTTTGTCCATTTTCCGTGCCTTGCAAATAAGGTGCCTTGCAAATAACCACGCCCATGTTTTACTCTGAAACAATGTCATTTTAGCATAAACAAACATATTAAGGAACATGGTAAAAATACTACTATATTACTCTTAATACTCCTATTTAATGTTAATGAAAGTTAATTGCTAAAGAATACTAAGGGGCGTTTGGTTGGTGGTAATTGACCATTTCGGGGCGGAATGGAATGGTCAATTCCGTTGACTTCATTCCTTAGCCCCGTTTGATTCGTTGGAATGAAAATTTTTCCATTCCCTACGGAATGAATTTTCATTCCTTAGAATGAATTTTCATTCCTTTCAATTTTGGAAGGAATGATGAATTCCTTTGGCAATGGAATTTTTTTTTTACCAAAATACCCCCAAACCCAAATCACCCCTACCCCCCCACCCCCACCCCACGAATTTTTTTTCCCTGCCTACCCCTCCATTCAGCCCTGCCCTACCCCCACCCAACCACCCCACCCCCACAAAAAAAAAAAAAAAATTCCCTACCTACCCCCTCCCCCATCCAACCCTGCCATACCCCCACCCCCACCTCCCACGAATTTTTATTTTTTTCCCCTACCTACCCCCTCCCCCCATCCAGCCCTGCCCTACCCCCCACCCCCCCCACGAATTTTTTTTTTTTACTCATTTTGCATATCCCCTATCTACCCCCCCCCTCAAAAAAAAATATTTTTTTTAAAAAAAAAGGTAAATTGGACATTTTATATGCTTTCATTCCATTCCTATAATTTGTATTTTCAAACCAAACATGATTTGCTAAGAAATTGAATGACAATTTTATTCCATTTCGTGCCAACCAAACGGAGGGGTTTGACCATTTTTTTTCATTCCAATTCCTTAAGGAATTCAATTCCATTGACTCAATTCCTTCACCGTTTGGTTCGGTGGAAAAAAAAATTCGTGGGGGTGGGGCGGGGGGGGTCAGCGATATGGCAGGGCTGGATGGGGGGAGGGGTAGGTAGGGGAATTTTTTTTTGTGGGGGTGGGGGGGTAGGGGTGGTTTGGGTTTGGGTTTGAGGGTATTTTGGTCAATTTTTTTTCCATTGCCAAAGGAATTCATCATTCCTTCCAAAATTGGAAGGAATGAAAATTCATTCCGTAGGGAAAGGAAAAATTTTCATTCCAACGAACCAAACGGGGCTAAGGAATGAAGTCAACGGAATTGACCATTCCATTCCGCCCCGGAATGGTCAATTACCGCCAACCAAACGCCCCCTAAAGGTCAAGCGAATAAAAGTTAGAAATAAATTTGAAAAAGAGGGCGAAAGTGGAAAAATTGGAAAATGAGAGGGCAAAAGTGAAAAAATTGGAGTACTATTGAAACGAGGATTGTGGCAGCACAACCTTTTCCACTACAATACTGCATTAATTTGCAAAAAAAATATTTTTTGGTCGCTTAAAAATAATTAGTAAAGTCCTAAAAAGAAAATGTATGTGACTCACTTGTCATATTCACAACAATTACAAACTTACTTCATTTTCTCTTTCCTATCCAACCATCTACTCTCACAATTCATCACCTTAATTTTTCACCTTTACTCTTAATTCTTGTGTGAACCATTTTGAAAGTTTCGTGTAGCTAGGAAGCTTAAAACAACTCAATAGTTCACGGATGTGAATACAGATGTGTCTCACAACTGTTCACACATCCACCAATAACGCAGCGGAATAAAACAATAACACAAGGGTTATATACGCTCACTGATCTTGAGATCAGCAAACTAGGCTTACGCCCAAAAACTATTCACTATTAAAACTTTTGTTGCATACAAAAATACGAATAAGTGAAAACTAAAAGACGAAAATACTAAACAAGTTCTTACCACCTTTCTATGATAAGAATAGTCTCCCTTTCCCAAGTAGATCCTATTCTAACCCGTAAGTAAAACAGAACTTTGAATAAAACTAGATGTGAGTTCGGATGTATGTCACAACCTTCACTCACAACCTAAAGTTACAATATGAAAACGTGAAGAACAAAGAGTATTGTCTCTCAGAATAAATCTATCAAGCCGTGACTTCTCTTGTGTTGATCCCTTGTATTTATAGGCACCATTGAGAAGATCTTCACGAATCCAAACTCTTCCATATGTGAGATTCCAATTCCTACAAGGAAACATAAAGCACACTCACAAAGAAAGAGATTGTTAGTAGGTTAGTCCTAATATAAAACTATGTACATAAATAAAAGATATTTACTTTATTTACAAACTCCTAGTCAAAGTATGATACTTATGAAACTTCATGAAAGTATAAAATCAACTTACCAAAAATTCCTTCTTTGATTCGAAATAGGAAACAACTTATTTTCTAAACTAAAGTCCTTTTCACAATAGGACAATATAAATCTTTCCATGAAAGTCCCAAAATCAACTTACCTTTTTGATATTGATTCGAAATTAAGGAAACACTTTGTTCCCTAAAAAGCACACGCTTTCAATCTCCCCCTATTTTGGACTTTCTGGTCAAAACCAAAGATTTATGATGATCACATTATGACCAATATTTTCAGACATGAAAACTCCTCCTGAATGGATGTGTGTGCAGATGTGTCAACACATCCACACAAAACTGCATAGAACAAGTTAGTACTAAAAATTGCGCTCAACAAATGTAAACTAAAGTAACCATTCAAAGAAATGTATTTAGGGATTACAGATCAAGACTAAAACTAACAAAATAACTAAAACAAATATTAAAAGCAATTAAAAATATTAAAAAAAAAATATTAAAAGCAAACAAACCTGTTGATGTTTCATTCACCAGTAAGAACAAACATTAAAACTCCCCCTGAGTTTAAGCATCAACTGAAACATCATCAGCAGCAACAAAGATATCATCAGTATCATTCTCATTCCTTTTCTTCTTCTTCTTCTTCTCTCCCTTTTTGACTAGAAAGTGTAGTCTCCCATTTCTGGAGATCCACCTTCAAATTCTTGGCATGTGTCTGGGAGGTAATCATTTGAGCATTGAGAGCAGCAGCTGTAACAATTTCTGCATCAAAGGCTTCCACGATTGCATCAAAAGAATCTGCAAATGTGTGACAAGATGTGGCCACATCCTGACGCACATCCATAGCTTCAGCTCCATTGATTCTACAGATTGATTAGACAGATAGAGAGAGAGAGAGAGAGAAATATATGGTGCGTGTGTGTGAGATAAAAATTGGGGCAGAGGGGAAATAAGCACAATGAAGGATTAAAGAGATGTGACAGATGAGGCACACAATTAAACATACAACTCCCCCTTTCCAACTGAATTAAGGAATCATTTTCCAAAAAGGTCTCACACAGCCAAAATTTCACAAAGATCCTCCAACGGCTATAACCCTTTGATATTACCACACACCAAATCACGAAAAAAAAATAGAAATTAGAATAAATCAAAAATTTTCCAACGTTTTATGGTAACAAGAATACTTCAGCCATATCCTTTCCACAGAATCCCTTTGAAATTGTCCTTCCTTTTCCAATGAGGATTGATACACACCTTTCTTTTTCATGGGAGATTTTGGAAAACAAAAACATGCTAAATCAAAGAATAAATTAAGAATAAAAATAAATTAACTAGCATATTTACAAAGCATCCTATATGACCTAAAAAATGCAGTATGCCTAGCATGATGCAAACACACAAGTGAAGGAAAGATCTCAGCTCACAGATGTGGCATAGGATGTGAGTCACATTTGGGGACACATTTAGATCACAAAAAGTCAATGAGCAATAATCCAATCGCATTTGACCTCTCCCATTTTTTATTGTGGATAATTGCATTGTGAGTAGCTTTCACTTTTCTTTGATCCCAAAGATAGCCCTTTTTTCCAATGATCTTGTCAAGTTTGATTTCAATATTTTTTATGAGAATCACTTGATCACAATGGTATGGCTTCATACTAAGGGTGAAGCAGCTGTTTCTCACTATTTTTTTTCTTTTATAGCACCCACTGTGAGATATCTAGGAAGGTTATATTAAGTCATCAAAAGATGACAAGAACAGGAAGTGCTCACAATTAAGTGATCAGAACAATGTCAAAGATGAAAACTCACAAGTGACCACACTGAGATATTTCGTGCTAATGCATGATATATATATTTTTTCCAGTTAATCTAATATACAGATGTGTAAGAGGATGTGAGACACATTTGTGCTTACAACCTTAGATATCATACAAACCAAGAGACTTCCTCAAGGAGGAAAATCTCTCCAAATCTAATGCCTTTGTAAATATATAAACCAATTAATTTCCAAATTCCAACAAATTCCGTAGACACACAATTTTTTGTTCTACAAGATCCCTAATGAAATGATGTCTAATATCAATGTGTTTTGTTCTAGAATGTTGGACAGGATTTTTAGATATGTCCAAGGCACTTTTGTTATCAAAAAAAGCAAATAAAATTTTGCTATTCAATCCATAGTCTTTCAGCATTTGATTCATCCACAGTAACATTGTGCAAAAACTTCCAAGGGCAACATATTTAGCCTCAACTATGAACAGGGAGAGATAACTTTTTCTCCTTCTATACCAGGAATCAAGGATGTTACCAAGGTAGGAACATCGAACACAGATGTTTTCATCATCAAAATTGTTTGCCCAATCTAAGTCACAATATACCATTATGTTAGACACAAAGCAATAACAACATACCTTGGAGTATAAGAATGTATGACTCCATAAAGCTTCCAAATAACTGTGATTTACCTTCTCATTCCTTTTGGTTTGCCTTTGATCATGCATTTCACCAACCACTTGAGAAGTGGGGTGATCTTTCTGAATTTTGGACAAAATATCATTTGATCTATCAACAGACCCAACCTGGTCTCTTTCAGAAATAGATTCTCCTTCTGAATCTGAAGAACTATTTTCAGACTCAGTTCTTTTTGTGGATGTGTGTTCAGATGTGTGAACAGTTGTGTTCACATCTGCAGATACATCCTTCTGCACATCTAGACTCACATCTCGCCTTTTTTTCCTTTATAGTGCTTTCCGCATCTCCAAAGACCTATATCGCAGATTTCCACTCCGCTTGATAACCCGAAACATCATCCTTGGCAGTTTTGAGGTTAAAATCAAGTGTATCATCAAATACAACATCAAAAAAACTTAAACAAGACAAATTGTCACAAAACTTGTAACAATTGTCAGATGATCTTAGACCAGTGAGGACACATGTGTTAGACTCATCAAACAATTCACATATCTTCTTATCAAACTTCACATATAAGTCATCATCACATAACTGACTTATGCTAATGAGATTGGTCCTAAGACCTTCCACATGATACACATTGTGCAATTTTGGGATACCTTCAACATCTAGGGTTCCTTTCCCAATAATTTTGCCTTGAGCACCACCACCAAAATTCACCTTTCCCCCACTAATCATCTCATAGTCTACTAGAAAAGCTTGATTCCCAGTCATGTGCCTAGAGCACCCACTATCAAAATACCAAGAACCAGTGACACTACTTTTGAGGAAAGAGTAAACAACATTGCAGGTAGCACTTGGTTTGGCCACCCACTGTTTTTCAACTTTCTTTTTGTGGTGCAGAGGTCTAAGATTACATGGATGTGTGTCCGGATGTGTATACATCTTTTCACACATCTGAGACTGACTAACATACCCAAATTTCTTATCAGACTTTAACTTGTAACAGAAGGGTCTAATGTGCCCAGGAACAAAGCAATAATGACAGATGTAGTGCCTCCTCCTTGGCCTTTTCTCACTCAAAAATGGTTTTTCTCTAAAAATTGATTTTTCCACACTTTTTGAAGTAGAAGCCTCACATCCCTCCTTTACAAAATTTCCTTTTTCAAAGCCCATACCAGTTTTATTAAGTTGACCCATAGAAATAGCTTCATCAAGTTTTATTTTGCTTTTGTTTAACTTGGTAAATGTACTTTCAGCTTTTTCACACTCATCTTTGAATTTTTCAAGCTCAACTTCTTTCTTGGTCACAAGGACTTCAAGTTTGGCAATGGTATCTTTTTGATCATCATTTTCTTTTGAAAGTTTGGTTTCTCATCTTCACAGGTAATCGGTTTATCAGAAAAAACATTATTTACCTTAGCAAGTACCTCAATTTTGTCCATACGCTTCATCCAATCAGTATGCAATTCTTTTTAAGTTGCAAAAATTTCCTCATAGGGAATGTCCCTATCTTCATCTTCTGAATCTCCTTTTACAGAGAAACAGTTGAAGGTCTGCTCGTATGTGAGTTCGGATGTGTACACATCTGTATCCACATCCGTCTCCAGATCAGCTTTAGAAAATGTTTCTTCTTTTGAATCTGCAGTATAAGTATTAAAACAGACAGATGGAGATTCAAATGCAGAGATGTTAGCAAATACTTCATCATCCTCACTATCACTCGAAGCAGCAGTGTAACTAATTCCCCTTTTCTTAAGTGTGTTAGCACACTCATTAGCAAAGTGACCAAAGTCACGACATCTACATTGCACAGAATCAGAGGATTTCTTGTTATCAAAACTTTTCTTCTTGGACCCCTCATCAGAATCATCATCTTGTTTCTCTAAATCCTGAGAGGCTTTTCTAGGAAACTTGTTTCTCCTTTTGTTATTCAAAATAGAATAGAATTTCTTGGTGATTACAACCACATCATCTTCCTCAAGATTAGACTCATTAATTTCAGAGGAAAGGTCAGCTATTTCCTTTGGAATGGCTGCAGAACTTTTAAGGGCAATACTTATTGCCTTGTTCTTTGTTGAGCTTCAAGATTTAGCTCGAACACGCTTAAAATACCAACAATTTTGTCTAAACCTACCGTGTTGGTGTCATTAGTCTCTTCAATGACAAAGAACCTTGATATTAAACCTTTCGTGCAAAGTTCTTAAGATTTTTCTTACTAATCTAGCATTCGAAATTGACTCTCCTAGGCTAGTGCATTCATTGGAGATTTCATGGATCTTAGCAAAGCATAGGAAACTATGTCCTCAGTCTCTTCCATTCGAATAATTTCAAACCTATCCATTAAAATTCTAAGCCTAGTAGCCTTTACACTTGGTGCTCCCTCACATTGAGTTTGCAAAATATCCCAAGCAACTTTAGCAACACTTTCATTAGTGATAAGCTTGTACATATTCCCAGAAATATGGCTGAAAATAGCACCCATTGCTTTCGAATTATAATTGACAGCAAGTATTTCTTCAAGAGTCCATTGCTCTTCAGGTTTTTTTTCGAAAATAGACTCACCAACACCGTATGTGCTTCTTCTCCAAGTAGGAGGTTGCCATGCAACAAGGATACACATCCAAGCCCTTTCATCAATACTTTTGATATAATTTCGTATCTTAGACTTCCAAAGAGAATAATTGGTGCCATCCAATACAGGAGGACTGTTTTGGTGATTTTGGCATTCCATAATGACTACACTTCTGGATCAACACTCAGTAATATATCGAGAGTTGGCTCTGATACCAATTGAAAGTTTCGTGTAGCTAGGAAGCTTAAAACAACTCAACAGTTCATGGATGTAAGTACAGATGTGTCTCACAACTGTCCACACATCCACCAATAACGCAGTGGAATAAAACATTAACACAAGGGTTATATACGCTCACTGATCTTGAGATCAACAAACTAGGCTTACGCCAAAAAATTATTCACTATTAAAACTTTTGTTGCATACAAAAACACGAATAAGTGAAAACTAAAAGACGAAAATACTAAACAAGTTCTTACCACCTTCTATGATAAGAATAGTCTCCCTTTCCCAAGTGAATCCTATTCTAACCCAGAAGTAAAACAGAACTTTGAATAAAAACTAGATGTGAGTTTAAGATGTATGTCACAACCTTCACTCACAACCTAAATTGATAATATGAAAAACGTGAAGAACAAAGAGTATTGTCTCTCAGAATAAATCTCTCAAGCCATGTCTTCTCTTGTGCTGATCCCTTGTATTTATATGCACCATTGAGAAGAACTTCACGAATCCAAACTCTTCCATATGTGAGATTCCAATTCATAC
Organism: Adenophora triphylla var. japonica; assembly: GCA_022495995.1. Classification (NCBI taxonomy): domain Eukaryota; kingdom Viridiplantae; phylum Streptophyta; class Magnoliopsida; order Asterales; family Campanulaceae; genus Adenophora; species Adenophora triphylla. Next base: position 299,995 of record JAFEMH010000291.1, on the reverse strand, counting down.
AAGGAAACATAAAGCACATTTACAAAGAAAGAGATTGTTAGTAGGTTAGTCTTAATATAAAACTATGTACATAAATAAAAGATATTTACTTTATTTACAAACTCCTAGTCAAAGTAGGATACTTATGAAACTTTCCATGAAAGTATAAAATCAACTTACCAAAAATTCCTTCTTTGATTTGAAATAGAAAACAACTTATTTCCTAAACTAAAGTTCTTTTCACAATAGGACAATATAAATCTTTCCATGAAAGTTCCAAAATCAACTTACCTTTTTGATATTGATTCGAAATTAAGGAAACACTTTGTTCCCTAAAAAGCACACGCTTTCACATTTTATGCATATTTTTCTGGAACGGAGGAGGTTCCAACCACTCACCTTACTAGGAAGGTTGATAAATAACTTGGGGGAATTTGGTTTGGAGGGGGTGCTAATCCCTGAGTCAGCCTTATCAGTCTTGACACTAAAGAATTCTGTAACGACCCTAACCATAGGCACTAGTTTTAGTATAATATTATATGCTTTTAATATTATTGTTAATATTATGTGCTCATTTTATATCCTTGACTTTTAATATTAGAATGAAATGATTGGGAAATAAAATAATGTTATAGGGGAAAATATAAAAATAGAAAATAGCTAAAGAAAGGAAATGAGATTAATGTGTGTGGGCAAAGAAAATTAGAATAAAGGGTTTAATTGCACTACCTTAGAATTTAGAGGACCAAATTGTTTATTTTGGGAAGTCTTTGATTGATAAGGGATGGGGGGCCATCCCCATGAAATCCTCCCCTTCCTTGATTCCTTAGTCAAGAAATCCCCATACCCCATACTTTCCCCTACTATTTCCATACTCCCACTACCCTCCTCCATCATCCTCCTCATTTTATCTCTTACCATTTTCCATGGAAAATGGTCATTGTGAAACCCACCTCTTCTCAAGCTCCTACCAAGTTCATTCCTTTTCCATTTTTAAATCCAAGTGTACTTTTGTGATGGGTGCATCTAAGGGAGTTGATCAAGCCAAGAAAAGCTTCATTCCATCTTGTAATTGCTAAAGGTGAGTTATTATGACCTTTCCTTCATTGAATGCTCATGAACTCTTTATGGTTGTTCTTGTTATGATGATAGTTGTTTAAATGTTTTGGAACCCTCTTGAAGTTGGAGAATTGATAAAGGATATGGAATGATGCTCTTGTTCTTAGAAATTGATTTAAGGTGTAAGAAATGGGTGGAGTTAATTTTAGAGAATTAAACTTGAAATGTGTTGGTGAAATGGATTGGAAATCTTGTGGAAATAATCTAGGTTTATATTAGTTTGGGTTTAAAGGATTTAGGATGAGGTTTGTAAAGTTAGGAAATTCTTTTGGTAATCATAAAAGTTAGGAAGATTTAAAAAAAAGGGAGAAGAACCTAGGTAAACAAGGGTTGGAAATTAATCTTGCTGGATAAGGGCCTTGGGCGGTCGCCCAAGTGGTGATGAGCGGCCGCCCATCTAGACAGAAATTGGTATGCTTGGAAATCCCTCTTGGGCGGTCGCCCAAGAGGATATGTGCGGTCGCCCATGAGGGCAGTAACTGGAATTCCTTTGAAACTCCACTTGGGCGGTCGCCCAAGTGGCATGGGCGGTCGCCCATAGCACCAGAACCTTTCCAATCTTCTTTCTTGCTGATTTTTACTAGTAATCACTTGGAATGATCCCTAACCATGATAAGGTAGTAGAATCTAGTCCAACCCGGATATGAGTTATTCCTTTTAACTTAAGTTATAATTAGAACACTTAATGGTACCTTAATTGGGTTTAAATGGAAATACGGAAGCACTCTATCTCCGACTTAGAAATTATTTGGCAGTTTATTAAATGTGACTCCAACTTGGTAGAGTTAACTTGGATCCTTATAGAGATCCTATATTGTTGTATAATGACTAAGTAAGAAGGGTTGATGATATCTCATTATCTTACTTGAGTACATATTCATGGATTGTATTATGCTTAGTGTATTACATAAATGTTGCACTCGGATTATTGGTTGAACATGAGTATATTTTACAATGTGGCTATATTGCTTATTTATGCATAGTGTTTTAAATAAATATTGCACTATGAGATTTGTTGAACATGAGTATATTTTACCATGTGGCTATATTGCTTATCCCGTTTGTGGATTATATTTCAAGTAACTATTATGTACTTGACAATGTGTTAATTAGCTGATATTGGGGGTATAACATAATGCGATCAATTATGGAAGTGTGACCTAATGTGATCGGATTATGTTATATCTGTGACCGTCCCCTTCTGTGGCCACAGGTTAGGGTTATAGCATCTGTAGTGAGCCAAAAGCCTTACAGAGTTGCTACTATCTTATATGGTTCCCTGAAAAACGGGTCTTATAAGATGTGAGTATTGCTTAAGCAGCTCACCTAAGATTGGAGTATTATTATACCCAATGTTGTACGACTATTGTTCAGACGGGAAAAGGTAAACCAAGGTAATGGAAGGTGTTTACAGCTTTTTCAATGTGTTATATGCAACTTGTTATGTGTTGCATCTTATATGGCATATTGCTGCATTCATAATAGCTTGCTGAGATTTATTCTCACCCCTCTCCCTTTAATGTTTTTAGATTTCGAGACAGGCGGACCGGCCAAGTAAGGGCAGTGAGGAGTTTGGAAGTGATAATGTGGGAAGTGTCGGGGTATATATAGGTTGGCATAGAAGTGTATTTTGGTATAATTCATTTACGGAGTTTGTATTTATAAACCTTAATTTTATGTTATGACCGATGTCTTTTTGTAACTAAAACAGTTTCTTACTTTCAAAGTTAGTCAACTATTTCTCCATTGTGGAAAGGTGTAGAGTTATTTTGAAATGGTTATAACAATTGTATTTATGTTTGAAAGTTAAATAAAAGTTTTAAAAGTTTAGGAAATTTGGGTTAGTTTAAGGACGCTCCAGCTCGGGACACGTGTAGGTTCCGGGTCGGGGTCCTCACAGTTGGTATCAGAGCTCGGTTAGAGTTCTCGGGTAGAGTCTAGCTGAGTGAGAGTATGTGATAACTGACGTCGAGGGTTTAATGCAGGAATTTGTTCAATGACAGAAAATGATAATGACCAACCAAAGGATCAAGGAAATGTGAGCAATATGGAGAGATAGATTCCTCCACAATCATTTGAGGTATATTACCTGTCTCCGGAGTTAGGGGTCACTTTTATAAATCCCCGTTCATTTCGTTCTCATGTGGCATTACATTTCATTTTTATTTGCATAATTGGCCCGAGAGTTGCCTTATGTACTGGAGGTTCTACTCCGATGGGAGAGTACCTCGAATCATCCTTGATTATCATGGTAGTTGTGATTAAGTGGGCATGGATTGCCGGTGGATATGGTAGATATACCAATCCGTGAATGATTGTTATATTGACCTGAATTGATTGAGTAGTTGTTGTGTTTGGGAAGGACTGTCGCAAGAAGCGAGTCTCCTTATCTATGTTTGATTTGCCTCCGTGTGTAATTGAGGCGGATAAGTTACTAATTGATATTATGTCATATATGCGTAAATGTCGAAATTATGGTCTAATTAAGAGTGGTATATGGTTGTATAATTGCGTGAGTATTTATTCATTGGTGTCTCGTGGTGGAGACTAGATATATGAGACTAGTATTGAAAGTGATAGTCTAAGTGGGATTATATGGTTTATAAGATATCGCGAGTACGAACTCTTATAGGACTGACACATATTTGCCTTATGTGCTATAAGTATATTCTCTAATGAGAGATTGATTGTATTCTTGCTACTAATTTGAATAGGAAACCAGAGATTCTTGTAGGTGATATCACCCTATAAGTTGACTAAGTGGTGTTTTCCATGTGAGTTTCAAAATGGGTTTCCATCAGGTATCATGCCAGGATATTGAGGCTTTGAGTTGAGATAAGGTACTATTTTGGTATTCGGGTCCCTAGAGAGAGGACACTAATTGGAATGATGGAATTGATGATTCAACTTGGGGAAATTATTTAATAAAGAAGATAATTAGCTTAGCGAATCTCCGTAAGGATAAATTAGTACTATATTTAGAAAAGATGATACTTGGTGGTTATTTATAGATTATGGAGATCTCAAATTGGTAACTGTGAAGAATAAGTATTCGTTATCACTTGTTGATGATTTGTATGACTGATTTTAGAAACTAGTAGAATACTCAATGGTTATTAGTTATAATTTCGGGTGTTACAATTACAGTGAATATTTGTTGTAAGGATATACTTAAGACAACATTTGTATCTTGTATGACCGTTTTGATTTGTGGTTGTGTATTAGTTATGGAGAAGTAAATAGGTTAAATGAGAAGAGGTATAATAGATATAGTTAATTGTGACTTATATGATCAACTTCAGGAATTGGTGATATATGTATACGGTTACCTTGGGAAATGGTTATCATTAGTTGATAATATAATATGAGGATAAATCTTATTGGAAGACAGGATACTTTATGATGATTACACCCTATATGTTTACTTAGTTGCGCGACTCATATGAGAGATTTGTGTGATGCTTGGGAAAGTATTGACGTTATACGGATTTTGAGTTTGTTGAGGGTTATCGAGAGGTAAGTTAGTTTACACTGTTAAGGTTTAATTGCAATTCGGGGATGATTGATCTATGTGAGTTTCAACTCTATTTTCTTATTAGGAAATCATGGTATTTGATCGGAAACTTGATGTATGCAATACGTTGTTACTAAGCACAATACCAATATCAAAGGTAGGGAATAGATGACTCAAATTAAGTAAAAGTGTTGAATTTTCAACTTGAGGAATTATGGAATTGAGGATGGTTTACCAAGTTTATTATCTTAATGAATGTTTTAGTGTTATTTATAGAAGATAGTATTAGTATTACGAGATTTTGTTTTCTTATAGAGAATTTAACTAAGTATAAATATTATGAGTGGTGGCTACACTATAAATAGAGGTCAAGCAAGAAAATTTTGTTAGAATTGTTTAAATGGGCTTTACAACTTTGGATTACATATTGAACTTCGGTATGAGCATTTCTGCCCTTCGGGGATAGTTTGATTTATTAAGGTCAGTGAACCCTTTTTGTGTACATTAAAATCTGTGAGTAATTTAATTATCTACCACTGGTATGGGACGGTTGTAGATAATTAGATCACTCGAGTTAGTTTTGTTTAGCTTATTAATCTTTTGAAATTTCTTAAAATTTTGAGTGGTTTAGTTAGTTAAAACTGGTATGGGACGGTTTTAAATAAATAAATCATTCAAGTCTAATTGGATCTCTTTTTATCTATCCTTTGGAATTCTGAAAGATATTGTAAATTTTTGAAAGTGGAAAGGCAACCTAGTTCCCCTATAGTGATTAATTGTATTAAAGTTTTGATCCGAGAAATGATTTGATAAATTGTGGGGTTATTAATGTAGATGTCGCAGTAGACTCGGTTTTTGTATGGGAGTTGGATCGGCTCCGTTGTGGGCGGCCAACCATTGGATTTGAATATTGATCTGTCACTGGACCTGAACATAATTGGAACATTGAATTGTGAAATATGGTCAATTAATACTCCGTTCGTGGAATCAGGGTCTTATTAGCATGTCCATATTTATTATTCCATGGGCAATTGTTTAATGTTGTATTATGAGAACTGCGGATAAGATAGTTGAACTAACTCGTTTCAAGTAAGTCAAAGACATAAGGTGGTTTGGTCATAAATGTGAAAATAGAATATTGACGTTAGAAGATTTATTAAAATATTTAGAGTTCTAGATTGAACTTGATAGTATTATCAGGATGGATTTTATGATTGGATTACCTTGGAATATATGGATGCTATTAAGTTTAACTTTGTGAAAATTTGAGGAATCATTACTTATTGTTGAGTATATGCTACGGGCATGTACAATGGATTTTAGTAGTCGATAGGACGTATAGTTACCAGTGGTTGGGTGCATATAATAGCAGTTATCATTCTAGCATTGAGATAAAACCGTATGAAGCGTTGTTCGGGAAGAAAATATCGATCTCCAATTGTTGGGGTGAGGTTAGTGAAGCAAGGCCTAAGGTAGATTGGCGCCAAAGTTTGTTAATCCATTTGAAATTTTAGAAAAGATTGGTAATTTGATTTATAGACTGGCTTGGAGCAGTTTATAGAGTCTTTGAAGTTTTAAATGTAATATCGTAATGTAAATGGTGACATAAGTTGTAATACTTTTATTTATTTATATTTTATTGAGATCGTGAAAATTCAGATTAGTGATAATTGCATGGTATTCTTGGAACATTAGGTTGTAATACCGTATTGTTAATGGAATTAGAAATCTTGGGGAAGAATCACAACATTGAAGAGACTATTTTGGGAATTGGAGTCTGAGGGATATATAAGTAACCGAGGCGGGTTGAACATTTAGGTAAGTGACAGTCAAATTCGAGACGAATTTTCTTTAAGGGGGAGTGAGTGTAACGACCCTAACCATAGGCACTAGTTTTAGTATAATATTATATGCTTTTAATATTATTGTTAATATTATGTTCTCATTTTATATCCTTGACTTCTAATATTAGAATGAAATGATTGGGAAATAAAATAATGTTATAGGGGAAAATATAAAAATAGAAAATAGCTAAAGAAAGGAAATGAGATTAATGTGTGTGGGCAAAGAAAATTAGAATAAAGGGTTTAATTGCACTACCTTAGAATTTAGAGGACCAAATTGTTTATTTTGGGAAGTCTTTGATTGATAAGGGATGGGGGGCCATCCCCATGAAATCCTCCCCTTCCTTGATTCCTTAGTCAAGAAAGCCCCATACCCCATACTTTCCCCTACTATTTCCACTCTCCCTCTACCCTCCTCCATCATCCTCCTCATTTTATCTCTTACCATTTTCCATGGAAAATGGTCATTGTGAAACCCACCTCTTCTCAAGCTCCTACCAAGTTCATCCTTTTCCATTTTTAAATCCAAGTGTACTTTTGTGATGGGTGCATCTAAGGGAGTTGATCAAGCCAAGAAAAGCTTCATTCCATCTTGTAATTGCTAAAGGTGAGTTATTATGACCTTTCCTTCATTGAATGCTCATGAACTCTTTATGGTTGTTCTTGTTATGATGATAGTTGTTTAAATATTTTGGAACCCTCTTGAAGTTGGAGAATTGATAAAGGATATGGAATGATGCTCTTGTTCTTAGAAATTGATTTAAGGTGTAAGAAATGGGTGGAGTTAATTTTAGAGAATTAAACTTGAAATGTGTTGGTGAAATGGGTTGGAAATCTTGTGGAAATAATCTAGGTTTATATTAGTTTGGGTTTAAAGGATTTAGGATGAGGTTTGTAAAGTTAGGAAATTCTTTTGGTAATCATAAAAGTTAGGAAGATTTAAAAAAAGGGAGAAGAACCTAGGTACACAAGGGTTGGAAATTAATCTTGCTGGATAAGGGCCTTGGGCGGTCGCCCAAGTGGTGATGAGCGGCCGCCCATCTAGACATAAATTGGTATGCTTGGAAATCCCTCTTGGGCGGTCGCCCAAGAGGATATGTGCGGTCGCCCATGAGGGCAGTAACTGGAATTCCTTTGAAACTCCACTTGGGCGGTCGCCCAAGTGGCATGGGCGGTCGCCCATAGCACCAGAACCTTCCCAATCTTCTTTCTTGCTGATTTTTACTAGTAATCACTTGGAATGATCCCTAACCATGATAAGGTAGTAGAATCTAGTCCAACCCGGATATGAGTTAGTCCTTTTAACTTAAGTTATAATTAGAACACTTAATGGTACCTTAATTGGGTTTAAATGGAAATACGGAAGCACTCTATCTACGACTTAGAAATCATTTAGCAGTTTATTAAATGTGACTCCAACTTGGTAGAGTTAACTTGGATCCTTATAGAGATCATATATTGTTGTATAATGACTAAGTAAGAAGGGTTGATGATATCTCATTATCTTACTCGAGTACATATTCATGGATTGTATTATGCTTAGTGTATTACATAAATGTTGCACTCGGATTATTGGTTGAACATGAGTATATTTTACCATGTGGCTATATTGCTTATTTATGCATAGTGTTTTAAATAAATGTTGCACTATGAGATTTGTTGAACATGAGTATATTTTACCACGTGGCGATATTGCTTATCCCGTTTGTGGATTATATTTCAAGTAACTATTATGTACTTGACAATGTGTTAATCAGCTGATATTGGGGGTATAACATAATGCGATCAATTATGGAAGTGTGACCTAATGTGATCGGATTATGTTATATCTGTGACCGTCCCCTTCTGTGGCCACAAGTTGGGGTTATAGCATCTGTAGTGAGCCAAAAGCCTTACAGAGTTGCTACTATCTTATATGGTTCCCTGAAAAACGGGTCTTATAAGATGTGAGTATTGCTTAAGCAGCTCACCTAAGATTGGAGTATTATTATACCCAATGTTGTACGACTATTGTTCAGACGGGAAAAGGTAAACCAAGGTAATGGAAGGTGTTTACAGCTTTTCCAATGTGTTATATGCAACTTGTTATGTGTTGCATCTTATATGGCATATTGTTGCATTCATAATAGCTTGCTGAGATTTATTCTCACCCCTCTCCCTTTAATGTTTTTAGATTCCGAGACAGGCGGACCGGCCAAGTAAGGGCGGTGAGGAGTTTGGAAGTGATAATGTGGGAAGTGTCGGGGTATATATAGGTTGGCATAGAAGTGTATTTTGGTATAATTCATTTACGGAGTTTGTATTTATAAACCTTAATTTTATGTTATGACCGATGTCTTTTTGTAACTAAAACAGTTTCTTACTTTCAAAGTTAGTCAACTATTTCTCCATTGTGGAAAGGTGTAGAGTTATTTTGAAATGGTTATAACAATTGTATTTATGTTTGAAAGTTAAATAAAAGTTTTAAAAGTTTAGGAAATTTGGGTTAGTTTGAGGACGCTCCAGCTCGGGACACGTGTAGGTTCCGGGTCGGGGTCCTCACAAATTCTCTAAACACTCTTATGCAAGGTTCATACCCTAAGAACCTGCAGACCATAATAAAGCATACCAGGACTCTACAAGTATTGGCTCCCAGTTGAAGGGGTAGGACGTCCATACAGTCCAAGAACTCGTTTATAAATGGATCCAAGCACTACCAGAAAAAGGTCGTTTAGCGACGGAAATTTCCGTCGCTAAAATTAAAATTCCGTCGCTAAAAATAATCAGCGACGGAAAAATTCCGTCGGTGGTCCGCCGCTACCAGCCCGTCGCAGTGCTCCGGCGGGTCAATTTCCGCCGCTATTTTTTTCTTTTACCGACGGAATTTAATTCCGCCGGTGAATTAATGGTTACAGCGACGGAAATATCCGCCGCTATATTAATTTAATTTAATTAAATATTCATTTCATTGCGGAAATTTCCGTCGCCGTAATAAAAATTAATTTAATTAAATTAATTTAAAATGAGAAAAATTCCGTCATTGTAATAAAATTTAAATTAAAATTAAATTATTTCGGCGGAAAATACCGTCGCCGAAATTATTTAATTTTAATTTAAATTTTATTACAACGACGGAATTTTCCGCCGCCGAAATCAAAAATTAAATAAAAATTAAATGATTATAGCGTCGGAAATTCCGTTTGAAATTAATTTAATTAAATTAATTTTATTACAAATGACGGAAATTTCCGCCGCCGAAATTAATTTATTTAATTAATTTTTCTTTTCAAAGATTAATTTCGGCGACGGAAAATTCCGTCGCCGATTCGAAATAAATTAAAAAAATATTTTAAAATATCAAAAAACCAAAATTTTTGTACACGATATAACATTTCAATTTCTAAAACTAAAACTATAAAAACTAAAATTCAAATACCAGCGTACCAAATAAAAACTAAATACCACCGTACCAATTCGGGAGGGGGAGAGGGGGGGGAGGGGGGATAGGGGGGGATAGGGGGGGGAGAGGGGGGGAAGGGGGGGGGGGAGGGGGGAGAGGGGGGGGGGGGGGGGGGGAGCGGGGGAGGGGGGGGAGGGGGAGAGGCGGGGAGGGGCTCCCGCGGGTACCAAATGTCTCAAATGTTTACAAACAAGTATAAATTAATACAACAATGTCTAAAAAAGTCCGCAATCAACCTGGGGGACGCTGGGAATTATCCTGGGAGTCCGGGCCGAGACGAGCCATCAACAGGCGCCAATTGTCTCGAGTCTCTGCATGGCGTCGATCGTTCTCCTCCCGCATCCGCGTCTCGAACCGCCAAAGCATCCGCAAGCTTTGCCCGCTCGCGTCTCTCCTCCTCCAACGCAGCCTCCAGCAGTGTCGACCCTCGGATCATGAAACATGGGCCGGTCAACATTTCTCCGACGGCCGGTCGACGTCGACGGGCATTGCCGCCCGTAATCCCCCATCCCTAACACTCGGGCTCCTCTCCTTGGATGTCCTCGAGAGGTGACCTCCGCCAAACATCGTGCACGAAGGGGACGGGCTCGCGGGAGGCGTTCCATCGGGAACAACGGCGGCTTGATATGCACGGCTCTGAAAATAAAACAAACAATTATAATCATATACACAATGTAAGGTACATAAATAAATTTACATATTCAAAATCAAGTCATTTAATGGTAGTTTACTTACAAAGGCAAGAGCAGATCGATCGTCAACCCATTGCGGAGGTTGATCGGGCGCCGTAGAATTCCGAATATGGGTGCTAGCGTAAACATCCACAAAAGTGATATTCGGACCATACTCCCTTTCCTATAAATAAAATAAGCGAGATTATTACTTTGAAATTGTATATATAAATGCAACATTTAAACTGATTTAAAAGCATGCATACACTACATTTACACTAAAACTATGGATTTCATAGCATCAACATTGGCTCCCGGCTAACATACGTACATAAACCTATTTAAAAGCATCCATACACTACTACATTTAAATTAACATACATACCATGCGGTCGTGATGCTCGGCGACCGTGAGCGTCCCCCAGGTATGCAACGCCGCCGACCCCGAGGAGCCTGCTCTATTGGCCTTGGCCTGTTCGGATATAGCCTTCGCCGCAGACGACCCCCAATATTCGCAAAATTGAGCAAACACCTCAACGGTCATAAAAGTAGGACACAAGGGCTGCTGTCCCGCCGCGAGCCGAGCAAAGATAATAATTTTTCTTCGTGGTACCTATAAAAAATATGAATATCTTGTAAACATATAATGATGACATTATAAAATTAAAAGAGTATAATCATTGTTAATTAAACTAATTAAGGATAGATAAAAGTATGTTACAAATAAAATCCTTAAACGACTTGTGAGCCCTGCTCAAAGAAAACAAATCTAGCCGTCGCCTCGCCGATGTCCGGATCCCAATAATATTTAGCCTACAACATATAATGATAACATTACAAAACTAAAAGAGTATAATCATTATTAATTATAACATTTTAATAACAAACTAACATTTAAGTTTTAAATAAAAACCATTAACACATTACCTTAAACTCATCCCACGCATCCTCCTTCCGCCTCGTGGCAATTTTTTCCGGTTGGGCCAAAAATCGGTCATTTTCCGAGACCGCCAAGCATTGCCCGATCTTAGTGCCAGCTGGTGGGGTATCCACCTACAAACCCGCCAAGTATATTTATACAATAACATTTTAACTTAAATAATGAATTATATATAAAGCAAAAGGAACCAACTTATATCAAATTAATGAAGAGTTACTTACTTGGTCATAAAGTGATGAGATCCGCACATATATCCTCCCCTCGTAATCGACGTAGTCCGAGTACCGGCCCCAGAGGTGGAGCTTGTACTACCGTGTGAGGGGTCAACACCATCGCTACCGCACGGGACGGATCTGCGGCCCCAAGTAATCAAAGTGTAAATGGGCTTGGTCCTCTTACCCCCTTTCTACTAGAACTCATCCGTATTACAAGAAAAATATTAAAATATACAACTTTAACAATAGGAAACAATATATTCACAATACATCTAAAACTTTAAAGTTCTAATAATCTAAAGCATTCACAATACATATAAAACTTTAAACTATTAATAATATAAAGCATTCACAATACATATAAAACTTTAAAGTTCTAATAATCTAAAGCATTCACAATATATATAAAACGACGGATATTAAAAATAATCTAAAGCATTCACAATACATATGAAACTTTAAAGTTCTAATAATCTAAAGCATTCACAATACATATAAAACTTTAAAGTTCTAATAATCTAAAGCATTCACAATACAATTTTAAACTTTAAACTATTATTAATCTTCGTCCCCATCATCATCATTTGGACTCGAATTACTACAAAACTCGAGTTCTTCATCTTCGTCTTCGGACTCGATGAATCAAACTCGGTTCCTCTTCCTCTTCCTCTTCCTCTTCCTCTTCCTCTTCCTCTTCCTCTTCCTCTGATTCATCAATATCAATGTGCGCGAGATGACCTGAACGAGGCGGGGGAGTTGGCAAATTCACTGGTAAGATATCCTCCTCGGATTCATCAACATTTTGAGGAATATGAGTGACATCATCTAATGGATGATTAGCTGATGAAACGTTAGGTGGCACTGGCATTTCATCCTCTTGATAGGGTGTTTCTAATGACGACTCATGATCACCGTCCGCGATGCCGTCAATCGCCCCAAAATGAGATCTAGAACTAGATGTTCCTAAACTATTTCATCCACAGTTTTCTTACTTATTTGTTTGTAATTGAGATCAATTAAAGTCTCAACTCATGATCATTCGTGCTTACTTTTATTAGTTTAATATATTTGTTTTATTAGTTTAATATATTTGTTGGGTTATCAAAATTGTTATTATTCTTCCTAATTCTTTCATGATTATCCACCTTTAGGTAGTTAAATCTTGTTAAAGTGAGTAGGGTTAAGGCATGATATATGATTCATATTATTGGAAAAAATGTATCAAAAGTACCTCATTTTAAAGCTCAAATTACCTAAATTCACCAAACTATCTTCGGTGTGCGATATCATTATAAATTTGAACAAAAAACCTAGTTAAAATCCCTAAGCAAAATTACAACCTCACAACTTCCTAACTTTCCCATAGAAAATATAATTGAAGTAAGCATCCTTCAAAGGAATGGTAGTCATGCTAGGCAAACTCAAGCACGATATTATGATCGAGTGTTTGACCTCCGATTTTCGGGAGTGACTTAGAAGCCGGTATCAATGTTGGCAAACTCGGATTAGATGTCTTTGCTCACAATATTGAGACCGGTGAAAAGACTCCAGCGAATCGTTGGGGAGATCCCCTGGGCTGGGTGAGTATGGGTGAAGTTTCTTACTTTCGGTTGGTTTGGTGCGAACATCTCGCAAAAACATATGTTTATTTTCAAAATGCTAACATATTTAAGATTTCAAATTTTCTAGTTCTGACACTTTCAAATTATGTTTGTCATGACTAAACATAGGCTGGTGTAATGTCAGGTTCATCATTGACATTACCATAACCTCGCTATAGAGATATACCTTGGGGAAGCCCATAACCGCAATGTTACTTACTATAACCCTAAGTAATAGAAAAAAGTAACAATCGAACATTTAGTACAAATTAAAAAACCTTATACAAGTCATCACATAGGGGTAATACAACATATAAATAACCCTACACAATCATTATACAAAGATGAACAACTTCCCTTTAGTGGTTCGGGTTCATTTTCCCGAGTCTTAAAAACTTTGGCTCAAGTTTCATAATCGCCTCTCAAGCATTTTTGAGACATTATTTAATGACCTTATCAATATTTCCTTGGCCCAAATTAAACTCCATTATGTAGTACTAAAGCTATACTAAATACATGATCAAAAAGTGTTCCAATCCGAGTTGTTTATCCTAGGTTTCCAATGCCTCAAACATGGACCAAGACTACGGGTGGTAAAATAGTTCAGCTTTCAAACATGCCTGCCAAGCAACTTTAGGTCAATATTTAAAGCACTTCCCTTTAACCAATTGGACCATTTCAAGTTCCCTAATGTAGTACTAAAGTTGTACTAGATATAGGATTAAAAATCATTCAATTCCATGTTGTTTAGGCTAGGTTTACAAAGCCTAGAAAAAGCATCCAAGCTGCAGATTTACTTAGTGCAAGTGCCAAAACTGCTTTTCAAGCAACTTCATGCCACTACTTAAAGCTCTTGCCAATATCATTTTGGCCCATTCCAAGTTCTAAATTATAGTACTAAATTTGTACTACAAGTATGGTTAAATAGTTATTAAATCTACACTCATTAACCTAGATAAAATCCGATGAACCGTCAAACTTTCAAAGGCCAAAGACATTTAGTACAAATTAAAAAAAAAAAAAAAGATAATTTATACAGAAATAAACAAAAAAAAAAATCAAAATTTCACCAGCCAATTTCTTGAAGCCATGCCTATCAGTAATACGCCTAAATCCGACAATAAGAAACCCAGCAGATTCAAAATCAAACCAAGGGACGTGCACTCAGTAAAATAAAAAAAAAACTTTTTTAAACCTGGTAAAAATTGACCGGGTGCATCTTTCTTGAAGGGAAATCAGCACTATAATTGATGAAAAAATACAATCGAATGTAGTTTAAGGGGAAATCACGTACCTTGAAGAGAGAGCTAGGATTGAGAAATTGGATCGCTATACCAGGGAGAGAGAGACGCGAGATGGTGAAGACGGTGGAGATGGTGGACGGCGAAGCTTCGTCACACGGAGACGGTGGAGAGGTGGACGAAGACGGCGGCGATTCTTCTTCTTCTTTCCTCTTAGGTCGCAGAGAGAGCGGGAAGAGAGAGAAAGCGGGAAGAGAGAGAGAGGGAAATGATACGTAATTGATAAATTCAGGGATTAAATGAGTATTTATAATTTCCACGGCTGACGGAATATTCCGCCGCTAAATATTAATTATAGCGGCGGAAATTAAATTCCGACGCTATAATTAATATTTAGCGGCGGAATATTCCGTCGCTGTAAATCCGACGCTAAACTATACGTACGCTCACCTGGATCGATGACATGGCACTCTCACCGACGGAAATTTCCGCCGCTGATTTTAAATTCAGCGACGGAAATTTCCGCCGCTATTATTAATAAATATAATTGTTTTCATTATATTTTTGAAAAAATAAATAAATCATTAATATTTATTAATTTTAATTTAATAAATATCATTATTTTTATTTATATAAAAATAAATAAATCATAATAATTTATCATCTACATCGTAAGCTTCAATGTTGACATCGTGAAGGGTTGTCTCCTCGCACTCATCAAGCTCCATATCTGTCATCTGCGATGAAGGCTTAGGAGGCAGCACACCCTCTAGGGCCTTGCATTGTACAGGAGAAGAAGGTCTTGGAAGTGGTTGTGGAGAAGGGTATGCAAAATGGACAGAAAATTACATTCCCACACGATGAAGCCGATGAAGCTCCTGACACTCTTACTGGACAGAATGTGGTACTTATAATGGCATTAAAAATTAAAATTAATAAATATTTATGATTTATTTATTTTTTCAAAAATATCATAAATATTTATGATATTTTAATGTTTTTTAGTTTGTTATTTTGTTAATTAGTTCTAAAAATAAACAAAAATTACATTTTGTTATCAGCAACGGAATTTTCCGGCGATAAATAAAAAATATTAAATTATCGGCGGCGGAAATATTCCGTCGGTGTTTAATAAAAAAAAAAAACATTTAATTTCATAAAGTCGGAAATATTCCGTCGGTGTAATATTTCAAAAAGAAAAATAAAAAATATTTTAATTTCACCGTCGGAATATTTCCGACGCTGATAAATAAAAAAATAAAAAAATGATATATTTTCACCGGCGGAATATTTCCGTCGCTGATAAAGATTTAGCGGCGGAATATTCCGTCGGTAAATCAACCGCCAAATTAGCGGCGAAAATAAACGAATATTCGAGGAATATTCGTTTTAGCGGCGGAATTTAGCGGCGGAATTAAATTCCGTCGCTAAATTTGACGCCAAAAATTTTCCGACGCTAAAGCCTATATTCCGCCGCTATTTAGCGACGGAATCTGTCCGTCGCTGATAATTCCGTCGCTAAATGACCTGTTTCTGGTAGTGCCAGTCAGGTTCTTATAAGGAACGTTGTGTTCTAGGATTTCAGATATGTACGGATCTGGGCGCGGGCTTTGTTGTCCCTCATCCTCTGAAGTATCCGGACATTGACCGCATGTGCATCTTACGAGGTGCAGTTCTTGGGGGTCCACCCCTACTGGCATTTGACTTGCATTTTCCGGTGGTCCTTCATCGTCACTTGCTGACAACCAACCATTGTGCCTGGCTCCCATGGGCTCATTTCCGACATGATTGTTCCAGATTGTTTCCGGATCTGGGGCCTCAGTTGACTCTTCACTCTCGTCATCATCATCATCATCGCTGTCATCGGAATTTTCTTCCCATACTACCGGGATTTCGGCGGAGAGGGAACGCCGATCAAACCCGTTAGGGGAATATGGGTGCGTGCAGCCGCAGAAATTGTCATATGCTCCCATTCCCGGAAGTGGTAATTGTGACTCAGCTTCTCCTCCCAGAAACTGCGGGGGAAGAGTGAGAGGGGGTGGCACGTATTTGACACCGGGTAGAATGTAGAAAGAGTCCTCCTCTTCCGATTCTTCAGTTTCACTGCCTTCGGGGTCGTATTTGACTTCTCCAATAGCCAGTTTGCAGAAGTGTACTAGCTCCAGATGCTTTTCGGCCTCTTTGCTGATAAGCCCCAGTACAGGTGCTCGCCGGAAGCTTTCTCGTTCGATTCTTCTCGATTGTTCTAACCATCCTGTGTAAATGGTCCTCTCATGTTTTGACCGGAACAGCCCCAGCTCTTCAGTATTGGCCTTCCCTTCATCCGAGAAATAGCGGGCCTCGTATTCTTGCAAGGAGTCTCTGACATGAGACCAAGATGGGTTGATTCGTTCGATATCCTCAAGGCTGAGGGGGAATCCGAATTCAGGATCCTCGACGAGGTTGGCCACGGGTATTTGGGGACCTTCATCAGCATCTTCCTGGGCATGCGAAGATTCTCCGCATTCAATCATATTCACCTGATTATGGTTCCTTGGCAGAGGATTTTTGACTGTATTAGGCCCCTCGGGGCCTTCCAACTTTCCTTGCTCTATTAGCCTGGATTGCCTTTTTCGGAGTAAAGCAGTTGTCGATCAGGATGTCCGTGAGCTTGATGAAAAGCACAATACCTTGTAGTATCCACGGGAGCATTCGAATTTCCGGGTTGGAAATTCTCCAAAGGCCGCAAAGAAGCCTTCTTTCACCGAGTCCCTAAAGATGTCGTTCAGGGGCATTCCAAAGTTTTCAAGATTCATGACCCGTGGTGCAGGCTCGGTTGGTTTCCCGGGAGCAAAAGGAGTTGTGTTATTACATTCCTATCCCGCATAGTTAATCATTTCTTTGCCTTTGGCAGAGCAGGGGCGTGTTTGCAGGGAGGAGCCCGATATCCGTAGGCAGTGGCGGCCGGTTGCCGATTGTAAGCCTTTTCAAACTTTGCTGCAGTTAACCATGGCCCGTAAGTCTCGAGTACGGAAAGTGACCGAGGAGGCTATTAGATGCGGTTTCAAGCATGACCGGAAGATGTCCAGTTGTTCCTCTTCGGAAGGGGGATGGCCATTTCACCGAGTTTCGCATTCCACCGCTTGTAGAAGTCCCCAACATTCTCATCAGACGCCGCACCGTTGTTTGTAGGTCAACCCTATTTGTTTCCCACTCCAAGTTGGGCTTATATTTCTCTGTGAAGGCATTGGTAATCTGGTCCCACGTAGCCACGGCTTCGTGTTTCAAACGGAAGAACCACTTTAAGGCACCGGACTTCAAGGATAGATCAAATAGTCGCCCAACCGCTGATTGGTACATCCTTTGGCTTTCATCGCCAAGGTATATGTGTCCAAATGGGTTTTCGGGCATGCGCCCCATCAAAGAGATCCAGATTAGGCATCACGAATTTGTGGGGCAGAGGAACAATGGAGTCCGGTCCAGTAGGCCGGAAGGCGGACTTCTTGGCGATCGGTTCGGCGACTGCGCTTTCATTTCCTTGTGTTGCTCCATGAACCGAGGCCGAGATGATGGTCTTGTGGCGGAACCATGGCATTCAAGCTAGTGGGCCGAGCTAGAGAGAGGAGCTACCACCGGAGGCAGATCGGTGGAGGGAACGGCCGATCCGGGACGTAGGTGAAAACCCCGTCCCGGGCCGAGTTACCCCGGGGAGCATGAGTAGGAGCTCGAGCAAAAGGATAGAACCTTGCGGCTTGCCGTTGATTTTCAACCGGCAAAGTAGGTGGAGGCAGCCCCGATGTAGCCGGATAACTTGGATTTCCAGAGTGGGGCCCGTAAGTAGGCTTGAGTGCGGGCTGCCGTCCCTGATTGTTGAATTGCATGGCCGCTGTGGTGAAGGTGTGTAACCCGGGGTACTGCGGTCCCGGTGATTCGGATGACACCGGATGGAGGCTTGGTAACCCATAGACGTCTCGAGTGAGGAATGGATTTGTGTGAGGAGCAATGAACTAGTACTGCTCCGAGGAGGGGCTCCCGATCGTGGCCCGAACCAAGTTGCGGCGACATTCCAAACCGTGGCCGTTGCCGTGAAGGTCCGGATTGATCGGTTCCGAACCGAGGCGGGATCCCGATTAGCCGTGGCATTCCGAGATAGCCCCAACCATGAGAAGACATTCCATACCGATTTTGCCCCCACCGATTTGTGCCGTCTGGCCGCATGGATCCGGTGGTCTCGTGGTTGGGAGCCGGGCCGACCCGAAAATCGAGGAGCATGGGTTCTCGTAGTGGCACCATAGGAGGTGGGTGGCGGCATCCCGGTGTAGTCGTGGCGACCGAGAGTGGGGTTGGCATCCTCGTCTTCTTCCACGGTGAAGGTGCCATCTCGGATTGAGGCCGGCGGCCGACCGTGACTCTTAATAGCCTCCATAAGGCCGTTTAGCCGTGTTTCCTGTCATAACCTCATCCGTTCTCGCTAACCGATTCCACCGTTGCTCGTCTCGAGGGGTCCCTGGAGGCGGAGTGACGTTATCCCCATCATTACCGGCCGATGCGGACATTCCGAAACCCGGAGTCGGAACAAACGGCGAAGCCGATGACGCGCTTGACTCTTCCCAACTAATCAAACGATGACCCGGTGCCCGAAACCAAGCTTTGTGCGGAGTCGCGGGGAAAGGACACGAAGGTTCGATGTCCGGGAATGGAAGGTGGGTAGGTGTTTGGGCTTTAGGCTCATGCAACATGCGCTTATTTGTTCACGTTTACTTAAAACATGCTTTATTAACCTAATCGGTTGGAAAAGATTGCTCTTCTTTTTCGCAAACTACTCGATCCTCGGATCGCCGGGCCCCGTCACTACGTCTATAAGCCCCTCGTATTCCACCCGTATTTCGACCTCCCAGGGTGGACACCGGGCGAGGGTCCTATAGGGCAAGCGGGTCCCACCGACCGAAAGAAAAACGATCCTAAAAGTCCGGCGGGTAATCGAGTCTTAACGAGCATTCGATGTAAATTACTGGACAAAGCCGACGTCGAAAGTCAAGATCATGTCCGAGGGCTCGACGAAAAGTCGGCATGGTTTGGACCGATAAGCGTCCACAATTGATCTTGACTTGTCGTCGCTAAGCCGTAATTAGGCATGGAATAATCATTAATCCTTGATGACTCGTGTCAATGCCGGGAGTCGTGTATAATTTGTGCCGCCGTAGCCGAAGTCAAGGCGCCGGTCAATATCTTGGTCAAAGTCCGCGGCGGAAAACCGCGGAACTTCGACCGATTAGGGTCCCCGAAAGATATTGAGTCGGTATGCCGACAAAGGCTTGAAAGGAAAGGTCTATACACGTACAGTGGCATGACACTGCACTGACTAAAAACCAACCGGGTCTCGGACAAAGTGTGTCACGGACAAGTGCATGGTCGACACGAGGCTCCATGGGATGTTTGGGTAGTCCCGTGCTCATCCGAGAGGCGTAATAAGACCAAACGGACCGCGACAAGGATTTCCTGTTAGGGACGTAGTGTGCAGTGTACGGTCACGTGCGCGTAGTGTGCAAGCAGTCTATATTCTTTTTCTGAGTAAAATAGAAAAAAAAAATTATGTGTCTTAAAAATATGATGCATGATTTTTTTTTTTTGAAAATTTTCTTTTTTTTTTTTGAAAATCCCCTTTTTTTTGAAGGTTTTTTTTGAATTTTTTTTTTGAAATTTAATGAACACATAAGCACGAAAATTCCGACAGCTTAGGGACATGATTCCGACAAATAAAATTTTGACTTTCTCCGAGGCGGCCAAAACAACACGAAAACCGTGCAAAAATCAACACACACACAAAAATGATTTTCAAAGCCGGACGGAAGCTTGACCTCAAAAGCTTTTTTTTTTTTTTTTTTGAAAACGGTGATACCGGTACGTGGGATTGTTAAACCACAATTTATCCCCGACTCGTGTTAGGAGGCGATAACGGGAAGTTTAATGGTTTCCACCAATATACCAAATACCATTTTTTTTTTAGAAAAAGCTTAGTCCCCAGCGGAGTCGCCACTGTGATGATGTGTCGCCATTTCACGGAAAAAAATTCGATTTTTCGCGTTTCTTTGAAAAAAACCAAATAAAACCCGGGAAAAAGAACGGAGTCGCCACGCCATTTTTGTTTTAAGGGCCAAAACTTTGAAAAAAGCCCGAGATCAGAAATTTGGGTTCGGAGGTCATGTTACACGCCGGGAAGGACGTTAGTGTGCACCCGGAATGCCTCGTAAAACGAGTCTTCCAAGCTGAAAATCATTTGTGTGTGTGTGTGTGTGTGTGTGTTTTGGCCAAAATAATTTGAAACTCAGAAAAGTAAAAATTGGGATATCCTTTTAAGACTTTAAACTGATCCCATGATTTTTTGGAAGATTTTTGGATTGAGATTTGGTACTCAAAAGACCTTTTGAAGTTGAGAGCCACTTCTGCCAGAATGAAAAAGGCAGTGGACCTTTGATTTTGAAATGGATTCAAGGGTCTTAAAACTTCATAATCTGGATAAACTCAGAGAATGAAAGTTGTTCCAGACACCTTAAATAAGATTTGTGCGAAGGAATTTTCCATTTTGGAGAAGATTTGAGGGGTCAAAACCTTCTGGAAACCTCAGATATGAGATCTGGATTCCCAGAAGCTGATGAACTAGCCTCTGAAAGAAAATTTGAAAAGAGGAGTTTTACTCACCCAAAAATAAAGTAAAAATATGTATGGAAAGATCTGGATGTTGGCTACAAAAAGTGTTTTGTAGTCAACACCAAATTCCACATTTATCTGTGTCCAAAAATTAGACCATGGACTGAGGTCTGAGGAAATTGCTACTGGACAGCAACTTCTCAAGAAAGAAAATATGATTTTAAGGGGGTTTTGCATCCATGCTTGTCCCCATTTCCCTAGGTTTTGGTTAGTGATCACTTGACATTTTAGTGGTGAATCAACTATACCAAACCATCCTTGGGGTACATTAGGACTAAGCACTTCATTTGCTTGGGAAGGGGAATTTTATCCTTTGAAAATGAGATTTGATGCTTGAAAATGGTTTTTAGGGTTTTGAAAATGCATTTGCAAGAAAACAAGAACACATTAAAGAAAATGTTGATCCTTGTAGAAGATCATCCATGGAGATGGACTTCCATGGTGATCTTCTTGGATCTTAAGACAAGAAGAAGAATGAACTACATTTTGTAGTTTGAAGATGCATGCATGGATGAGAGATTTAGGGTAAGAAGAGGGAGGTTATACCTATCTTCCTTGAGTTTGTGTTTGAATGGGTTCAAGGCTTGAATGTGTTTAGGGTTTGAATTTGAGAGTGAGTGTGAGTTGGGAAAGATTCAAGAGAAAATGGTGACAATTCAAGTGAATTCTCACTGTTTTCTCTCTATATTTCGCCAGAGGTTCAGTGCAAATTGTGTTGTGGCTTTTTATTTTTGTGACTGGAGGGCTCAATTTATAGCCCTCTGAATTTTACAAAGATGTCCGCGCGGATGGGATTGGTGGCGTGCACTGTTCATTAAATGCTGCTTCAGGCTTTGGACAAGAGGAATATTTCTTTTGAAAATTCAAATTAACAAACGCTTATGTTTCCAGCCATTTCTATTTTTGGTTTTCTTCCTTTGTTTTGCTTTTTAAGATTCTTTTTGAGGTTTAACCTTAAATAACAATGCCCATTTTACCCTCACTTTGTTAGAAAAGTTAGGAATGTTAGGAAATGTTAGAAATGTTATAACTTTCGTTAATTTTCTAACGAAAATTCTAACAAGCTCAAATTGGAGCACTTACAGTAGCCCCTCGGCGACGGCGCTTTCGAAGGAAGCGGGGTCGTCGATAAGAGTAAGGCTCCATATTTGGCGGGATGATCGAGTGATCGGGTGGCTGAACCTATTCAATAGGCTACCTACGTATCCCGAATGGGAATCAAGCCGCCGTAGTTCGGGTCTGACCCTGGAGATGATGGCGTTTTAGGTGCCTCGAACCCGATGAGCGAGTTCTCGCAGCTTGGTTGCCGGAGAGAAACTCGCCGGGGATAAGAGATGACCATTTTTGGCCTGATGGCTATCCGCTCTACTGGGGATAGGAATGACCATTTTCGGTCTGATGGCTATCCGCTCCGCTGGGGATGATTGCGATTTATCGCTTTCCTAGTGACAGCGTTTTAGGTGCCTCAAACCTTGGAGATGGCGTTTTAGGTGCCTCGAACCTTGGAGATGGCGTTTTAGGTGCCTCGAACCTTGGAGATGGCGTTTTAGGTGCCTCGGACCTTGGAGATGGCGTTTTAGGTGCCTCGAACCTTGAAGATGGCTTTTTAGGTGCCTCGGACCTTGATGATGATGGCTTTTTAGGTGCCTCGGACCTTAATTTGAAATGGCCTTTCGGTGGACTTCGTCTGCTGCCGAAGGAGAGGGTGACCGTTTTGGTCGAGGGGCTGGACCTAATGATAGGCTACCTACGTATCCCTAGTGGGAATCAAGCCCTTTCGTAGTTCGAGATCTTCTCGAGATTCCGTTGGCTTTTGGGATTCCGTTAACTTTGCTGGGGATTTTGTTAGCCTTTGCTGGGGAAAAAATTGGACGTATTCGTCTGGGAAATCGGTCTTACGTTTGACTGCCGGAGGATGATTTTGATGAAAGATACGAGATCTCGTTATCTTTCTCAAGGAGATCGGTCTTACGTTTGACTGCCGGGGATAATTTTGATGAAAGATACGGGATCTCGTTATCTTTCTCAAGGAGATCGGTCTTACGTTTGACTGCCGGGGATAATTTTGATGAAAGATACGGGATCTCGTTATCTTTCTCGGGGAGATCGGTCTTACGTTTGACTGCCGGGGAATGATTTTGATGAAAGATACGAGATCTCGTTATCTTTCTCAAGGAGATCGGTCTTACGTTTGACTGCCGGAGGATGATTTTGATGAAAGATACGAGATCTCGTTATCTTTCTCAAGGAGATCGGTCTTACGTTTGACTGCCGGGGGTAATTTTGATGAAAGATACGGGATCTCGTTATCTTTCTCGGGGAGATCGGTCTTACGTTTGACTGCCGGGGATAATTTTGATGAAAGATACGGGATCTCGTTATCTTTCTCAAGGAGATCGGTCTTACGTTTGACTGCCGGGGATAATTTTGATGAAAGATACGGGATCTCGTTATCTTTCTCGGGGAGATCGGTCTTACGTTTGACTGCCGGAGGATGATTTTGATGAAAGATACGAGATCTCGTTATCTTTCTCAAGGAGATCGGTCTTACGTTTGACTGCCGGAGGATGATTTTGATGAAAGATACGAGATCTCGTTATCTTTCTCAGGGAGATCGGTCTTACGTTTGACTGCCGGGGGTAATTTTGATGAAAGATACGGGATCTCGTTATCTTTCTCGGGGAGATCGGTCTTACGTTTGACTGCCGGGGATGATTTTGATGAAAGATACGGGATCTCGTTATCTTTCTCAGGGAGATCGGTCTTACGTTTGACTGCCGGGGATGATTTTGATGAAAGATACGGGATCTCGTTATCTTTCTCGGGGAGATCGGTCTTACGTTTGACTGCCGTTTGATGATTTTGATGAAAGATACGGGATCTCGTTATCTTTCTCAAGGAGATCGGTCTTACGTTTGACTGCCGGGGAATGATTTTCTTGACAAGGGGCTGACTTTGGTTAACTTTGGTTAACTCTGTCAAGTTGGGGACTAAACTGCAGAGTCCCAGATTTTTAAAGGGCAAAAGGGTCATTTTGACCCTGACAATCCTATCCGCGCGGATAGGAGCGTATTCCAGAGGGTTTTAATGAGGGCCAACGCCCTTCCTCTTCCCCATTCAGTTTTTCTGAAATTACGAGAGCAGAGAGAGAAACTGCAAAAAACCGCCATTGTTGGGCAAAAAAGCTTCGAAATCTTCCGATTTTCTTCGATTTTCGAGCAATGGAACACGGGGAAGGTGCTTTTCAAGGCCAAGGACGTGGCCCGGTAGCGGAGAGACGATTGGAGCTCGTCCGGATGAGGAGGCACTATACTCTTTCGCAATCGATTGCGGAGGAGCCCTACCCCGATGCTTGGCAACATTGGGCTTCTGATCCGAGTCTCCGAACGGTATACTTCGAATCTTTTCATTCCCTTTGTTGATTTCTTGCTTGGTGATTTTTGAATTTTTTTTTTTTTGAAAATTAGAACGATTGATGTTCTTGGCTTTGAATCTTGATTTTGATGCTTTGCATGTTATGAGTATATGAGTAACCCAAAATGTGCATTTTGCTTGGAAAAAGAATTGGCATTTTTGCCATTTTTTTTTGGTATCCAAAAATTATGGATGAAAATTGTGATTTTTTTTTTTTTTGAAATTTGAATATTGATTTTTGATGATATGCATGTTGCAATGAATTTGTTGGTGTTCCAAAATGTGCATTTTGCTTGAGAAAAGAATTGGCATTTTGCCAACATGGGATGATGATATGAATGTATGATTTTTGATTTGATTTTTTTTTTTTTTTGAAAAGTGGGACGGATTTTTCCTCCCGTTGATTGAATGCATGTTATGTATGCATGTTATTTTATGAAAATGGGACGGAGTTTTTACTTCCGTAAGATGTAGGATTTTTTTTTTTTTTGAGATGATGAATGATATGCGTGCATGCATAGGAACGTTTTCTTTTTTGAAAATGGGACGGAGTTTTTTACTTCCGTAGGAATGCATCTTTTTTTTTTTTTTTGATGAATGCATTGGGATTTGCTGAAAGCTGTTCTCTTTTTTTTTTGTGCGAGAAAAATGGGGTTATGCTCATTGTATGCTGTTATGCTGTCGAATTTTCTTTGAAATTTCATGATGCATATGTATGCTCTTTTTTTTTTTCGTGCAAATGCAAATGCAATTTTTTTTTGACATTTTCTCTTTTTTTTTTTATCGCAGGGTGGAAACAACTACGTTACGGAGCAGCTGAACAAGATGAAGACTCGAGGATCGGTGGAGTCTGTAGTTGACTTGTGGGACCGGCTTCCGAATGCGGGCCGAGGAGATTTGCCGAGTTCGAGACAGCATTGTTGTTGAGACCGGGCTTGGGAGTTTGTTGAGTGCTTGAGGGGACCGGTCAAGTTCCCTAAGAGCAAGGGCCTCGATGTTCGCTTTAGCGCAAAGACCGGTGGGATGCGACCCACACGTTTCACTTCTTTTGGGGCGAGGCTACTACGCCTTTCCGACTATGCCGCGATCACGGGTTTGTCCTTCAATGGACGCAAAGATTGAGTGGCGGGACGGCTACAGCGATGCCGATCTCGTTGTGCTCTTCTCGGGATTTTCCCCTATTCCCAAAAAGGGGATGGGGATGGAGTATGCGGTGGTCTACGGGAAGATTGTGGAGACCATTGTGAGCTACGAGGCCGGGAGGAGAGGATAGGCGCCGATCGATTGCTGTGGCCTTCTTGTGGTTTGCTTTTTCGAGCACCCTCTTTGGGCATGCCGAGGGGACGGCAGCCTTTGCCTTGCCGAGGTCCTTGGAGGACATGGAGATGGTCGGAGACGTCTCCCGGGGAGAGGCCGGGCCGGCAGTAGCTTTATTTTGCTCTCGATAGGTACAGCCGGAAGGCCGTGAGCTCCTTGTATCCGCTTTGAGTTTGCCCCGGAGGTATAAGCTCTCTTTGCTTTCCCTCCTTCTTTTTTTTTTTTTTTTTTTTTGAGCACACACTTTTTCTTTGCACCGGATTGATTTGATTTTTACCTTCGCAGTATGGGCGTTGGAGTTTTTCCACGTCACGATGTGGCGATGCACGGCGGAGTACGCCGGGGCGTATCCGGCCATGCGCTCCCGGTCTAAGCATGCCCGAGAGAAGATAAGCTCCAGGGGGCGTACGACTCAGATACGCGGATTGCCTTCCTTTGACGGAGGCCGAGACGGATGAGAGGATGATATTTTATCCCCGGGATCGCTTCGAGGTGGCGCACTGAAGGGCGCCGAGATTTGGACCGTGGCTGGAGGATTCTCGAGAGGTCCGACTGCGATGCCTATTATCTCGGGAGAGAGGGTGACGCGCCAAAGATGGCGTGAACTCGCCTTTGAGGACACCGTGGAGCCTCCCGCCGATATGATGCACCCGAGTGACAGATTCGTGACTGGGATGACTACCGAGCCGGCCAAGCACTTCTCGGCATTTGTGGCGACCGAGCCGCACTCGTATTTGTTTTGAGGAGGCCGAGGATGCCTCAGTTCCTGGATAGAGAGGGGCTTGGGATCCCGCGGTACCCTCGGACGGATTTTTCATATATCCAGATGGGGTCCGATTGAGGGTGCAGATCCCTCAGCCTGAGCGGCTTCCACGAGCTTTCCGGCCTCGTCCGGGTATGAAGGTATGGCTTCACCTTTTCCCCTTCTTTTTTTTTTTTTTGACTTTTGTCTTTTCTTTTCTTTCCTGTCATCATTTTTTTTCGCTTCAATCAAGCTTCGACGCTTTTGCTTTTGTGCGCTTTTTGAGGTGGTCGTCGAGAAGCTAACGAAGCAAGTGATCGGAGCTAAGAGATTCATCAGAGGATGGTCGCTTGCGGGGCTCCTCAGGCTAGAGAAAGGCGACCACGGCCGGCGCCCGTCGACGGGAGGCTTCCCTATTCGTTCGTAGACTTCTTCAGAGACTCCTCTCGTCTCCTCTCATTGATCCCCGCGGTGCCGCCTTCGGATCACGTCATTCTCGGGATCCACACGGGCAGTGGACACGTTTGGCAAGATGGTGGGTCGTCTTCGTACGTCCAGAGTCCGACGCCTTCACCTTCGGATATGATTTTTCGCAGATCTCGGCTTGCCCTATCGTAGCGTGCCGGTTGGTCCCGACGAGCCTCTTTCGGGAGACGAGGACGATTCTCGAGCCCGAGATTTTCGTGGCTCCCGAGGAGGCGGGCCCGAGTCGCAAGAGGGACCGGGACGCACGTCGGGCGCTAGGGATTCGATTGATTACCCCCCGAATTTTTTTTTAGACCGATTTTCCGAGATTTTGAGATTTATGACTCGGGATTGAGATTTGTACAAATTTTATGCACATTTTTTTCTTTTTTTTTTTGGAAATGTAATAATTTAGGATTTTATTGATGTTTGTTTGTTTTTTTTTTTATGCACACTTTTTTTTTCTTTTTTTTTTTTTTTTTTTTTTGGGAATGTAATAATTTAGGATTTTATTTTATGAATGCAATGCAAGTATGAATGCAGTGTTGCATGAGCCTTGGTTTTTTTTTTTTTTTTTTTTTTTTTTTGGCAAGGGTGTTAGTTTTTGGTATATGGACCGGTTTGGGGAGGTTTTTGCACTGTGTTCCGAGCAACCGGACGGAATATTCCTCTTTGGTGTAGCAACTTGACTGTTGCAGATTTTTCGATAAATGACAATCATGTCCGCGCGGATGGGGAGTCCCGCATCTCGACATTGTCCTTTAATTTTGCTTCAGATCCGGTCTCACTTTATTTCAAATTCAAATATCCTCTTCAACCTCCAAATTCAAACAGCCATTTTCGGGGAGAAAGAGAGAAAATCCATGGAAAACCTTAGAAAAGCTCCATCAAAATTGTCCCAAGAATCCCAAATGTCATTCTTCAACAAGTTCAAGGATTGGTCCCGGGAGATCATGCATGAGAGGAGGTCCTTCTTTGAAGAAAGGTACAAGGTGAAGTGCTTATGGTCTCTCAAGGAATTGATTCCGGATTATGAGCTTTTGAGGGCTTCTTCCTCATTTTGGGACACTAGAAGGCATGTCTTTTGCCTTTCCTTCAACGAGATTGTTCCGACTGTGGAAGAATTTCGGGCCTTGCTTGGAGGTCCGGAGGTGGAAGAGATAGCGGTTCCTTTGCCCGGAGGGGCTTCTTTTGTTGACAGATTGTGCGTCCTCCTTCATCTTTCCCCGGAGGAAGCGCAAGGTATGATCCGTGGTCCCGATCATTTTGATATTTCCGGCCTTCCCGATAGGTTTAGGGGCCTAGGCTTGGTGGATGATGCCTATTGGGATGCCTTTGCACTTTGCATGTTCGGGACCCTGTTTATGGTCTATTCTTTTGGGATCTGCCATCGGTCTCTGCTGGATGTTGTCGTTCACCGTCGCCCGGCGTAGATGTCGTTCCTTTGATTTTGGGAGAGACTTTTCATGCTCTCGATAGGCCGGCTACCGGAAGCGGTATATGCACGGGGCAGCCTGCTCCTCTTGACCCCGTGGCCGATGGAGCGTTTGGGGATTCTTTCGGAAAACTCCCGACATGATCAAGCCTTGGACATTTGCCAGAGGGGGTTGCTATGGATTTCGATGATCGTGGCTCATGGGAGCGTTGGATGGCTGGTCGCCAGACGAAGATATCGATGGTCGTGCCTTGTTGGCGGGTGGAGACTCGCAGAGTGCTTCAGACGGGTCTCATGTGGTCATGCTTCCGGGCTTTCTCACCCAGCCTTCTATATTCCGTCTTTGGTTCCGAGACAGCTCGGCTTGGAGCAGTTCCTTTGGAGGGCTTTGATGATATAGCCACCAGTGGTGGTGGCTCCTGCTTTCTATGGATGATCCCTCTGTTTCCATTTCTTTCCCGAGCATGGAGGTATGATGCCTTTCCTCCTCGGGTTATTCTCAGCGCCCAAGACCGGTGTTCCCGACCACTTGGTACTGGATTGGTATGAGAGGCATCCGGGAGAGACTCAGTGGCTATTTTGAGGCGGCGTGAGGCCATTGTGGGTGCGGAGGACCCGACTGCTTTCGAGAGGAGGAGGGCCGAGGCGAGGGCCAATCCTCATGACAGAGCGGAGACGCCGTGACCGACTATGAGGCTTACGTCAAGAGACTTGGGGGAGAGGAGGGCTCCTATGCTACCGCCTAGGCTACAGGAGATGAGAGATGGCGCTAGGGCTACTAAGGCCCCGGCAGAGGCCGGTTTGATAGATCCCGTTCCTATACCAGAGCTTGGTAGGAGGAATACCGACATTTTTCCTGCTCGTAAGAAGAAGACTCGAAGGGGGAAGAAGAGGGAGAGGCCAAGCACGAGTGGCTTGGAGTGACTCGAGGTTTCCGAGTATCCCTTTCTTGTCATGGCGTACACATTAGTTTGATTATGTATCTTAATTTCTTTTAGCAAGTTGCCGCTTGTAGGAATGAATCGGGCTTAGACTCATCAAAAGTTTTTAACTTGTAATGAATATTTGAATTGCTTCAGAGTTTTTCGAGACGCTTTCATGGTCCGATCAGCTGGATTGATGTCAAAGTATGACTTTTATTTGTGTTTTAGACCGAACCGTTTCCGCCTACGTTCCTCCTCATTTTGAGGAGCTCAGTGTCTTCGTAGTTCAACCCGATTTTTTGTTGTTTTTTTTTTGTTTTGTTTTTTTTTTTTTTTTTTGTTTTTTTTTTGTTTTTTTTTTTTTTTTTTTTTTTGGTGCAACCCCGTTTTTTACCTAGGCCGCCCTTTTCGGGTTTTCAACCTAGTTGGGTATTACTCTTTTAGCACTCTTTTTTTTGACTTCTTCTTTTTTTTTTTGTTTTACGCGTAGTATCTCGCGCAGCCTTGTCACCATTCACTGGGTGTACAAAGGGATTCCCGTCGAGGTCCGCAAGTTGCATGGCTCCTCCTGAGAAGATCTTCCGGACGACATATGGCCCGACCCATACAGCTCCCATTTGTCGAGGGGGTTGATACGGACCGGGGCTTTTCTTTCAAAACGAGATCACCTTCTCGGATCTCCCGATGCTTTACTTTCTTGTCGAAGGCTCGCCATTCTTCCTTGATAGGCTCGGATGTGTTCCATGGCCTTCGCCGGCGTTCATCTAGTAGGGTCAATTCATCATGGCGACTGGAGCCATTCGACCTCATTGATCCGGCTTTCCAGCCAGAAGATACTGAGCGAGGGTATTTCCAGCTCGATTGGGAGTACGGCTTCCATTCCGTATGTGAGGGCAAACGGTGTTTCCTCCGCTTGCCGTTTTGATCGATGTTCTCAGAGCCCCGCAGTGCCAGTGTAACTTCTCAGCCAATCTCTCGCCTTGGACAGCCATTTTCCGGATGATATTTTCCAGAGTCTTGTTTGCCGCTTCGACGGCTCCGTTGGTTTGGGGCCCGTAAGGAGATGACTTGTGACGGATTATTCGGAATTCTCGCCGCCACTGTCGCATTCCCCTTCAAGTGGGATCCATTATCTCGAAATGATTTCGGCCGGCAACCCGTGTCTCGCACATGATGTTCTCTTTGATGAAGAGGGAAACTTTCTTTGAATTGAGGATTTTGTAGGACTTTGCAGAGCATCCTTTCCAATTCCTTCGAAGAAATCACCAATCAAGGCGTCTCTTTAGGCTCTTCCAGCTCCCAAATTCACACTCGTCAAAATCTCTTCGGCAACTTGGGCTCGATTTTCCTCTCGTCCAGGACAACCTGCTTAAAGATTTCTTTTGTTGTTTGATTTTTTTTTTTTGTTTAATGTGTCTGCTTCTTTATCTAATGAATTAAAAAAAAAATTTATTAATTAATTCATCATTAGTTAAAGTGGCAATCAAGGGATACTCAGAAAGGTTCGTCATTTCATTGAAAACGAAAAGGAATACAAAGCATTGCTACGTACTCGTAGTCTTCAGCGTAAGGCCACCTGGACGACCCTAGAGACTCGATCTTAACAAAGAGAGACTCGGGAGGACTTGTCCTAGATTGACACAAAGGGACGGGGGACCAATCCAAGCTTGGTGATCATTTCCTCCTTGGTCGCGGACGGCCCGAGAGGTTTTCCCAATTTTTTAGCGGCTTTGCCGTTGGTGGCCTCATGACTCGGGAACCGTGGCCGTTTTTGTTTTCCTTTCTCAATTGCTGCTATCATCTCTTGGACCGAGCCGAGATCAATCAGGTCTGGCACCTGGACTTCTTCTTCGAACAATTGCTGCATAACCAGACCATCCCAATCATCTGAGGGAAATTCCGTGGCCTTGACTTTTGGCATGGTCAATTCGAATTCAGGTTTCGGATCTTCCTGGGCAATCGGGTTTGTGGTGGTAAGCTTCTCGAACTGTTCCACCAGGTCAGGCACGCCTCTGAAGGTATACTCACTCTTCATGGTAGTGGTAGCCCCGGGTATCTTGGGTAGGTCCAGGAACATTCTGCGGACCGGGTTGGCTTTGGCTCCCCTAAACTTGTTGAGGCTATCCTGTAGCTTTAGCCATCCTGCCGTAGGAGTGGGCTCTGTGATGTTTCCTGGTTGTGTGGGACCCTTTACAAAGTAGTCAGCCAAATTAGGACTGAAGGGGAGAGATTTAGGGTTGTCGACCGGGACCTTTCCTGTGGCAGCTTCAAATCTTTTTCCTTTTTGGTGTTGTCCACCGAGGAGGCCTCATATCCCAAAGCCGCGGCGAGTATTCTCGTCCTTTCACCTCGATGAGTTTGTGAGTTCCTTGTTGGTGCTTCCCAGGGCCCAGGGAGGCCGAGGTAGATAGCTCATTTTTCTCATCATTTTCAAGACCGGTGGGATTTTATCCCGAGTGACCGTCAGGTCTATGTTGCACACTTGGGCCTTGGGAGGCTCGACCGTGAAGCCCGTTAGCATAAGACCTTCCTCGTCATGTTTGATTTCCAGAATAGGTATTCCGCCCGTATCTGTGCCCTCTAAAGTGACTAAATCTCCGTAGATGGTTGTCAAATCCCCATCCGAGACGAATTTCACACACTGGTGGAGGCTTGAGGCGACCCCTTTGACCTGGTGCAGCCAAGGTCTTCCCAATAAGGCATTAAAAGTAATCGGGATGTCAATAACCTGGAATTCCACAGGTATCAATTTCTGGCCAAACCAGAGGTCCAAGGTAGCAACTCCAAGGACTGCTCGAGATGTTGAGTCGTAAGCTTTGACTGTGAGGGAGGAAGGCTTCAAGTCTGTAGTCTTGATATCAAGCAGGCTCATGATCTTTGCCGGAAGAATGTTCATTCCGGACCCATTATCAACCAGGACCCGAGGGAGGCGTCGTTCATCCAACTGGACTGTGATGAAGAGAGGCTCGTTATGATCAGCCCCAAATTGAGGGAGGTCGAGATCTGTGAAAGTGATTATATTCCCGTAATGGATGTTTCCAATTAGCTGTACCACATCATCGGGAGTAGCATCAATAGGCACGAGTGCGAGCTAGGCTTTCTTCCAACTTCAGCTTATGGGGATAGGACGAGGTGAGTAGAGACCAGAGGGAAATGTTTGCCTGTGTTTGCTTCAACTGGGTGAGCACGGGATCCTCTTTTTCAGGGTCGGGAGTTTCAGCTGTCTTAGCATAGGGGCGGCTGTAAGTACACAAATCTGGCTCATGCCTTCCGGTTAATTTTCCCGACATTTCGGTAAGTTTCCCGGTAATTCCCCGGACCTTCCTAGTGTTCCGGAAATGTCCTAAAGCAGTCCCAAATTAAAATTAGGGCTGTATGGAGCCTTCCTAATTAAGAAAACACGTTTTTCTTAATTAGGGAGAAGCTTCTAGAATAATGCCACCTTGCATGGTTCTAGAATGCTGAGTCATAATGGATAAGACCGCACGGCCTCATTTGCAAAGGGCCTGCAGCCGCACGGCTTCATTAGCCTTATCCAGACTGCCTATAAATAGAGCCCTCCTCTACCCATTTCAACACACAATATATGAGAAAAATACACAATACACTCTGAAATACGTGAAGAAACTGCTGGGAATTCAAGAAGAAGAAGAAGGAAGGCCAAGAAGCTACATCCCTCCTCCTTGAAGACCAAAGATCGACCTCTCCTCCTAGCTCCGTCCCGAGAAGCAAAGGAAGTCATTGGTAACCTCGCACGCCCTATCCTTGCATCCTAATTGCTTTATAAATTGCTCATTGCATTGTCTTTATATTGCTTGGGACTTGGTAGCTTAAAGATCACATCTTTATCATCCCCTTCCCCTTTTTGCATGCATTAAGACCTCATTTGTCATAAAAATGTAGTCTTTTTCATAAAGGTGCATCCTTTGCACCTAAAAACCCTATTTTTCAATAAAAATGTTATCTTTATGCATCATTTGCATATAAAGATCAAATCTTTTTCAATAAAAATGCATCCTTTGCATCAAAACCCTTTTTTCAATGCATCATATGCATAAAAATCCTATCTTTATGCATCATTTGCATAAAGATCATTTCTTTCAATCAAAAAGCATCATTTGCTAAAACCAAAATGTCATCTTTTCATTAAAGAGTCATTTTTCATGCATTCCCCCCTTTTCCCCTAACCTTGGAACGGACCGGTGTAAAAGTTCTCATCTTTGCATCGTTCCTTCCATTAAAGGTTCATGATTTCTTTAGGAAAAGGATAACCTTGAACCCTATATCTCCGATTATCGCTTAAGAATGAGTATGAAGCCTCTATACGAGCTCGACCGTCTTAAAGCGTAGGATTGATGGCTAAGGACATTCCTTCCTAAAGAACCTCATCTTTGACCAAAAGAGAGTCATTCTCTCGATCACGCAAGTCCCGAGGGTCCCGAGGTTTAAAATGCGATGATCACAAGTCATAAGATGAGGACGGGATCATAATCCCAAATACATAAATTCCAAGAAATCCCGAGCGACAACCAACAAATGGTTTGTACGTCCGGAAGACAACTTGGGACATTCCCCCCTTTTATTTTCAAACACATGCACACAAAGAAAGCACGCAAGCAAACACGATTAATGAAATCTCGGGAGACTTGCTCCGGCAAGGCACTTTGGGTGAACGCCAAACGTTCTTCCCAAGGGGTAACTTAACCTCCGAACCCATAAAACCTTTTTTTCAAAGTTTTGAGGTAATCAAAATGGCGTGGCGACTCCGTTTTTCAAATAACTCGGATGTCTTCAAACTCGCGTGAATTCCAATAAACAAAAATTTTGGGCACACATTCACAGTTTGGCGACTCCGCTGGGGAAACCCAAAGGAGAAAAGCTTTATATTTCAAAACAAAAGTCGATACTTGGTATATAGGTGGACCCCACTTACCCTTCCTGTATCGCTCCCTAACCCGGGGCTTGGGATAACAAGGTGGTTTAACAATCCCACGTACCAGTATCCCTTTTTCGAAAAAAAAAAATAATTTTGAAAAAATAGAAGAAAGCTTTTCCCTTTGAGCGGGTTAGACTCCCATCGCCGATTTCATTAATCGTGTTTGCTTTCTTTACCATGCATTGCATCATTTGCATCTTGGAATCTGTGCATACTTTGAAAACGGGAAATAACCCGAAAAATAGCAAAAGGAGTGGAACCTGGAAAATTGATCCATGCAACAGACGGCTCAATCCTCCTTGGATTCTCGACCGGGCGACCTCGGTGGCAATTCCACCAGGAAAAATCATGGTTAATCTGGGCGGTCCTAGCGGCTTGGGGCTACTCGGCTCCATGATCGACAGGGCTCCCGAGAAAAATTTACGTGCTTATGTGTTGCATTTTCCCCCGTCCCGAAAATCATTCCTTTAAAACACATTTATGAAAATCTCTGTTTTTAACTCAAAAAGGAACATTTTTAGGAGACCGCACACTACGCGCACCTGATATATCCCGTACACTTTGCACGCACGTCCTTCAAACCCGAGGGTGGTTCCACTGCAGTCACGGACAGCCTTACGATGCTCCCGGCGCGCACGGAATCATCCCAACCTCCCCATGGCAGCCAAAGGTGTCGACCAATGCACAGCCCGTGTCACACGTTTCAAAAAACCGTGACTTTTGGTTGGTTTTTTGGTCTAGTCCGTGTCATATAGCCCAGCTTGCATACCCACGTAAAGGTCAAGCCTTAGCTCATAACGAAAGCCAAGATTTTCGCTCAAGCGAAATTCTCGCCGAAATTCCGACAAGGAAAAATCGGTGGGATCTTGACTCCGACATTGACTATCGACCTTGACCCGCACGGAATGCGTAAGAGTCAAGACCAAGTCTTTGCCAAAAATCAAAAGATCTTTCGCTCAAGCGAAGCTTCCGCCAAAATTCCGACAAGGAAAAATTGGCAAGATCTTTGACCAGCATTGACTTCGATTCCGACTCACGCACCGCGTATGCAACGAAGTTCAATGTGACACCGTGTCATCCGGCTTTTGCCGCCCGACCCATGCCTATTATATTCTCTGGACATTACCGAAAGTCAAAAACCGTCATTCGCTCAAGCGAAACTCACAAAGATCCGTCAAGGCGAGAGACGAGACTTTCCCAGATTGCCTTGACTATAATCCGCATCGCTCGTGCGTTGAAAGGTCCTATGACCCTCTAGACCCGATAGGAGC
Organism: Adenophora triphylla var. japonica; assembly: GCA_022495995.1. Taxonomy (NCBI): domain Eukaryota; kingdom Viridiplantae; phylum Streptophyta; class Magnoliopsida; order Asterales; family Campanulaceae; genus Adenophora; species Adenophora triphylla. Next base: position 264,242 of record JAFEMH010000291.1, on the reverse strand, counting down.
GTTCTTTACTTCTCGGTCGGTGGGATCCGCGTGCCCTATAGGACCCTCGCCCGGGCCGTCCACCCCGGGAGGTCGAAATACGGGTGGAATACGAGGGGCTTATAGACGTAGTGACGGAATCCACCGATCCAGGATCTAGTGTAGTTACGAAAAAGAAGGGCGTAACCCCTTTTCCAACCAAATAGATATTAATAAAAGACACCGTTTTTAAGTAAACTTGAAGATTCTAATTTGCATATTGCCCGAGCCTTCACCCTAAACACCTACCCCGAGTCTAAACCTTTCCTATCCCTTTCCCGCAGCCGAGAAAGAAGTGGGTGAGAACACCGGGTCCGCCGACTTGTTAGCGTTAATCCTCGCATAGTTCGCTGTAATCCTCGGTTTCATCGCCCGTAGAGTCGAATGACCGATTTGACAAAAATGCAGCCGGGTTTGGGTAACCAGATGACTAGGGAAGAAGAGCTAACCTTAGCCCCGAAAATAGTCGTAAGGCCCATGAGGAACAGCAAGCCACGCTCATCAAGCGCTTCGTCGTCATGGAGTTCAAATAGTGGTCGAGCCCAACGGTTCCTTGGTGATGATAGAAGATGAGCCTCCCGAAGCGGCCATCTCGGCTCCATCAACCTATAACCAATGCCCTCCTCCATCCCTCATACGATCCCTTATCCAGGATTACCCCTCTTGATCCTTTCCAACATCTCAAGCCATCAGATCCCAACACCCTCACCTCCTCAAATGAGACCCGACTTTGTTCCCTACCAACGTAAAGCAAACGCCTCGGCTATCCCGGTTACGCAGCCTACGCATTACCCCATGGGATTCACTCCCTCTCCTCGCATGGGCCATCCCAGGCATTCCCTAGGCCTCAAAATCAGCTCAATGACCCTTTCAATTCATGTCCTGCCACAGCAGATCTTCCACCTCCAACTTTGCCCACAGGACCCCAGGAGGTTCCGTATCCTTTTTCATACTTCGGAAATTATGAGCCCAACTCCTATGCCTCCGGCCAGTCTCACGGGAACACGGGACCTGGTCAAGTTTACACTTACTTCCCCTCCAAAGATCCCCAAGCCTTGGTACCAGCTACCACTGTGCCACCCACTGTCCTTCCACCCAAGTCAGATAAGCCTTCTCCGGAATCGAGCAATCCTAAACCATCCCCCGACTCCGACACGGCTTGGCTAATGGAACAAGTTAGGTCCATGCAAGAGAAGTTTGGGGAAATAGACACCAAGAGGACAGCATACCAGATCACTGATCCCAAAGAAAGTTGTCCCTCTCCCTCCAAAATTCCGAATGCCGAGAAATTGAAAAGTTCAACAGACCGATTGTCCCCGGACTCACATTGAAAGCTACATTCTTGCCATGAGAGCCAAAGATTGTACACAGCAACAAATGGCCGATCATTTTCAGTTATCATTAAAAGGTTCAGCTCTTAGGTGGTTCTTGCATGTGAAGCCAGAGGCCCGAGCCACTTGGGACCAGATCAAGGAAGCGTTCCTAGAAAAGTATAAGGCCAATTTGAATTGGGAAACCAGCCGGAATGACCTACAGGGTACCTTACAACGTTCAGATGAGCCAGTAAGTGAATTCTACAAGAGATGGAATTGGAAGCTCAGTGAAATGATGACCCCACTCAATGAAGAGGAACAGATGGAGATCTTCCAATCTTGCTTGAAACCTCAACTAAGAGTTCAAATTGGCAATTACTACTATCCTGACCTTCGGGCAATGGTAAATGCCGGCACCAAGTTTGAGAATGCCTTCAATATGGCCCATTGGCCACGAGAGCAGCCGATTCTTACCGCTACAAAGCACCGGTGTCAAATGCCCCAGTTGTTACCGTAAAAGGAAAAGAAGTGATTGGCGCTGTTAATTACATTCGTAATGAGAAAGCGGGACAGAATGCGGGCCAAGCTGGCTGCAAAGCCAAAGCTCCCTTTCTATACCGAAGATTTCGGAATGCCACTAGAAAAGGTCTTCGACGGTTTGGTAGCCCAAGGACTCATCGAGACCTTTGGAAAGCTGGAAACCCAGAACCCCGGTATCGAGAATGGATGAGACCAAACACCGTCGCTTTCACAATTATCATGGCCATAACACTAATGATTGCACCTACCCGAAGCTCCGATCTCTCGCCTAGTCGAAGAAGGCAAGTTAGAACCACCTCGGGGTCCCAATGTGGTCAAGAATCCTCTTCACGCTAACAATCGAGTCAACATGATCGAGTTCGGAGGAACAAATGGAAATGGTTTTGGAAATCCAGAGGTCATAGATATCCCGAAATTCAATATTCCTTATGCTTTGAATTACAAGGGAAATGGAAAGATGCGATTAATGCCGCCGCCGTGGAGGGACGGTTTGGACCCATAGTCGGAGCTGATTTCGTTAATGTTGTCGAGCTCGGCCTCTTTTCTATGACATCGAACCGGTAACCATGGTCAAGATTACGTAAGAAAGGCTCACTTATGAAGATCGCGAGTTTGAAGTAAAACAAGCCATGCTAATGAAAGTCTCTCCAGAACCCTTCATTACCCATGATGAGCATAATGTGTTTGTAATGGCTCTTACTACTTCCCGAGGATCATTCCCAACCCCTGTTTGGGAAAAGGTAGAGAGAAGAGTAAACAAGCCGGAAGACTTTTGGGATGAAGAGAGCCGTATCTCGATGCTTTGAAAGCACAACCTGGTCCTCTTTTGCCCGGAGGTACAAATGGATGAAGTTAAGATCGAAAGGAGATTCGCGAGATCGCCCGAGTACTTCCTATGGAATTGGTGTCGACAAAGGCAATAATGATCCGCAGAGTGCACAATCAAATGACAACGGCGACAAGGCTGCTACTCCCGGGGCAACAAAGCAAGAAGGAGTGAGATCCCGGTCCAACCCTTGTCAAGTCCCCTTCGAGTCAATAAGTAGTGTAGGGTCCAGAGGTACGTGTTGTCTATTCGGTTGAGTCGGAATCTTCGAATTCCGGTCCTCGTAGTCATCCGAAGGCCTCACGCTGAGGATTATGAAAATGTAATCAATGTCATCTTTCCCCTTATCTTGAATGAAATGACAAATCTTTACGATTATCCTCTTATTGCCAACTTAACAAATGATAAATTAACTCAAAACTTAACAACAGTTAATAATGAATCATTTGAACAAGATGCAAACACACTAAACGAACAATACATTAAAGAAATCTTTAAGCGGGTTTCGAAAAGAGGAAAACCGGGCCCAAGCCGCCGAGGAGGTTTTGATAAGTGTGAACTTGGGTACTATCGAGGAACCTAAAGAGACACAGATTGGAAGCTTCTTCCGTGGGGTTGAAAGGGACAGATTGATCGAGCCGCTCGGAGAATTCGTCGACGTGTTTGCATGGTCATACAAGGATATGCCGGGGCTAGACAGTTCGATAGTAGAGCACTGAGAATCCCTCTAGCACCGAGATGCTAAGCCGATAAAGCAAAAGCGAGAAAGATTAAGCCGGAATGGTCTCTACGTGTCAAAGAAGAAATTGAGAAGCTACTGCGGGTAGGGTTCATCGAGTTATTGAATACCCGACATGGTTGTCCAACATCGTGACCGTAACCAAGGCCAATGGGAAGGTGCGGCTGCTGTGTGGATTTCCGAGATATGAACAAGGCCGGCCCAAAGACGACTACCTCTGCGCAAACATAGACATCTGGTGGACTCCACTTGCCAACTACGAAGTCAAATCCTTCGTTGATGGTTTTGCGAGCTACAACCAGATCAAGATGGCCGAGGAAGACCAAGAAAAGACAGCCTTCACCACACCATGGGGAACCTCTTTGTTATACGGTAATGCCATTCGGGCTCAAGAATGCCGGGGCTACTTACCAAAGGGCAGCGACCGCGCTTTTTCATGACATGATTCACAAGGAGATTGAGGTCTACGTAGATGACATGATAATCCACTCCAAAGGAGAAGGTGGGCGGCACTTTGTTGACCTACGAAAATTCTTTGAGAGGCCGAGACGGCATTCCATGAGACTAAACCTGCCAAATGCACCTTCGGAGTGACAAGGGGAAAAGTGCTTGGGTATATGGTCACGGAGCGAGGTATAGAAGTTGACCCCCGAAAGATCAAAGCCATCATGGATATGAGGCCACCTCAAACCAGGACAGTCAAGAGCTTCATGGGTAAATTGCGGTACATTAGCCGTTTCGTCAATCGGTTGACCACTATGTGCGAGCCCATCTTCAAGCTCATGAAGAAGAATGTGGACCTGAGAATGGACCGAAGAATGTCGGGATGCCTTTGACCGAGATCAAGGCATACTTAGTACATCCCCGGTACTATGCCCCCACATAGACGAAGCCTCTTGCTCTATCTCATCCTGAACACGGCGAGTTGGGGCTATGCTTGCTCGGGAAAGAAAGACTCTCGGGTAGAAAATGCCATTTACTTTGTCGGAAGCTACAGGGGAGTGAGCTCAATTACTCGGCATGTGAAAAGACTTGTGCGGGAGGCGAGTGCGGGTAGTCGGCAAGTTGAAGCATTATATGCAAGCCCGCCTGTGAATTTGGTCTCGAAAATGGACCCCATCAAGTACATCTTTGACAAGCCTTCCCTCTCGATGCGTTTAGCAAAGTGGTCCTTCTTCTTGGCGAATACGACATCAATTATGTGACCGAAAGGCCATCAAGGGTCAAGCATTGTCGAGATCACTGGCGAATTTCCCCAGTAATGAAGACAGAGGGCACGGACCCCAATTTCCTGAGATGAAGGGATCTTTGCGGTTGAGCACGAAAATAGATGGCAATTGTTCTTTGACGGAGCCGCTAACAAAGAGGAAACGGTGTAGGAATGCTATTAGTCGATCGAAAGATGAGCATACCCCATAGCCCTCAAGTTGAACTTTCTGCCACGAACAATGTCGCCGAGTATGAAGCACTGCATTCTTTGGTTTGGAGAGCCGCCTTAGAAAGAAATGTCAAGGAGCTCGAAGTTTACGGAGACTCGGCCACGATCATCAACCAAGTCTCCAACAAGTGGAAGGCCTCAGTAGACCCCTAATCTGCAACGGTATCATGCCCGTATGGAGGAGTTATTTGGACAGTTCGGAGGAAGTGACTTTCCACTACTTGCACGAGGAAAAGAACAGTTCGCCGAGATGCCACTAGCTACTCTAGCCTCATTGGTAGAGATCCCCGAGGGAAAAGCCATAAAGCCCTTCGAGTGGGTAGAAGAGAAGCCCCGACTTACATTTGTGAAGTGGACACAGGACCCGAGCCTATAAAGGAACCTTGGTACAATCAGATTACCAATTCCTCAAAGACGGAGAGTCGGCTTTCGGAGACGAAGAAGGTAGACCAAAGAAGGTATCGAGCCAAGAGCTTACAAGCCACGAAAGGTTGGCTTCTCATTATGTCATTCTAGGAGGCAACCTATACAAGAAGCGGTATCAAGGACCACTCCTCTTATGTGTCACTCAAGAAAGAGCCGAGAGAGTTGATGGCCAAAGTCACTGATGGTCCCTGCGGTCCTCACATGAATGCGAGCCACGATGCAAGTGATCCTCGAGAATGGGTTACTACTGGATCTCCATGGAGACAGGCTGCATTCGGCACGTCCGACACTGCGACAAATGCCGGCGGTTTGCCAACCTCAACCATCTCCCACCTCATGACTGTCTTGCGCATGACGACTCCTTGGCCGTTTTGCAACTTGGGGCATTGACGTGATAGGAAAATATCCGGCGGGAGCAATGGGCACGAGTTCGTGTTGGTAGCCATCGACTACTTCACCAAATGGGTAGAGGCCAAGTCCTACAAGGTCCTCACTTCCGAGAAAAGTGGCCCAGCTTCATCAAAGAAAACATAATGTGCGGATATGGGGTGCCCAACGAGATCATTTCGATAATGGGTCACACTTCGAAGGAAGCTGCGATAGGCTGCTGTCGAGGAATTCGAGTTACTCGCCACAAGTCGTCCCCGTGCGGACCTCAGACCAATGGAGCCGTGGAAAGCTGCTAATAAGACACTCGAGCGGATCATCGGAAGATGGCCATCCGTGGTCGTGATTGGCCCGAAAAGCCGCACCTAGCACTGCGGGGCTACGAACGTCTGTCGAACGGCCACGGGAGAAACTCCTTTTGCCCTAACTTACGGGATGGAAGCGGTGTTACCGGTGGAGTTGGAAATCCCGTCATTAAGGGTCCTCCTGGAAAACGGTGTCAATGAAGTGGAATGGTTGCGCGGCGGCATGATGAGTTAGCCACCTTGACGAGAGAAGGCTAAAAGCCATGGAACACACCCGAGCCTACCGAGAGGCGAATGGCGGAGCGTTTGATAAAGGTCAAGGCCGAGAGACATCAAAGAGGGCGACTTAGTCTTGAAAGTAAAGCCCCTACCGGAGACAACTGACCCACTGGGAAAATGGGAACCCGTGCAGGATCGGCCCTTATGTGGTGCGGAAAATCTTTGTCGGGAGGAGCAATGAAGCTTGCCGAGACTTGGATGGCAATCCACTTTGTCCACCCGGTCAGCGGTGATAAACTCGAAGATACTATGTCGATAAAAAAAAAAAAAAAAAAAATAAGAAATAAAAAAAAAAAAAAAAAAAAAAAGTGCAAAAAGAGTAATGCCCGGCTAAGTGAAGACCCCAAAAGAGCGGTCTAGGCAAAAGAACGAGTGGCTGCACATAAAAAAAAAAAAAAAAAAGAAAAAAAAAAAAGAAAAAAAAAAGTGCAAAAGAGTAATGCCCGGCTAAGTGAAAACCCCAAAAAGGGCGGTCTAGGCAAAAAACAGTGCACATAAAAAATTATTAGTTCACCGGAGATGAACTACGAAGACTGAGCCCCTTAGCCTTTCTTGTAAAAGGGGAACGTGGCGGCCATATATGGTTCGGTCTAAAACAATAAAAAGGACGATTAAGTTTCCATGAAATGTGTCCTAAACAATAAAAAGGACGATTAAGTTTCCATGAAATGTGTCCTAAACAACAATAAAAAGGACGATCAAGCTTCCATGAAGTGCGTCCTAAATAGTAAAGGGTATTTCGAGTTTTCATAAACGGGTCCCAATCAATAAAGACATTTGAATTTCCATGAAATGTGTCTTGATTAATTTCTAAGATAATATTTCTTGTTCATTACAAGTTAAAAACTTCTTGATGAGTTCAAGCACGGTCTACCTCTTAACTCTGCTAACCTGTTAAAAAAGATCTAAAATACAATAAAATGCCTAAATAAACTAATGTGTTTGCAAATGGCAATAAGAGGATCTTGAGAAAAGACTTGTCAGTCGTCATTATTTGAGTCTTCTTCGATCTTCTTCCCTTTTCCTCGGCCTCGTCGAGTCTTCTTCCTTTTCTTCCCAATAATGTCGGTATCCCTCATCCCGACCTCTGGTATCCTCATTGGAGCCTCTACCAACCCCGTGTCAATGAGCGCTCTCTCTATACGAGCACGAGTCCGCACCTCCTCCCTCTGAGACTCAGTCAAAGGAGCGACCTCGGACAATCTCTTGTACCGAGCCTCCATATCTCTGACCAAGTCACACGATTGGTTATGGCAACTCGCCTTAGCCTCGGTCTCCCTCGAGTCCTACTCGGAGTCACGATCGGCTCCCAATAAAGCTCGACGTCTATCCTCCAAGATATGCTTTGAGTCGTTCCCATCTCCCTCTCGTACCGAGTCAAGTAGACAGGTGGTCAAGATGGTGCTCTTCCTGCTCTGAAGATAGCCACAGGGTGGGAAAGCGGTATGTGTCCAAGCCCTCGAGAAGAAAGAGAAGGCGCATTTGGATCTCTCATGTCCAATGACACCACCTCCATGGTCCGGATGTCCTCCCAATCACTCAATGGCTCTGTAAAGCCCCAAAGCTGGATACCAAGCGGGGTATGTAGAAGGACGACCGGCGAGAATCACGGAACCCTCACGGCATAAGACTCCTGAAATATCCTCTGAGTGCGCAACCTCCGGTGTGGTATCCACCAACGGATGTCCGAAGTGGATAGCCTAGCCATCATCAACTCGGCTACCTGTTCTGCTGCCTAGGTGCACCTCTCAGAAATCACCCGAGGGCACCGAGTCGGCAAAGCCCCGAGTGCAAAGCCCCGAGCCTCTCCTGCTGACCACGGAGTCAACATAGCCGGACTCCGGACCTCATGAAACGGTCTCCCGAGCCATCCTATCAATCCCATGAAATGTCTCTCCCAAAACCGGCGGGACAATATCCTTGGCCACTGAGTCTCGACCATGTCCAAGAGGCCACTATGACGAATCCCCGGACTCGGCGGTGAACAAAATAGAGAATACGCGAGAGAATGAAAGCATCCATAGCCACCGTGGTCGCAGCCATATACGGAGACCCAAACTTGCCGGGATATCGGAAAGGTCAATCCTATCCGGGGCTACCATCATCCTCTCGGCCTCTCCCAAAGGAATGCTGCAGAAAAGATGCAAGCTTTACCGTCACCGGCACGTCTCCGATCGGCGGAATAGATATAGCCTCGGTCTCGGGACTCCCAATCAAGGCTCACGAAGTCTTCGTGCGTTGGGACGATTTCGTTGTAAGAAAAGCGATAAACATGTCTCCGGACGTCCCAGAACTTTCTTTGCGGCTCTCAACGAGATCCCAATCGGGCGGGAGATCCCTCAAATGCCATAAAGACTTGATCTTGAAGGAAGAATCAAGCGGCCCCTTGTGATTTTGGAAGTTATATCTCGCCCAAGATTGAAGACCGGATAGAAAATGGTCTCGTTTCCCCCTTTGCAATCTAACGAGCTTCTCCATCGCAAAAGGATCAAAGATGGTGCTTTTAGGTCCAAAATATGCTCTGGGAACAATTGGGACAAGTCTAGAGTGAAAATGAAATGAAATGGCCAAGCCTTGCTTTTATTCGAGAAAATAACCGGTTCGAGACAGGCGGTAGCCGCACGGCTACATTTGCCCTCGAGGCCATGCCGCACGGCTACATTAGCTCTCTGCGAGAAAAATTCTGCGGCAACCAAAGATTGCTGCCCAAGGGAGTTTTCACCCCACTTTTTCAACCAAAACCTGTACAAAAACATATCCGGAAGCCATTCAAGCATTTATACACCATTATAAATCATTTTGGCCCATTTCGGCCCCAATTCCAAGCAAAAAAGTCGCCCCAGAGGCTCGGATAATATGCAAATTGAAAAAGCATGAATTAGAAAAGCAAATAAAACATAAATACAATGTTTTCGCCCCATCGGCGCCCAAATAAAGCAAAAAATAAACAAAGTGTGCATCAAATTGTAAATTGTTTGTTTTTGTTCCAAATCTATTCTAGAGACCTCCTAGGCCTCCGATTCTTCTTCCTCTTCATTTGCTCGGCTCATAAATGCTAGCCTCCTCATCGGGTCCTCACAGTCGCTCACATCGAGATAGATGGACATTATCGTGCCCGTACTCGGCCAGTTTGCTCCCGGAATGTCGGCGTTGGGTCCCCGCCAGAGGCATAGCCTTTGGAAGAGTACTCAGAGGCCGATGAGGTAGGCATTTGTGCCCCGACGTGCCGTCTCTTGCGCCCGAGCTCCTGTGCATCCATTGCCGCCTTCGAAGCGCGAGCCGGCTTCCTCCCGAGAAGAGGCAGGCACATGTCCTTCCGGCCCCTATTACGCCTAACCGGCCTATCGTAAGTGCGAGTTTGGAACACGAGAAAAAGAAGAGAAAAATCTCGAGAAAATCTCGAGAAAATTGCAAAAGCGAGAAAATGCGAAAGCTAAAAAGGGAATAAGACCCTAAGAGTACACTTACGGTGCTATCGGGCGGCAAGGTGTCTTGGGGCTCCCTAGCATCGGGGACGGTATCCTCATCCTCCTCGGCACTCCATGGACCACGTAGGACGGATGTGCGGGAGGGATCGGCGGGTCGGTAGGCTCATCCTCCCCATATCACTGGTGACCGCCGGCTTCACTAGCACGTGGCGTCCTCGGGCGGCTGCTCCACAAACACGGCGTAGGGGGTGTCCATGTCAAAGTACTCCTCCGCAGCCACGCACACTGGTACCTAGCAATCTCATCCGCGGCCGGTCCACAGGCTGCGGCATCCGTCTTTGGAGGGTCGAGGAAGGAGTAATGGCATCTAGTGGGGGAACATGACCATCTTTGTCTCGAGAAGCGGTCCCCCAGTAGATGACATCACATGTCGGCCACGGTAAGCCACCTCCTCTGCCTCGTCACCTCTATAGCATCTCAGCCAAAAATCTCTGGATACACCCCGGGGTAGAAGTCCGCTCCATCGTGCCCGTCCACTGTTGATGACCGGCCTCACCATTTTGTAGTCGAAGGTAATCCGGGTCTTCCCAGTGAATTTATCTCTCGCATCTCCCCTCCGGCGAACCATAGCGGGGAAGATGGTGACATCACTCTGTTGGTTCCCGAGGAAGAACCCGATCACCTCGCAAAACCGGGCTGCATGTTCAAAACATCAAAAGGTCATTTTCTCTCTCATAAAAGTCTCAAGACGGGGAAAAGAAAAAGAAAAAAAAGGAGACTACCTCGAGGGCAAAAAGAAAGCGAGTCCATCGAAGCGGCCTTGTTCATTGTACATGTCCAAGTAGAGCTCGCCAATCCGGCCTCTCCCCGAGAGACCAGTCCCTATCCCATCAACATCCTCCGAGAGAGTCGAGGAGGCAAGTCATAGCTATCGTCCCGGAATTGGCAAAGATAGTGGCCCGATAGCATCAACCATATGAATGCTCTAGCCGAGTGGCACAGGCGATCACATCATTAGCGACAAAATTACGCATGCAAGTACGAGCTGCCGCTCGACATTCGTGTCTCCATCCCCGGCCCCTTGGGAATCGGCTCAAACCCGACCAAAGCACGGAACTCCTCGCGGTAATATGGTCTCTCCAAGTCACGGGCCTCCCGGTGAGCGTAAGCCCGTAATAGCGGTAAAAAATCGGGCAGGGAGTCCTTGTCGGCTCTCCCGGCTCGGGTGAAAGCTATGAGTCTTGTCCCACGGAACTCGAAGGGCTGGACCAAGCCCTTGCTCTTCGAGGTGATGTGGACACCCAGGCCGATAGCCTCTACAAATGCATCCGAGGCCGGTAGCCCTCACCGGTTGCTTGGGATTCACCCCATCCTTCTCAAAATCGGCATCCTCTGCCAAAGCTTGACCGCTATCTCAGACGGTCCTCTAGACTTGTTCTCCTGTAGACAAGCACATCAAAAGAAGCGTCGAGTCCTTCATATCATTTCAAAAGCATGCATATATTCAAAAGTGCACATATTTTCAAAAGAAAAGCATTCATAAAAGTTTTCTAGCATAACTTTTGCATAAAAACGTGTCTTTCATCACTTGAAACAGCGTCATTGCTTTCCTAAAGCACAAAATCACAATTTTTCGCACATAAGCATTATTTTTCAAAAAATGGCATGCATGAATCATTTTCATCTTCCAAAATCATGTTTTCTCATTGAAAATCAGAATTTTGACCTAGTTCCAGCACAAGGCAAGAACTCCGTCTCATATTTTGAAAAAATTCTTACTTCATTTTGCGAGAAAAAAGTGAGTCATTCTCATATTTTTTCATCAAATAAAATTGCACATGCATATTCTTAGCCTCATAGGTTGTTCATGCATCTCAAAATCATTCAAAAAAAAAAAAAATCATTCAAAATCCTATAATTCGGGTCAAGCCCTAAATCATTCAAAAATCAAGCAAAATCATCGGATTTGAGCAAAATGAGAATGCTTACCCCAACCGATCGCGGGTTCGTTGATTTATGCTCCCTTCTCCCCGGATAAAGCTCCGATGGAGGCGTAAGCAAGTCATACTTCCTCTACGTCCTCCCGAGCTCCTTCCTCCTCCTTCTCGCGGCCGCCGAGATGTTTCTCCTTGCTTGCCTTGGTATGGGATTGCCCTCCGGATCCATTTCAAATCAAAGGGAAGCAAAAGGGTTGAAGAATTTCGAAATTCTCTCTCTCTCTTCTCTCTCTCTCTGCGTTCTTGGGCGGCAACAAGTGCCCAATGCCCGTTCAAAACCTGATTTTAAATAATCTGGAAAAAACAGGCTTCTAGCCGTACGGCTTCTTTTCTCCATCTCATGCCGGGCGGCTTCATTCGCTACGAGCGAAATTACAATCCACCTTTGGACCTTTCATTTGGGCATGCAATTTCCGTTATCTTTTAACCAAGATAACATCTTTTCAGAAAATATCCCTTATCTCTTTAGCAATCAAGCTTTATTCCCCGTCGCCTCCGTTAATTCCGTTATAACGGGATAACACTAGGTGACAACCTCCGAATTGTCAGAACTCTAAACTTGTGCTACCTCTATCCGCGAATAGTGAAGTATGCCCAAGTCATTCCAACTTGTGCTACCTCTATCCGCGAATAGTGAAGTATGCCCAAGTCATTCCAACTTGTGCTACCTCTATCCGCGAATAGTGAAGTATGCCCAAGTCATTCCAACTTGTGCTACCTCTATCCGCGAATAGTGAAGTATGCCCAAGTCATTCCAACTTGTGCTACCTCTATCCGCGAATAGTGACGTATGCCCAAGTCATTCCAACTTGTGCTACCTCTATCCGCGAATAGTGAAGTATGCCCAAGTCATTCCAACTTGTGCTACCTCTATCCGCGAATAGTGAAGTATGCCCAAGTCATTCCAACTTGTGCTACCTCTATCCGCGAATAGTGAAGTATGCCCAAGTCATTCCAACTTGTGCTACCTCTATCCGCGAATAGTGACGTATGCCCAAGTCATTCCAACTTGTGCTACCTCTATCCGCGAATAGTGAAGTATGCCCAAGTCATTCCAACTTGTGCTACCTCTATCCGCGAATAGTGACGTATGCCCAAGTCATTCCAACTTGTGCTACCTCTATCCGCGAATAGTGAAGTATGCCCAAGTCATTCCAACTTGTGCTACCTCTATCCGCGAATAGTGAAGTATGCCCAAGTCATTCCAACTTGTGCTACCTCTATCCGCGAATAGTGAAGTATGCCCAAGTCATTCCAACTTGTGCTACCACTATCCGCGAATAGTGACGAATGCCCAAGTCATTTCAAATTGTGCTACCTCTATCCGCGAATAGTGACGTATGCCCAAGTCATTTCAAATTGTGCTACCACTATCCGCGAATAGTGACGTACGCTCAAGTTTCCCAACTTAAGTTACCTCTATCTCCGTCATAAAGAGATAGCGCCATAAGCTCTAGCTTCATCAGGTGACACCTCCCGAATTGTCAAAATCTCAAGGATCCTAGACATCGTTCCTAACTATCTAGTGATGCTTGAACTACGATCAAGGCTTGATTCCTCAGGGATACGTAGGTAGCCTTTTATAAAAGGTTCAGCCATTCGACCACTTTGGTCACCTGTTTCTTTGTCACTCCTCGGTGATAAAGCGCCCCCTCATAAAAATTCAAATATTCGACCACTGGGTCACTCCTAGCATGTCCCCGGTAGGATCAATTGCTTGACCTCCTAGGTCATTTTCTCTTCTTTTTCCCGGCAGAGACCAGTTTCTCTTCTTCCTTCCCCGGCGGATCCTAATTCCGAACTACGGCTGGCTTGATTCCTCAGGGATACGTAGGTAGCCTTCCAAAAGGTTCAGCCACTCGACCACCTTGGTCACCCAATCCGTCTCGGCATTCGCGAGATCGGATCCTTTTCTATCGACAACCCCACTCGCCTTGCAAGTGACGTTGCCGAGGGCTTGTAAGTACCCAAATCTGGCTCATGCCTTAGGTTAATTTTCCCGACATTTCGGTAAGTTTTCGGTAATTCCCGGACTTTCCTAGTGTTAGGAAATGTCTGGAACAGTCCAAATTTAAATTAGGGTGTAAGGAGCCTTCCTAATTAAGAAAACACGTTTTTCTTAATTAGGGAGAAGCTTCTAGAATAATGCCACCTTGCATGGTTCTAGAATGCTTTGAGTCATTGTGGATAAGACCGCACGGCCTCATTTGCAAAGGGCCTGCAGCCGCACGGCTGCATTAGCCTTATCCGTCGCCTATAAATAGAGCCTTCCTCTACCCATTTCAACAACAACAACAACACAAACAATCACACACACACACTCCATAGCAGTCCAGACGTGAAGAAAAACCCTTGAAGGCTCAAGAAGGCGAAGAAGAAGCTCAAGAAGCCATCTCCCTCCTCCTTGAAGACCCAAGAAGAACCTCTCCTCCTAGCTCCGTCCGAAGAAGCGAAGGAAACGATTGGTAACCTCGCACGCCCTAACCTTGCATTTTAATTGATATACTTGCTCATTGCATTCATATATCTTGCTTGGGACTTGGCATTTATTCATAAAGATCATATCTTTATCACCCCCTTTCCCCTTTGCATGCATTAAGACCTCATTTGTCATAAAAATGTAGTCTTTTTCATAAAGGTGCACCCTTTGCACCTAAAATCCCTATTTTTCAATAAAAATGCATCCTTTGCATAAAAACCCCCTTTTTTCAATGCATCATTTGCATAAAAATCAAATCTTTATGCATCATTTGCATAAAGATCATTTCTTTAAATCAAAAAGCATCATTTGCTAAAACCAAAATGTCATCTTTTCATTAAAGAGTCATTTTTTTTATCATGCATTTCCCCTTTCCCCAACCTTGAAACGGACCGGTGTAAAAGTTCTCATCTTTGCATCGTTCCTTCCATTAAAGGTTCATGATTTCTTTAGGAAAAGGATAACCTTGAACCCTATATCTCCGATTATCGCTTAAGAACGAGTATGAAGCCTCTATACGAGCTCGACCGTCTTAAAGCGTAGGATTGATGGGCTAAGGACATTCCTTCCTAAAGAACCTCATCTTTGACCCAAAAGAGAGTCATTCTCTCGATCACGCAAGTCCCGAGGGTCCCGAGGTTTAAAATGCGATGATCATAAGTCATAAGATGAGGACGGGATCATAATCCCAAATACATAAATTCCAAGGAATCCCGAGCGACAACCAACAAATGGTTTGTACGTCCGGAAGACAACTTGGGACATTCCCCCCTTATTTTCAAACACATGCACACAAAGAAAGCACGCAAGCAAACACGATTAATGAAATCTAGGGAGACTTGCTCCGGCAAGGCACTTTGGGTGAACGCCAAACGTTCTTCCCAAGGGGTAACTTAACCTCCGAACCCATAAAACCTTTTTTTCAAAGTTTTGAGGTAATCAAAATGGCGTGGCGACTCCGTTTTTCAAATAACTCGGATGTCTTCAAACTCGCGTGAATTCCAATAAACAAAAGAATTTGGGCACACATTCACAAGAGTGTGTTTACAGGAGTCTGTGCGTGTGTTTGTGTTTGTGTGTGTTGCATGTGTGCAGTGTGTGCTGGCCCGTCCCGAAAATTATAGGGGCCCTGTACGAAATGTAAAAATTGGGCCCTAATATTTAAAAAAAAAACACAATAACTATAAAATATATATAAGTACTTTCACAATAGGCACTTTATCACTACTATCATATTTTGTGGGCACACTAGCTTCATTAGGTATATTCGCATCAATAAGCACTTTATCAACATTTTGATTTTCAAGCGAAATATGTGGTTCTTTTATGATAAACCTATTAAGTGCTCCTTTTTGAGATTCATTTAATTTTTGAATTCTTTTCTGTTTCTTACACTTTTCATGACCAGGAAGATATTTTCTAATTTTTGGAGGCATTATTAAAAATATCACCGAAAACTTATAACACTTTTACTAATAAAAAAAAAATTAAAATGCAATGGATTGAAGAAACCTGAAAGTGCAATTTAACTCAATAAAAATCTTCTTGATGACATCTATATTAACTCTGCAGAAGAAACAACAACAATTCAGCAAACAAAAGTTGATATTAATAATTAAATCAAGATGAAAGTTTCATTTTTTTATCTAAAAAAAAAGCTAAAATCTAATTAAATAAAGTTCTATTATTTTATCAATATTCAACTTACAACAAAAGTCAACAGGAACGGGGAGTCAAACAATTAAACAAACACCAGGCAGACCCCCGCTCTTTCTCACTTTTCTCTGTTTCTCTTTCTTTCGACTTTCTCAATTTCTCTTTCCCTCTCTACAATAATTCCCAAATCGGCAAATCCCAAACCAAATTTAACAGTCAAACACCAAGAGGTCCAAGACGGCAAGACGAGACCCCCAAAACAACCGAAAATACATTAATGGATGAAGATGAAGAAGACGCTGTTTGCTGAAACAGTGAAACCAAAGCTTTTACCGGCGACGGCGTCTGGGCGTCGGAACAACAGGCTCGGGATGGAAAATTTAGAGGTATTTCTTCCCTTTCTCACTTTCAATTGAATTTATAAAAGAATTTTTCTTTTTTACCGTTGCAATTCATTATTCAGTCAATTGGCGGAGGAAGCGAGAAGTCGGAGTGATTGTAGCTTGATTTCGCCGTCATCTCCTAAGTCAATTACGTTGCTATTATTATTTTTATTTTTTTATGAAAGATATATACCTAATGTGCCAATCTAAAATGGGGGCCCTCTTAAATTTGGGGCCCTGTGCGATAGAGCCGAATTTTCCGTGTATAAGTCGGGCCTGAGTGTGTGTTGCTGAGAGTCTACGTGTGTGTGTGTGCTGCTGTATGGCAGCAGTGTGTGTGCATGTGTACAGTGTGTGTTTACAGCCGTATGGCTGTAGGTGTTAATGTGAGTTGTGTGTGTTGGGTATGCATATTTTAACCCTCCTATTTTAGATTAGATTTGATTGATACCATAACCTCCTGTCTATTTTAAGGACTTTAGGAGCATATGTAATGAAGCTTAGACTTCAATTTTTTAGCTAAGTCCATTTTATAGAATAGGTTAAAATTAGGCTTGAAGACTGGCACAAGACTCATTGGATTTGAGGATTGCAGTTCAAGAAGTTTCAAATCGCACTAAAGCAACCGCTCGTGCTGAACCGCCTTGTGGAATTCCTTCGTTGAAACTACTCCTTTGAACAACTGTAGTGCAACCGCATATATGAACCGCACCTGTGCAGTTCCAATATCTTGATCGCACTAAGCAACCTCATCTAGTACAACCTGTGATGATGTTGCCATTCGCGGGAAAATTCGATTTTTGCGTTTCTTTGAAAAACCAAATAAAACCGGAAAAACGGAGTCGCCACGCCATTTTAATTTTGAAGGACAAAACTTTGAAAAAAGCCCGAGATCAGAGATTTAGGTTCGGAGGTCATGTTACGCGTCGGGAAGGACGTTAGTGTGCACCCGACGCGCCTCGTAAAAACGAGTCTTCCAAGCTGAAAATCATTTGTGTGTGTGTGTGTGTGTTTTGGCCAAAAATAAGTTGAAACTCAGAAAAGTAAAAATTGGGATATCTTTTTAAGACTTTAAACTGATCCCATGATTTTTTGGAAGATTTTTGGATTGAGATTTGGTACTCAAAAGACCTTTTGAAGTTGAGAGCCATTTCTGCCAGAATGAAAAAGGCAGTGGACCTTTGATTTTGAAATGGATTCAAGGGTCTTAAAACTTCATAATCTGGATAAACTCAGAGAATGAAAGTTGTTCTAGACTCCTTAAATAAAGTTTGTGCGAAGGAATTTTCCATTTTGGAGAAGATTTGAGGGGTCAAAACCTTCTGGAAACCTCAGATATGAGATCTGGATTCCCAGAAGCTGATGAACTAGCCTCTGAAAGAAAATTTGAAAAGAGGAGTTTTACTCGCCCAAAAAATAAAGTAAAAATATGTCTGGAAAGC
The DNA here is from genome assembly GCA_022495995.1 of Adenophora triphylla var. japonica. Taxonomy (NCBI): domain Eukaryota; kingdom Viridiplantae; phylum Streptophyta; class Magnoliopsida; order Asterales; family Campanulaceae; genus Adenophora; species Adenophora triphylla. The sequence goes on along the minus strand of JAFEMH010000291.1, from coordinate 246,586 downwards.
TCTGGATGTTGGCTACAAAAAGTGTTTTGTAGTCAACACCAAATTACAAGTTCATCTATGTCCAAAAATTAAGACCATGGACTGAGGTCTGAGAAAATTGCTACTGGACAGCAACTTCTCAAGAAAGAAAATATGATTTTAAGGGGGGTTTTGCATCCATGCTTGTCCCCATTTCCCTAGGTTTTGGTTAGTGATCACTAGACATTTTAGTGGTGAATCAACTATACCAAACCATCCTTGGGGTACATTAGGACTAAGCATTTCATTTGCTTGGGAAGGGGAATTTTATCCTTTGAAATCAAGATTTTATGCTTGAAAATGGTTTTTAGGGTTTTGAAAATGAGTTTTCTTTGCAAGAAAGTAAGAAAGCTTAAAAATAATTTTGATCTTTGTAGAAGATCATCCATGGAGATGGTCTTCCATGGTGATCTTCTTAGATCTAGAGCAAGAAGATGAAAGAACTACATTTTGTAGTTTGAAGATGCATGCATGATTGAGATTTAGGGTTAGGAGGAGGAGGGTTTACCAATCTTCCTTGTGTTCTTGAGTGTTTGGCTTGAGTGTATGAGTGTTTAGGGCTTTAATATGAGAGTGAGTGGATGAGTATGAGTTGGGAAAGATTGGAGAGAAAATGGTGACAATTCTAGTGAATTCTCACTGTTTTCTCTCTATATTTCGCCAGAGGTTCGGTGCAAAATGTGTTCTTCCTCCTTATTTTTGTGACTGGAGGGCTCAATTTATAGCCCTCTGAAAATTACATACTTGTCCGCGCGGATAGGGTCAGTAGGCGTGCACTGTTCATTAAATGCAGCTCAGGCTTTGGACACAAGGAATAAAATTCAAAAATTCGGCAGAAATTGTTTTTCAACTTGTCATTTTTCGGGTTTTTTCCAATTCTTTTGCTTTTTAAGATTCCTTTGAAGGTTTATCTTTAAATAGCAATGCCCATTTTACCCTCACTTTGTTAGAAATGTTAGGATAGTTAGGAATTGTTAGAAATGTTATAACTTTCGTTAATTTTCTAACGAAAATTCTAACAAGCTCAAATTGGAGCACTTACAGTAGCCCCTCGGCGACGGCGCTTTCGAAGGAAGCGGGGTCGTCGATAAGAGTAAGGCTCCATATTTGGCAGGATGATCGAGTGATCAGGTGGCTGAACCTAGCGATAGGCTACCTACGTATCCCGATTGGGAATCAAGCCAGTCGTAGTTCGGGTCTTTGACCCTGGAGATGATGGCGTTTTAGGTGCCTCGAACACGATGAGCGAGTTCTACGAGTCGTTTCTTTGGAAAGAAACTCTGTTTGGGATAAGAGATGACCATTTTCGGTCGATGGCTATCCGCTCTGTGGGGATAGGAATGACCATTTTTGGTGCGACGGGTATCCGCTCTTGAGGGATTTTTGCGATTTATCGCTTTCCTAGTGATAGCGTCTTAGGTGCCTCGAACCTTGATGATGGCGTTTTAGGTGCCTCGAACCTTGGAGATGGCGTTTTAGGTGCCTCGGACCTTGGAGATGGCGTTTTAGGTGCCTCGGACCTTGGAGATGGCGTTTTAGGTGCCTCGAACCTTGAAGATGGCTTTTTAGGTGCCTCGGACCTTGATGATGATGATGGCTTTTTAGGTGCCTCGGACCTTGATGATGGCGTTTTAGGTGCCTCAGACCTTGATTGATGGCGTTTTAGGTGCCTCGAACCTTGATTTGAAATGGCCTTTCGGTGGACTTCGTCTGCTGCCGAAGGAGAGGGTGACCGTTTTGGTCGAGGGGCTGGACCTAATGACAGGCTACCTACGTATCCCTAGTGGGAATCAAGCCCTTTCGTAGTTCGAGTTTTACTCGAGATTTCGTTGGCTTTTGCTGGGGAAAATCAGACGTATTCGTCTGGGAAATCGGTCTTACGTTTGACTGCCGGGGGTAATTTTGATGAAAGATACGGGATCTCGTTATCTTTCTCGGGTCACTCGGTCTTACGTTTGACTGCCGGGAAGGATTTTGATGAAAGATACGAGATTTCGTTATCTTTCTCGGGACACTCGGTCTTACGTTTCTTTGCCAGGGAGATTTTGATGAAAGATACGGGATCTCGTTATCTTTCTCGGGGCACTCGGTCTTACGTTTGATGCCAGGGGTAATTTTGATGAAAGATACGGAATCTCGTTATCTTTCTCGGGGCACTCGGTCTTACGTTTGGCTAGGGGTAATTTTGATGAAAGATACGGGATCTCGTTATCTTTCTCGGGGCACTCGGTCTTACGTTTGACTGCCGGGGGTAATTTTGATGAAATATACGGGATCTCGTTATCTTTCTCGGGGCACTCGGTCTTACGTTTGGCTAGGGGTAATTTTGATGAAAGATACGGGATCTCGTTATCTTTCTCAGGGCACTCGGTCTTACGTTTGACTACCGGGGTCAATTTTGATGAAAGATACGGGATCTCGTTATCTTTCTCGGGTCACTCGGTCTTACGTTTGACTGCCGGGGGGGATTTTGATGAAAGATACGGGATCTCGTTATCTTTCTCGGGGCAGCATCGGTCTTACGTTTGAGCTATAGGGGTAATTTTGATGAAAGATACGGGATCTCGTTATCTTTCTCGGGGCACTCGGTCTTACGTTTGACTGCCGGAGGTAATTTTGATGAAAGATACGGGATCTCGTTATCTTTCTCGGGGCACTCGGTCTTACGTTTGACTGCCGGGGGTAATTTTGATGAAAGATACGGAATCTCGTTATCTTTCTCGGGGCACTCGGTCTTACGTTTGACTGCCGGGGGATGATTTTGATGAAAGATACGGGATCTAGTTATCTTTCTCGGGGCACTCGGTCTTACGTTTGACTGCCGGGGATGATTTTTGAAATTTTTTTTTTTGAAAATTCGAACGATTGATGTTCTTGGCTTTGAATTTTGATTTTGATGCTTTGCATGTTGTAATGAGTATATGAGTAACCCAAAATGTGCATTTTGCTTGGGAAAAAGAATTGGCATTTTTGCCACATTTTTTTTTTCAATTCGAAAATTACATGTGAAAATTCGAAGAATTGTGATTTTTTTTTTTTTGAAATTGAATATTGCATGTTGATGATGATGATGGTTTTTTTTTTTGAAATTGAATTTTGATATGATGATGCAATGCATGCGTTTTGTTTGGAAAGAATGGGCATTTTGCCAATATGAGATGTATGTATGTTTAGGATATGTATTTTTTGAAAAGTGGAACGGATTTTTCCTCCCGTTGCATGTAAGATGGATGATATGCATGTATGCATTTTTTTTTGTTGAAAATGGGACGGAGTTTTTACTTCCGTAGGAATGCATCTCTTTTTTTTTTTGATGAATGCATTGGGACTTGCTGAAAATTATTTTCTTTCATGCGAGAAAAATGGGGCTATGCTCATTGTATGCTGTTATGCTGTCGAATTTTTTTTTTTAATGTAAATGCAAATGCAATCTTTTTGACATTTTCTCTTTTTTTTTTTTTACAGGGCGGAAACCGTTTTGTGACGGAGCGGTGAACAAGATGAAGACTCGAGGATCGGTGGAGTACGTGATTGACTTGTGGGATCGGCTTGGGATGCGGGCCGAAGAGCTTTGCCGAGTCCGAGACAGTTGTTGTCGAGACGGGGCTCTAGGAGTTCGTCGAGTGCTTGAGGGGACTGGTCAAGTTCCCTAAGAGCAAGGGCTTGATGTTTGCTGCGGCGCGGCAACGGTGGGACGCGACCCGCACCTTCCACTTCTTACGGGCGAGGCTACGATTACGCCCTCCGACTATGCTGCGATTACGGGCTGTCCTTTAATGGGCCAACGGCATTGAGTGGCGGGATGGCTACGGCGATGCCGATCTGCGAGGCTCTTACGGGATTTTCCCCTATTCCCAAAAGGGGATGGGGATGGAGTATGCCGTGGTCTACGGCAAGATTGTGGAGACCATAGCGAGCTATGAGGTGGGGAGGAGAGGATAGGCGCCGTCAGTTGCCGGGGGCCTTCTTGTGGTTTGCCTTTTCGAGCACCCTCTTTGGGCATCTTTGAGGACGGCAGTCTTTGCCTTCTTGAGGTCCTTGGAGGACATGGAGACGGCCGGAGATGTCTCGTGGGGAGAGGCCGAGTGGCGAGCTTTATTTTGCTCTTGATAGGTACAGTAGGAAGGGCTGTGAGCTCCATATCTTGCTTCGAGTTTGCCCTGGAGGTATAAGCTCTCTTTTTGCTTTCCCTCTCTTCTTTTGAGCACACACTTTTATTTGCCTTTGGATTGATTGGATTTTTACCTTTCGCGGTATGGGCGTTGGAGTTTTCCACGTCACGGTGTGGCGACGGCGGCGGAGTACGTCGGGCGTATCCGGCCATGCGATCTTGGTCAAGCATGCCGGGAGAAGATAAGCTCCGGGGCGTACGACTCTCGGTGCGCGGATTGCCTTCCTTTGACGGAGGCCGAGACGGATGAGGGGATGATATTCTTCCCACAGGATCGCTTTGAGGTTAGCGCGGTGAAGGGCGCGAGATACGGGCCGGTGCGGCGGAGGATTTTGAGGGTCGACTGCGATGCATATTATACGGGAGAGAGGGTGACGCGCCGGCATGGCGTGAACTCGCCTTTGAGGACACCGGTGGAGCCTCCCGCCGATATGATGCACCCGAGCGATCGGTCCGTGACTGGGATGATTACCGAGCGAGTCGGCACTTCTCGGACTTCGTGGCGATTGAGCCGTATGCGACCTTTGTCTTGAGGAGGCGAGGATGCCTCGGGTTCTGGATAGGGAGGGGCTTGGGATCCGCGGTACCCTCGGACGGATTTTCCTATATCCAGGATGGGGTCCGATTGAGGGTGCGAGATCCCTCGGCCCGAGCGACTTCCACGAGCTTTCGGCCTCGTCGGGTATGAAGGTATGGTTTCACCTTTTCCCCTTCTTTTCTTTCCTTTGTTTCATCATCTTTAGCATCACCTTTTTTTTTTTTTTTGACGCTTTTGCTTTTGTGCGGTTTTCGGAGGTGGTCGTCGAGAAGGCGACGAAGCAAGTGATCGGGGCAAGAGATTCATTAGGAGGATGGTGGCTTGCCGGGGCTCCTCGAGGCTAGAGCGAGCGACCACGGCGGCGCACATCGGACGGGAGGCTTCCCCTATTCGCTCGGAGACTTCCTCGAGACTCCTTTGTCTCCTCTCCTTGATCCTCGTGCGGTGTTGCCTTCGGATCACGTCATTCTCGGGGATCCACACGGGCGGGGACACGTTTGGCGGCATGGCGGGTCGTCTTCGTACGTGCGGGAGTCAGACGCCTTCGCCTTCGGGTACGATTTTTCGCGAGATCTCGGCTTGCCCTATCGGAGCGTGCCGGTTGGTCTGACGAGCCTCTCTGCGGAGACGAGGACGGTCGAGCACGAGATTTTCGGGGCTCTGAGGAGGCGGGCCCGAGTCGCAAGAGGGCGGGGGAGACATCGGGTTTGGAGACTCCGATTGATTTTTTTTTGAGATTTAGATTTGTACAGATTATGCACATTTTTTTTTTGATGTAATAATTTAGGATTTTATTTATGTTTGTCTGTTTTTTTTTTTGCACTCTCTTTTTTTTTGGAATGTAATAATTTAGGATTTTATTGAATGCAATGCAATATGAATGCAGTGTTGCATGAGCCTTGTTTTTTTTTTTTTGCAAGGGTGTTTGGTATATGGGTGGTTTGGGGAGGTTTTTGCACAAGTTTCGAGCAAGCGGGACGGAATATTCCTCTTTTGGCGTAGCAGCTTAATTTGTTGCGAGATTTTTTATTTTTTTTTTGGCAAACTCATCCGCGCGGATAGGGCGGTTTCGACATTTGTCCTTTAATTTTGGTTCGGACACTGGTCTTGCTTTATTTCAAATTCAAATATCTTCTTCAACCTCCGGTCAAACGGCCATTTTCGGGGAGAAAGAGAAAAACCATGGAAATGGCCAAAAATTCTCCAAAATTGTCCAAAGAAAGGCAAATGTTGTTCTTTGAAAAGTTCAAGGAGTGGTGTAGGGAGATCATGCACGAGAGAAGATCATTCTTTGAAGAAAGGTACAAGGTACGATGCTTGTGGTCTCTCGAAGAATTGGTTCGGATTATGACCTCTTAAGAGCTTCTTCTTCGTTTTGGGATACTAGAAGGCATGTCTTTTGCCTTTCCTTCAACGAGATTGTTCATTGTGAAAGAATTTCGGGCCTTGCTTGGAGGTCAGGAGGTGGAAGAGATAGCGGTCCCTTTGCCGGAGGGCTTCTTTTTTTGACGGATTGTGCGTCCTCCTTCATCTTTCCGGAGGAAGCGCAAGGTATGATCCGCGGTCCCGATCATCTCGATATTTCCGGTCTTCCCGACAGATTTAGGGGCCTAGGTTTGGTGGATGATGCCTATTGGGATGCCTTTGCACTTTGTATGTTTGGCACCACTGTTCATGGTCTATTCCTTTGGGATGCGCCATCGGTCTCTCTTGGATGTTGTCGTTCCCTTTGTCGCACAGGGCGAGAGATGTCGTTCCTTTGATTCTTGGGGAGACTTTTCATGCTCTCGACGGATTAGCTACCGGACGGCGGTACATGCGCGAGGGCGGCCCGTTTCTCTTGACCACTGTGGGCGATGGAGCGTTTGGGGTTCTTCGGAAACCTACGATATGATCGAGCCTTGGACTTTTGCCGGGAGAGGTGTTGATGTAGATTTTGATGATCGGGGCTCGTGGGAGCGTTGGATGGCGGGTCGCGGGCTGAAGATATCAGATGGTTGGTGCCTCGTTGGCGGGTGGAGACTCGCGAGTGCTTCGGGGACGGGTCCCATGTGGTTATGCTTAGGGGCTTTCTCGGTCCGGTTTCTACATTCCGGCTCACGGTCCTTAGGCGGTTTGGCTTGGAGCGAGGTTCCTTTGGAGGGCTTTGATGATGTAGCCACCGGGGTGGTGGCTCTGTTTCCATGGATGATCCCTCGGTGTTTCCATTTCTTTCCCGAGTATGGAGGTATGATGCCTTTCCTCCTCGGGTTATTCTCGGGCGTCAGAGGCCGGTGTTCTTGACCACTTGGTACCTGGATTGGTACGAGGGGCATGCAGGAGAGACTCGGGTGGCTATTTTGAGGACGGCGTGAGGCCATTGTGGGTGCGGAGGACTGGCTGTTTACGAGAGGAGGAGGGCCGAGGCAAGGGCCAATCCCTCATGATAGGAGCGGAGACGGCGCGGCGATTATGAGGCTTACGTCGAGACGGGGAGAGGAGGGCTCCTATGTTACCGGCTAGGTTACGGGGAGATGAGGGATGACGCTAGGGCTACTAAGGCCACGACGAGAGGCCGGTTTGATAGACCTGTTCCTATACCCGGAGCTTGGTAGGAGGAATACCGACATTTTTCCGGTTCGAAGAGAAAGACTCGGAGGGGAAGAAGAAGGGAGAGGCCGATACGAGTGGCTTGGAGTGACTCACGAGGTTTCCAAGTATCCCTTTCTTGCCATGTGAGACACATTAGTTTGATTATGTATCTTAGCGAGGTTGCCGGTTGTAGGAATGAATCGGGCTTAGACTCATCAAAGAGCTTTTAACTTGTAATGAATATTTGAATTGCTTTAGAGTTTTTCGAGACGCTTTCATGGTCGATCAATTGTATTGATGCCAAAGTATGGCTTTTATTTGTGCTTTAGACCGAACCGTTTCATTTGCCTACGTTCCCCTCATTTTGAGGAGCTCGGGTCTTCGTAGTTCAACCTTTGGTGAACTCTCTTTTTGTTTTTTTGTTGTTTTTTTGGTGCAACCTGTTTTTTACCTAGGCCGCCCTTTTCGGGTTTCTAACCTAGTTGGGTATTACTCTTTTAGCACTCTTTTTTTTTTTTTTTTTTTTGGTCTTTTTTTTTTTGGTGCAACCTGTTTTTACCTATTTGCCCTTTTCGGGTTTCTAACCTAGTTGGGTATTACTCTTTTAGCACTCTTTTTTTTTTGTATTTTTTTTTTGGTCTTTTTTTTTTTGGTGCAACCTGTTTTTTACCTAGGCCGCCCTTTTCGGGTTTTCAACCTAGTTGGGTATTACTCTTTTAGCACTCTCTTTTTTTTTTGTTTTGTTTGTTGTTTTTTTTTGTTGTTTTTTTTTTTTACGCGTAGTATACGCGCGGCTTGTCACCATTCACTTTGGGTGTACTGAAAGGGATTCCCGTCGAGTGCGCAAGTTGCATGGCTCCTCAGGAGAAGATCTTACGGGCGACATATGGCCCGACCCATACGAGGCTCCCATTTGCCGAGAGGGTTGATACGGTGAGGGCTTTTCTTTTAGAAACGAGATCACCTTCTCGGATCTCCCGATGCTTTACTTTCTTGTCGAAGGCTCTGGCCATTCTTCCTTGGTAGGCCGGATGTGTTCCATGGCCTTGATCGGCGTTCGTCTAGTAGGGCCAATTCGTCATGGCGACTCTGGAGCCATTCGACCTCGTTGATACGGCTTTCCGGCGGTATACGGAGCGAGGGTATTTCCGGCTCGATTGGGAGTACGGCTTCCATTCCGTATGTGAGGGCAAACGGTGTTTCCCCGGTTGCCGTTACGGCCCGATGTTACGTAGCCCCCGAGTGCCGGGTGTAACTTCTCGGGCCAATCTACGCCTTGGACGGCCATTTTCCGGATGATATTTTCCGAGTCTTGTTTCTTTGCTTGACGGCTCCGTTGGTTTGGGGCTGTAGGGTGATGACTTGTGACGGGTTATTCGGAATTACGCCGGCAACTGTCACATTCCCCTTCGAAGTGGGATCCATTATACGAGATGATTTCGGCGGGCAACCCGTATCTGCATATGATGTTTTCTTTGATGAAGAGGGCTACTTTCTTTGAATTGAGGATTTTGTAGGACTTTGCGAGCATCCTTTCCACTTCCTTGAAGAAATGACCAATCTGCGTCTCTTTAGGCTCTTCCAGGTTCCCAAATTCACACTCGTCAAAATCTCTTCGGCGGCTTGGGCTCGATTTTCCTCTTCCGGACAACTTTGCTTAAAGATTTTTTTGTTGTTTGATTTTTTTTTTGTTTAATGTATACGCTTCTTTATCTAATGAATTATTATTAAAAAATTTTTATTAATTAATTCATCATTAGTTAAAGTGGCAATCAAGGGATACTCGAAAGGTTCGTCATTTCATTGAAAACGAAAGGGTACGGCGCTTGCTACGGACTCGTAGTCTTCGGGCGTAAGGCCGTCGGACGACCCTAGAGACTCGATCTTAACGAGAGAGAGGCGGGAGGACTTGTCCTAGATTGACACAAAGGGACGGGGACCAATCCAAGCTTGGTGATCATTTCCTCCTTGGTCGCGGATGGGCACGAGAGAGTTTCCCAATTCTTTAGCGGCATCGCTATTGGTGGCCTCATGACTCGGGAGCTGTCTTTGTTTTTGTTTTCCTTTCTCAATTCTGCTATCATCTCTTGGGTGAGCCGAGATCAATCGGGTGCGGCACCTGGACTTCTTCTTTGAACAATTCTTTGCATAATCGAGACCATCCCAATCATCGAGGGAAATTCCGTGGCCTTAGCTTTTGGCCTTGTCAATTCGAACTCGGGTTTCGGATCTTCTGGGCGTAGGAATAGTGGTTGTGAGCTTCTCGAAGCTGTTCCACCGAGTCGAGCACGCCTACTGAAGGTATACTCACTTTTCATGGCGGTGGTAGCCCCGGGTATCTTGGGTAGGTCCGGGAACATTCTACGGACCGGGTTAGCCTTGGTTCCCCGAACTTGTTGAGGCTATCCTGTAGCTTTAGCCATCTGCCGTAGGAGTGGGCTCTGTGATGTTTCCTGGTTGTGTGGGACCCTTTACAAAGTAGTCGGCCAAATTAGGAATTTGAAGGGGAGAGATTTAGGGTTGTCGGCGGGACCTTTCTGTGGCGGCTTCAAATCTCTTTCCTTTTGCGGTGTCATTTGGGGAGGCCTCATATCCCGGGCCGTGGCGAGTATTTTGTCCTTTCACTTCGATGAGTTTGAAAGTTCCTTGTTGGCGCTTCCCAGACCGAGGCCGGGTAGATAGCTCATTTTTCTCATCATTTTCAAGACCGGTGGGATTTTATCAGTGGCCGTCGAGATCTATGTTGCACACTTGGGCCTTGGGAGGCTCGGCCGTGAAGCCCGTTAGCATGTGACCTTCCTCATCATGTTTGATTTCGAGAATAGGTATTCCGCTGTATCTGTGCCCTCTAAAGTGACTAAATCTCAGTAAATGGTCGTCGAGATCCCCATTCGAGGCGAATTTCACACCTTTGGTGGAGGCTTGAGGCGACCCCTTTGACTTGGTGCGGCCAAGGTCTTCCCGACGGGGCGTTGAAAGTAATCGGGATGTCGATAACCTGGAATTCCACGGGTATCAATTTCTGTCCAAACCGGAGGTCTAAAGTAGCAACTCAGGAATTTGCTCGGGATGTTGAGTCGTAAGCTTTATTTGTGAGAGAAGAAGGCTTCAAGTACGTAGTCTTGATATCAAGCAAGCTCATGATCTTTGCTTTGGAAGAATGTTCATTCCGGACCCATTATCAACCAGGACCCGAGGACGCGTCGTTCATCCATTTGGGTGTGATGAAGAGAGGCTCATTATGATCGGCCCCAAATTGAGGGAGGTCGAGATGCGTGAAAGTGATTATGTTCCCGTAGTGGATGTTTCCAATCAGTTTGTACCACATCATCGGGAGTAGCATCGATAGGCACGAGAGTGCGAGCCGGGCTTTCTTCCGGCTTCGACTTATGGGGATAGGACGAGGTGAGTAGAGACCGAGAGGAAATGTTGGCTGTGTTTGCTTCAAGTGGGTGAGCACGGGATCCTCTTTTTCGAGTGCAGAGTTTCATTTGTCTTAGCGTAGGGGCGGCGATCTTCTTTTGGTGCTTGGTCTGTGGCCTTCTTATACGCCTTGGGATTTCCTTGGAAGATCTGCCGAGATCGGGTCAACGATTAACTTCCTCATCGGTCGTCTCTTGGTGGATTTCTTCAATCTTTGCTAGGGTTGATGGGGAGCCCTTTTGGCTATTGGCCATTGGTTGACGGAGTCTAGTGACAGTGAGGGTGAGCATCTTGGCTCCTTCTGGGCGGCCCTTATAAGCGCTTCCCAAGTCACGAGGCTTTTGGGTTTGGGGTTGTGTTGTTGCCCCTTGGATGGCCCATGAGCTAGGGCGTCCTCCGATTCATTCTCATGGCCGGCCTTGCTCATTGTTATCATGCAACAAGAGTTGCTATTGCCGGGACTCGGCGGCTTTTCGATTTCAGCCCTTGGATGGCCTGAGTTGTGGCTATCGGCCTCCATCTCATCGTATATCCTTTTTCTTTCGAGTCTTGCGGTAGGGCAGCCACGAGGTGAAGGATAGGCAACGTTCCCCTTCGGAGCTTGAGGTAGCGGCTCGATAGATGCGTGTCCAAATAAGGAGCACCGGGGTCCATTGTCGGGCCTTGTAGCAATTAGAAAGGCGTCATGTGGACTCATAGGTATGAAGGCAGCTGGGGAGACGTTCGAGATCGATAACCCTTTTCGGTGATTGCAGGCATTCGCTGCGCTCGAGCGGCCCGGCTGTGACCCTTACGGTTGTTACGCCATCCGTTCGTGGGAAAGAAGAAAAAGATCCGATAACGTTTACGAATTCTTCATCTTCCGGTGGCTGAAACCCTCCATTTTCGACCAGTGCTTCAATAAACCCTCTCCATTCACCATTCGGGTTCTTATAAGGAACGTTGTGTTCTAGGATTTCGGATATGTACGGATGCGGGCGCGGGCTTTCTTTGTCCCTCATCCTCTGAGTATCCGGGCATTGGCACAAATGCATCTTACAAGTGACACCTCGTAGAGTCTGTCTCCATTGGTATCGATCCGCATTTCTGGCGGTCCTTCATCGTTGCTTGCGATAACCAACCATTGTGCACGGCTCCCGTGGGCTCATGATCGTTCAGTTGTTTCCGGATGCGGGGCCTCGGTTGATTCTTCACTCTCGTCATCATCATCGTCAGTGCTGTCGTCGGAATCTTCTTCCCATGCTACCGGGATTTCGGTGAGAGGAACGTCGATCAAACCCGTTGGGGAATATGGGTGCGTGCAACCGCAAAGTTGTCATATGTTCCCATTCCGGAAGTGGCAATTGTGACTCGGCTTCTCCTCCCGAAATTGCGGGGGAAGAGTGAGAGGGGTGGCACGTATTTGACACCGGGTAGGATATAGAAGGAATCCTCCTCTTCCGATTCTTCGCTGTTCTCGGGATCATATTCGGGCTCTCCTAGAGCCAATTTGCGAAGTGTACTAGCTCCAGATGCTCTTCGGCCTCTTTCTTCGATAAGCCCCGATGCAGTGCTCGCCGGAAACTTTCTTGCTCAATCTTTCTTATTGTTCTAACCATCTTGTATAAATAGTTCTTTCATGTTACGAGCGGAACGGCCCAGGTTCTTCGGTATCGGCCTTCCCTTCACCCGAAAAATAGCGGGCCTCGTATTCTTGCAAGGAGTCTCGACATGAGACCAAGATGGGTTGATTCGTTCGATATCCTCGAGGCGAGGAATCCGGAGTCGGGATCTTCGACGAGATTGGCCACGGGTATTTGGGGACCTTCATCGGCATCTTCTGGGCGTGTGAAGATTCTCCGCATTCAATCATATTCACTGATTATGGTTCCGTGGCGGATTTTTGGCGTGTTGGGCCCTCGGGGCCTTCCAACTTTCCTTGCTCTATTAGCCTGGATTGCCTTTTTGAGTGAAGCATTGTCGGTCGGATGTCAGTGAGCTTGATGAAAGGCACAATACTTTGTAGTATCCACGGGAGCATTCGGATTTACGGGTTGGAAATTTTCCAAGGCCGCGGCAAGCCTTCTTTCACGAGTCCCTAAAGATGTCATTCGGGGCATTCCAAAGTTTTCGAGATTTATGACCCGCGGTTTGGGCTCGGCCGGTTTTCTGGGAGCAAAAGGAGTCGTGTTATTACATTCTGTCCCGCATAGTTAATCATTTCTTTGCCTTGAGCGAGGGCGGGGCGGTGTTTGCGGGAGGAGCCCGATATACGCTGGCGGGTGCGGCGGCCGGTTGCGGTGTAGGCCTTTTCAAACTTAGGCTGCAGAGTTAACCATGGCCCGCAAGTGCGAGTATGGGAAGTGGCGAGGAGGCTCTCGAGATGTGGTTTCAAGCATGGTGGAAGATGTCAGTTGTTCCTCTTCGGAAGGAGGGATGGCCATTTCAGCGAGTTTCGAGATTCCACCGCTTGTAGAAGTCCCCAACATTCTCGTCGGGACGGCTAGCTTGTTTGTTGTTTGTAGGTCAACCCTATTTGTTTCCCATTCCAAGTTGGCCTTATATTTCTCTGTGAAGGCATTGGTAATCTGGTCCCATGTGGCCACGGCCCGGGTTTCAAACGGAAGAACCATTTTAAGGCCTTTGGACTTCAAGGATAGGCGAAATAGTCGGCCAGTGGCGATTGGTACATCCTTTGGCTTTCATTGCCAAGGTATATGTGTCCAAATGGGTTTTGGGACATGCGGTCCCATCAAAGAGATCCAGATTTGGCATCACGAATTTGTGGGGCGGGGAACAATGGAGTCGGGTGCAGTAGGCCGGAAGGCGGACTTCTTGGCGATCGGTTCGGCGATCTGCGCTTTCATTTCCTTGTGTTGTTCCATGAACCGGGCCGGATGAGGGTCTTGTGGCGGAACCATGGCATTCAAGCTAGTGGCTGAGCTAGAGAGAGGAGCTACGGAGGCGGGCGAGGTGGAGGGAACGGCCGGTCGGGGACGTAGGTGAAAACTGTCACGGGGGTGAGTTACCACAGGGAGCATGAGTAGGAGCACGAGCAAAAGGATAGAACCTTGCGGCTTGCTTTGTTGATTTTCAAGCGGCAAAGTAGGTGGAGGCAGCCCCGATGTGGCCGGATAACTTGGATTTCAGTGGGGCCCGTAAGTAGGCTTGAGTGCGGGCTTTGTCCGGATTGTTGAATTGCGTGGCTGCTTGTGGTGAAGGTGTGTAACCCGGGAGTGCTTGCGGTCACAGTGATTCGGATGACACGGGATGGAGGCTTGGTAACCCATAGAAGTCGAGTGAGGAATGGATTTGTGTGAGGAGCGGTGAACTAGTACTGTTACGAGGAGGGGCTCGGCGTGGCCCCGAGAACCAAGTTGTGGCGGCATTCGAGCGGCCATTTATTCTTTGTGAGGGTCCGGATTGATCGGTTCCGGCGAGGAGGGATCCCGATTAGCTGTGGCATTCGAGATAGCCCCAACCATGAGAAGACATTCCGTGCTGATTTTGCCCCATTTGATTTGTGCCGTCGGGCTGCATGGATCCGGTGGTGCGTGGTTGGGGAGGCTGGTGACCCGAAAATCGAGGAGCATGGGTTACGGTAGTGGCACCATAGGAGGTGGGTGGCGGCATCTGGTGTAATCGGGCGGCGAGAGTGGGGTTGGCATCCTCGTCTTCTTCCACGGTGAAGGTGCCATCGGGATTGAGGCAGCGGCCGGACCGTGACTCTTAATAGCCTCCATAAGGCTGTTTAGCTGTGCTTCTGTCGTAACCTCATACGTTCGCTAGCTGATTCCACTTTGTTGCTCTGTCGAGGGGTCCGGGAGGCGGAGTGACGTTATCCCCATCATTACCGGTGATGCGGACATTACGAAACCCGGAGTCGGAGCAAATGGTGAAGGCGACGATGCGCTTGACTCTTCCCAACTGATCAAACGGTGACCGGTGCAGAAACCAAGCTTTGTGCGGAGGCTGCGGGGAAAGGACATGAAGGTTCGGATGTGCAGGAATGGAAGGAGGGTAGGTGTTTGGGCTTTAGGCTCATGCAACATGCGGTTATTTGTTCACGTTCACTTAAAACATGTTTTATTAACCTAATCGGTTGGAAAAGATTGCTCTTCTTTTCGCAAACTACTCGATTCTGGATCAGTGGGCCCCGTCACTACGTCTATAAGCCCCTCGTATTCCACTGTATTTCGACCTCCCGGGGTGGACGGCCCGGGCGAGGGTCCTATAGAGGCAAGCGGGTCCCACCGGCCGAAAGAAAACGATCCTAAAAGTCGGCGGGTAATCGAGTCTTAACGAGCATTCGATGTAAATTACGGACAAGGCGACGTCGAAAGTCAAGATCATGTCCGAGGGCTCGACAAAAGTCGGCATGATTTGGGTGATAGCGTCCACGATTGATCTTGACTTGTCGTCGGTTAAGCCGTAATTAGGCATGGAATAGTCATTAATCCTTGATGACTCGGTGTCAAATCTTTGGGAGTCGGTGTATAATTTGTGCCGGATCGAGCCGAAGTCAAGGCGCCGGTCAATATCTTGGTCAAAGTCTGCGGCGGAAAACCGACAGAACTTCGACTGATTAGGGACCCGAAAGATATTGAGTCGGTATGCCGACAAAGGCTTGAAAGGAAAGGTCTATACACGGACAGGGCATGACACAGACCAGACTAAAAACCAACCGGGTCTCGGACAAAGTGTGTCACGGACAAGTGCATGGTCGACACGAGGCTCCATGGGATGTTTGGGTAGTCATGTGCTCATCCGAGAGGCGTAATAAGACCAAACGGACCGCGACAAGGATTTCCCCGGGTTAAGGACGTAGTGTGCAGTGTACGGTCACGTGCGCGTAGTGTGCAAGCAGTCTATATTCTTTTACGAGTAAAATAGAGATTTTTTTATGTGTCTTAAAAAATATGATGCATGATTTTTTGGAAATTTTCTTTTTTTGAAAATCCTTTTTTTTTTGATTTTTTTTTTATGAGCACATAAGCACGAAAGCACGAAAATTCCGACAGTTAGGGACATTATTCCGACAGTCAAAATTTTGACTTTCTCCGAGGCGGCCAAAACAACATGAAAACTGTGCAAAAATCAACACACACACAAAAATGATTTTCAAAGCCGGGACGGAAGCTTGACCCTCAAAAGCTTTTTTTTTTTTTGAAAACGGTGATACCGGTACGTGGGATTGTTAGACCACAATTTATCCCCGACTCGTGTTAGGAGGCGATAACGGGAAATTTAGTGGTTTCCACCAATATACCAAATACCATTTTTTTAAAAGCTTAGTCCCACGAGTCGCCACCGTGATGATGTTGCCATTCGCGGGAAAATTCGATTTTGCGTTTCTTTGAAAAACCAAATAAAACCGGAAAAACGGAGTCGCCACGCCATTTTAATTTTGAAGGCCAAAACTTTGAAAAAAGCCCGAGATCAGAGATTTAGGTTCGGAGGTCATGTTACGCGTCGGGAAGGACGTTAGTGTGCACCCGACGCGCCTCGTAAAACGAGTCTTCCAAGCTGAAAATCATTTGTGTGTGTGTGTGTGTGTTTTGGCCAAAAATAAGTTGAAACTCAGAAAAGTAAAAATTGGGATATCTTTTTAAGACTTTAAACTGATCCCATGATTTTTTGGAAGATTTTTGGATTGAGATTTGGTACTCAAAAGACCTTTTGAAGTTGAGAGCCATTTCTGCCAGAATGAAAAAGGCAGTGGACCTTTGATTTTGAAATGGATTCAAGGGTCTTAAAACTTCATAATCTGGATAAACTCAGAGAATGAAAGTTGTTCTAGACTCCTTAAATAAAGTTTGTGCGAAGGAATTTTCCATTTTGGAGAAGATTTGAGGGGTCAAAACCTTCTGGAAACCTCAGATATGAGATCTGGATTCCCAGAAGCTGATGAACTAGCCTCTGAAAGAAAATTTGAAAAGAGGAGTTTTACTCGCCCAAAAAATAAAGTAAAAATATGTCTGGAAAGCTCTGGATGTTGGCTACAAAAAGTGTTTTGTAGTCAACACCAAATTACAAGTTCATCTATGTCCAAAAATTAAGACCATGGACTGAGGTCTGAGAAAATTGCTACTGGACAGCAACTTCTCAAGAAAGAAAATATGATTTTAAGGGGGGGTTTTGCATCCATGCTTGTCCCCATTTCCCTAGGTTTTGGTTAGTGATCACTAGACATTTTAGTGGTGAATCAACTATACCAAACCATCCTTGGGGTACATTAGGACTAAGCATTTCATTTGCTTGGGAAGGGGAATTTTATCCTTTGAAATCAAGATTTTATGCTTGAAAATGGTTTTTAGGGTTTTGAAAATGAGTTTTCTTTGCAAGAAAGTAAGAAAGCTTAAAAATAATTTTGATCTTTGTAGAAGATCATCCATGGAGATGGTCTTCCATGGTGATCTTCTTAGATCTAGAGCAAGAAGATGAAAGAACTACATTTTGTAGTTTGAAGATGCATGCATGGTTGAGATTTAGGGTTAGGAAGAGGAGGGTTTACCAATCTTCCTTGTGTTCTTGAGTGTTTGGCTTGAGTGTATGAGTGTTTAGGGCTTTAATATGAGAGTGAGTGGATGAGTATGAGTTGGGAAAGATTGGAGAGAAAATGGTGACAATTCAAGTGAATTCTCACTGTTTTCTCTCTATATTTCGCCAGAGGTTCGGTGCAAAATGTGTTCTTCCTCCTTATTTTTGTGACTGGAGGGCTCAATTTATAGCCCTCTGAAAATTACATACTTGTCCGCGCGGATAGGGTCAGTAGGCGTGCACTGTTCATTAAATGCAGCTCAGGCTTTGGACACAAGGAATAAAATTCAAAAATTCCAGCAGAAATTGTTTTTCAACTTGCTGTTTCGGGTTTTTTCCAATTCTTTTGCTTTTTAAGATTCCTTTGAAGGTTTATCTTTAAATAGCAATGCCCATTTTACCCTCACTTTGTTAGAAATGTTAGGATAGTTAGGAATTGTTAGAAATGTTATAACTTTCGTTAATTTTCTAACGAAAATTCTAACAAGCTCAAATTGGAGCACTTACACAACCGCACTTGCTCAACCGCTTCTATACCAGACCGCATCCAATGATTGAAGACTTGAAGTGAACCACATTTGACCGTTGGAATCCACGTCAGTAATAACAAAAGTCAACCACTAAATCTTGTCACGTGATTCAATGTCAGAGAATATCTACAAGAATCTTGAAAAGGTGACAGGTATCCTAACTACCTTGATTGCAGCTGAAGCCTGATCAGCTTTATCTGCAGCTGCTGTACCAAAAGACAAAAGTGGATATTGTGGACCAATGGGAAAGCACCAGTACAGTACTTGATACAGCTGTGTCCAATGGCTAGTTCCTTGGTGCTTGGGTATAAATACCCCTAATCTTCATCATTTGAAGATTGCTTGAGAAAATTGAAAGTGTTGTGTTCATAGAAGTTGAAGCTCTGCCCAGAAATTCTAAGTCCTTTGAATCTTCATCTTCTACTTCAAGAAATACATATCCCACCTCAGAAATCAAGCCTTAACACCATCAAGAATCAGTGTGCTCTCCATCTCAAAGATTTAAAGAGCCTTGATCTTGCATTCACACACGCACACACACCTCACTTGTTTAATCACATAGATTACTCATTTGAGATACACTGGTTATAGTCTAGGATTTGTTCTTCATAGAAAAGATTTTAGATCTGAGTATTACTCATTGTACTTTGTAATCTCTCATATACTCAATATAAAATCTCTCTTAGAAATCCAAGACTAACCATCTTGGTAGTGGACGTAGATCGTTTAAACGATTGAACCACTCCAAATATTGTGTTCTTACTTTACTGCATTTATTATTTCTTGTGCTTATTAATTATCTATCTTTTTCTCCGTTTGATCTTACTTGTAGTTATCCATTATTAAGAATTGTGTTTGGAGTTAACATTGTCAAAACCTCACTTGTTTGTAAACTGCACTCATTGAAACCGCACTATCTAAACCGCTTTACAAACCGCACCTCAAAACCGCTTTGTATCTTCAAATATTTCGCTGTGCATTTTACATCTCTACTTGCAGTTTATTATCAAGTGCAAACGGTTTTGTAAGCTTAGAGGTTTAGTTTTAAAAGAGGGTGAAAAATTTGTAATAACTATTCACCACCCCTCTAGCTGTTTTTTACCCTTGTTGTCACCTTTGGGACCAACAAGTGGTATCAGAGCTAAACACATTTATAAAACCACTGTTTTTCAAGCTTAACAGCTTGTGTGCCGATTCAATATGGAAAACTCAAAAACGATGAAAACTGTTAACTATTCACACATTCCAATTTTGGATGAAGACCACTTCGACATCTGGAAGTGCCGAATGCTTATTCATTTGGAGACTATTGATGAGATGCTGGTGGAATGCGTGATCAATGGCCAGTTTGTTCCCATGAAGGCCAATACTGATGCAGCAACCAGTGCAAAAACTCCAGAAGTCAAGAAGCCAAAAGGCGAGTGGTCAGATGAAGAGAAAACATTAGCTGCCTTGGACAGCAAGGCGAGGCACATCATTTCTGGAACCCTTCCCGTGTCAACTCTTCAAAAAGTGATGTATCTCAAAACCACAAAGCAGATGTGGGATGCCATAGAGAGCTATCTCGAAGGTGATGACGAATGCAAGGAGAACAAATTATATGCTGTTGAAAGATCCTACAACAACTTCAACAGAAAATCCAACGAAACCTTACGTCAAACCTACGAACGCTATGTTGAGGTAGTTAATGCTTGTATATCTCTTGGCAAGACTTTAACTGATAAGGAAATCAATATGACTTTCCTAGCTGCTTTAGGTTCTAGATGGGTAAATAAAGCAACCTCTCTAGAAGACTCCAAAGTTTTGAATACTTGGTCGTTAAGTAACTTGTATGCAAATCTTAGAGTCTATGAGCTTAAATTAAATCATATAGAAGAGATTGAAGGGAAAATCAAATCGCTTTCCATGTCCGTCGTGGAACATGAGGAGAAACCAACCACATCCAATCAAACCGCAGATCCTTCAATATCAACCTCATCACTCATCGAGATGGATGATGACGATTTTGCCATGTTTGTGAAAAGATTTCAAAAATTTAGAAAATCCTTAAAACCTTTCACAAAATCATTTTCTAAAGACAAACCTCCTGCAACATTTTCAAAGGCTGCAGATACAAAGAAAAAGAGTGATCTAGTTTGCTACAACTGTAGAAAACCTGGTCACTTTGCATCTGAGTGTCCATAGCCTAAATATGAATACATGAAAAAGAAAACCTCTCCTGCGAAATTTTTTCATCGCAAGAAAATGGTTGCTGAGGAGGAAGAGAATTCCAAGGAATTAACAACTTGGATTGAAACAGATTCTGATGATGGAAGTTATGAAGAAATCGAAGAGGTTAATCTCTGCTTAGTTGCAGATGCTTCCGATGAGTCAGATACTGAGTCAATCGAGTCGCTAGATATGGAAGATGAAGAGGTTTCTACAAAAATTCCAAATTAAATTGGATGGTGATGTCAAACTTACTCCTAGCATTAAGATAGGAAATTGTTCGTATTCACGTCCTATTTTTCCTCCTACAAATGCTCCACCTTCAAAAACAATTTCAAAGAAGAAAATTTTGAAAAAGGTGGTGGAAGAAGTTTCTCCCATGGAACATGAAAGGATGTTCAAGAAAGCAGAAATGATGATCCAAAAATTCTCAAATGTTAAGAAAGCATTAGGATTAGCTCATGATGAAATTTCTCAGTATAAGACGGAAAAAACTGTGATGAGGTCTTAAAGTTCAAATCTTAAGGACCAAATCAAAAGTATGACTCCTCTTGCTGATCAAAATCACATCCTTGAAACTAAGGTTGCTGCACTTCAACTTAGGAATGATGACCTAGTTGCCCAGAAACTCGATCTCCAAAAGATCATTGATGGGTGGACAAAGTCAAAAGTCACCATGGATCAAATTATAGATTCCCAAATGGCCAGTGGAATTAAAGAAGGCCTGGGATTCCAAACTGGTGAAAGGAGAAGTGTGCATCCTACTGTGAAAAGGATAAGGAAATTTTAAAACTAACTAAAGAAATTCCTAAGGGGAAGCATGCTGCTTCTAAGGGTAAAGGACAGGAACAAAAGGCTCCACTTAACATCCATTATGTCTACCCAAAGAAACAGTTTGGGAAAAACTCTCAGATGAAAGGAAAGAATTCTGAGAGTGATGATGCAGAGGAATTGTCTTATGCAGCAGACCGCACCTCTACCTCAACTGCTTCTGGTGGAGTAGGTGGTGGTGTCAACTGCAAGGCTGACCGCCCTTCTTCTTCGACAGCTCCTCCTGCCTTAAAAAGCACGAAGAGCATTCCTAAAAAATCCGTGGTCAATCCAAAGACAACTACCTTTGTCAAAGCCAAAACCGCAGTTCCCAAACCGCATGCAACTCCCAAGAAAAGTAAGTAGTTAGTAAAACCTCATGATGCTTGTTGCTTTTATAAATGCTCTGTGTGTGATGGTTTAGGTCATAAGGCTGTAGAATACCTTTTGCGGTTCACATCCAGTGCCAGGAAGAGTAAACCTCCTTCTGTCAAACAGGTGTGGGTCGTGAAAGGTTGCTAACTTCAATACCCAAGAAATAAAGGGAGACCTCGTTCTTAATGTTTACATTTTAGGTCCGCTGCTTACTGGCTGGTCACTCCAAGGATAATGAATGGTATCTTGACAGTGGCTGCTCAAGACATATGACTGAAGATAGATCATTACTAGAAGATGTCATTGAAGCAAGTGGTCCGTCTGTAACCTTTGGTAACAACAGCAAAGGCAAGACCATTGGGTATGGTGTAATAAAGAGAGGAAACCTAACCATTGAGAAGGTTTCTCTTGTTGAAGGACTCAAGCACAACCTCCTTTCAATTTCTCAATTCTGCGACAAAGGAATGCTTTGCAACTTCACGTCATCAAATTGCTTTATCAAAGATAGCATTTCCAGAGTCACCCTACTCACAGGGATTCGTAAGAGTAATATTTGCATTATTGATCTAGATTTTGCATGTAGTGTTACTAATCTCTGTTTTGTAGCTAAAAATGTGAGCGAAAATAGTTGGCTATGGCACAAGAGGTTGAGCCACTTGAACTTCAAATATCTAGCAAAGATTGGTAGGGATAACCTCGTTCGTGGTTTATCCAAAGTGGCTGACCACCATCCTGAGAAATGCAGTGCATGTCTACTTGGTAAGCAATCCACGTCGTCTTTCACCAGCAAGACCGCTCCATCAACTTCAAGATGCTTACAACTGCTTCACATAGATTTTTTTGGACCCGTTACCACTGCCAGCATTGGAGGAAGTAGATATACTTTAGTGGTGGTGGATGATTATTCAAGATATACTTGGGTTGAGATGATGATTTCTAAGGAAGATTGCTATGACATCTTAACCTCCCTCTTTAGACGGCTCCAAACTCAGAAAGAAGACGATATTGTTAGTGTTCGATCAGATAATGGAACAAAATTTAAGAACAACGGTGTTGGTCAGTATTGTGATGACCATGGGATTGATCACAATTTCTCCGCTGCTGGTGTTCCACAACAAAATGGGTTTGTGGAAAGAAAGAACAGGACGTTAATTGAGGCTGGAAAGACAATGATATCTGAAGCGAAGCTGCCTCAGTATTTCTGGGCTGAAGCAATCAACACATCATGCTTCACTCAGAATCGCTCCCTCATCAACAAAACCTATAATAAGACTACATATGAGCTATGGAGAGGAAGATCCCCCAACATTGCATTCTTCAAGATCTTTGGCTGCAAATGCTTTATCCTCTACAATGAAAGAGAAAATAGAGGTAAATTCGGAGCCAAGGCCGATGAAGGTATTTTTGTTGGGTATGCTAAACATTCAAAAGCTTTTCGTGTTTTTAATAAAACTAGTTTAAAGATAGTTGAGTCTGTCCATGTTACATTCGATGAGCATTCTCTCCTTGAGCCACATTTGGCTCCAAATGTTGCTGATGATTTTGCTGAGCATAATGAAATAGGTGAATCCTCTAGAACCGCACCTGAACCTCAACCGCAAAATCCAGCACCCTCAACTGAAATTCCCTCAAACCGCTCCTTTGAAACCGCACCTGAAGTTCCTACTCCAGATGCAACTCCAAGGGAAGAAGATGTTGAGAATTCCCCCATCCAGCTTATTGAACCTCTTCGTCAACTTACCTTCCATGACTTCGCTGAAGGATCTAATGATGTTCCAATTGAAGATCTTCAGCAAACCTCAGTCCAACCAGACTTACCCCCGGAGGTTCGTGAAGTCAGCAGTCACCCTCTCTCTAATGTGATTGGTGATCTGTTTTCCGGTGTTCAAACAAGGAGATCGAACTATGATGAGCATACTTCCTTGTTATCTCAAGTTAACCCAAGAAGATTGATGAAGCACTCCAAGATTCCAGTTGGATCGTTGCTATGCAAGAAGAACTCAACCAGTTTGAAAGATGCAAGGTCTGGACTTTGGTGCCTAGACCTCAGGATCAAGGAGTGATAGGAACTAAGTGGGTGTTCAGGAATAAGATGGACGAGAATGGAAGCATCACAAGGAATAAAGTAAGGTTGGTTGCACAAGGATATAGGCAAGAAGAAGAAATTGATTATGATGAAACCTTTGCTCCAGTTGCAAGATTGGAAGCTATTAGAATCTTCTTAGCCTACGCCTCTTTCAAGCGTTTCAAGTTATATCAAATGGACATGTAGAGTGTTTTCCTCAACGATGAACTGCAAGAGACCGTGTATGTTGCTCAAACGCCTGGATTTGAAGACTTCAAATTTTCCAATCATGTCTACAAACTCCAGAAAGCTTTGTATGGACTAAATCAAGCTCCAAGGGCATGGTATGAGACTCTTTCTAAATTTTTACTAGAAAAAGGATTTAAACGCGGTAAAATCGATACAACTCTTTTTATTGCCAAATACAATGATCATACTTTACTTGTTCAAATATATGTTGATGATATCATTTTTGGTTCTACTAATGAGTTACTTTGTAAGCATTTCGAAAAGCTAATGAAAAGCAAGTTTGAGATGAGCATGATGGGAGAATTAACATTCTTCCTCGGGCTTCAAATCAAGCAATGCGAAGAAGGTATTTTCCTCAGCCAAGCCAAATACACCAAGGAGTTAATAAAGAAGTTTGGACTAGAAAATGTTAAAGCATATGATACTCCAATGGCCACCGGCAATAAGCTAGATAAAGATCTAAAAAGTAAGAAGGTTGATCAAACCTTATATAGAGGTATGATTGGCTCATTATTTTATTTGACTGCCAGTAGGCCCGATATCATGTTTAGTGTCTGTGTATGTGCACACTATCAAGCAGATCCTAGAGAAGCACATTTAATTGCAGTCAAGCGTATAATCCGCTATTTATCTGGAACTACTAACCTTGGACTTTGGTATTCCAAAGATTCGAACTTTGATCTCGTAGGTTATTCAGATGCAGATTATGCAGCTTGTACGATTGACAGGAAAAGCACTAGTGGTACTTGTCATTTCCTCGAAAATAGACTAGTTGCTTGGGCCAGCAAGAAGCAAGCTTCAGTTTCAGTGTCAACCACGAGGTCCGAGTATATTCTGCTTTGGAAGTTGTTCTTTGTCAAATCCTTTGGATGAAGCAGCAGTTGGTGGACTATGGAATTGAAGAAGGAAATTGCCATATCATGTGTGACAACACTTCAGCAATTTCAGGCTCCAACAACCCTGTCATGCATTCCAAGACCAAGCATATAGATATCAAGTATCATTTCCTCAAAGACCATGTGGAGAAGAGGAATATCCATTTAAAGTATGTGGAGACAGACAACCAAATTGCTGATATCCTCACCAAAGCTTTGGACTCCAAGAGGTTTTCTTTCCTTAGAGGAGAAATGGGAATGCTTGAACTTAAATGATTCCATTCTTTTTATTTGCTAACTTGTTTGTTAAGTATAGGTTGAAATTCCTGTTGAGGATTCAAACCTCACCCTGTTGAAACCGCGTGTATCAAACTGCATGTAGTCAACCGCTTGCAGCCAACCGCCAATGCCAAACCGCTTGCTGCAGCTTGACTGCATTGATCCCAAAACCGCGTTTCAACTTAGAATATTTTTATTATTTCTTATCCTTTAAAAAAAATTGTTCAAATTCCATTTTTCTTTGCATGCTTGACACGTGGACCAGGTTAGTTTTTCTTATTTATTTTTCAGTCCTTATTTTTGGCATAAGGGTAGTTTTGCAAATGTTTTCCCTCAAAATTTCAAAATTTTAAATTCATTTAATGCAAAGGGAACATTGGCATTAATTGGCCTTCATATCAGCCGTCATTGGCTGATGTGTTGAAGCTGAAATGGTGTAACCTTCGTAATGATTCACCCTGTGGGAAATTGAAACTGTCCCTTCAGCTGCCTAACCACCAAACCTGCCTATAAATAGAAGACATCCCCTACAATTTAAACTTTCTCTACTGTCTTCTCCTACCCTCGTACCTTCAAGTGTCAGTTTTCTACCAAACTCATTCTCTCTCTCTTTAAAACCTTCTTAAAAACCTTAAAGTTTCAATTCATCAATGGCACCAAAGAAGCCCTTCTTTGACATGGCATGGTTTCTGATCTTCATATCTTTACTCTTCTGTAAATCATCATCATTTAAATCTGCCATTGTTGAACATTCTTGAGTTTCGAACACCATGAACTGATTTTTGCTCACTCACTGTTGCTTCATTTCTTGATCATTTTGAATGAAAATTGTTAGGTTTTGTTTGGATTCATGCATAGATTAAGCTTATATACTTTATTTCATGATCAATACATCTTTTGGGCACTGATTTTGAATTTTTAGGTTTTTCTAGTTCGAAAACCCATTTCCTATTTTTTGCTTTTTCGTGATGATTCTGAGCAAAGATTGAACTTTTATTGTAATATTATTAATCTACTGCTCAATGTGATCATTTTGACATATCATTTGTTGATTTTGGTTAACTTTTGTTAAATCTCTGTTCTTGATGTTCTTTGTGTTCTTCGTGCATTCATATGACTGTTCATCTCCTTTTTCAGAAATTTCTTATGTTTTGGATTCCCTTGATTTTCAATATTGTTTTTTATACTTAGAAAATTTTCTGAAATTTTGGATTTTGTTTTGCATTTCGAACCGCTTCAATTCTCAACTGCATACTTTTTCTGTTTCAAACCGCATGCTCATTGTAAACCGCATGCTGGAAACCGCTAGTTTATACTTCATAACATCATGCCAGAATTTACTTAAGTATTACTAAGTATATAGGCTGGACACCATAACCTTCCCCTCCAAAACACTGCTTGCATGTGTGGGATAACTTTGGATTACAATGCCACGTACTAAGTAAATATACTTTTGTATTTTCTCATTTGTTTCCCTGCCTTGTGTTCACAGTTTCCTTGGGGTTTGAAAATCTTCATTTTTCAAAATCCCACTATTGCCAACCGCATAGGTGCTCAAACTGCTTGTAAACTTTGAATCTAAATAATGGATCTAACTTGAGTGTTTTCCTTTGTAGGACTCTCAATATTTTCTTCCAGGATGGGAAATTAATGAGCCAGAGCTGAAGTCAGATGCTCTAGGCAGAGAGATGATAAGGAAGATGGATGTTTCTGGAATTCTTCCCTTGTTCAACAAGAAGCAGTCCTACACAATTCCTCTATTTGTGGACCAGTTCTATGCAACCGCTAAGCCTGGACAAAGGACGCTAAAGAAGATCAACTGCTTGACTGGAGCAGTTTAAGGATTTAATGTATCTATTGATTACCTGGATATCAGAAGCACCTATGGATTCACCATATCTGGTGCTCCTCTAGAGGTCTCTCTAGAGGTTATGGATGTCACCTGCTCTACACTTACTGGAGATCTTGCTTCATTGACTGGGTATTACAAAAAGAAGCCCAGAAGAGCATTTGGTGAGATTATGAGCCACCTGTGTTATTTGGTAGGGAAGTCCGTGTGTGGCAAAACTGGAAACCACAACAACTTCACCTCACAGCAATGGATGTATTGCTGTGCTGTTTACAATGGAATCAAGCTCCATTGGCCAATGATTCTGATGAGAGAGCTTGCCAACAGCATAGATATCTATCAATGCAAGACCAAGGATGAAGCCATCAGGTGGAGACCTTTCTGTAGGCTGCTGACCGCCATCTTCACAAATTATCAACACTTGGAGGATCTGAGAACCTCTACTCCTGAGTTGTCAGTTCATTGGGGAAATGAGGAATCCCTTGGGCTTAAAGCTTGTCACAACTTCAGATTCTCATTTGGGAATGATGATTACAAGACTCTTTATGATGCAGACACTTATCAGCCCATGGAGCATTATGTTGAGATGACCCCTGCAACCGCAGTCAAGGGTCTGGGCAAAGCCATAAGAAAAGTTTCAAGGAAGAGAAAAGCTGCTGATGAACCGCTTCCCAAGAAGACCAGAACCGCCTCTGTTCAACCGCGTGCAGCTACTGATGCTGGCACAAGTAAGAAGGGCAAAGGGAAGTTGTCCCTAATTGATGAAGCTGATGAAGCTGAAGAAGAAGAAGATGCAACCATTGCTCCCTTGGTTGCAAGAGCCAAGAAGGCCAAGCAAACCCAAGTGGATTTGGCTAAGCTGTCAGATGAAGATTTGATCGCCTTTTACAAGGCTGAAATTGCAAGGATTGAGAAGGAAGCAGCTGAGAAAAGGGTTGCACATGGAAAGTCAAAGGAAGCTGAACCCCAACCTCAACCACCTTCCTCTCAATCGTAGCCAGCTACCCAACCGCCTATATCTCAACCGCCTCCAACCCAAACACTTAACCAAACACCACCTCAATCCCCTATCCAATCTTATCACTCCTCACCAGCCAAATCTCAACCGCCTTCCCCTTCTCAACCGCTCCGAGCTGCAACCGCTCAGGGGGAGAATCCTAAGCAAAAGAGGGTCAAGCATATAGCTAAAAAGAAGACCCCAACCAAACGGACAAAACCTCCTTTTCCATCTCCATCCCCATCTCCTTCTCATTCACATTCACCTTCTCCTTCCAACTCTCACTCCCATTCCCCTTCTGTTCAATATTCCTTAGGCCCTGCATTTTCCACATGGACATCCAAGCCATCAGTGGGCCTAGCAATTTCTATGTCCCAGAACAGAACCCCAACTCCTTCACCTCCTCATTCAAACTGCTCCAACTCTCTTCAACACTCAAACCGCTCTCAATCCCCCCCTCTTTACAACCGTGCTCAATCACCACCTCTCTCTAACCGTAACCCTGCTCCAACTATTTCCAACCGCAACCGAACTCTAACCCCTTCTCCTGACCGCGCCCAAACTCCTCCTCCTACCAAATCCCCTACCCTTCCTAATTCCCCCCATCAAAAGAAAACCCCTCCTCTTGATCTTCATGATTCTCACACCAGTTCCTCCTCTAACTCAAATCCCATAAATTCAAACATTCCAACCTCAAATATTCCACCTCCTCCAACCGCTCCTCTTTCAACCGCACCTACTACCTTCCCCCAAACACTTCCCATTCCTCCCTCAACCGCCTCACCATACACAATCCCAGCTACTCGCATATTCCAAACCCTTCTCACCCAATTACCTCAAACTACCCTTCCCACTCAAACTCCACCCCTTGTTCAAACCGCTCCTACCAATGAATCTCAACCGCCTCCCTCCTTTACTCATATTCCCTCCACTTCAACTGTCTCTCCTTCTGACTACTGCCAAATCCTCTCTACCCTTCAGCTAATCCAATCCCAACTCATTGTTAACCAAGGCCATATGCTGAAACTTACTGAATCTAACCATGCCTTGGCTACCTCCAACTCCTCTCTAGAAGCTTCCAACCGCTCCCTAC
This sequence comes from Adenophora triphylla var. japonica, assembly GCA_022495995.1. Lineage (NCBI taxonomy): Eukaryota > Viridiplantae > Streptophyta > Magnoliopsida > Asterales > Campanulaceae > Adenophora > Adenophora triphylla. The sequence continues at coordinate 218,016 of JAFEMH010000291.1, read as the reverse complement.
ATGCCAAAGTGAACTCTCAAATCACTGAAATGGCCATCTTAAAATCCCAATTAATTGATGCCATTAAGGGGGAGAGAAGTTCCACCAACCAAACCGCTGAAGCTGTTAAAACCGCAGCTGAAGCATGCTTTCAAGGTTTCAAGCAAGACCTGGCAAATGGAGTTCTCAAAGCACTGGGTGATGCAGTTTCAAAAACTCAACTTCATGAAATGCTCACTCACCTATCAGATGCCTTTGTCACTTCCACCAACACTGCACATGAAACCTTCATGAAAACCATTTCTGATACTCAACCGCAGCAACCAGTCCCAATCCAAACCGCCCTTGATGCCATGGAATTCAAAATCGTCTCTGAGTATTTGTCACGACCCTAACCCTAGGTACCCTTTTGGTCACGTGTTGAGCACGGTGAGTGGAGTGAGTAGCATTTTATCTTATGCATTTCAAAATAATTGTGGTTTTTATGTGATAGTTTTAACATTTTAATAATTTAATTGCCATTTTAGTAATGCTAATAAATTAATTTTAATTATTTAATGTCTAAATGGGATAAATAGGAATTTTATAGTAAAGTTATAATATTGATATATTATAATAAAAAGCTTTACAAGATTTTGAGGGACTTAGGTGTAATTTGGGAACTTGAGGTGGTTAAGTGAAATAACTCAAATTTTGGAGGGCTAAATTGTAACTTTAGAATATATATATACTCCCTCCGTCCCACGTGAATGGACACTTACTTCCTCTTTCTTCCACAAAAAAAAAATCCCACGCCATTATTCCAGTGAGTTCGCCGAGAGAGAGAAAAAGTATCCCTCCGTTCCCAAAAATACTTTGATATAAAATTTTCCAAAAATTCTAGAAAATCATCCGTTGGTCCGATTTGCGATCCGACTGCGGCAGAGTGATCAGGAAGCCGAGGAGAACAATTAGAGCCGATCAGATTCTCTTTTCATTTCGGAACATTTTAGGGTAAGTTATTATGATTTCTTTCCAATAACTGTTCATGTTATGTTTAAAAATGAGATTATGGTGAAATAATTGATTCTTGATATTTTTAGTAATTTATTTGAATTTTTGGATGAAAGAAATTTAGTTTGGACATGATTAAATGGGTTTTGAAAGAGTATAGATTGTATTATTGTTAAGGTGAACAATAGGAGTAAATTGAGGTTAAAATGATATGTTCTCCTATGGCAGTTTGGTAGAAGAGATGTGTATAGAGAGAGATAGACAGAGACACTTGACAAAAAGAACCCTGTTTACTTAATTTCTCGATGAATGGTACATTGGGTAGTGGGGTTTGGGCAAATTGTGTTTTATATGTATGATATGACTTCTAATCAGTAAATACATTGTTTATATAAATGTTTGGTGAATTAGGTGTTTGTCTCTTGGATTTATGAATAACTATGGGTGACATTATATTGGTGGGATTTGTTTACTTTAATTGGGCATAATGTTTTGGGATGAGTAAAATGAAGTGTACGTATAATGGTTTAATTGGAAGTGAAAGGTTTGAGATATATATATATATATATATATATATATATATATATATATATATATATATATATATATATATATATATATATATATATATATATATATGAGTTGCTTGACACTATGAAACATTTTTCTTTAAATTGGAAATGGAGCAAAAGTAGTTGAATTAAGATTGGTTATTTTGTTGTTATTAATGTGAAAGGGATAGAAGTAAATTAAGGATAAGGTTATAAGGGTTGCATGTCACTTGGGTCATTGAGGGTTCAAGTTCAAAGTATATATATATATATATATATATATATATATATATATATATATATATATATATATATATATATATATATATATATATATATATATATATATATATATATATATATATTACATGTTATGTTGGATTATTCTTTCTTGAGTATATATATATATATATATATATATATATATATATATATATATATATATTACATGTTATGTTGGATTATTCTTTCTTGAGTTTAGAAGGGGAAAAATGGTTATGGATTATAAATGGTATAAATACTGATTTGGGTTAGTTTGGCCTAGTTGAAAGAAGGGAAAAATGGGTTTTGTTCTGTCTTGGCACTGATGTTCAACATCAGCAATCATTCTGGTGTTGGACACGACTCGTGCCCTGGAGCACGAGTCGTGACCCTCAGTGGTAGTCGTGATACTAGTCGTGATGGTTTAGGCATCGTGCAGGGATGTGGCACGACTCGTACCCTGGAGCACGAGTCATGCCCAGTACTGGTTCAGAGTATGAATTTCAAGCCAATTGGAACCTAAGCAATTTAATTGGGATTTGGTCCTTCTTTAACTATAATCCTAGAGCAACATTAGTACTTTACAACGGCGTTTTAAATAGATCAAAATGATAATGAGAAGGTCCTTAAATCTTTTTTTAAAAAGGGGTTGAGACCCATTGTAAAATGGTAACCAAAGTTATAGAAACTTGGTATTTGATTATGGAACTTGCGTATAAGTTGGGTAATGTGATTTTGTGAATGCGTAGGGCTACATATATGTGATTGTACCTCTACGTGGTTACCTCCGAATGGTTATATGATAATATGGTGCTTGAAATAATTGTTGCACGACATCATGGGATTGATTATGAGCATACATGGATTATTATTGACTCAAGAGTGTGTATATATATGTAACACTATTTGAAGATAAACATGAGTAATTGTACCATATTCTATACTGTTCAACATGAGTAATGATGCCATGTTATATACTGTTATCTCATTGTGTGGACGTGATCCAAGTAAATGTATGTGCTTGAATATATATACATGTATTCCCAAGAGGATGTATATAAATGTATTCCCAAGAGGATGTCTATACATGTATTCCCAAGAGGATGTATATAAATGTATTCCCAAGAGGATGTCTATACATGTATTCCCAAGAGGATTTATATACATGTATTCCCAAGAGGATGTCTATACATGTATTCCCAAGAGGATGTATATACATGTATTCCCAAGAGGATGTATTCCCAAGAGGATGTATTCCCAATAGGATGTATATACATGTATTCCCAAGAGGATGTATTCCCAAGAGGATGTGTTCCCAAGAGGATGTATTCCCAAGAGGATGTGTTTCCAAGAGGATGTAATGTGTTTATGGTATTCAAATTATGACGTGAAACAACTTTTTTATGTGTTGCATTTTAATGATATATTGCTGCATGCATAATAACTTGCTGAGATTCTTTCTCACCCCTTCTCCCTTTAATTTTTTTAGTTTCAGCTGAGACAGGTAGAACAGACCGGTGAGGCCGGAAAGGAGTTGGACCGTCGTATGGGTGTCAGGGTATGTGTACTGTTCGGGAGTTGGGAATAAGTGTGGTTATTACTATATTGAGAAAAAGAAATATGTATAAAGTTTTATAAATATTTTCAATGAAATGTTGTAAATTAAAACAGGTTATAGTTTGGTTTTCAAAAGTTTATTCCACTCTTAAATTATTTAATGAAAGGTTTTAATTAATTAAGTGGTGGTTTGGGGACTCTCCAGCTGGGACACGAGTTTATAGGTCCCGGGGTTGGGGAGGCTCTCACAGTTGGTATCAGAGCTAAGGTTAGAAGTCATGGGTAGAAGTCTAGTCTAAGGGGGAGTGTGTGATACCTGACGACGAGTGTTTAGTGCAGGAAATTGTTCAATGGCAGAAAATAGTAATGACCCCAAGAGATTAAAAAAACGTGAGTAATATGGAGAGATAGATTCCTCTGCTGTCATTAGAAGTATATTACATGTCTCAGGAAGTAGGGGCAATACTTGTATGAATCCCCGTTTACCTCATTATTATGTTGCATTGTATTTTTGCTTTTGTTTGCATAATTTGCTTCAGAGTTGCCTTATGTGCGGGAGGTGTCTACTCCTATAGGAGAGTACCTTGAATCATCTTTGATTATCATGGTTATGGCGTGATTATGTGGCATGTATTGCCAGTAGATATGGTAGATATACCCATCCGTGATTTACTGTTATACTTGACCTGAATTGGTTAAGTAGTTGTTGTGGTTGGGGAGGCCTGTCGCAAGAAGCGAGTCTCCTTATCTATGGTTGAATTGCATCTGTGTTTAGTTGAGGCGGATAAGTTATTAATTGATATTTATGTCATATATACATTAAATGTCAATAAGTATAGTTTAAATAATATGAGAGTTAAATGGGATTATGAATTAGGAGTGAGTAAAAGTCACCTGAATTACCTCATGTAATGTTGGTAAAAGAATTGGTAAATTGTTTTTATCAGAATAGTGCATGCCGCCAGTTAGGGCGATAGAATTCCTTATGGATTGAAAGACAGGGTGGTTGCCCATATCCAAAACACCTTATAGAAGGGCATTGATAGTGTTGTAAATATGATGAGTAGAATTTTAAAACCCGATTTTGATATTTTAGTGGTCAGCTCGATGGATGTTATCTGTGTATATTCAGAGTTGTGGAAAGATTTTCAAAATCAATTTCAAGTTATGTTACCTGTGTCTTGTGAGAATCAAATGTTACTGAAATTTAACAAGTGTGAATTTGGCTCGAGAAGATGGTAATTTTGGGGTCTTGTAATTTTAAGCCCGGTATTGTTATTACTTTTTCAAGGATTGAGACCCTGATCAATTGGAATAACCTTCGACAGGGTTAGAACTCCGTTGTTTTCTAGGATTGACAGGTTATTATTAAAAGAGTATTGATGGATCTCCAAGAATTGTAACCCCAATGATTCAATTGCTTTCGAAGGAGGTATCATGTATATGAAATGTTAAAGTGTGAAATCAACTTTGCAGAATGGAAGATGGATTGACTACAGTTTCGACCTTTACCCTACTTGATGGATGTGAACTTGTAGTTGTCATGTGCGCGTCAAGAGAAGGATTTGGGTTGTGCTATATACAGACTGGGAAGGCGATAGCTTATGCTTCGAGGGAATCAGAGTGGCGCAGCGGAAGCGTGGAATGGATTACGACTATTTTGTGTTACTTAAGTGGAAACATCCTTTGCATGAAGTTAAATTTGAGAGTTGTACAAATCATAAGAGTTGAAGTATTATGTATCAGAGTGGATTGAACAATAGGTGGAGAAATTGTTGGAGTTATTAAAAGACCTTCTTATCAGCATTGCTATCCTGTGAGTTGTAAGAAGAGATGCGAATTACGAATGTTCGAGCTACACCTACCTGGAATGAAGATCTTATGGAAGTTTAACCAATGATTTTGAATCGAGGGAATTATCTAACATTTTCAAGAAAGAAGGACCAAAGATATTGTATTGCATATTGATGGAATATTAACCTTCAACGACAGAAGTGGTGTACTATATTCACAAGAGAATAAGAGACATTTTAGAGGAAGACCATAACTTGAGAATTGCGGTGTATTCGAGGGGTTTGAAGATGTATCCAGCATTGAAGAAGGTTAGAAGGACGAGAATAAAGAAGACATTGTGATGGATTTTATAACGGGACTACCCACGACATTGAGGATATGAGACACCTTCGAGTAATAGTGGATGTATTGATCAGAGTTGGCTCATTTATACCAAGAGGAATAAACTACGAAAAGGGAGAGTTAACCTAATAGTATGGGTGAGAGAGTTGGTCGATTCTACGGAGTATTAATCACTATATTATATCAGATCAAGATGCGAGATTCATATTGCGGTTGTGGGAAGATTGAGTACGAGACCTTGGGACTTCCAGATGCCTTCAAATTTACGTTATATCTCCAGATGGATTGGGCAGACAGGCAGAGAGAATTATCCAGAATCTTGAGAATGTGTGATGTGTGTATCCGATGGATTTTCATTAATTTTGAGAAGTTCATGTAACCTAAGTTAAAGTTGCGTATAGTACAGTTATCCGTCTAGTATGGAAGTGGCACCGTATGAAGCATTGCATGGGAGAAAGAATCTTTATAATTATTTCCTTATATTGAGTTTGTCAATCGAGGCTGTCCATGTGGGTTGCCTTATGTGGAAGAACCATTGAGGGGTATCAGAATCAAATCCGGGAATGGAAATCTAGAGCAATCGGGTTGCGAAAAATTAGTGGAAGAATCATATCATTGAGAAAGTCATTTGAAATTTGAGAAACCGTAATGCGTGGGTGGTATATGTGTTTATTTGAGTATTCGATAATATATTTAAAATTCGGGACGAATTTTTCCTTAAGGGGGAGTGAGTGTCACGACCCTAACCCTATGCACCCTTTTGGTCACGTGTTGAGCACGGTGAGTGGGGTGAGTAGCATTTTATCTTATGCATTTCATAATAATTGTGGTTTTTATGTGATAGTTTTAACATTTTAATAATTTAATTGCCATTTTAGTAATGCTAATAAATTAATTTTAATTATTTAATGTCTAAATGGGATAAATAGGAATTTTGTAGTAAAGTTATAATATTGAAATATTATAATAAAAAGCTTTACAAGATTTTGAGGGGCTTAGGTGTAATTTGGGAACTTGAGGTGGTTAAGTGAAATAACTCAAATCTTGGAGAGCTAAATTGTAACTTTAGAATATATATATATAACCTTACTTCCTCTTTCTTCCACAAAAAAAAAATCCCACGCCATTATTCCAGTGAGTTCGCCGAGAGAGAAAGAAAAAGTATCCCTCCGTTCCCAAAAATACTTTGATATAAAATTTTCCAAAAATTCTAGAAAATCATCCGTTGGTCCGATTTGCGATCCGACTTCGACAGAGTGATCAGGAAGCCGAGGAGAACAATTAGAGCCGATCAGATTCTCTTTTCATTTCGGCACATTTTAGGATAAATTATTATGATTTCTTTTCAATAATTGTTCATGTCATGTTTAAAAATGAGATTATGGTGAAATAATTGATTCTTGATATTTTAAGTAATTTATTTGAATTTTTGGATGAAAGAAATTTAGTTGGGACATGATTAAATGGGTTTTGAAAGAGTATAGATTGTATTATTGTTAAGGTGAACAATAGGAGTAAATTGAGGTTAAAATGATATGTTCTCCTATGGCAGTTTGATAGAAGAGATCTGTATAGAGAGAGATAGACAGAGACACTTGACAAAAAGAACCATGTTTACTTAATTTCTCGATGAATGGTACATTGGGTAGTGGGGTTTGGGCAAATTGTGTTTTATATGTATGATATGAATTCTAATCAGTAAATACATTGTTTATATAAATGTTTGGTGAATTAGGTGTTTGTCTCTTGGATTTATGAATAACTATGGGTGACATTATGTTGGTGGGATTTGTTTACTTTAATTGGGCATAATGTTTTGGGATGAGTAAAATGAAGTGTGCGGATAATGGTTTAATTGGAAGTGAAGGGTTTGAGATATATATATATATATATATATATATATATATATATATATATATATATATATGAGTTGCTTGGCACTATGAAACATTTTTCTTTAAATTGGAAATGGAGTGAAAGTAGTTGAATTAAGATTGGTTATTTTGTTGTTATTAATGTGAAAGGGATAGAAGTAAATTAAGGATAAGGTTATAAGGGTTGCATGTCACTTGGGTCATTGAGGGTTCAAGTTCAAAGTATAAAATTATATATATATATATATATATATATATATATATATATATATATATATATATATGTTTTGGTAGAAAAAACAATAGAGTAGAATATTAACTTTGATTAGTGTGTGGATTGAACAATAAGGAGGGGACTATGGAATTCGACTATATGGAACAAAAGCGTAAAAAAGAAATAATGACACCACGATTTGTTAACGAGGAAAACCTTGGAGGTGATAACCTCTTTGGAAAAAACCCCGGGAGTTAGGTCTCCAACCTTAAAAGTTTCACTATAATGATCACGAATACAACTTTGGAAGATAATGGAGAGGATTACAAGAGCCTGTGTGTAGAGTGTGTGTGCGTATGAGCCTTAGTGTATGTTCCGTCTCCATTTCCCCTTAAATATAATTAAGTATGAAAGAGTCAAATATTGTTCCTACAATCTCGGGATATAGGCTTATCCTTTCAACCTCCGTGAGACCAAGTCGCCCTAGCCGTTGAAGGTGTGTTGAACGTGCTGGAGAATATCCCGCATTTCTCTCTTAATCACTGGAAAATAAGAATAAAGATTTTAGTAAATATTAAATAAGTAAATATTAAAACAATACTTACAGTGGAATGACATCTTGATATGCGGGATCAGCGAAGATGTCACCATGCTTTGAAAAATACCCACAACAATTTGTCCCCAAAAACATTTGACTATGTAGGCAGCGAAGAGGCAAAATGTTTTTCTGTCCCATTAAATGTCCAACCGCCAGCTCTGCTTGATGGGACGGTTTAGGGATACGTGGCGTCAATGGACGGTTGGAGAGTAGTTTTTGGAAAAGTAATAATTTTTTGAAAAAAGAGTCCTTTTTCTCTTTAATAACCGCTTGGATAAATAAGCTTCTCAAAGCTTCTTTTTCACCCCTGTTAGCTTACGGCGCCGTTTCTCTTCCAGGTAATACTTCTTCGTTTCTCATCTTCTTCCATTGTTTACCTCTTTTCTTTCCTTTGTCAACCATGGGTAGGACCAGGTGGTCCTCAACCAAAACTAAGAGTGTCCCATCCCCACAAGGTCCCATAGAAATTAGTCTCGATGATTTCGTTTGCAAAAACCTGCTTGCGAAACCAGACGAAGAGACTTGCTTGTTCAGTGATTCCCAAATAGAATCCATGAAACAACAATGCTACTTCCCAAAAAGTGCAATTTTTCACCCTTTTTCCGTAAATCTTAGGCCTGACTACGTTTCCCACAAATGGATCTGTTTTCTCGAGTATCCCTTTCTTCTAGGGTTTAGCTACCCTTTCCCATTGTTGGTTTCTGAGTTCTTTCAAAAGACCCAACTTGCTTATGCTCAACTGATGCCAATGCCTTGGCGAGTTTTTGCTTTTGTTATTAAAGTGAACCGAGAAAATGGATTAAACCTAGGGCTCCATGAAATTGCATATTCATACGATCTTCAACCCTTTGGTTCCAAAAGATACCTTTTTAGGAAGAGGTCAGGTAGAAGTTCCTTAATGAGCACCACATCTTCTAGTGATAGGGGATGGAAAAATAGATTTTTCTTTGTTGATAGGTGAAATAGCCCGGATCCGAGAAAGGCCTCGCGGCCCCGGCATCTGGCAGTCTTTCGCGTTGGAGCGGTTTGTCTCGCCGTTTTGCTTTCGTATTTTGTAGAGTCGCCACGCCGTTTTTATTAAGCCCAAAACATTGAAAAAGGGCATCAGTTTAAAGATAATTTTAAACTGTTTTTGTGTGATGAGATTTTGAGTTCGGAGGTCAGATGACTCCTCGGGAAGAGAATATTAGAATATTAGAGCTCACCCGAGTAGCCTCGTAAAACGAGTCTTTCGGATACCCCTAATATCCTTTAAATATTGTGTGTGTGTGTGTGTGCTTTTAAAAATGCATGCTGTATCGGATGTCTACATTGTATGCTATGTATGGAAATGTATTGAAATAGTAATGGAAGGAAGCCTTACCAATGTTGGTTCGTGTCTGTCTTCCGCTGAGGAATAGTGTTTGAGGTCGGAGTAGCGTTCCGCACGGATCGGGATTGCCGGGAGGGGCCGATTGTACGCAGACGAGTTTCGGCGTGAGTTGAGGTGGCGAGGCTGCGTTCGGGCAGAGGTTCGGCGTGCGTGGGGATCATCGGGATCACTCGGGCGAGAGGTTCGGCGTGCGTTGTGGTGGCGGAGTCACTCGGGCGAGTTTCGGCGTGGTTTGGGATCGCCGGTTTGACTCGGAAAGAGCGGGACACCGTGGAAAGACCGAGCAAGGCCTCGGAGTACCACGAGGGGCCTCAGAGTACCTCGAGAGTGCCTCGGGGCAGCGCGGGAGCGTCTCGGGAGCGTTCGGGAGGCTTCGGAGCACCACGAGGGGCTCGGAAGGCCTCGGAAGGATCCGAAAGGGGCGGGAATGCCTCGGAAGGACTTAGAGGGGAAGCCGAAGGCTTAGGGAGGAAGAGAGAAGTGGGAGGTGTGTCAAAATGAGGAGGGGGAGCCCTCTATTTATAGTGCGAGATTAGGTGCAAAGAGGTCCGTACGGACCTCCCGTAATCCAGACTTTTGGTTTTCCTCGATTTGAGGGAATCGTGATGATGGAGGAATATTTGCAATTATGATGTTCCTGTGCAATAAGGTCCGTACGGACCAAGTTGACATGCAAAGAGGTCCGTACGGACCAACTCTGCGAGGGTAATCATTTTCCGGGATTTGAGGGAATATTGTGGACTTTAAGAGAATTCGGTAATTATTAGAGCAAAGAGGTCCGTACGGACCATTATTGCTTTTCCAATTTCTGAAAATTCCCAAAAGGTCCTTTTGTCCCTTTTATCCCAGAAAGGCTCCTCCCTTGGTTTGGCTGGGGGTTTTGAGAGGGTTTTGAGTGCCAGGGGTCATCGAGACTGCGTTGATGAGTCTGCGGTGTTTCCCGTGTGTTTGAAAGGGGGTGATCCAGTTTTGGGTACTTACAGAAGCCCCTCGACGACGTCACTTATGAAAGAAGTGGGGTCGCCGATAAGATAAGGGTCCTAATCTGGATCGCGTCTTTGGGAGATGAAGTGGCCAGGGAGGTCGGTGTGAGGACGTGGTGGTGTCCTATTGTGTGACCGCATAGGTCGGTAAATTTGGACCCTGTGATAGGATTCCTACGTATCCCTGGCGGGAATCAAGCCTGGTCGTAGTTCGGGTGTGGGGTGAGTGTTTTGTGAATGCGGGCGTGGTGGTGCCCTAAAGTGTCGTGTGACTGCCGAGGTCAGTGGTAAGGACGTGGTGGTGTCCTGGGTGACCGCATAGGTCGATGGCTGGACCCTGTGATAGGATTCCTACGTATCCCTGGCGGGAATCAAGCCTGGTCGTAGTTCAGAGGTCGTGAAATCGTGAGTGCGGGCGTGGTGGTGCCCTGAAGTGTTGTGTGACCGCCGAGGTCAATTGTGAGGACGTGGTGGTGTCCTGGGATGGAAATTTTACGATTTTCCTAATCGGGTGGTTTAAGGCCTTCCGGGCCGGAGATAGAGTGAGGACTTGAATCGTCTTCTGATTGCGGTTGGTGCCACGCTGGAGGACTTTGAATCGTCTTCTGGCTGAGGTTGGTGCCACGCGGGAGGACTTTGAATCGTCTTCTGGCGGCGGTTGATGTTATGCGCGAGGACTTTGAATCGTCTTCTAGCCGTGATTGATGTTATGCGCGAGACTTTGAATCGTCTTCTAGCCGTGATTGATGTAATGCGCGAGGACTTTGAATCATCTTCTGGCCGCATTTGTGGAGGCGTGGCTGCTTTGTGCTTTGATAGCGAGGCGTAGATGCCTTTGTGTTTTTGCATGTTGAGTAGAAGGTTGGACTTACGATGACTGCCGGTGCTTGCGCTGCCGTTGAAGTGGGCAGGGATGACGGCCGGTGATTGCTTCCCCATTTGGCATTTTGGAGGCGCTTCGTGCCTTGGGACTTGTACTCGGAGGTGTTGGCTCCTTCTTGTGCTTGTTTTGCCGTTGAGTGGGCAAGGATGATGGCCGGTGCTGGGGATATGCAGTCTTGTATGACTTCCCTTTCGACTTGTTGGGGAGGAGCTCGGGCTTACTTTGATGGCCGGTGCTTGCGTTGCCGTTGACGTGGGCTAGGTTCGGGCTTACACTGACTGCCGGTGCTTGAATTGCTGGGGATGCATGACCTTGTAGGGGCCCTTTTCTGTTGGGAAGATGACTTCGGACCTCCTTTGAGGGCCAGTGGTTGAGTTGTCGTTGAGCATTTTGGAGGCGTCTTGTGCCTTGATATTCGTGCTGGGAGGTGTTGGCTCCTTCTTGAATTGCCGTTGAGCGGGCGGTGGTTGAATTGCCGTTGAGCGTTTGGAGGCATCTTGTGCCTTGGGATTCGTGCTGGGAGGTGTTGGCTCCTTCTCGAATTGCCGTTGAGCGGGGAGGACCGGGCTTACGTTGACGGTCGGTGGTTGAATTGCCGTTGAAGTGGGCGAAGACCGGTCTTATGTTGATGGCCGGTGGTTGAATTGCCGTTGGAGTGGGCGAGGACCGGTCTTACGCTGACGGCCGGTGGTTGAATTGCCGTTGGAGTGGGCGAGGACCGGTCTTACGCTGACGGCCGGGGATTGAATTGCCGTTGGAGTGGGCGAGGACCGGTCTTACACTGACGGCCGGGGATTGAATTGAAGGGTTAGGGACCATTCTGCACTTGGATTTGCTGGAAAAGGCCTTAGGACAGCCAGGGGCAAAGATTATAAGGGCAGGAAAGTAATTTGGTCACCCCTTGCAAAGAGGTCCGTACGGACCAAGTTGGTTTTTTACAGTTCCCAGGTTTTGACCAGGTTTAAATGCCGAGCCCTTCCCCATTCCTTCTTCTTCCATGCGTGAACCAGAGAGAGAGAAAAAGAGAAAATCCTCCATTGTTAACCAAAATCAACAATTTTTTGCTTGAATTGCTTGCCATGGCTGAAGGATCTCGAAGGAGTCGTCGTCAGCCGATCGAGGTGGTCGAGCAACGGATGGAGCTTCAAAGAAATTGGATCTCGTTCGTTCCATCTTCGAAGAACCCGGATGTCTTGTATCCAAATCCGGAGGTGCACAATCGTCGCTCTATGAACGTTGGGGAGGTAAGAAATCTGTTCCGTTTTGATTCCCTGCTCGAATTTTTGAATGCTAGAACTAGGTTTTAGTTTTTCGCATTTTTGAATTTTTTGTTATTTTTTATGCCTTTTTGTGAAATTCTTGATGAATTGTTGAAAATGGACATGTAAAAATTGTGGGTATGTGTATTTTGTGCAGAAATGTGTAGATTAGCTCTTATTTGTGAAAATAAAGTGCCTCTCTAATGAAATGCATGCTTTGGTGTTTTGTACCGTATGCTATTTATGTATGTACATTATGAGAAAAATTATCGTGTAGTGATAATTTTTGTGAAAAAAATGTGACATGTGCCGTGTTTTGTGACGGGTTTTGTCTGAAAGTGTGTGCCGTGTAGGGACGGATTTTTTTTTTTTTGAAAAATGTGTTATGCATATGTGTCGTGCCGTGTGTGCCATGTTTTTGGGTGACGGACTTTGTGGGGAAAATATGTGCAATATGTGCCGTGTTTTTGTGACGGGTTATATGTGCCTTTGCCGTGTTGGGATGGACTTTTTTGAAAATGTGTCGTGTAGGGTTTAATCCCCCCTTTTTTTTTCTTTTGAGAGAAATGTGTACAGTGTGTGCCGTGTTTTTGTGACGGACTGCATGGGAAAAATTATATGTATAATGTGAAAATTATGTGCGACATGTGCCGTGTTTTGTGACGGGATATATGTGAAAAATATGTGCAATGTGTGCCGTGTTTTGTGACGGGTTGCATGGAAAAATTATATGTATAATGTGAAAATTATGTGCGACATGTGCCGTGTTTTGTGACGGGTTATATGTGCCTTTGTTTTATATTAAGGACTGTGATTGACGTACCTTTGCTGTGTTTACCTGCAGGATGTGGGGCTTATGGCCGGGAAGGCCAAGAGGATGAAGACTCGGGGATCGCTCGAGGCTGTTGTTGAGCTGTGGCAGCGGATGCCTGATATTTCCGTGGACGGTATGCCGAGTCCCGGAGGCTGGTTATGCTTACGGCACGGGTGTGTTCGTCGAGAACACTGGCCGGAGTTTCGACACGAGGAAGAACAAGAGCGTCTTCCTTGGCCTTTCCGAGTGCGGTGGGATACCACCCACACTTTCCATCCGAGCCGGGGAGAGGTGACGGTGACGCCGACCGGCTTTGCTTTGCGATTACCGGGCTTTCCTTCAAAGGAGGGCCGGTGCGGAGAGATATGATCTCCGATGTGGTGTTGGCCAGAGGCTGCTGGGCTTTGAGCCTCGTCCTCGCGAGGGCACTGGGCATGTTGTATAGCGACGTGGAGGCGAAGATCACGGCCGGCATTGGGGCCTACGTCCGAGTACCGGCCAGTGACGGCGGAGCTTGGGGCGCGCTCCTTTTTGTGGTATGCATTGTCAGAGACTTTGTTCTCGAACCACGCCATCGCGGCTCCCTTTGCTCGTTGGAGAGCTTGATTGACTGGATAGGGTCCGTGATATTGCTTGGGCGAGCGAGCTTGGGCCGAGCTCTACTTCTCCTTGGACCGGTTTAGCGGGGTGTGGCTTGATTTGTTGGCTGTTTGACTTTGCTTTGGAGGTATGAGTTTATTCTTTGTTTTTGATTTAGCAACTTGTCGTTTCTCCGTTTTTCTTTTGCACCGAGCCCTTTCGTTTTTTGTCACAGTGTGGTTCTATGAGGTTTTCCAGTGCTTCCCGCGGATAGAGATCCGGTACATTCTTTGCGTACCCGCTATCTTTGGGCTGCACGGCGAGGAAGAGGAGGACCAGCAGGGGGAAGCTCACCATCGCCTACGGGGATGTGCGGAGCGTGCCCGGAGAGGGGTAGCCGGAGGGGTTCGTCTTGTTCCCGTGGGCTCGGTATGAGGGGATGAGTTTGAGGGGGCTCCCGAGGTGACGGCAGCGGCGGAAGATGCTTGCGGGGCTTGACTGCGATGTTATGTATCCGGGGAGCGGGTCTTACGGGCAAGATGGCCGGTGTGCTTCCCGTGGCTCCGAGGGACCCTCCTTTTGGGATGCTTGATTCCCGGGACATGGATTTGCTTGATTTCGAGAGGTACCTTGGCGGTGTGGGGGCCGAGGAGTTCATCTTGTATGGAGAGGAGTACGGGGCCTTCGTGAGGAGGAAGCTGAGGACGCCGCAGTGCACTCGGCGAGAGAGAGAGGGCGCCCGCAGCTCCCAGCAGGTTCCGATGCGGGGCCGGATTTTACGTATGTCCGCGGGGACGGATCGAGGAGGAGGTGTCTCGACCCGTTCTGAGCTTGAGCTCCCGCTTGCATACAGTGGATCCCGATAGATCGGTGAGTGTCTTGACTCTTTTCCATCTTGGCATCTTTTACGTATTTTTCTCTTTTTGTTGTCGAGTATAACCGTATTCTTGAGCGTTTCCTTGGCGCTTGTTGGTGCAGTCCAGGAGAGCCTATGATATCTTGACTCGCCGTTACGTGGCGATGAGGTCGTTGGCGAAGAAGATGGCTTCGAAGATATCTTGCCGGTCTTCGCGACGCGTGCCGGCGTACGAGACTATGCCTTCGAGGCATTCTGTGGACGTTCCTCCGCCTAGAGCCGAGCCGGAGTCGCAGCAGGAGGGGCCTTCGAGGGGGCGGCATAGCAAGGATGCCGGGACGTCTTCAGGGCTGCGGGGCCTTCGAGGAGCAGCCCTTTTATCGGTTCATGCCTCCGCATGGCGCAGGTGAGGGTTCCTCAGAGCCTTCTTTCTTCGATCCTTTCGTCGGATTTGATCCTTCGGATTACTTTTCGTGGGAGCCTCCGGCGGGTGCTCGGTATTCTGACGACGAGGATGTGACGGGCGAGTTCGCTGGAATGCCCGACTTTTCTTTGGAGGACCTCGGCGAGGATGATGATGCTGAGGAGTCTGATTAGTATTCATTTGCTTTCCCTCTTTTTTTTTGTTTAGCAACAGACATTTGATGTACCTGTAATAAAACACTCGTATTTGCACGGCAAACAGTATTTTATTTTAAGATGTAATGTCATTTTTGTGATTCCCGGGATTTGTCCTAGAAATGGTTGCTATTATTATTTTTTATTTTGTGCATGCCACGTGAGCTGAGAGTGCGTTTGTGGGTAGTGTATGTTTGCCGGGAATGGCTTTGGCCAGTGTTTGGGCAGTTTGGAGCAAGGTCCCGCCGAGGCAGTGGTTGTTATCTTGTTCTTGGGGAAATGGGTTCCGTTAGTCTGGGAGACTCTTCATGGTATCGACCGTGGCGTCCGGGGATCGGTTCATGAGAGGGAAGCCCCGCTTTGCTCACCTTGTGGCTGCGAGAGAGACGTCAGGCCATGCCCGAGGCTCCGACGTCGTTTAGCCCGTGGTCATTTGCTCAGCGACCTCTTGTATTGGATATGGATCGACCGCCCGGGAGAGATGGATGGCACGGCTTGGTACGCATCGATCCGCCGGTGGGTTCCTCAGGGGGATTGAGACTAGGAGGATCTTGCGGGGAGGGGTCCTACGTTGTCGAATTCCAGGTTTGTCTTGGTCCTCCTTCTATATTCCGTCGCTTGTTTCCGGCGGTTTGGGATGAAGCAGAGCCTTTGTTGAAGCTGGGATGACCTTGCTACCGCGGAGGTAGTTCCTCTTTGTATGCCCGGCCTCGTGTGCCTTCTTGTATTTTCGAGGGTATGGAAGTATTCCGCTTTCCCTCTGTGGTACTCCTTAGACGTCGGGGAGCGTTGTATTGACGACTCGGTACGGCCCGGTATGAGCGGCGTGTTGGGCGGTCCCAAGTGGTCTTGGAAGCGGCGTGCAGCGGTGGGACCGGTTGCCGTAGTAGCTATTGCCTTAGGAGTGCCGAAGCACAGTCCGACCCTTTGGATGTGACGGGAGACACTTTGTTTGACTACGAGACTAGAGTTGGCCAGGCCGACGGGGAGAGGTCCTCTTTGCGGGGCTTCGCGGGGAGGAGATCCGAGCCGAAGCACGGGCGAATGAAGCCCCGAGAGCTACTGGAGTGTTTGACTCTACGGGGAGGACCCCTTATCTTGGACTGAGAGACGCAGAGTTGGTTCACGTGGAGCGAAAGAAGACTCGTCGGGGACGAGGGAAGAAAGGAAAGAATGGCGAGGGGACAAGCGCAGATGGCGCGGAATGACCTCCTAGGTATCCATTCATTGCATTTGCAAACACATTATTAGTTAAATGTATTAAGCTGTCTTTTAGCATGTTGTGAACTTGAGAGTAGACCGTGCTTGAACTCATCAAGAAATGTTGTAACCGTTAGTGATTTGTGATTTACTTTTAAAGCTTTGTCGAGACGCAAGATCTCTTGTTTGCCTTTGTTTCTTTTGTGCACCTTGTCGGCGTCCGTCCTTGAACTTTTCTGTTGCACTTGGCGGTGACGATGCAGGCCATGACGGCAATCCCTTTTGCTTAGGCTTTGTGCTTGGCTGAGAGGTTGAATGATCCCCTGACAAGTCGTTTTGACGGTCTTTTTCGCAGCTTCCTTGCCTCTTGTTGGCGTCGGGCTCTTGACCTCTTTTTTGCAGCTTCTGCTTGAGCTTCTTTTGTTTTTGTGACCCTCGGATGTCCTTTGATGTTGCCGCCGTCGTTTGACTTGGTCAAGGTGATTGCTGGGGCGTGTTCTTGAAAAGTGCGTAGCTTGATGGAGGTCTTGATTGACATTCAAACTTTTGACTTTTTTGTGTATTTTTAGACCGGACCAATTAAGGTTGCCTACGTTCCCCCGGACTAGAGGGCTCAGGTCTGCGTAGTTCGACACTACATGGAGTGCCAAGAGATGCACAGCTGTTCTTCTTTGGGCGAAGTATCTGCGAAGTTTGCTTCCGTTGACTGGATTCATGAAGGGATTGCCGTCTAGGTCTGTCAGTTTCATGGCGCCTCCGGAGAAGATCTTTTGAACCACGTAAGGGCCGATCCATGTGGGTTCCCATTTTCCCAGTGGGTTGGTTCGAGTGGGAGGCTTTTCTTTGAGTACAAGGTCGCCCTCACGATGTCTCGGGATTTGACTTTCTTGTCGAAAGCTCTAGCCATCCTGCTCTGATAGGCTCGGACGTGTTCCATGGCCTTTAGTCGTCGCTCGTCTAGCGAGCCAATTCGTCATGTCTGGCTTCGGAGCCATTCGACTTCGTTGATGTCATTTTCCAGCGGTACTCGGAGTGAGGGAATTTCACTCGATGGGAAGGACTGCTTCCATCCCGTATGTCGGGGCAAATGGGGTTTCTCCCGTGGTCGTTCGGCCCGTGTGCGGTAGCCCCAAAGTGCAAGGTGCGGCTTCTCGGGCCAATCTCGTCCTCGGGTGGTCATTTTCGGATGATCCGTTCGAGGTTTGTTTCTTTGCTTCCACGGCGCCGTTTGTTTGTGGCCGGTAGGGAGAAGATTTGTGGCGTGTGATCTTGAATTCAGGCCAGCCGATGCAGTCGAATTCCCCCTTCGAAGTGTGAACCATTGTCTGATATGACCTCATTTGGGATGCCGTATCGGCAGATGATGTTTTCCTTGAGGAAATGAGCGACCTTCTTGGAGGTGAGTACTTTGTAGGACTTAGCTTCGACCCATTTGGTGAAGTAGTCGATGGCTACTAAGATGAACTCGTGACCGTTCTTGCTGGCGGAGCGATTTTCCCGATGACGTCAATTCCCCAAGTGGCAAAGGGCCAAGGTGTAGTCATGCGTAGAGATCGTGGGGCGGCAGATGATTGAGGTTGGAGAACCGTTGGCACTTGTCGCGGCTTCGGACAAAGTGGATGCAATCCGCACTCCATGAAGATCCGGTAGTAGCCCATCCACGAGAATGATTTGCATCGGGGCTCGGCGTTCATGTGGGGACCGCAAGTCCCATTGTGGACTTCGTTCATGAACTTGTCTGCTTCTTCTTGGGCGATGCGGCGTAGGAGTGGCCCATGGTAGCGTTTCTTGTATAGCATGTCCCCGAGGATGACAAAGTGAGAGGCGAGGCGTTTTAGGTCCATGATGCTCTTGGTTTTGACCCCTTCTGTGTGTGGGCCTTCCTTGTTCATGAAGGTGGTTTCCCCGCTCTTGAGGTATTGGAAGATCGGTTTGTCTTTGGAAATGGCGTCGAACTTGCGTCTCTTTGGCTCTTCAGCAATCTTGCAAATCGTTGTAATTAAAACCTTCTCGGCAGCTTGGGCCCAGTTTTTCTCTCGTTTGACAACATGCTTAAATGTTTGCTTGATGCATTTATTTAATTAATGTGTTTGCCTTTTGTATAGATGAATTGTTATTAACTTGTTTTGATTAGTTAATATCATCATTTGTTAAAGATGCAATGAAATGATTTTTAGGAAGGTCGGACCTTTTATTGAAAGCGTGAAGACGTACATTGTTGATCAAAGATTCACAATCGTCGGGCGTAAAGCGTCAAAAGACTCAAAAGATGTGAATAGACAGACAACAAGACTCGAAGCTAGACTATAGGCGACGAGGGATTGGACCAGGCTTCATTACTCTCGGATGGCCGTAGCTCTAGAGGGAGTGGTCTTTGGTTCGGGTGGCCAATCTTCCCTTGGCATGAGTCCCGAAAAGTAGCTTGCATGCGGTTCGATTTCAAACCGGATCGCGGAGGTTTTTGTTTGCTCCCACGATGATGTCCCTCCATTAGTGTTGCCACCGGTCCTTGGGGGTTTTGATGATAGAAGTCGGCGAGGGCTACTTACAGGAGGGCGAAGCATTCGCTAGTCGGAGTTGATTCTTGCGATGTTGATCATTTTCATAGAATGCCTCTTTATCAGGATCTTTGCTTGGGCTGACATTTACAATGTCGATTCGAGGGCATGCTATATCTCCTTCCACGATTAAGCCTTGGAGAAGGTTGCGCCCTTTGTTCAATCAGGTCGGACACGGGAATGTTGAATTGAACTAATTTGTGATGGCTGTCCCCATAAGATCCGAGAGTGTCGAGTAGAGGGTTGTCTTGTACCGGGGATCGGTGATGAGCCGGTTGCCCAGAGGGTTTTCGGCGAAGTAAGGGTCTACTCCTCGATCAATCTCCATTAGGGCATCCATCTCTTGATCCTCTCTCAAGCATTCTTCACGGTCGCATATATCGAGTTGTCATCACGACCCATGAGTTCTTCAATTTCCGGCTCGTCGCGGCTTAGAGCGTGGATGTGAGGATCCACTTCGTAGCGGGACGGGAGTAGGAGAATCATACGGAGAAGAGTATTCGGTCGGTCGGGACCTTCTTACGGGTCATAGCTTGGCGGCCAAGCACTTGCCATCGCGCTTCCGCGGATCACTTGGATCGCTCCATTGGCATTGATGAATTTCACGCATTGGTGAAGAGTAGATGATCTTGCTTTCATCCGATGTATCCAAGGTCGTCCCAACAAAGCGAGAAGGTTGGTTTGATTTCCACGACTTGGAACTCTACCGACTCCGGTTGTATGCGTCGAATTGGATCCTTAGATTGATGACTCCTACGATCGGTCGTGCGGTGGAATCGTAGGCTCGGATTACCCGAGGTGAAGGCCTTATCGGAGAACGGTCGATGCGGAGTCGTTTCGGTGTGCCCAAAGCGATGATGTTGATCGCGGAGCCGTTATCAATCAAGACGTTCGGGAGGAAGAACATCTCTATTTTTATGAGGATGAGGAGGGCTTCGTTGTGCCGATTCTCACATATTGGCAAGTCATCGTGCGTGAAGGCTAAACCGCTTCCCGTGCTACCGTTTGACTCGGTCTCTTACGGAGAACGTTCAATCCATCCATTTGTATGCCTTGGGCGGGGCAAAGATCGTAGGGAGACGGTTGCCCTTGGGCGTTCTTGTCGAATTCCCGATCACAAGATCTCTTGACTACGGTTTCACGCTCCAGTCGTAGCGGGACGGCATGCCGACGGTTTCGGAAATTGCGGGGGTCCGCTCTCGCTTGGAGTTTCGTCGAAAGGCTATTGAGTTTACCACTGTCGTTCGGGGGAATGGATTTCCGATGGTATTGGGACCACGAGGGCGTTCCAATTTTCCCTCCTCAATGAGCCTGGACCACTGCTTGAGCACGAAGCAATTGTCGGTGGTGTGGCCGGGGGGTAGTTGTGGAAGGCGCGGTGCTTGCTCATATCCATGTTGGGTTTGAGAGTCTTCGGTTGGAAATTCTCGAGTGGTTTGAGAAGATTTCGTTTCACCAAAGCTTCAAATACTTGACCTAAGGGCATTTCCGGGTTATCTAAATCTTTGGAACTGTGGGAAGCGAGGGGATTGTTATTCTTTGGGGCCGCTTGATCGCGGTTTACTTGAGCTCGTTACCCGAATGTAGTGTCTTTGTTCCCAGTGCTTCCTTTCCTTTGGTCGGGGGGGGGGTTGAAGATGCCGGAGTTTGTTCGATAGCGGTAAGATGAGCGAAAGGGGTTCTTTGTTGCCTTTTGAAGACTCGGGGTCTTTTCAAACTTTGTCCGGCGTTGACCATGGCACGGAGATCCGGATAGAAATGGTGGGCGATCAAGGTCCTCAAAGATGGCTTGAGGCGGGAATGGAAGATGTCCATCTGCTCTTCTTTGGAAAGCGGATCCATTATCTCGCTTAGCTTCCGGTTCCCATCTTTTGTAGAACTCGCCCACTGGTTCGTCATCCTTTTGTTCGGTGGCTTGCAGGTCATGGCGGTTTGTTTCCCATTCAAGATTGGCGCGGTACTTCTCCAGAAGATTTCACCGATCGATCCCACGTGGAGCGGTTTTCTCGCCTTCACATTGAGGAACCACCTTAGTGCGTGGATTTGAGGGAATGCCGAAAATGATCTGCCATCCGTTGAGGGGTTGCCCCTTTGGCTCTCATACCCGGGACGTAGGTGTCGATGTGGGTTTTGGGCATTCTGTCCCGTCAAACTTTTCCATTTCCGGCATCCTGAACTTTGGAGGGAGAGGGACCACTTTGTTCGGATCGGTAGGCGGGAGGGAGTCCTTCCGAGAACTAGCTAGCTTGCCTTGCATGTCTTTCATTTGTTCAATCAGCCGGGCCATGGGGGATCAGGCATGCGAGGTGGGTTACCGTTTTGGGGACGGAAACCGAAGATGGAGGTGGATTGGGCGATGGAATTGCCATTCGGGAGTCTTGGGGAGGTAGTTGAGTGTATACCAACCCATACCACAGGGTGTTGAAGTTGAGGGCGTGATTGCCAAGTCCGCTAAGGGTTGTGTTTGGGAACCGGGGAAACGATTAGATTTAGCCCCAATTAGCCGAACTAGCAGGTGGCAAGCTTGAGATGTCGGGATATCCGCTCGGGATGCATGTCCCCGGTAAGCATGGGGACTTTTGATTGTGATTGCGAGGCTCGTATAGAGGCAAAGGATTGAATCTGGGGATACCGGGATGCATCGGGATCCGGCGAGCGAGCACGTATGTCTTGTTGATGCCCGAGCTTGAGTGTGCGAGCGGGAACCGCGTGTTGAGGCGGGCATGTCGGAGCCGCTTGGCTGATGCCCGTACGAGGAGCTTTGAGCGAGAGCCGCTGCGTTGCTTTGGGATCTCGTAGCTTGGCGGAGGAGGACTCTTGATAGCTTTGAGAAACCAGGGAGCCGGTATGTCTTCGTCCTCTATGAGAACAAAGGTTCCGTCGGGTTGGGAGCTGATTTGTTCCTCGAAGACGCAAGGTGTCTACGATCCAGCTTGATGTTCCTCTTGGCGCTTCTTGACGGTTTCGAAGGCTCGCGGCACCTCCTCCATTGTCCGGAGGTTCCTTAGTGGCGGGGTTCCGTTTCCCTCCTTGTTATACATTGATCCCGTCACGGGGAGTATCGGACAGTGCGGACCGTTGAAGCTGGAAGCGGCTATCGGACCTTGTGACCTCGATGCGAAAAGGCGGCTTCCAGATTCTCAACCACTCTCGGTTCAGCTTGGAGGGGGTGACGGGCAAGGTTTAGACATGGAGTGGCCTAACGGGATAGGGGAAAGCTCACGTGGCATGCGGTTTTCGTTTCTTTTATTTATGATTTTTTTTTTCGTTTTAATTTACTTAAAACATGTTTTCTCGAGAATCCTAGGTAGGTTGGAAAAGATTGCTCTTCTTTTCGCAACTATGCTAGATCCCGGGTCGATGGAGACCATCTCGTGCGGCTATAAACCCCTCGTTTTGCACTGTATTTCGACATCCAGGGGTGGACGGCCCCAAAGGCGAGGTCCTATAGTGCAAGCGGTTTCCACCGGCCTAAAAGAAAAAATCGAACCTAAGGACCGAGCCTGTCATGTTCGTTTTGACGCGTTAGCCATGTGAATAGTGAACCGAGCCGACCACTGAGTCAAGATCAGGTCAAGAGTTCGGCATGACCTCCCTTTACCTTGCTTGCGCAAGGGATATGTGACGTTAGGCATTGGCTGGGTCATATTGTCATGGCTGACGTATCAAGGCGTGATGACATGGTGTCATGTGAGCATGGATGTATATCCGGGATTTAACATCGCTCGCAGTGGTGTAGCTTGGAAATCAAGATCGGGTCAAGATTTTAGCATGACCTTTCATCGCTTTGCTTGCGCAAAGGGATCTTGAGTTCCGAGCCTTGACTCGAAAAATGGCCGGCATGGTATATGTATCCAGTGTATGACACTGGTGAGTAAAAACCAACCGAGTACGGGACAGAGTGTGACTTCAAGACTCAAGCGTGCGGGGTTGACGCTTGGCTAGGATGGGATGTTTGGAATGATCCCGTGCGCTGGGTCCAAGAGGCCTAGGAAGACCCTAACGGACTGGCAGAGACCACTCCGGGTTGAGGTTGTAGTGTGCGGTGTATCCGGCGGCGGTGCGCGTAGCAGCGGTGTAACCGAGGCACGGTGCGCGTAGTGTGCGGTCTCTAAAATTCTTTTTACGAGTAAAACGAAGTTTTTGAAGAATTTTAAATGTATGCTTAGATGTATATTGATGCATTTTTTTTTTTTTTTGTATTTTTATTTTTTTTTGTAAAATAAAAACGAAGCACGTGCACACACACACAACAGTTAAAGAAAGGGGTAAAATGAAAGTTTGACCCTCATCATCGTTTAAAAATCTTTTGTTTTGTTTAAAAGTTTTTAAAACAAAATTTCCAATGGAGTCGCCAAGCGAAATAGCCCGGATCGAGAAAGGCCTCGCGGCCCCGGCATCCGCGGTCTTTCACGTTGGAGCGGTTTGTCTCGCCGTTTTTGCTTTCGCATTTTGTAGAGTCGCCACGCCGTTTTTATTAAGCCCAAAACATTGAAAAATGGCATCGGTTTAAAGATAATTTTAAAGCTGTTTTTGTGTGATGAGATTTTGAGTTCGGAGGTCGAGATGACTCCCCGGGAAGAGAATATTAGAATATTAGAGCTCACCCGAGTAGCCTCGTAAAACGAGTCTTTCGGATACCCCTAATATCCTTTAAATGTTGTGTGTGTGTGTGTGCTTTTAAAAATGCATGCTGTATCGGATGTCTACATTGTATGCTATGTATGGAAATGTATTGAAATAGTAATGGAAGGAAGCCTTACCAATGTTGGTTCGTGTCTGTCTTCCGCTGAGGAATAGTACTTTAGGTCGGAGTAGCGTTCCGGTACGGATCGGGATTGCTTCGGGAGGGCCGGTTGTACGCGGACGAGTTTCGGCGTGAGTTGAGGTGGCAGGCTGCGTTCGGGCGAGAGGTTCGGCGTGCGTGGGGATCGTCGGGATCACTCGGGCGAGAGGTTCGGGCGTGCGTTGTGGTGGCGAGTGAGTCACTCGGGTAGAGTTTCGGCGTGGTTTGGGATCGCCCGATTTGACTCCGGAAAGAGCCGGGACACCGTGGAAAGACCAGGCAAGGCCTCGGAGTACCACGAGGGGCCTCAGAGTACCTCGAGAGTGCCTCGGGAGCGCTCGGGGAGGCTTCGGAGCACCACGAGGGGGCTCGGAAGGCCTCGGAAGGATCCTAAAGGGGCCGGGAATGCCTCGGAAGGACTTAGAGGGGAAGCCAGAAGGCCTAGGGAGGAAGAGAGAAGTGGGAGGTGTGTCAAAATGAGGAGGGGGAGCCCTCTATTTATAGTGCCGAGATTAGGTGCAAGAGGTCCGTACGGACCTCCCGGTAATCCAGACTTTTGGTTTTCCTCGATTTGAGGGAATCTGTGATGATGGAGGAATATTTGCAATTATGATGTTCCCTGTGCAATAAGGTCCGTACGGACCAAGTTGACATGCAAAGAGGTCCGTACGGACCAACTCTGCAGGGGGGTAATCATTTTTCCCGGGATTTGAGGGAATATTGTGGACTTTAAGAGGATTCAGTAATTATTAGAGCAAAGAGGTCCGTACGGACCATTATTGCTTTTCCAATTTCCTGAAAATTCCCAAAAGGTCCTTTTGTCCCTTTTTATCTCAGAAAGGCTCCTCCCTTGGTTTGGCTGGGGGTTTTGAGAGGGTTTTGAGTGCCAGGGGTCATCGAGACTGCGTTGATGAGTCTGCGGTGTTTCCCGTGTGTTTGAAAGGGGGTGATCCAGATTTGGGTACTTACAATAGGGCATCTATTGGAGAAGGGAATGAGGTTTCAAGCGAGTGGAACAAGGGAGGTACTTAAATTCTTACTTTTGTGATTTCCTGTTCTTGAGACAAACTGAATTGTAATTGTTCTTGCCTTTATGCAGATATCGACTGGGGAGAACTGTGTTGGTGTTATGCCCTAGGCCTATGATTGATAGACTTATGTGTTGACATTATTTATTATTATATGAGATGTTTATTATTTGATTATTATATGTTTTGTATATTTGTTTATAATAATCTCTGTCCCTAATTATTAAGAGAATAAATTAGTATAATTGTCAATGGATAATCATGTGATGATTATATGCATAAGAGATGCACATTGAAATTATGGGTACTTGTTAGAGAACAAGTGACTGGACATGACCCGCATGAGATTTATGTCATGGTCACATGTCATACTTAAATCTCATACGGTTATTTCATTTATTTCCTAGACCTAAGACTATCATAACCTTACATATGATGAAAGTCATGTTTGATTTTAGTCAAACGATATCTTAACACGATATCTATAAAGGCTATCATTGGCATGATCGGATTCATGATGGGAAGGATGATAAGTCAAGAAGGAATTTGTCCCTCAGAAGAGAGATGTTATGCTTGGGCCCCTCGATGAGTGATAATGATGAAAGTGTATGGCCATACCCCAATGTGATTGGAATTATCATTATACTCAAGAATCGAGAAAGCATTGAACAATAACAAGTTGACAAGGACCATGACTTGTGTTCAATATAACATCGTGAGACAAAAGGGATAAATGGAAGTACACCGTTGGAAACGTGAACTCTTACGTTACATCATTTGGGTAGACCTAATGGCTTGCTAGAGTCCGCTTATGTCTTATAAGGTTCGATATGATCGAACTCATTGCCAAAACGATGTAATCCTATTGGGTCACACACAACTAGAATGAATTGGTTAAACCGGAGGAAGAATGATTGAGAGGCTCGTGAACGCGTTACTTATGTCACGCGACATATCAAGCCAATGGCTTGATATACCGCGCGACATAATAGGCCAATACGCGTTTTTGACGGCTGTCTCTCCTAATTCGATTAGAAGAGGTATTTACACTATTGTAGTATAAATACAAGGGTTGTCGAGACCTAAAAGCCTAGCCGAAATTTTAAAGCAAAATTCACAATCAAATTCTCTCAATATTCTTCAAGGTTTAGATCTAGCAATCAACAAGAAATTGTTCTTGGATTCATTCAAAGGTGTGGATACCAAAAGAGGGTCTTCGCTCGTTCATCGATCAAGGCCTAGAGTTCAAGCAAGTTGAAGAACGAAGTTTGTGATTCGATATCACATAATCAAATCGTTCGATAGCTCAAGACCGGAAAGCGTTTCAAGGTTGGTTTAATTCTATCTCATAGGTATTCAAATTAATTGTATAAAACGGATCCTAGGGCTTCTTGGGTTTTATGTTTTTTAATGCTTAATTCCGCTGCGCATGGACCCGTAAAACCCAACAGTGGTATCAGAGCCCCGTTCGTATGATTAAGTTTGAATTAACATGCTAGGTTTAAGATATAATTGTTTATATGCTTATTGCATGTTTTGTATGTGATAGAATTTTAATTGTTTATGTGAAACAATGTGAAAATCGTTTTCAATTTATCTTTGAATTAAATACGTAAAAAGGATGTTTTATGTGATTTAATTGGGCACATGTCTGTATTGGTTCAAATCGGAAATCTGTAACTGGCTGCCTATGTCGTGCGACATATCGAGCCATGTGGAATTCAGTTAAGCGGCTGTTACGTCGCGCGACATATTAAGCCTCGGGCGTGTTGTCCACGCGACATAACAAGCCAAAGCGAGCGAGAATCTGTTTGTTCAAATTTTACTGCTATTCTATGATTGTGTTTACAATCGATATGTTGATATGAAAATGGATGTTATAAAATTGAGTTTATAAGTCCGCGATAGATTGATTCATTGATATACATGATTAATTGATTAAAATCTGATTTTAATAATTATTGCAATGTATATGAAAATATGGATGTTATAAAATTGAGTTTATAAGTCCATGCTAGATTGATTCATTTTTTTTTATGCATGCTTAATTAATTTAGATGTGTTTTATTAATTGTTGCGATGCATGAATTATTTGTTCTTAATTGTTAAGAATTATTAAATTAGATGTTTAGTTGAAACATGATATTTAGTTTCCTAATATGTTTAGATTTAGACATTGTAAATTTTGGATCTTATGATTGTTTATGGAAACAAGTCATAAATACGCGAAATTTAAAAGGAAGCGATTATTTATAAAAGGTAAGGATTATGTTGCCTAATCGAGTTGATTTCTAATTATGCATGTCTAGGAGAGTTACGTCTAAGGAAGAGTTGGTACTTAAGAAGTCCTTGCGGCTCACCTATCTTCACGGGAACTTACACGGTGCATGATTTTGACTATCTTTACGATATGCTTATAATCTACCTTTAAAGAACCTTCATTTAACTTTTAAGTTCTTTATACCAATTCATGATTAAAAACACTTGAGACCATTCGGATAGTTTTGGGTGGGCTTGCCATAGCAAGGTGCTTTGATTCTATTCGAATGCGAGCAAGATGAGGAAATGGTGGTTCCTATACGTTTTAAAGTGAATGAACTTAATTGGGTTATCAAAATGGTTTTGGACCCAAGGCATAAGATGAGATTAAAATATGCCTAGACATATGATGTCTTGAATTGATCTCATAAAAGATCTAAGAGTCATATATGTGATATGATTGATGTTTTCTACCTAATTAATTTAATTTTGAACGGTTTGCCATAGCAAACTTGAAATTGAATTAAAGTTGGATCTTAGCCCATTAAATGTATATTATGCTTATTTGCATTTGAAGGTGTATAATTTAGTGGGAGCATTTATTTAAATGCACTATACTTCTCATATGATATGTTTACTTATATGTGTTCATATTTTATGTATATCTTTTTGTAGAATAAATGGCATCAAACAATAATCACTTTTCACTGCGATCTGTCCTTGAGAAGGAAAAGTTGGAAGAGAATGGTACAAACTATATGGATTGGATCCGTAGTTTGAGAATTGTTCTCAAACAAGAGGAGAAAGCTATGCGTTCTCCTTGAACCTATTCCACACGAACTGCTTGCCAATGCTGCTAGGGCAATAAGAGAACAATATACGAAGCACAAGCGTGACTCTACGAGATGTTAGTTGCCTTATGCTCTCCGCCATGTGCAAGAGTCTTCGAAGAATCTTGAGCACTTGGGGACGATCGACTTAAACAATCGGGTGATGGAAATGTTCCAAATTCAAGCTAGGCAAGAAAGGTACAACACGGTTGCATCCTTGACCTCATGCAAGATGAGTGAAGGACAAGGCTGTTGGTCCCCATGCTCTCAAGTTAAAGGGCCACATTGAGGCATCTTGAAAGGCTCGGTTTTCCAATAAGCCAAGAGTTGGCTACCGACATATCTTGAATTCATTACCTAAAAGTTTTAGTCATTTCATAATGCACTATAACATGGGTGGAATGAATAGAAACCTTTCCGAGTTAGTTCAAATGTTGACTACTTTGCGGAAACCGGTATTGTCGAGAAGAAGACCGATCAAGTGCTAATGGTTAACAAAGGAAAGGGTTCAAGGGTAAAGGAAAAGCAAAGGTTGCTAATCCTAAGGCAAAGGTTGCCAAGCCCAAAGAGGCCTCCAAGCCTAAAGAGGCTAAGCCTAAGTCCCAAGAGGACGCAGTCTGCTTCCATTGCAATGAGATTGGACATTGGAGGAGAAATTGCGCCAAAATACAAGGAAGCAACGAAGAAGAGCAAAGGAGTTGCTTCAACTTCAGGTATCTTTGTTATAGATATATTCCTATCTACTTCTAGTTCTTGGGTATTGGATACCGGATGTGGAACTCACATTTGTTTAAATGTGCGGGGGTCTAAAGAATAGAAGGATGCTTAAGGAAGGTGAAGTGGACCTACGTGTGGGGAATGGAGCAAGAGTTCTTTGCATTAGCCGTAGGAACTTATGAAGTTACTTTACCTAGTGGACTAATACTTGTTTTGAACAATTGTTATTACGTTCCTGCTTTAAGTAGGAATATTATTTCGATTTCATGTTTGGATAATGAAGGTTTTAATTTTCTTATATGTGATAAGAAATTTTCTATTTACAAGAGTGATATGCATTATTATGCTTGTTGTTTCATTCAATGGCCTTTATGTTCTTGATATTGAAAATCGTGATAATGATGTCTATAACATTAACAAGAAATCTAAACCCAATGATGTAAACCACACTTACTTATGGCATTGTCGTCTTGGCCATATAAACGAGAAACGCATTTCTAAACTCCACAAAGATGGATTTTTGGACTCACATGATTATGAATCATATGAGACATGCGAATCTTGTTTACTTGGCAAGATGACCAAGGACCCATTTACCAAAACCGATGAAAGGGCGGGCGACTTATTAGGACTCATACATACCGATGTATGTGGGCCTATGAGTAGCGATGCTAGGGAGGATTTCGGTACTTCATAACATTCATGATGATTATAGTAGATTTGGATATGTTTATCTAATGAAACATAAGAGTGAATCGTTTGAGATATTTTGAATATTTCAAAATGAGGTGCAAAATCAACTTGGCAAAACTATTAAGGTACTTCGATCCGATCGAGGTGGTGAATATTTGAGCCAAGAATTTGTGATCATCTTAAGAGTTGTGGAATCGTTTGAGAACTCTCTCCACCGGAACACCACAATGGAATGGTGTGTGCGAAAGGAGGAATAGAACTTTGTTGGATATGGTTCGTTCTATGATGAGTCAAGTTGAGCTTCCTTTATCCTTTTGGGGACATGCACTAGAAAGCTGCTGCTTTCACTATAAACGAGTTCCTACCAAATCGGTTCAAAAGACCCCATATGAGATGTGGCATGGAAGAAAACCTAGTTTGTCTTTCATGAAGATTTGGGTTATGATGCATATGTCAAGAAGTTAACTTCGACAAGCTAGCACCTAAATCGATAAATGTGTTTTTGTGGGATATCTAAGGAAACCAAAGGATACTATTTCTACAACCGAAACGAGAACAAAGTGTTTGTTGCTCGAAATGGTACTTTCTTAGAAAAGGAGTTTCTTCGCAAAGGAACCAGTGGGAGTAAAATAGATCTCGAAGAAGTTCGAGAACCCGAAAACAACATTGAACCAATGGTAGAAACCGAACCAAGTTCACAAACCGTTGTGGAACCGGTTCAAGATGCACAAGTTCCTCGCCGAAGTGGTAGATCACGATCCGAACCCGAGAGATATGGATTTCTCGTTACGGAAAGTAATGAAGTGGAGTTAATCGAAAATGATGAACCCACTTGCTATCAAGAAGCGATGTCCGCTCCGGATTCGGAAAAATGGCAAGAAGCCATGAAGTCCGAATTACAATCCATGGCCGATAATCAAGTTTGGAACTTGATTGATCCACCCGAAGGTGTAAAAACCATAGGGTGCAAATGGAGTCTTCAAGAAGAAGACCGACATGGATGGGAAGGTGCACACCTATAAGGCTAGGCTAGTAGCTAAGGGATATAGGCGAGATTCATGGCATAGACTATGATGAAACCTTCTCGCTGTAGCTATGCTTAAGTCTATTAGAATTTTACTTGCCATAGCCGCATATTATGACTATGAGATATGGCAAATGGATGTCAAAACAGCTTTCCTTAATGGGAAGTTACTTGAGGATGTATACATGATACAACACGAAGGTTTTGTCGATCCGAGAAAATTCTAACAAGGTGTGTAAGTTGCGAGAAATCCATTTATGGATTGAAGCAAGCTTCAAGGAGTTGGAATCTACGTTTTGATGAAGCAATCAAGGAGTTTGGTTTTATCAAGAACGAAGATGAACACTTGTGTATACAAGAAAATTAGTGGGAGCGTAGCACTATTTTTAGTGTTGTATGTCGACGATATCTTACTCATTGGAAATGACGTTTACGCACTTCTGTTGTTAAGTCTTGGTTAGGAAAGTGTTTTTCAATGAAAGATATGAGCGAAGCCGCATATATCCTTGGTATCAAGATCTATAGAGATAGATCCAAGAGGATGATTGGTTTAAGTCAAAGTACTTACATTGACAAAGTCCTTAGAAGATTCCAAATGGAAAATTCTAAAGAGGGAATTTGCCAATGTTGCATGGTATATCTCTTAGCAAGAATCAATGTCCAAAGACTAATGATGAGCGAAAGAGAATGAATGGTATTCCATATGCTTCGGCAATTGGGTCTATCATGTATGCTATGTTATGTACTAGACCCGATGTCTCGTGTGCTCTAAGCATGACGAGTAGGTACCAATCGATCCGGTGAACCACATTGGATAGCGGTCAAGAATATCCTTAAGTACTTACGAAGAACTAAGGATGCATTCTTGGTCTTTGGAGGAATGGAAGAAGATCTTGTAGTCAAAGGCTACACGAGATGCTAGCTTCCAAGCCGACAAAGATGATTTCGGATCGCGATCTGGATTTTTGTTTATGCTTAATGGAGGCCTGTGAGTTGGAAAAGTTCCAAGCAAAGTACCGTCGGCGATTCTACAACCGAAGGCGAGTACATAGCGGCATCCGATGCGGCTAAGGAAGCGGTTTGGATCAAGAAGTTCATTAGTGATTTGGAAGTCGTTCCAAGCATCGGAGATCCTATTGAACTTTCTTGTGATAACAATGGTGCCATTGCACAAGCAAAGGAACCAAGATCACACGAGAGATCCAAACACATACTTCGACGTTTCCACATTATCCGTGAGATATGTGAAAGGGAAGACGTTAAGATATGCGAGTAGACACTGATGACAACGTGGCGGACCCACTAACTAAGGCTCTCTCGCAAGCTAAACATGATGGTCATGTTAGGTCCATGGGCATTCGATACATGGTAGATTGGGCCTAGTGCAAGTGGGAGGCTGTTGGTGTTATGCCCTAGGCCTATGATTGATAGACTTATGTGTTGACATTATTTATTATTATATGAGATGTTTATTATTTGATTATTATATGTTTTGTATATTTGTTTATAATAATCTCTTTGTCCCTAATTATTAAGAGAATAAATTAGTATAATTGTCAATGGATAATCATGTGATGATTATATGCATAAGAGATGCACATTGAAATTATGGGTACTTGTTAGAGAACAAGTATTTGGACATGACCCGCATGAGATTTATGTCATGGTCACATGTCATACTTAAATCTCATACGGTTATTTCATTTATTTCCTAGACCTAAGACTATCATAACCTTACATATGATGAAAGTCATGTTTGATTTTAGTCAAACGATATCTTAACACGATATCTATAAAGGCTATCATTGGCATGATCGGATTCATGATGGGAAGGATGATAAGTCAGAAGGAATTTGTCCTCGGAAGAGAGATGTTATGCTTGGGCCCTCGATGAGTGATAATGATGAAAGTGTATGGCCGTACCCCAATGTGCTTGGAATTATCATTATACTCAAGAATCGAGAAAGCATTGAACAATAACAAGTTGACAAGGACCATGACTTGTGTTCAATATAACATCGTGAGACAAAAGGGATAAATGGAAGTACACCGTTGGAAACGTGAACTCTTACGTTACATCATTTGGGTAGACCTAATGGCTTGCTAGAGTCCGCTTATGTCTTATGAGGTTCGATATGATCGAACTCATTGCCAAAACGATGTAATCCTATTGGAGTCACACACAACTAGAATGAATTGGTTAAACCGGAGGAAGAATGATTGAGAGGCTCGAGCGGCTACTTATGTCACGCGACATATCAAGCCAATGGCTTGATATACCGCGCGACATAATAGGCAATACGCGTTTTTGACTGACTGTCTCTCTAATTCGATTAGAAGAGGTATTTACACTATTGTAGTATAAATACAAGGGTTACATCGAGACCTAAAAGCCTAGCCGAAATTTTAAAGCAAAATTCACAATCAAATTCTCTCAATATTCTTCAAGGTTTAGATCTAGCAATCAACAAGAAATTGTTCTTGGATTCATTCAAAGGTGTGGATACCAAAAGAGGGTCTTCGCTCGTTCATCGATCAAGGCCTAGAGTTCAAGCAAGTTGAAGAACGAAGTTTGTGATTCGATATCACATAATCAAATCGTTCGATAGCTCAAGACCGGAAAGCGTTTCAAGGTTGGTTTAATTCTATCTCATAGGTATTCAAATTAATTGTATAGAACGGATCCTAGGGCTTCTTGGGTTTTATGTTTTTTAATGCTTAATTCCGCTGCGCATGGACCCGTAAAACCCAACAAACTGTTCCCACCTGCTGAAGACACTTTAACCAAGATTGAAGAATTCTTCAAGCTCCCTCTAGACAAGAGATCCCCCAAGGCATTACTGGAATCATCTTTGGTTGTCCCGGAGGACCAAAAGGCCTCTACCTCTGTGATTATGTCTACAGGTAATCATGTTGACTTTTCACTTTAATTTAATCATCCTAATGTATTATATTTATTGACAATCTTCATATGTTAATGCAGTTTCCAAACTAGTTATCTCGGGATCGGATTTTGACTTGGATGACATTGAAGCCATGTTTACAGGCTCTGCTGTGAAGATAGAGATGAAGCCTCCGCCCGTTCCTAAGAAGACCCCAACTTTGAATGATAGTGCAGGTATTGGTTCTAGAGTAAAGAAGCGAAAGGCTAATCAAGAGGAGGTAGTTGAGGTTGAAGATCCTTTTGATGGAATGCAAGTAGGGGATTTCAAGAGGAAATACATGAGTTTTGCGACAGGGGTAAGAAGTTGTTTAATTAGATATTCACTAACTCAAAAGTTTTTATAACATCTAGTGATGTCGAGTTATTTTTTTTTCAGACGGTAGGGTATGTGGAGGAGTAAGTAAAAG
Source organism: Adenophora triphylla var. japonica (assembly GCA_022495995.1). NCBI lineage: Eukaryota > Viridiplantae > Streptophyta > Magnoliopsida > Asterales > Campanulaceae > Adenophora > Adenophora triphylla. The sequence continues at coordinate 184,043 of JAFEMH010000291.1, read as the reverse complement.
AAATTGAGACGCTAAAGAAGAAGTCCAAAGCTGACATTGCTTTGGTTAGGAAGGAGAAGATAGCGTTAGAAAACAAGGTGAAGGTACATGAGAAGACTTTGGAGCAACAAAGCAAGTCATTGGGAGAGCAAGAGCAAACGGTGAAGGACTTACTGAATAGTCTGGCGAAAAGCGAGGAGGATCACATCAAGGAGATTGCTGAGGTGAAAGGTTCATGCAAGTTGTTTGCCGCTAAAAGCTTGTTTCTCAGTGTAAAATAAAGATGATGAGGGAGTTTCAAGAAGGGAAGGCTGAGAGCTGGGATCTCAACAAGGAATGTGCCCACTTTTCCAGGTTGACAGGTGAACCAGTGGACGAAGGCGAAGTGTCGTCAAGCCCTTATGAAGTGATCGTTAAGGATACACCAGTAGATGGAGAAGTTACCCCAAATGCAACACCTACGGCAGAAGCCGCCTAAAAAAGAAGGTAAAATAACTTTGTTCTTGGTTTTTTGATGACGTTACTGGGGTGGAATCCCTTAAAACAATTTTAATTTTAGTTTGGTTATGTAATGGGTCCATAAGGACCAAAGACAATCTTTTTTACGTGTTGGGTTGGTCCAACACTTTTGCACTTTAACGTTGGTAGCTTGGATATTTTTATGGTTAGTTTAATCTAGTTAAAGTTTAGTCGTTTTCAAGCATGTCAGGGCTTGTTTTCTTTTGGATGAAATTTTTCTTTGTACGGTTATTTGTTATGTTCGTAAGGTGACATGTTAGTATGTCAAAGCGTGGATACTTAAGATGACATGTATATGCCATAACCCATAGATACTTTAGATGACACGTATATGTCATAACCATAAGAATAATGCGTAAGATCAATCATTTAACTGAGTGGGAATGGGTAAGCTATATGAGTTTACCCATATAGGCCCACCCCACACCTCAATTAAAGAGATAGCTTGCGCTCCAGGCGAAGGTGTGGTAACCTAACATCTTAAGAAAGAGGTAATTAACTCTTTAAACCTTAGAAGAGATTGTGTACCTTTACTTAAGAAGAGATGGCCAGTCTCTAACGGAGGAGAATTCGTTGTTCTTTGCGTGCTTTCGACATGTCCCCATGTAAACATGTTAACACCTCATAAAACAGAAACATGTTAATAACGGATGCCAACTAATGTTGACGCCTCTCCACAAGGTACGTTAGCGACATCTTGATTTGTAGAGAAGTAAAAAAGTACATAGGAAAAAAGAAAGGTTACAAAAAATTAAAAGATGACCCATACCTGGAAAAGATGAGTTCATGGGGAATTTCGTTTAAATGTAATACCTTTTAAGGTGAATGGCGTTCCAACTTCGCGGTATCATTTGGCCATCCAAGGTTGCCAGGCGATATGCTCCTTTCCCGGCACAGCATCTATTAGGTAGGGTCCTTCCCATTTTGGGGCGAGCTTGCCTGCATTGGGCTCCTTTGTATTTTGGAATGCCTTTCGTAGGACTAAGTCTCCTACTTGAAACCTTCTAAGCCTTACGTTTTTGTTGTAAGATCTGGCTACCCTTTGTTGATATGCTGCCATGCGAACTTTGGCCATGTCCCTCAGTTCGTCCACGGTATCTAAGTCATGTATCAAGATGTCTTTGTTATGTTCAGATGTCAACAAATTGTATCTGGCCGTAGGTACAAGGACTTCTATTTGGAATAAGCGATCTGTTCCAAATACAAGTGAATAGGGGGTTTGACCAGTAGCGTTCTTGGATGTCGTCCTGTCAGCCCATAGAACCATTGGTAACTCTTCTGCCCATCGTCCTTTCTTCTGGTTCAGTCTCTTTTTCAAGTTGCTTATGATTATTTTATTGCTAGATTCTGCATGTCCATTGGCTTGAGGGTGAACGGGTGAAGATGTCACCATCTTGACTCCCCAAGATGTCAAGAAATCTTGGGTTCTCTTACTGATGAATTGAGAGCCGTTGTCACAAATTATCTCTGATGGTATTCCAAATCGACTGAATATGTTTCTTTTGATAAAAGATATAACCTCTTTGTCACGAATTTGTACGTATGCCTCAGATTCTACCCATTTAGAAAAGTAGTATGTCATAGCCAGTAAAAATACTCTTCCACCTGGTGCCCTGGGTAATTTTCCTACAATGTCCATTCCCCAAACCATAAACGGCCATGGAGACAGAATATGATGTAGCAATTCAGCTGGTTGGTGTAGGATGTCCCCATGTCGTTGACAGGAATCACATTTCTTTGCGTAATCGACAACGTCTTTTCTCATTGTGGGCCAAAAATAGCCCATTCTAAGAGCCTTGGTATGTAGACTTCTGCCCCCGGTATGATTTCCACATTCTCCTTCGTGCAGCTCCTTGAGAACCTGATGGGCTCTATCTGCTTCTAGACATCTTAAGTAGTGACCTGCAGCAGATTTTCTATACAAGAGTGAAATTGTCACGGCTTGAATCACAAGTGATATCCAAGGTGATAACAGCACCAACGATAGCACTTGGGATGGCACACACACACACTTCGAAAAATAAAACAATTTTGTAAAAGAGTTTGCAGCGAAATAAAACACCAAAATTGTTTTTCTCAAGTTATATAAATATAACTTGAGAGTGCCTCTTAGGCAAGACTTTATAATCACTATGAATGAATTTACAAAGCCGAAAGTTCCCTATAGCTATATCTATTTTGAGCTCTATGGAACAAGAGATAAAGAACGGAATCCTATCCTAGCCTTCACACACCTTGATACCAAAGTAATCAAGTGCGAAATTACAAGGGAGAAAGGATTTAAAAAGAACCAAACAAAGAACTCTATCTCTAAGCTTTTCGAAGGTGTGAATGTGATGAAATAATTGGCATGTCTTCAAATAAACCTTCCAAGCTTATTTATAGTCTTCAATTACTTGAAGGCTACTTCAATAACAGCCTTGGGGCTGGTCTTGCACGTGGAGGAAGTGTAGGGAGAGTGGGTGAAGTTGTTCCACAATTCTAGCTCCCACTTCCTTTTTTGTAGCAACCGAGTTGTTTAATCCACAAGCCATGCTTCCACGCCTTGTACTCCTTTGCTTTATCATCCTTGTACTTCTTCTATAACTCAGCAACAACCTTTGACAAAGTCTCCATACGTGTTGTTGTTGTTTGCCAAGTTACGAATTAATACATAAAATGTATTAATTCTTTTCTTCCAATTTCCACACGTGTCTAGCTCCTTCTTTGATGCTATTGCACCACGAAATATAATCATAAACCATAGACTATACGAGACCATATTAGCACGTTAGTCCATTAAATAACAAACAAGAAATATACAACTATATAATTTTAGGTCAGGAAATCATCTCGCGATATCACTGGACTTTTGGGAAATCATCTGCGATATCACTGCAGATTACACTAACAATCTCCCCTTAGTTGGATATTTCTTTCCAAACTCAATGTCTCTGTCTGTAGGATTAGTCTATATACAAATGTACGAGCATAGAACACGAGAATAATATCTCCACAAAAAATTAACTCCCCTTAATCAAGGAGCTAATCCTAAACAATGATTTATCATAATAAACTAATTTATTTCAAACTTTAAAAAGTTTTCGAAATAAACTAAGTAACCATTAAAAACCATAACCATTGTAGCAAATATCATCCAAAAACTAGCAGAAAACAACCTAGCAGATTAAGTTATTAACAAACCAACTAAAGTGTTTTAGCAAAAATAAACAAAATAAAAGTAAATTGTTTAGAGAACCACCACCATCACCAAAATAAAAACATTGTTTGTAGGACCACCACAAAAACAGTCACCCATATGATAGTGGCAACATCAACCTTCAGGTTTGTCAACCTTCAGGTTCAGCTTTCTTCTTCTTTAAACTCCTCTTCTTCCTCCTGATCTCCTTCCCTATCACTTCCACCATCACTTGGGCCAAGCGGTGGTAGCACTGCAGTAGCACCAGGCTCCGAGAAGTTCCAAAGACGAAGCAGATCCTCCCCGTTTGGGAAGAAATTTCATCAATAAAAAGAATGCATTACTCCGCTTAAGCTTAGCCCATCCCTCGGCAAGTTCTCCTATTGCACTTGATTTGTTTGTGCAGGAAGTTGAGAAGCGTAGCCTTTGGGATTGATGGTCGAGTTGCCCAAAAGATTCATCATGTTATTCAGAATACTTGCGGCATCGGTTCTGCAAAAGTATGAGGGGCAACACCGGGAAGCACTTGGGGTATCACGTGAGATAGCACCGGGAGGAGCAGGGTTGTTTCATCAGATTTGTTCCAAGGAAGATCTTTTGTATACCTTTTACCCTTTTTCAGTTGTTGATCAACGGTATAGTACTCGAGTTCAAGTGGTAAAAACATCGAGGCTTCAATGGGCAAGGATTGAAATACCAAAACTTTGAAGATTAGAGAAGGATAGGGAAAAAGCTAATGTTCACTTCCTTTTTTCTACCCCATGAAGCTAAGTGTTTAAACACTAATCTTCCAAAGTTAATCCTTAAATTTTTACCCAATCTATACAACACATTCGCATGCTCCAAAGTCACAATAGGTTCATTAGTTGTAGGAAGCCAATTGAAGATGCACGGTTTGTGTAGTACAATAGAGAGAAGATAATCTAGAAGCATGAAGTTTCTCTTTCAAAGGCCAAGGCGTGTAGTTTGTTGTGAGTGAGCAATTTTACCATTTCATCTCTATTGACCCTAATGCTCTCATCATCTACATTAGGGAGGCCTAAAACTTTGTTAATCGGGTACAGGAGTAAAAGAATAGACTCTTCCCCTAACAAACACTTTTCCATATTTAGCATACCCTTCATCATCCAAATGAGCATGCAAATTGGCAAAGAAATTGCGAATAACACTCTCAACAAAAGCTGATGCATGATTATTAGCATTAATAAAATTCTGTCCTTTAAAAACCTTGAACCACTCCTTCCTTTTCCAACCGACCCTCATCAATGTGCTTCTCTTTTAAAATTATCTTACTTAGACTATTCAACCAAAGTTCCATATTTTCCTTTTTATAATACTCCAAAGTAAGAAAAGGTTTTGAAAAGCTTTATCCTCTTCAGTTTGAGTAACCTCATCACCGAATTATCATTAGAGGAATGTTTAGGAACGAAAGAGGGGGCAAGTGTTACCTCGGATGATATCCTCTTCTTGCTAGCACTTCGGTAGCACTCACGTTTGCCCTTGGCCTTCTTTTTCCGATAATCGAGAGAGTCTCCTCTTCATCACCATCTACCCAAGCATCAAATGAGTCCATGAAGGCTCCTTTTCCTTGTTTGCTTCAAAGTTCTCGTCACTCACATGGGGTGAGGACACATCAATAGAGCTTTCTGAGACTTCAACTGGATCAAGAGAGGTATTTGAAGTTGCCTTGGACTTGATTGATCTAATGCGGTTGGAAGACCTCCTTTTTGCGATTTGGGGAGACAGCTTGGCAGTTGGGGCTTTCCTCTTCCTTTTTGGCTCGGTAGGGATGAGAGTCACCTTAGGAATGCCTTGATCAAACGAGGTAATGGGGCCAGAGGTAGGAACAATCGCCATTGTTGGTGGAGAAGAGCTTGGAGTGATCATTGGGGAAGTTTCCATGGCCACGCGAGATGCCACGGAAGGAGCAATGCTAGGTGAGATGTCCATTTGGTCCGTGTGGGAAGGTTCGGTACTAGCTTTGGATGGAGATGCCATGGAGATATGAGGGAATTTTGGAACGAATTTTTTGACCTAGGTTGAGAAGGGAAGAAGACGCTGGAATGGGAGTTTAAAGAGGTAGAGGGAGTAACGGTTAGAGAGAGATAATAGGAGAGTTAGAAAAAATTTAGGAAATTAAGAGAGAGAGACGGTGAGGGAACAAAAAATTAAATTGATTAGACAACCCTATCCCATCTAAACTCCTAAAAACCCTCACCTTTAACCCTATCCACTCATTAACAATAAACCCTCACCACACAAAGTTTTTAAAACCCTAACCAACTTAAGGATAATAAACACGGTTGCAAAATTTAAAAAATAAAGAAAATATAATTTTTTTTATTTTTTTTTTTTAAGTAAAAACGTAAAAAAAACAAAAAAATAAGTAAACTAAATAATTTGTAACTAAGCCCAAAACATTATATGCACAAATTAAATAAATAAGGGTTAGTTACTTAATTAAGTTTACCAAAAATAAAGGAAACTTGTTGAAGACGTTTTCAAAATCGTAAACTCTTTAATTAAAAAGACTTTCAGATTTTGAGAAATTAATCAACAATATTTTGAAAATAAGAAAATAAAAAAACTAATATAGCACACACTAATGTGTTAAGGCAATGATGGTAACACGTAGGATAACACATATGATATAAAACCCCTTGATAAATATTTTTCAGTTTCAAACACTTGAGGCATAACAAGCTGAGCATTTTTCAACATGCACTTTAGGCATTATATGCCTATATTCTTTTTAAGTACATTGCTTGTTTGACACGTCTCAATACACTTCTTTAAACAAGAAAGCATCGTAGTAACGAGCTCCGTGCTTCAAGTTATATTTCAAGTATAGAGATCAAGTGATCTAAGTCTTTCAAGTAGGGTACACTGTAGTAGCGAACTCCATGTCCCTAATACTTAGCATAAATCACTTCATACCTTCTCATTGGCAAGAGTACATCGTTGCAGCGAACACCGTGCCCCGAGCTCGAGAGAAAAGTATGAAAAAAATGCCTTTGCCTTTTATTTATCAAAAAGAAAAGATTAGTGACTTTGTCACTTTAAGCATATGAAGGGGAATGATATCAGACGTGCTAACCTAAATAATAACCTACCATAACAAAAAGGTCAGCATGTGCCACAGTTAGAACTAAGCTAGCTAGAATAAACAAATAATAAAGTTTTTTTTTTTTAAGTAAATAACCAAAGAAAAAAAATACACTAATATACAAGTGTTACCCTAAGTGATAACATCACCTGGGGTAGCACACAGACAGAACTCGGAGATTACAAAGACCAAGAGATCTTTTCAAACTAGAAAATCTCTCGTGGTCTAAGGCCTTGGTAAAGATGTCAGCCAGTTGATACTTAGTATCAATATGATCAATATTAATTAGGCCTTTATCTACCATATCTCTAAGAAAATGATGACGTATGTCAATGTGTTTGGTACGGGAATGTTGAACTGGGTTTTTTGAAATGTTGATAGCACTACAAGGTTATCACGGTACATAGTCAAAGAATTACTCTCTAGGCCATAGTCATCTAACATATGTTTTAACCAAATAAGTTGTGAACAACAACTACCGGCTGCCACATACTCGGACTTCACTGTGGAGAGAGAAACACAATTTTGTTTACGACTATACCATGAAACTAAATTGTTGCCCAAGTAAAAACACCCCCACTAGTACTCTTCCTATCATCCATATCCCCGCCCAATCCGAGTCACTAAAGCCAACCAAATTGGTATTAGTATCCTTACTAAACCAAATCCCTAATTCACTTGTTTCTGAAACATATTTAATTATCTTTTTGACAGAATTAAGGTGAGAGACTTTAGGATTGGCTTGATAACGTGCACAAACACACACGCTGAACATGATATCAGGACGACTAGAAGTGAGATAGAGAAGGCTACCTATCATTGAACGATAAAGAGTAGGATCAACATCCTCACCTACTTGATCTCTACCAAGTTTGAGAGAAGAACACATGGGGATTTTTGAACTTTTTGCTCCTTCCAACCCAAACCTTTTTACTAGGCTCTTTGCATACTTGCTTTGTGAAATGAATATTCCTTCATTTGATTGTTTCACTGCAAGCCTAGAAAGAATGTTAACTCTCCAATCATGCTCATTTCAAATGTTGATGTCATAGCCTCTACAAAATCTTTTAAACACGTTTGAGAAGTAGAGCCATATACTATGTCATCAACATAGATTTGAACAATGACTATTTCTTTGCCATGCCTTAGGATAAATAAGGTCCTATCTGCTTCACCTCTTGTGAATCCATATTCAAGTAAGAAAGAGGTTAAGCGACCATACCATGCACGTGGAGCTTGTTTCAAGCCATATAAAGCTTTATCAAGTCTATATACATGGTTTGGTAGATTAGGATCTTTAAATCCTTTTGGTTGTTCAACAAAAACTTCTTCTTTTAAATAACCATTTAAAAAGGCGGCTTTAACATCCATTTGAAACAAAGTAATTTTTAGAAAACAAGCTATAGCCAAGAGGAGTCTTATGGATTCTATTCTAGCAACGGGAGCAAAGGTCTCATCAAAGTCAACACCTTCAATTTGGGTGTAACCTTGTGCTACGAGACGAGCTTTGTTCCTAACAATATTTCCTTGCTCATCTGATTTGTTTTTGAAAATCCATTTAGTACCAATAACATTTGTATTACTAGGACGTGGTACTAAACACCAAACTTCATTACGAGCAAATTGGTCAAGTTCCTCTTGCATGGCTTGTATCCAAAAATTATCTTTTAAAGCTTCGAAATATTTTTGGGTTCTAAAGAAGAGACAAAACAGAATATTTTACCTTGTGGTATGTGGTGGACATACACACATACCTTGCCATTTCACGGTCACTAAAATGTCCTTTGTTCCTTGTTTGTACCCCTTCACTAGCTTCTCCAATTATTTGAGAGGAAGGATGGTCTCTTCGATCCTAGGCGGTGGATCCCTTCTCAAGTCTTCATGCACATGATCATCATCTCGACTGTTCATCCTTTTCGATTCTGGATTGGTCTTGGGTGATACCGGAGATGCTATCCCATCGGTGGCAACACTTTGGCCGGCACACTGGGGTATCACTTACTTGATTTTGATTCTCCAGTTCTTCCAGCAATATTAATGGAGATTCCTGTACTCCATCACCTGTAACACTTGCTAAATCATCAAAAACAACGTTAATTGATTCCTGAATGGTTTTTAACCTAAGGTTATAAACCCTATATGCTCGGCTGTCCTGAGCATACCCAAGAAATATAGCCTTATCACTTTTAGAGTCAAATTTAGCTAAGTAATCCCGATCATTTAGAACATAACACACACACCCAAATGTATGAAAATAATGAACCTTTGGTATCCTACCATTCAAAATTTCATAAGGTGTCATTCTAGTACCAGGTCTTAGAAAAACCCTATTGGCCGTGTGACAAGCTGTGTTTATGGCCTCGGACCAAAATCTTTTTGAAATTCTTTTTGAAAACAACATCACACGTGCCATCTCAAGTAAGGTCCTATTTTTCCTTTCAGCCACCCCATTTTGTTGAGGTGTTTTAGGAGCAGAAAACTCATGTTTAATTCCTTTTAATTCACAAAAAGTAAAGAACAATGAATTATCAAACTCCGTTCCATGATCAGACCTTATTCGCATGATAAGAGCAGAAAACATGTTTTTGATTTTAGCATGTAAGACTTTAAACTTTTCAAAAGTTTCTGATTTTTCTTTTAAAAAATATACCCAAGTAAATCTAGAAAAATCATCAACTATTACAAAAGTATATTTCTTACCTCCTAAACTGTCTACCTCAACTGGACCCATTAAATCCATATGCATTAATTGAAAATAGTGCGTTGTCCCAGAATACTCCTCATTATGTTGGGTAGCACTATGGGTAGCACGTGTTTGTTTACCTTTTAAACAATCTTCACATATGATTTTTGTACTAATGTCTAGACTAGGTATACCTCTTATAGCTTCAGCATTAATGAGTTTCACAATGTTACGAAAATGGACATGACCCAACTTTTGATGCCATAAGGTAGCATCATCAACCCTCACAGAATGACACACTTGTTTATCCTCAACAAGATAACAGTTATTACTTGACCTAGTACCAGTCATAACACAGTTATTGGTACAATCAAAAACTTCACAAGTGTTTTTATTGAATTTTACTTCAAGGTTGTCATCACAAAGTTGGCTAATACTAATTAAATTAGTTACCAGTCCATCAACATGCAAAACATTTTTCAAGGCAGGAAATCCAGGTACATTTAATACGCCTTTTCCTACTATATTACTCTTGCCACCACCACCATATGTTACACTACCACCTTGAATAGGTTCATATTCCTTTAAAAATATTTTTGTTCCAGGTCATATGACGAGAACAACCACTATCAAAATACCATGAACCTTCAACATTAGTTTTTAAGGCGGTGCAAACAACATCACATATCGATTAGACTTAGGTTTCCACACTTTCCTACTTTGATAATTTTTCTTCTCGACAAAGTGATATCGACATGCTAGGTAGCACTTCGGGTATCACACAGAAGCTGGATTTGTTTCTTTAAGAGAGTTTTGCAATCATTTTTCAAATGTCCGGTAGAGTAACAGTAGTTACATATTTTTACCTTGTCGAAGACTTATCGAAGATATTGGTTCAACATGATCTCTTTCTTTAACAAAAACTAACTTATCTTCCTTATTAGACAAAGTAGATGTAATAGCATTTAAAGACTCTTGAAAACCCATACCTGCCTTGAGTGGTTTGGACAACCCAAGAATTGCATCTAACTTGGTAGAACTCGTATTGAGTTTCTTGAATGTTGTCTCGGCAAGAGTAAGTTTGCTCTTGACTTTGTCCAGCTCCACATCCTTCTTTGTGAGTTGAACTTCCAATCTAGTCAAGCCATCAGTTAGGTCTTGAACCTCTTTGGACAGAGAGATCACCTTCTTGTTCTCTTTCTTCCATTCATCCACCAATTCTTTGCAAAGGTTCTTAAGACCACAAATGAGTTCATCCTTGCTGAACTCCTTCTCATCTTGTGAACAACCTGCATCCATGTTAACAGAACCCACAAAACAAACAGCATTTATCAAATTTAAATCTGTATACCTGTTGGATGATATCTCAGGTGCTATCCCATTTTGGATATCACATGGGGTATCACTGACAGAATCCGAGTCACAGTTTGTGACCACCATTGCAGTTTGATCTGAATCTTGATTGATTGGTCTCCTCATCCTCATTGTCACGAGAGAAACCCATAGGTTCTTTCCCATCTTCCTTAGAGTGTTAGCACACTCATTTGAGTAATGACCCCATCCAGAGCAAGCATGACATTGGATTGATTCAAGGTATTTTGGATCAGATCTGGATTGATCTGACGATGCTCTCCTTATGGGACCACCTTTACGAGTAGATGGAAATGTCCTCTTGGGCATAGAATTGTACACCTTGGCTTGTTGCTCTTTAGCCTTTACCTCGCACATTTTCTTTGTTAAATTTTCTCACCATTGAGTTATATTTCTGGTAAGTAAGGCAACACTCGGCATCTTCACCTAATTCCTCAAAAATTTCGTCATCCTCATTAGTTGAACCACTAGAGGATTGAACTTGTAAAGCAACACTCTTGCCCTTAGAAGCTTCACTTTGCTCGAAGGTTTGACTCAAAATTTTTTAAAATGCTCATTAAGGAATTGATGTTCATAGTAGAAAGATTGTGAGCCTCTTCTATAGATGAAACCTTAATATTAAAACGCTCGGGGAGAGTTCTAATAGCCTTTGAAACCAAATGTTTGTTTGTAAAAGGTTCACCTAAAAGTTGACACTCATTAGCAATGTCAAACAATTTTTCATAATAAGAGGAAATGGTATCACTTTCACCCATTCTCAACCTTTCAAATTTGCCAGATAAGACCTCTAAGTTTGTTTTCACGCACACTAGAATCACCTTCACAAAACCTTTGTAAAATATCCCAAGCTTCTTGAGCTGTGGAACTATTTTGAATAAGTTTAAAAATATGCATGTCAACCCACTCAAAGATAGCATTAAGAGCTTTCTCATTATAGTTAGCTAGAGTGATCTCTTCATTCGTCCACTCACCTTCGGGTTTAACTCGAACATCACCATCCTTATCGGGAGGTAAGAGTGGAAGAGAGTACCCATGAACTATAGATCGCCATGCTCGAAGATCAATTGATTTGATATGCGAGCGAAGGCGAATTTTCCAATATGCATAATTCGAACCATCTAAAACGGGAAGACGTTTTTGGTTTGGATTTGCGGGATCAAAAGCCATGATAAAGAGGACCAAACACTTAGTATCGTCAAGTGAGAGGCTCGATACCAATTGAAATTGTCACGGCTTGAATCACAAGTGATATCCAAGGTGATAACGGCACCAATGATAGCACTTGGGATGGCACACACACACTTCGAAAAATAAAACAATTTTGTAAAAGAGTTTGCGGCGGAATAAAACACCAAAATTGTTTTTCTCAAGTTATATAAATATAACTTGAGAGTGCCTCTTAGGCAAGACTTTATAATCACTATGAATGAATTTACAAAGCCGAAAGTTCCCTATAGCTATATCTATTTTGAGCTCTATGGAACAAGAGATAAAGAACGGAATCCTATCCTAGCCTTCACACACCTTGATACCAAAGTAATCAAGTGCGAAATTACAAGGGAGAAAGGATTTAAAAAGAACCAAACAAAGAACTCTATCTCTAAGCTTTTCGAAGGTGTGAATGTGATGAAATAATTGGCATGTCTTCAAATAAACCTTCCAAGCTTATTTATAGTCTTCAATTACTTGAAGGCTACTTCAATAACAGCCTTGGGGCTGGTCTTGCACGTGGAGGAAGTGTAGGGAGAGTGGGTGAAGTTGTTCCACAATTCTAGCTCCCACTTCCTATTTTGTAGCAACCGAGTTGTTTAATCCACAAGCCATGCTTCCACGCCTTGTACTCCTTTGCTTTATCATCCTTGTACTTCTTCTATAACTCAGCAACAACCTTTGACAAAGTCTCCATACGTGTTGTTGTTGTTTGCCAAAGTTACGAATTAATACATAAAATGTATTAATTCTTTTCTTCCAATTTCCACACGTGTCTAGCTCCTTCTTTGATGCTATTGCACCCTGAAATATAATCATAAACCATAGACTATACAGACCATATTAGCACGTTAGTCCATTAAATAACAAACAAGAAATATACAACTATATAATTTTCAGTCCAGGAAATCATCTGCGATATCACCTGGACTTTTGGGAAATCATCTGCGATATCACCTGCAGATTACACTAACAAAGAGGTTATCAATAAGTAAATATTTAGATACTCTTACCCTGAATACTCTAGCATTTTTCTCCTCAATTGGGATCGTATCATCTAAGAGATACTTGATAATAGGAGCTGTCCAAGAAGTTGCTGCTGGAGAGGAAGGTATGTCGACATCTAGAGCGAACATCTCAAGATGATCAATTGCTGGGATGTCAATATGCACAATTGGGATACTGTTTGTGAAATGCTTTTGAAGGCTGAACCCAAGTTTGCCAGAGCATCTGCTTGAGAATTTTCTTCTCGTGGGATTTGTTCCAAGGAAAATGATTTGAATTTGGCCGAAAGAATTTTTACGATTTCCAAATATGTCATCATCTTAGCATTTTTCGCTGTGTAGGATCCGTTGTAATGGTTAACAATTAGCAAAGAATCCATAAACACCCGGATATGTTTGACATCTAGGTCCTGGGCTGCTTCTAATCCTGCAATTAGTGCCTCATATTCTGCTTCATTGTTGGTAGCCTTGAAACTGCAACTGATGGATTGTGGTATTATGTCCCCTTGTGGCGATTTTAGTACAACTCCAAGACCTGTACCTCTCATGTTAGAAGCACCATCTGTATAGAGAGTCCAAATTTTTAGGATGTCATCATCTTGAAGTTGCTGTACTTCCAGTTCCACCTCTTGTTGCATGGTTGGACTAAAATCAGCCACAAAATCAGCTAGGGATTGAGATTTTATTGCAGTTCTGGGTTTATATTTGATGTCGTATGTGCTTAATTGTACAGACCATTTCGCCATTCGACCCGGTCTCTGGTTTTCTCATAACATTCTTTATAGGATAGTTAGTGCGTACAATTATAGTATGTGTTTCAAAATAGTGCCTTAATTTAATAGAAGCAGTTATCAAAGCTAAGATTAATTTTTGTAAATGAGAATACCTGGTCTCTGCATCTAGGAGTGTCTTACTTATATAGTAGATGGGTTGCTGATTACTATCTCGTTCTGTCACCAAGCTCGCGCTTACGGCGCCTTACGATCTTGCTAAGTAGATGTAAAGATGTTCCTCCTGAGGTTTGGCCAATAATGGAGGTGTTGACAGGTAAGTTTTGAGCTCCTGAAAGGCTTCTTCATGTTGGTCCTCCCATTGGAACTTCTTGTTCTTCCTCAAGATGTCGTAGAAAGGTTTGCATCGATCTGAGGATTTTGAAATGAATCTGGTAAGTGCAGCAATCTTTCCCGTCAACCTTTGGACGTCCTTGACAGATTGAGGTGACGACAGGTTGATAATAGCACGTATACGTTGCAGGGCGGCTTCAATGCCTCTTTTAGTAACCATGTAACCCAAAAACTTCCCGGCCTTCATTCCAAAGTTGCATTTAGCTGGATTAAGTTTCATATTGAAACAATCCAAGATGTCAAAGGCTTGAGAGAGGTTGCTTATGTGATCTTCGGCTTTCTTGGACTTTACTACCATGTCGTCGATGTATACCTCCATTGTGTCCCCAATCTGATCTTTGAACATTTTATTGACGAGCCTTTGATATGTTGCACCTGCATTTTTTAGTCCAAAAGGCATGGCAATATAACAATAAATACCTGTGGGTGTTATGAAGGCGGTGTCCTCTTGGTCAGATGGTTCCATCTGAATTTGTTGAAATCCTGAGGACGCGTCCATGAATGTGAGGAGTTCATGTCCGGAGGTAGCATCAACTAACGAATCTATGTGCGGCAAAGGGAAGGGATCTTTTGGACAGGCTTTATTCAAGTCGGTGAAGTCAACACAAACTCGCCATTTCCCGTTTCTCTTCTCTACCACAACCACATTTGCTAACCATCTTGGGTAATCGACCTCACGTATCATGTTGGCTTTGAGTAGGCGCTCTACCTCTTCCTTGATGATCTGGTTTCTGGTTTCTGCAAACTTCCTACGTTTCTGGTGTACTGGTTTAAAGCTAGGATCTATGTTAAGTTTGTGAGTGATGACATCTTTGCTGATGCCTGTCATGTCATCATGTTTCCAAGCAAAACTCTTTATTCTGCTTCTTAATAGGTCCACAAGTTTCTCTTCTATTTATGGTGGGATGTCAGTGCCAATAAGTACTTTGATGTCCGGGTTGGAAGGGTCTAGCAATACTTCTTTCACATCATCCTCCCTAGCTTCCAGGACTTCACGTACTTTCCTCGGTAATTGCTATGCTTGTTTTGGAGGTGTCGACGCCTTCATTGAAGTTTTGTAACATTCCTTGGCCACCTGTTGATCACTGTAAATCTTAGCGACACCCCAATGTGTTGGGAACTTCACACATTGATGGTAAGTGGAGGGTACGGCCTTCATTCCATGAATCCACGGTCTTCCAAGAATGACATTGTAAGATGTTGCGCAATCAATTACGCAGAATCGTTCCATGGTATTGAGACCCTTCGAGTATATTGGAAGCTTTATCTCCCCCACCGTTTCTTTGACTTCACCACTGAAGCCTACCAAGACGAGGATTTTTAATGATCTCCGATTCTGGGATGTTCATTTCCTTAAGGGTGCCCAACATGATAAGATTAACAGAGCTACCCCCATCAACTAGGATGCGCCGGATTGTACAGTTGGCGATCTGCAAGGAAATAACTAGACCGTCGTGATGGGGTTCCAGCAAATTATCTCGGTCGCTTTCATCAAAGGTGATTGGATCCTGGCAAGGTGTCGGCATCCTGGGCTGTCTTTCTGGTTTCTCCTCTTTTGACTCCTTAGCATGTCGTTTTGCAGCAGAATAGGATGTTCCACATATTTCTGAACCTCCACTAATGAAATTAATCACCTTTGTTGGTGCTGGGGGAGAGACTGGTCTCTCGGCTTCATGAGGAGCTTTCGCATTTTCAGCCTTCTTCTTTCTGGATCCCAGCAACTCCTTAAGATGTCCTTTCGAGAGCAAGTAACTGATCTCCTTTCTTAATGCGATGCAATCTTCGGTGACATGTCCAAAGTCTTCATGGTAAGCGCACCATTTTGATTTGTCACGCCATCCCGTGGCTTTATCCGTCTTCTTTGGCCATCTGGCTTTGTCCCCAAGGTTGCCCATTGCACAGAGTATACCTGAAATGTCAACAGAGAAACAATAATCAGAAATGTTAGGCACATTATCATTATCTTCATCCTCACTGTCTATTGAATTAATTTTGCTAGTGTCAATTCTCGGATAAGGATTGGAACGGTTGTTCTGCGATGGGACGATTCGGTCTTTTACGTCGGGGTTGTCATATGTCGACATCTTGGATGAGGATTTCGATCTTCGCGGCTCGTCTTCCTCCAGTCTTATGAATCTCATTTGCCACTGCTCGACTTCTTCCAACCGCTTACAAGGAGTCATCACCAAATCTCGGTAATCTTGTGAGTCCTTCTTGACCCCATTTTGAATGCTTACGTGGTGTCGACATGTCAAGATTGGGAATTTCTAGCACTTCCTTATTGAACCGGTGGACATAGTCCTTTAGAGTTTCATTAGGCTGCTGGGTCACATTGTAGAGATCACTTGTCAACCTTTCAAATTGTCGACTGCATGAGAATTGGTTATAGAACATGTTGATAAGCTGGGCGTAAGAACCAATTGAACCTAGAGGTTGCCTAATCAACCATTTGAGGGCTGGTCCAGACAAGGTTGATCCAAATCCCTGCATGCAGGCCTCCCAGAATTGAAGAGGAATATGGATGATGTCCATCTTTTCTTGATAGTGGGCAACGTGTTCTTCTGGATCCGTGGTACCGTCGTACAACTTCATAGATGGTACACTGAATCGCTTCGGGATGTCAACATTTGTAATTGTTGGGACAAACCGGGATTGACTGTAGCAGTTTTGAGTCACTGGTTGGATTGGAGGAGTTATGCCTGGCACGTTCATTATCAGCTCTCTGAGATCCTGCATCTGTTTGGCTAGTGGGTTTCCTGCAAAAGGGTCAGCCATAGGAATACGATTGAAATTATTATTATTGAAAAGATTATTTAGCAAACCAGAGTTGTCTGTAGTAGTTGTGACAGTTGTGTTGTCGATGAATGGGATGAACGGAGTGTATCCTGCAGAAGGTGGCATCATCAGGGTGTCCCCGGGCAAATATGTTGACATCATTAAGGATGTCAGTTGACGAGATGTGATGAACTGTTGATCTTTCTGCATCTTAATCATGGAATCGGCCAGCACCTTTGAATTGCTGTCTTGTTGGTCCAGCCTCTGATTCAACTTGGTCAGGATACTCCGGATGTCGGCATCTACATTGGAAGAGGTCGTTCCCTTTTGTGGAGTCTTCGTAGGTTGAGTTTGCTGAGGTCCGGTTTGAGGAGGTTGCGGCAACAAGCTGGTTCTACCTCCTGATGTTGGAGCAACAGCAGGACTCTTGCCGGCGACGGATACATTGGTGGGTGCAGACATAATGAACTTGCTTAGGAAATGATCCAAATAACCGATAAACCACGAGGCCCCTCGGTGAGCGCCAAATTGTTTTGGTAGAAAAAACAATAGAGTAGAATCTTAACTTTGATTAGTGTGTGGATTGAACAATAAGGAGGGGACTATGGAATTCGACTATATGGAACAAAAGCGTAAAAAAAAGAAATAATGACACCACGATTTGTTAACGAGGAAAACCTTGGAGGTGATAACCTCTTTGGAAAAAACCCCGGGAGTTAGGTCTCCAACCTTAAAAGTTTCACTATAATGATCACGAATACAACTTTGGAAGATAATGGAGAGGATTACAAGAGCCTGTGTGTAGAGTGTGTGTGCGTATGAGCCTTAGTGTATGTTCCGTCTCCATTTCCCCTTAAATATAATTAAGTATGAAAGAGTCAAATATTGTTCCTACAATCTCGGGATATAGGCTTATCCTTTCAACCTCCGTGAGACCAAGTCGCCCTAGCCGTTGAAGGTGTGTTGAACGTGCTGGAGAATATCCCGCATTTTTCTCTTAATCACTGGAAAATAAGAATAAAGATTTTAGTAAATATTAAATAAGTAAATATTAAAACAATACTTACAGTGGAATGACATCTTGATATGCAGGATCAACTGAAGATGTCACCATGCTGAAAAATACCCACAACAATATATATATATATATATATATATATATATATATATATATATATATATGTTACATGTTATGTTGGATTATTCTTTCTTGAGTTTAGAAGGGGAAAAATGGTTATGGATTATAAATGGTATAAATACTGATTTGGGTTAGTTTGGCCTAGTTGGAAGAAGGGAAAAATGGGTTTTGTTCTGTCTTGGCACTGATGTTCAACATCAGCAACCATTCTGGTGTTGGGCACGACTCGTGCCCTGGAGCACGAGTCGTGACCCTCAATGGTAGTCGTGATACTAGTCGTGATGGTTTAGGCAGTCGTGCAGGGATGTGGCACGACTCGTACCCTGGAGCACGAGTCATGCCCAGTACTGGTTCAGAGTATGAATTTCAAGCCAATTGGAACCTAAGCAATTTAATTGGTATTTGGTCCTTCTTTAACTATAATCCTAGAGCAACATTAGTACTTTACAACGGCGTTTTAAATAGATCAAAATGATAATGAGAAGGTCCTTAAATCTTGTTTTAAAAAGGGGTTGAGACCCATTGTAAAATGGTAACCAAAGTTATAGAAACTTGGTATTTGATTATGGAACTTGCGTATAAGTTGGGTAATGTGATTTTGTGAATGCGTAGGGCTACGTATCTGTGATTGTACCTCTACGTGGTTACCTCCGAATGGTTATATGATAATATGGTGCTTGAAATAATTGTTGCACGACATCATGGGATTGATTATGAGCATACATGGATTATTATTGACTCAAGAGTGTGTATATATATGTAACACTATTTGAAGATAAACATGAGTAATTATACCATGTTCTATACTGTTCAACATGAGTAATGATGCCATGTTATATACTGTTATCTCATTGTGTGGACGTGATCCAAGTAAATGTGTGTGCTTGAATATATATACATGTATTCCCAAGAGGATGTATATAAATGTATTCCCAAGAGGATGTCTATACATGTATTCCCAAGAGGATGTATATACATGTATTCCCAAGAGGATGTATTCCCAAGAGGATGTGTTCCCAAGAGGATGTATTTCCAAGAGGATGTGTTCCCAAGAGGATGTAATGTGTTTACGGTATTCAAATTATGACGTGAAACAACTTGTTTATGTGTTGCATTTTATATGATATATTGCTGCATGCATAATAACTTGCTGAGATTCTTTCTCACCCCTTCTCCCTTTAATTTTTTTTAGTTTTAGCTGAGACAGGTAGAACAAACCGGTGAGGCCGAAAAGGAGTTGGACCATCGTATGGGTGTCAGGGTATGTGTACTGTTCGAGAGTTGGGAATAAGTGTGGTTATTACTATATTGAGAAAAAGAAATATGTATAAAGTTTTATAAATATTTCCAATGAAATGTTGTAAATTAAAACAGGTTATAGTTTGGTTTTCAAAAGTTTATTCCACTCTTAAATTATTTAATGAAAGGTTTTAATTAATTAGGTGGTGGTTTGGGGACTCTCCAGCTGGGACACGAGTTTATAGGTCCCGAGGTTGGGGAGGTCCTCACAGTATTACTCATTGTACTTTATAATCTCTCATATAATCAATATAAAATCTCTCTTAGAAATTCAAGACTAACCATCTTGGTAGTGGACGTAGATCGTTTAAACGATTGAACCACTCCAAATATTGTGTTCTTACTTTACTGCATTTATTATTTCTTGTTTTTATTAATTATCTATCCTTTTCTCTGTTTGATCTTACTTGTAGTTATACATTATTAAGAATTGTGTTTGGAGTTAACATTGTCAAAACCTCCCTTGTTTGTAAAATGCACTCATTTAAACCGCACTATCAAAATCGCATTACAAACTGCACCTCAAAACCGCTTTGTATCTTCAAATATTTTGATGTGCATTTTACATCTCTACTTGCAGTTTATTATCAACTGCAAGCGGTTTTGTAAGCTTAGCGGTTTAGTTTTAAAAGAGGGTGAAAAATTTGTAACAGCTATTCACCCCCCCCCCTCTAGCTGTTTTTCACCCTTGTTGCCACCTTTGGGACCAACAGTGTGTAAGTTAGTGTTAGTGAGTGTGTGTTTATAGGTGCTGGAAAAGGTGTATTTAGTGTGTGTAAAATTGGTGGAAGTGAATTGAAAGGGGTTTAGGACCTAGAAACCCTAGGATAAATTCAATAGACCTAAAGGGGTGAAAGAGTAACATTTAGGATAGTTAAAGACGGATAACCCTTAGATCATCAAGGCCATTAAAATTAGTTTTGGGTTAAGTAAATAGGAATTTCTTTTACCCTAAGAGAACATTTTGTATGATTGTAGATTCGTGCGAGGATCGTTGCAAGGAAAGTGCAAGTACCGAGGTAAGGGATTATGCATCGTTAAGTTAATTGATTTTTTCTCCGTTTCATTATGTAGGCTTCCACATATTTCTTGGCGATGTACGTTCCTTTGATATACGTAAAAGCTGACCTCGCGTCAGTATTTGTTTTGACTCCCTCGTTTACCGTTATTTGCTAATCTTTTGTTGTTCGTTTGCTGAATCGTTCTTTGGTTTCATAAATACGGAAATTTTATTATCCTTGTGAAAGTTCGTACTTTGTATAAAATGAGTTTTGATATGATATGGTTTTATGTTTCATCAATGATCACTAAGTTAGACAACCTGCTTCGGCGGGGTATATTTGATATTTGGCCTTTGGGTAAACTTAGTTCACCGCTTCAAATTAGTGGTGGGGTGTTCCGGATACACTGTTTAGGACTCTGCGGAGTCAATTTTGTTCCCTTGTGAGATTTTGTTTGATAAGGTCAATGGATCACTTTTGTGATCATGATGTCTGTGAATGATTTGATTATCTACGGCTGGTATGGGATGGTTGTAGATAACTAGATCACTCGAGTTAGCTTTGTTTAGCTTATCAGTCCTTTGAAATTTCTAAAAATCTGTGAGTGGTTTAGTTAGTTAAAACTGGTATGGGACGGTTTTAAATAAGTAAACTATTCGAGTCTGTTTGTTTCGTTTTTGTCATCATTTGAACCTCCAAAATATTGTCAACTCAGTTAGTGCAACCGCTGAGATTTTTGAAAGATATGTGGTTTTGAGATTTGGTAAATAATGATTTCGAATTTGTACTTTGCTATGTCTTCGAATGTTATTTGGACTTTGTATCGTTTGATATTTCTTCAGGTCAACTCCTCATTAGTAACCGGAGGAGCTGTATATGAACTTACTAGGTATTGTTTGCTCACCCTTTCATACTCTTTTCTTCCAGGTATTAAATAGGCAGAATGTGATTCGGTTTGGGGCGCACTTCATAAGAAGTTTAAGGAATTGTTTTAGATAATGTATTTTAGACTCTTTAGTCGGTTATTTCAGTTATTTGGGAGTTTGTAAGACTTTAAAGATTTTGTGGGGTTCTAGTTACCTTTATTTGAATTGGATGTAATGAATATTTACGTTTTGGAATTTATTATTATTATTATGAAGTTTGAAAATATGGGATCGTTACAGTTGGTATCAGAGCTTTGGCTTTAGATCTTTGGGAGTTTAGGATGTATGAGGATAAGTTTGATTTGAGCTTTAGGTTTGACCTCAGTGTCATTCTTGGAGTGTTTAATATAGATTGATATGATAAGATTAGTTGCTTTATCGAATTATGAAAGTTGATGATGTTTTATTTCCTAGCATGTCAAATGCTTATCTATTTGGATTAATGACTATTTTTCCCTTTTTGCCATTTTAGGTTAATGGCGAAAAGAAGAGTGAGTGCAAGGATCCAAAATCGGAGAGGTCGACAACAGAATCAGACTAATGGTGTGAGAGAAGAGGATCATGTTGAGAATGATAACCATGAGGGTTCAGCAGAGAATAGTCTAATTATAGGGTTGGGAATACCCAAAATGTTCAGGATGGTAATCAAACCAATGAGACCAATGGTCAGGGGGTGCAGCAACCTGTAGCATCAGTGGAAGAATTAGTTCCCTTGTTGCAAGCACTTACAGGATTAATCCAACAATAGTAGGTTCAGCAGCAACAACCTAGTGGTGGTGTCCCACCTAGGCAGAGTAGTGATCTAGCAGAGTTTAAAAAGCACACTAGCGCAACCTTTAGTGGTATTGGGGGACCTATAGCAGCGGAGGATTGGGTGCAAGAAATGGAAAAGACATTTGATGGGATGCGTTGTCGTGAGGGTATCAAAGTGTCGTGTGCCACCTTCATGTTGAAGGAGGGGGCCTATGATTGGTGGCTTATGGAGAAGCGCAAACATCAGAATGACGAGTTTTTGTTTACTTGGGAAGATTTCAAAGTTTTTTTTTATGAAAAGTATTTTCCTAGGAGTGAGCAAATTCAGAGAGAAAATGACTTTATCAAGTTAGTACAAAAGGACAAGACAGTGTCTGAGTATGAGGCTGAGTTTGTACGTCTTGCCAAGTTTGCCCCTACTTACGTGGCAACTGAAGAAAATCGCGTGCGTAGGTTTGAAGAGGGGTTAAGGCCTGTGATCAAGAGGGGTGTGGTACCATTTGAGCTTAAGACATATAAGGACGTTGTAAACAAGGCGTTGCTAGTGGAAAGGGGTCTTATCGAAGTGCAGGCAAATTGGGATGACAAGCATAAAAAGAGAGACAGACAAACAGGTTTTCAGGATAATAAAGATTCAGGAAGTCAGGCAAAGAAACAGGTGAAACAACGTGCTGATGGTGCCAAGTGTCGTGAGTGTTGGGGTAATCATGAAACCCAATGTTGTTATAGAATCTTAAAGGCGTGTTTCAACTGTGGGAAGACCGGGCATATGATTAAGGATTGCCCTGAACCACTTAAAGAGAGGTTCACAAAGGATCGTGAGAACAAGGACAAGGGTAAGGACAACAAGGATGACTCAAATTCGAAGCGTACAGGAAGAGCCTATACTATGAAAGCTAGAGATGATGAGGATGCAAAGTGGACAGTGGCAGGTACGTTAAAGTTTAGAGGACTAAACTTCTTTTAAGGGGGGTAAGAATGTAATAACCCAAAAATTTTCGAGAATTATTTGGTAAATTGTTAAATTTTCACTTAGGCTTTTAGAGGGATTAATATTTTTATTGAAGTCTTAGGGTTATATTATGTGGATTTAAATTATTTAGATGAGTTGGGCTTGATTTTGGGCTTGGGATTAGAACCCATTTATAAATATCTCCTTTTAATAACCCTAGCAGCCTTATTTTGTCCTTCACGTTAATAAGAATAGAGAGAGAGGGAGGCAACACAGAGGAATAGAAAGAGAAACCGTGAGAGAGAAAAGAGAGCTGCGGTAGAGAGGCTGTCAAGGGAGAGGCAGTCGAATTTTGGGAAGAAGAAGAAGAAGACTTCTTCTTTTTGTTGGTGGATCGAATCAAGGTAATCCTAATCCCGTTTTTGTAGTTCTTAAACCCTAGAAAAAATCCTAAAAGTTCTTGGTAGTTGATATTCCTTTAGGTCAACTCCTCCTTAGTAATCGGAGAGGCTGTATATGAACTTACTGGGCATTGTTCGCTCACCCTTTTATACTCTTTTCTTTCATGTATTAAATAGGCAGAATATGATTCGGTTCGGGACGCACTTCATAAGAAGTTCAAGGAATTATTTTAGATAATATATTTTAGACTCTTTAGTCGGTAATTTCAGTTATTTAGGAGTTTGTAAGACTTTAAAAATTTTGTGAAATTCTAATTACCTTTATTTAAATTGAATGTAATGAATATTTACGTTTTAAAATTTATTATTATTATTATAAAATATGAAAATTTGGGTTCGTCACACATATGAATACGATATACTTGTGGTGATGATAAAGAATGAGAATGTAAGTCGTATTCTAAACTAGAAGGTCAAATCGTTTGTATAACTTGTCTGTGTCAGATTGTGTGATACTTATGTTTCAACGATTTACATTATTTATAACATCATAATTATTTGTAAAAATTATAAATTAAATTACTATAATATTCGGTTTTTTCGTTGTTCACAACTAAACTTTTTTTTTTTTTTTATACAACATATTAAACTTTTTTTTTTATAAAACACATTAAATTAATTTACTTTTGTATCCATGATCACTTTTACTAACAAAGTTAGTTTTTTTTTCCGCTAAATGGTTATCTGCAAATCATGTGATCAGATTATAATGGGTATTTTAGTTAGTTCATTCTATTTTAACCTTTTTGTGAGTTTAACTTGTTCTAAATAAGTTTCTGACTTATTAATCTTTTCACATGTCACCAATCATTTTATTTTTTATTTTACCTATTAATATTTTCTTTTGTTTTCAACTAGTATTTTCTAACCCGTGTCACTGACACCGTGACTTTACACAAATTAAATAAATGATGAAATCGTCTTCCTTCCATTCAAATAAAAAATAAAAAAATATACTCAATATCCTGATGATACTTTGTTTCATAATCAACATTTGATGGAGGGTGATTTGTTTATGCAACTGTCATAGAGAATATGAAGAAGTCGATTATCCAGACAGTTATCCATTGACGGTTAGTAAAAAATATTTTCTTAATCCTCATTTTACCATTATTCTTTTTTCGTAACCCCAACCCAACCCATTAATCATATAAATAATTAATAATAATTATAATCCATAACACATCCCCTATCCTATTTTTACCCAAGGTTCGAAACAAAAAGCTTAAGTAATCATGACGAATGATTTTTTAATTGATTTAGGTACAAGCATTTTTTCTAAAATCATTTTATTTTGAAAGATTCTAAAATCGATCAAAAACTTAATTATATATAAAAAAAATGATCCTAATAAAATAAAAGAGAAAAATAAATAAATCAAATTGAAATGCACATAAATAAAAAAAAAAACGACGAAGCTCACGTTATCTCACAGAAAAACCGATTATAAATAAATGGTCATTTTTTATTATTTTTTTTTAATTATTTAGTATACTCCTTAAAAAAAAGGTTAAGGGTTTATATATACTCGATTATCCGGACCGTTATCCATTGAGGGTTATTAAAAAATATTTTCTTAATCCCCATTTTACTATTATTCCTTTTTTATAACCCAAACCAACCCATTAATCATATAAATAAATAATAATCGGGTTTTCTGTTAAAAAAAAAAAGGAATCTTACCAAATCTTAGTGAATTCGTTCAAAAAAAATTTAAGTAATCATGACGAATGATTTTTTAATTGATTTAGGTACAAACATTTTTTCTAAAACCTTTTTTTTTTTGAAAGATTCTAAAATCGTTCAAAAACTTAATTATATATAAAAAAATGATCAAAATAAAATAATAGAGAAAAATAAATAAATCAAATTGGAATGAACATAAATAAATAAAAAAATGACGAAGCTCACGTTATCTCACCGAAAAACCGATTATAAATAAATGATCTTTTTTTTTTTAATTATTATACTTCTTAAAAAAGGTTTAGGGTTTATATATACTAGATTATTCGGACCATTATCCATTGAGGGTTAGTAAAAAATATTTTCTTAATCTCTATTTTACCATTATTATTTTTTCGTAACCCCAACCCAACCCATTAATCATATTAATAATTAATAATCGGTTTTTCTGTTTAAAAAATAAAAAAATAAAAGGAATCTTACCAATCTTAGCAAATTCGTTAAAAAAACTTAAGTATTCATGACGAATGAATTTTTAATTGATTTAGGTACAAACGTTTTTTCTAAAATCATTTTTTTTGAAAGATTCTAAAATCGTTCAAAAACTTAATTATATATAAAAAATGATCCTAATTAAAAAAAAAAAATCTTACCAAATCTTAGGGAATTCGTTAAAAAAAACATAAGCCATCTGCAAAAAGAAATAATAGTTAAAAAGGAAAATAGAAAGGAGAAAATGGAAAATGAAGGTTAAAAAAGAAAATAGGACAGTTATGAAAAGTTACGGACGGTTGAAGGAGAGAGGGAGAATTTGGGCCGTCGGATCACTTTTCTAATACTTAAAAAATACTCCACTATCACCCGCCTAAAATGAAACTTTCCAATAACTTATTTCAAATATGGAAACCAACCACTAGTCAAAACCCAGTATCTGGTTCACTACTTTTACCAAATCCAACAATATAGTGGACCAACATTGATTATTATATTTTGGATTATTATATATACAAATAATTTATTTTAAATTTGTTGGTCAAAATTATTAATACTTTCTGTATCTCATCACAGTAATATGTAAAAATGGAATTGACATAATATTTAAGCAGAGAATATTAAAAAAAAGGACGGGAAGGAGAGAAGATAAAATAAGCCGTTTTCAAAAATCGTCGAATAATGAGCATTGGATGATTTCGTAATAATCAATCTCAGCCATTAAATAAAATTAATTTAATTTAAATTTAATTTTAGACTGTTTCTGACCTTTGAATTTGATTAATCATAGCCGCTCTTTATTCCTAGATAAGAGGCGGTTATTTCCCCCTTGTATTGTATTATAGACTAGTACTCAAATGCCCGTGACATTGGCACGGGTCAGTATGGAAAGAGAAAGATGTGGGAAAACTGAAATCGCATGCTAACTATATGACAATTTTCTAAAAATGTTTGGTCTATTCCTAGAAGACAGACCAGAGAATAATCCATGCAAAAAGAGAGCCTCCTCGATGCTATTTGTTGCACTATATAAACTATATCTATAAAGTCTATGTATAATGAGTCTGGAAGAATGGATATAATATGTACTCAGTCTTAAATGATGTCAAACGCCTCTTCAGATCATCTTCCCGTGCTTCAACTTCATGCAGCTTTTCTCGTGCAAATGCGGTGATACGTAATCCCTTCTGCTTCTAAAATTCAGCTGCCCGGAGCTTTTCTTCAGCTTCAGTAAACTTCTTTTGGGCATCGTACTTCGTGCTTCAGCCAATTTCATCTCTCCAGCAACCTTTGCCTCCACCGCTTCTGCACGTATCTCATGCAAAGCCTTCTCAAGCTACACACCCTCTTCAATTAGACACAATGACGACACCAACATTACATTGAAACAAAAAGGAAATTGGTAAAAAAAACATACAGTAGCAATACATTCTTATAATGTAACCTTAAAATGTTTGAAAAGTTAGTCTTATTTCCAAATTAAGCCTGCAAAATCTTTGTACTTCCAAAACTTATAATGTAACCTTAAAATGTTTGAAAAGTTAGATGAGATTATCATTTAGGGACATATGGAGTATACTTCAAATCTTTGACCCCATCATTAGCATCACCAACTTACTCTATGCACTAAAAATGAAAATAGAATACAACACCGGTAATATGTAGATGTCAAAAAAAGTAAACTGAAATGCAAAGTGATCAACTCCAAATTCAACAAAAAATTCTGTCTATCTGATGAGATAATAGAAAAATGTGAAATATGAATTGGGCAAGAGAAATAAGATGACTAACTTGGATTTTTGAGACTTCAAAAATCACTCCAGAAATAGAGTGATCTTCATGCGTAACTGCGCACCCTTCTGCAACTTCAAAATCTGAGAACTGTGGTTATATTTATGATTAGACAATAAATAGAAACAATTGAAGTTCAACCGCCAGGATTAGTCTCCATTGTTAATCTCCATAAAAAACTATTGACAGGAAAATAAAACTGGGGAGAGAGATTAGAGAAATATCAGCTCTACAACATGGAAAAGCATATGCAACCCAAGATTAACTACAATTCTATTTCCTTCATGTCCTGCGATCAAATGAATGTGCCTGAATTCATGAAAAAAAAAAGAAACAAAAATATGATCAAAATGTGAAATTAAGAACAAATTGAAATAGCATGCAGATTATTTTTAGAAATCCTAAAACTGTGACTTGAGAAAAGAGAGAATGAGAGAGAGTGTGGGGCAGATAAGATTAGGAAGCTGTTATTTCATAACCGTCTGTTGGAAAAAGAAAACCTAGACTAAAAGGGGAGGAGAGGTTAAGTAACTGCTCAGGAGAGGGATAATGGGTAGTTTAACTTTTTTCAGATTTCAATCTCAGTCGTTCTTTGTCTTTTCTGAGATTCAATCAAGTACTAAAAATGTTCGAAATGCAGCTGTAAAAGTAGGAAACCCAAATACAACACACTTATGATTAATCATTACTTAGTGTTTCGCTTCAGCTTGATGAAGACTTCGGA
The DNA here is from genome assembly GCA_022495995.1 of Adenophora triphylla var. japonica. Lineage (NCBI taxonomy): Eukaryota > Viridiplantae > Streptophyta > Magnoliopsida > Asterales > Campanulaceae > Adenophora > Adenophora triphylla. The sequence continues at coordinate 155,875 of JAFEMH010000291.1, read as the reverse complement.
GAAATACATATTTCCAATCTATTATCTATTACTTACTTCCAACTACCAACTACACGCTACCTTCTTTCGTATTATCTAGTAATACTGTCTCGAAAACAATGAGACAAATGTAGTCAAACCAATGTTTAAAATAAGAGAGAAAATGGGAATACAATGCTTATGAGAAGAGAGAAAATAGCAATGATAGGTGCATACTGACAGGTGCATGCAGCCTTCGGTTGATTCCTGTCGCATAATCAAAGAAAACTTTAAACACTTTATATGAAATATCATATAAGAAGAATCTTCACCTGCACAATGGAACTATACTATCTACACCACCACACTACACCACCCCCAACTCATCACCCTTGTTGTTTTAAAAACTTTATGGGAGTGTTGCTATGAGGGGCTGATATCTTTGCATGTGTAATGAAACAAAAAAATTGAATAACCTTACATTAGTCTGCATAAATGATAGGCTTAGTCGCACACCTACTAAATTAAACCGGGACTCGGCCACAAAAATGTAGCAAAGGTAAGTCCAGGGTCGAACCACTGAAGAACGGTATTGATTACGAACTTGTCACACACAAATGGGGGTTTTGTTTGAGAATTTTAATTACTTCCTAAGAACAGAAATTAATCTAATTAATAGTAAAACAATAATTTAGAAACACTTCAGATTTGATTCCGTCCCCACCTAATTAGCCAATTATCATTGATATCTCTTTTCAATGTCACCCTATTCACCTGATCACGAGATATATTTCAATCTCTGTTTCTTCTTTCAGATTAGTTGCTAGCAGTGGCACACTCACTAGAAACCCTAATTAATAAATTAATTTAACTGGCACAGTCTAGATCGCAGAATTAATTGATGAACGATTTAAGAAACTAAGATCAAGAATGCTTTCTATGATTATTTCACACAGATAATCACCTAATTTTACCCACTTCACAATTTACCATGGCACATGCATAAATCGTAAAGATGCTACTCATGAATTTCCTACACTGGCACAGTCATAGAAAACTCTAGCTAAGATTCATAAAAAGAACAAGTGAATTGATCAGGTTCACAAACCCTAGTTATAAATCTAAAATCAGCACAAGTAAAATTATGAATAGGGATAAACAAATAGAAAAGAAAATACCTCTAATCAGGAATTCAAGAAATCAAATCCAAAGCAATAGGTTTAAGTTTCCATGGAGAAAGTCAATTCTCTTTAGGGAAAAGTAAAACTCTTGATAAATAAAAACTAAAAATGAGCCCTAAAAAATAATGTTAAGGAGTTTATATACTCCTTCCCTATAAAACCAAAACCTAATTACTCATAATAATAGTAATAATAATAAATACTAAAAAGAAAATAACCCAAAATACCAACACTTCTCCACGCCAGTTGAATGCGCGCTCGCCGAAAATATATATATAATAATATATATATATAAGGAGTCGCCACGCCGTTTTAAGAGGAAACATTGAAAACCTTTGTTTTAGAGAGAAAACATGAGTTCGGGGGTCAGGTTACGTGTTGGGAAGAACCGAGAGTTCACCCAACACGCCTCGTCCATAGACGAGTCTTTCAATCAAACACATCCAAGTAAATCCGAAGTGTGTGCAAATATCGATAATAAACGAAATGTGATAAAATGCATCTTATTAATTATGAAACGAGAAATTACATATTGTGAGCCCATTATTTAGGGAGGCCACATCCCTGATGTGAATACCCCGTCCCGATGCAACGCGCATTCGGAGGTTTGAAATAATTAATCATATAATGTCGAATCGAAATGGGATATTCATTTAGTGACACTCGCTTTAAACCATATTAAAATATTAGTTTAATTTTTGAGAGTCGCCACGCCACTTTGATATAGCCCAAAGCTTTGAAAAAAGGCTTAAACAGTTAATTGGGTTCGGGGGTCAAGTTACAACAGAAGAAGAAACGCTATCACTCCTATTGCCCGACGGATCGGTCTTCCTAGCATGTGGGGTGTTGGTTGTGTGCGGTGTTTACAGGAATAGATAGAAGAAACGGGATCATGCATAAGGAGGAGGGGAGAGAAAAAATTAATTGATGATCACACCCTAGAACCTTTGATTTAGGCCCTCGGAAGGTGCACTAATCAACGTTCATCCTTGGGGGATTGTTGATCATGGGACAATTATTACTAAGGTGGAAGGAAAGAAATAGTTCCTAGATCCATTGGGTTTCTTTGGGCGAAATCTTAGATCATCCTCGGCTATAGCATATTTAAATATATTAAAACAGTCCTAAATCTAGCATAAAGGAACAATTAAAATATAATGAGCATGCAAACAATAAATAATAATAAAGACAATAATAATAAAGACAGAAAAAATAAACAGAAGACTTACCTAATGATGGCAAGGCTTTCGGATCGAATCTACGAAGATTCGAAGAACGTTCTTGATAAAATATTTAGACTTAGAAAACTCGAGTTTAGTCTCAAGTTTTCTATGGAGGAAACCTCAAGTTTTGTCTTGAGTTTTCCGTAGAATAATTCTGTGTTTAAAGTGTGAGGCGGAGTGGGGTTTATATAGTGAAAGGAATTGGGGAGGGACGGCTTCGAAACTGATGTGGGAAAAGGGAAAGGGCCGATCGGCCAACCTTTCTAGGGCCCAAATTGCAATTGCCCAGCCGGCCCCAAATGGCCTCCCTGGCCGGCCCCAATTTGCTTAGAACTCTCGGCCATGTAGTCCAATTCCTCGGCCATGAATTTGGTTTGGCCAGCCAACTTGAATGCCTTGTATAATTTAGTTATTCGTTTCGTCCCGCGATCTTCTCGTTGCATTTTGACCACTTTAATGACTTCTTTTGCAATTCGCTCTTTAGGATTTTATTTTTCATTTAATCTCAGGAATTTTTATATATCAATTTCGTCCCAAATTTCCATATTTCCATTTTAGTCCTTAAATTTCCAATAAATTCCAATTTGGTCCAAAAGCTTCCAAATGCCAGTTTAGTCCCGATTTTCCCGAATGCACTTCGGTTCCTTTTTTCTGGACCGGGTACTAACAGTAGCCCTCGCGACGCTTCTTGTAAGACAAGTGGGGTCGACGATAGAAAATAGGATCCGATCCCGAAAAAGGGATTTCGTGAGGAAGACAAATGATCTTGCGGATGAGAGGTTTGACTCGACTGAGTCGCAAAAAGATGACGGTAGGTCGAGCGTTTGGACCCGTCGTCGGGCTACCTACGTATCCCAATAGGAATCAAGCCAAATCGTAGTTCGTAAAAGTGGGCGTTTAGTACCCAAGAGTGGCGGACGTGTAGCGTCTCAAACCAAAGATGCGATTTGTGGAAAGGCTTTGAGGATCGAATCTAAGGGCGATTCGAATAATATTGAGAGATGTACGGAAAGGAGAATCAAGTATAGTCTTGCCTTCTCCGTGGGAAAATATGTTGTGTGTGTGGCAAGGAAATTCAAGTATAGTCTTGATTTTTCCCTTGAAAAATTGTGTGTGATGGAACAAATCAAGTGTAGTCTTGATTTGTGAGATAATGTGTGGAAAGGAAATTCAAGTATAGTCTTGATTTTTCCTTTGAAAATTGTGTGTGATGGAACAAATCAAGTGTAGTCTTGATTTGTGAGATAATGTGTGGAAAAGAAATTCAAGTATAGTCTTGAATTTTCCTTTGAAAATTGTGTGATGGAACAAATCAAGTATAGTCTTGATTTGTGAGATAATGTGTGGAAAGGAAATTCAAGTATGGTCTTGATTTTCCCCTTGAAAATTGTGTGTGATGGAACAAATCAAGTGTAGTCTTGATTTGTGAGATAATGTGTGGAAAGGAAATTCAAGTATAGTCTTGATTTTTCCTTTGAAAATTGTGTGTGATGGAACAAATCAAGTGTAGTCTTGATTTGTGAGATAATGTGTGGAAAAGAAATTCAAGTATAGTCTTGAATTTTCCTTTGAAAATTGTGTGTGATGGAACAAATCAAGTATAGTCTTGATTTGTGAGATAATGTGTGGAAAGGAAATTCAAGTATGGTCTTGATTTTCCCCTTGAAAATTGTGTGTGATGGAACAAATCAAGTGTAGTCTTGATTTCTTCTTGAAAATTGTGTGTGATGGAACAAATCAAGTGTAGTCTTGATTTGTGAGATAATGTGTGGAAAGGAAATTCAAGTATAGTCTTGATTTTCCCTTTGAAAATTGTGTGTGATGGAACAAATCAAGTGTAGTCTTGATTTGTGAGATAATGTGTGGAAAGGAAATTCAAGTATAGTCTTGATTTTTCCCTTGAAAATTGTGTGATGGAACAAATCAAGTGTAGTCTTGATTTGTGAGATAATGTGTGAAAAGGAAATTCAAGTATAGTCTTGATTTTTTCCTTGAAAATTGTGTGTGATGGAACAAATCAAGTGTAGTCTTGATTTGTGAGATAATATGTGGAAAGGAAATTCAAGTATAGTCTTGATTTTCCCTTTGAAAATTGTGTGTGTTGGAACAAATCAAGTGTAGTCTTGATTTGTGAGATAATATGTGGAAAGGAAATTCAAGTATAGTCTTGATTTTTTCCTTGAAAATTGTGTGTGATGGAACAAATCAAGTGTAGTCTTGATTTGTGAGATAATGTGTGGAAAGGAAATTCAAGTATAGTCTTGATTTTTCCCTTGAAAATCGTGTGTGTTGAAACAAATCAAGTGTAGTCTTGATTTGTGAGATAATATGTGGAAAGGAAATTCAAGTATAGTCTTGATTTTTTCCTTGAAAATTGTGTGTGATGGAACAAATCAAGTGTAGTCTTGATTTGTGAGATAATATGTGGAAAGGAAATTCAAGTATAGTCTTGATTTTTTCCTTGAAAATTGTGTGTGATGGAACAAATCAAGTGTAGTCTTGATTTCTCCGTGTGAAGATATGTTGTGAGATAATGTGTGAAAAGGAAATTCAAGTATAGTCTTGATTTTCCCTTTGAAAATTGTGTGTGATGGAACAAATCAAGTGTAGTCTTGATTTCTCCGTGTGAAGATATGTTGTGAGATAATGTGTGAAAAGGAAATTCAAGTATAGTCTTGATTTTCCCTTTGAAAATTGTGTGTGATGGAACAAATCAAGTGTAGTCTTGATTTCTCCGTGTGTTGTGCAAATAAACCAAGTTTAGTCTTGATTCGCGTACTGAGAGAAAGTGTATGGGGCAGACCCTTTGAAAGTACGGGACGGACCCTTGAAATGGAGGATAGACCTCTGAAATGGAGGATAGACCTCTGAAATGCGGGACGGACCCTTTGAAGATGCGGGACGGACCCTTTGAAGATGCGGGACGGACCCTTTGAAAGTACGGGACGGACCCTTTGAAAGTACGGGACGGACCCTTGAAATGGAGGATAGACCTCTGAAATGCGGGACGGACCCTTTGAAGATGCGGGACGGACCCTTTGAAATGCGGGAAACTGTAGCTGCCAAAGGACTTAGTCTACTGTTTACTGATGAAGAATAGTTGTGTGAATTGATTGGGATTATTATGGCTTCCCGAGCCGAAGAACCAAGCGATTAAAAGATTGGGATAATCATTGCTAAGGCTTAGAGAGGAGTCTTGTCTCCTAGGCTTAAGGTTAGGGTTTAGAGAGGTATTTGTCACCTAGGCTTGCTTGAGGCTAGGGTTTAGAAAGATTTTTGTTACCTAGGCTTAGGGCTAGGGTTTAGAGAGGATTTCTGTTACCTAGGCTTGCTTGAGGCTAGGGTTTAGAGAGATTTTTGTTACCTAGGCTTGCTTGGGGCTAGGGTTTAGAGAGATTTTTGTTACCTAGGCTTAGGGCTAGGGTTTTAGAGAGGCATTTGTCACCTAGGTTTAAGGCTAGGGTTTAGAGAGGTATTTGTCACCTAGACATGAGGCTAGGGTTTAGAGAGGTATTTGTCACCTAGGTTTGAGGCTAGGGTTTAGAGAGGTATTTGTCACCTAGGTTTGAGGCTAGGGTTTTACATTTGCGGTAAGTCTAAACAAGGCAGTTTGAGCAGAAAGGTTATTGGTTTAAACTAGGCGAGGCCGAGTAAGTGTCGGTGATAGAAGGTGGGATTAGGTAGGTTTGATATCCAGAGATAAGGGCCGAGTCATCTTGAGAGTCACAGAGATACGTTTTTGATAGATTTGAAGAGTTTGAAAATTTGTGGAGACTAAAGAGTGATTTTTGTAAACAAGGTACCAAGGAGGACAGTATTTTGAAAGCATGTTTATTTGATAAAGAGGCCTTATGATTAATCATGTTTCTAACTAACTCAAAGAGTTTGCCACATGCTGATCTTGATGACAAGGGATGCCCTTCATGCTAGATATGACTTCATTGGAGCTCCGATTTTTGTTAGAGCACATAGTCGACCCGTTTTTGTTGAGGGGAGCCTCAATGTTTGATGAAGTGACCTTGGCGAAGTCCCAGTTGATGATGAATGGCGAAGCCCCAGTTGATGATGCAAAGCAAACCTGAAGGGAATGGCGAAGCCCCAGTTGATGATGCAGAGCAAACCTGAAGGGCCTGAGAGAACAGCTTAACAAAAGCCCCAGCTTGGAGAGATTCAATGCATCCCTATTTGCAGACAGAGTCATCTTGCGGCCACGGGGCCGACCACTCGTTTTGAACAATGGTCAATCAGTCGCTGGACAAGACTCGGAAATGCATATGTGCAGGGGCGCATTTTTTCGAAGGTGGGAATGGATCCCGAGTTCGTGTATGACACTTTCTCTTTTGGGTTTGACTCTTTTGGGAGAGTATAAGCATCACAAGGTGTGGAAAAGTGTATGGAAGCCCCTGCAGACAGAAAGACAGTGTTTGGCTCTATTTTCCTATGATGTAGAGAAAGAAGACTTGTCGAGACATTTGAAAAATTATTTTATTCAGAATTATATCTTGATTGCTCGTGAATGGACCTCACTGATTGGTTTATCAAATTCCAATTATATAGGTAAGCAAATGAATGTTTTGATTTGGAGGTGAAATCTGGCTTGTCTTTAGAAGGAGAAGGATGTTCCGTTGTTGCTTGCTGCTCTGTTCGGTGGTAATTGTGGTGCGGGCTGCCGTTGTATTGATCTCCTTCATGGGAAAGAATGAAAAATAGAAAAAAGATTGGGGTGGAAGAAAAGGTGGGAATTGACTGATTATAACCCAAAGATTTTTTCATTCCTTCAAGTGAAGATTCTTTGTTCCTTTGTTCTCGCAAGCCGAGGGGAGTAGTCCCTGGCGCGTGTCTCCTTGCTTTTACCGGAGTGCCGCTGAGAGGCACGGATGCGAAGCCCCAGTGAGACTTTGCGGACGGTGTTTGAGGAGTCGAATAAACGAATTTCAAGAATAGGACGAGTTCCCAAACTTTTGAGAGAATATGTAATATGCTCACGTAGGATAACAAGTGACTCAAAAATCTGAATATGCATTTCTTTTAAATAATCTTTTGAGAATGCCATCCGGTAGCGGTTGTAGCTGATCTTTGGGTTGCGATCGACCATTGGATGATGCTTAACATGACCTCTTAAAGTGAGAGGTCGGCCGGGCCATTTGGCCGAGAGGTTGGCTTGAGGGATGTGTTTGGAATTTCTAAGGTGAAGGGATTTTCTTGTTGTCGCTTCTTCGTAACCTCTAAGAGTGAGGTTAACTTTGGTTTTGATAAGGTCAAGGGTGGTGATGGAATCCTCTAAAAGTGAGAGGATGGACTTTGGAATGGATTTATGGGATTTGTCCAAGAGGGAATCTTTGTTGCTTCTTCTCGCGAGTTTGTTGTGATTTCAGCAGGTAACTTGATCACGATAGGACCTTCACTCAATGTCTCATTTTCACAACCTTTGCGATGGGAGGTTCACTTCGGGGTGATGAAGTTTTTTTTTTTTTTTTTTTTTTTTTTTTCAAACACCCTCTTATCGAGAAAAGCCTTCGGATTTGTTTGCTCGCGATAGCCCCTAGTGTATGCCTTAGGATGGTTTTACCTTTTCCCTCTTGGGCTTGGAGGTGGTCCCTTCGAGGGAGCCCCTTGTATGGGCTTCTTTTGCATTCCGCCTTCTTGAGCTTGGAGGTGATTACTTCCTTTGTGAGTCGTGAGGGAGCCCCTTGTATGGGCTTCTTCCTTAGGGTCTCAAAACTTGTCGATCTTGAAATGAAAGGGTATTATTTAGTGAGGATAAGGTGAAAGGTTTAAGCTTCAATCGCTACCGGATAGCATTCTCAAAAGAGTAATTTTAAAATGCAAACTCATTTAACCGACTTATTAAAATATATTCAGACCATGGGAAAGATATGTGAGCATATTCAATGAAAGCTTAACGATCAAATGGAAAAAACAGAGGAGACGCGAGATTGGGGGGTTGGTGAGCCCCAAGTTGATATTCATGCAGCACTTGTGAAGGATAGGAACAACTCCTTGCATCTTCTTTAAATTGCAGTGGCGTGAGCAGCTATTTTCTGATGATGAGCAACAACGGTCTTTGTGCTTGTCTTGACCATATGGAAAGGAGGTCAAGTGGTGGAGAGTGTATTTGGGGAAGTGTATGTTTGAGAAGGTATAACGGGTATGTACAAGGAGAGGGTCTGGCGATAGTGCATGGAAAGTATATGGTGGAGTATGGGAAGAGTGTATGAGAGAGGGATGTATAGACATGGTGTATATAAGGAAGGGACGGTGAGTTGTTTACTCCAATCAAAGCATTCATTCATTGTTTACTTTATTAGCCAGTGAGTTTATCAGTGAGATTAGCAATCAAGTGATAATTATAAATAAAACAATTCTTCTTGAAAGTAATGCGAGATTATGTCTCAAGTCTAGAGAGAAAAGAAAGAAAGACTCTTTTATTATTGAAGCAACCAATCTAAAGTGGACATTACATATCAATGCCCAAAGTGGAAGTAAGAAAGACACACTAGAACCTACAAGACTGAATGAATCTAAATCCTTCCTTGAAGTACGAGGGTTTCTTCATTAATGAGGCCTCGGGTCTTCTCGTTGATCAATCTTTGAATTGAGCGTTTCAGCTTGCACACATTTGTCGCTGGTATGCCCAGCGTACTTGTGGTATCTCGCAAAACTTGGATGTATCTAAGTCTTCCTTTGGGTTAATAGGCTTGTAGTTCTCGAGCGGCTCGATCAAATTCTTTTCCCACCAAAATGTCGAAGAACTCACCCACGTGCATTCCTAAGTCATCAAAATGTTCCTTGTTGATCTTCTTCTCGGGTATTGATGCCTTTAGTTGGTTGGTAGCCACAGCAGCATCCCGAATGAGAAATTCTGATGTGTAGGACCATAAGGGGAACCATAAGCATGTGGATGATAGGGACCCCGGACTTGAATAGGGGGAGGAACTCTTCTCAAGTATTCCTGAATGTAAGACAAATGGTGCTGCTCAATTTCATGCATGTCTTTGAGGAGGTTGATCACTCCCAACCTCATGTTTGAGACTTCTTTGAGGGCTTCAATGCTTTTCTCCAGAGACATGATGTGGAATTCTGTAAGAACATATGGCGGAGTCAAGCCAATGAGTTGAATTAGATTCATAATTAATCTTAAGGCATCCTTGAGAAAATATTTGACCTCCACAATTTTGAGTTTGACCGGGCTGAATTTGCCTACGTAACCCTTACCATTTAAGGTATGAGTCTCAGGTCACCGTAGTTCGAGGGGGCCCCGATTGATGATACAACCAGGGTTAAGTTTAGAGGAAGAGAGAGGATGAATGTAAAAGAGTCCGTTTGGTGAAAAAAGGAGAGGAAGATGACTCGATCTTTGGTCAAATATAAGTGAGGGTGATCTAGACGAGCTAATCGGACTTGGTAAGTTGGCTTAGGTAGGCCCTAGATGGTGGTTTGATCTATATGGGTCGAGAGAGGTTTGATCTAGGTGGGTCTTTGGCTGAAGGGTGCTAGAGATAAAGGATCTAAACTATGGATGGTTTTAAGGTTAAGGGAGCAAACTCATGGATGGTTCAAGAGATAAGAGGTAGAACTTTGAAGGGTCCTAACTTGAAGGATGTAGACCGTGGGTGGTCAAAGGTAGAGGAATGGACCATGGATGGTCCAAGAGACGAGGGGTGGACCTCGAAGAGTCTCAGGTGGAAAGGTGGACCTTTAATGGTCCTAGATAGAGAGAGTGGACCTCGAAGGGTCCTAAATTGAGGAGTGGACCTTGAAGGGTCCAAGATAAGAAGAGCGGACCTTGAACGGTCCAAGATATGAGGAGTGTGGACCTTAAAGGGTCCAAGAGATGAGGAGTGGACTTTAAAGGGTCCAAGAGAAGAGGAGTGTGGACCTTGAAGGGTCCAAGAGATGAGGAGTGGACCTTAAAGGGTCCAAGAGAAGAGGAGTGTACCTTAAAGGGTCCAAGAGAAGAGGAGCGGACCTTGAACGGCCCAAGATATGAGGAGTGGACCTTGAACGGTCCAAGATATGAGAAGTGGACCTTGAATGGTCCAAGATTGGGAGAGTGGACATAGTATAGGAAGAGCACCACGAAGGGTCAAAGAGTGGACCTTGAACGGTCCAAGATAGAGAGACTGATCCTAGAGCGGTCCGCAGTAGAGGGTGTGGACCTTGAAGGGTCCAAGAAGTAAAGAGCGGACCTCGGAGGGTCCTAGAAATGGAGAGTGGACCTCGGAGGGTCCTAGAAATGAGGAGCGGACCTCGGAGGGTCCTAGAAATGAGGAGCGGACCTCGGAAGGTCCTAGAAATGAGGAGCGGACCTCGAAAGGTCCTAGAAATGAGGAGCGGACCTCGGAGGGTCCTAGAAATGAGGAGCGGACCTCGGAGGGTCCTAGAAATAAGGAGCGGACCTCGGAGGGTCCTAGAAATGAAGAGCGGACCTCGAAGGGTCCTAGAAATGCAGAGCGGACCTCGGAGGGTCCTAGAAATGAGGAGCGGACCTCGGAGGGTCCTAGAAATGAGGAGCGGACCTCGAGGGGTCCTAGAAGTGAAGAGCGGACCTCGAAGGGTCCTAGCGGACCTCGAAGGGTCCTAGTGGACCTCGAAGGGTCCTAGAAATGAGGAGCGGACCTCGGAGGATCCTAGAAATGAGGAGCGGACCTCGGAGGGTCCTAGAAATGAGGAGCGGACCTCGAAGGGTCCTAGAAATGAGGAGCGGACCTCGAAGGGTCCTAGAAATGAAGAGCGGACCTCGGAGGGTCCTAGAAATGAAGAGCGGACCTCGGAGGGTCCTAGAAATGAGGAGCGGACCTCGAAGGGTCCTAGAAATGAAGAGCGGACCTCGGAGGGTCCTAGAAATGAAGAGCGGACCTCGGAGGGTCCTAGAAATGAGGAGCGGACCTCGGAGGGTCCTAGAAATGAGGAGCGGACCTCGAAGGGTCCTAGAAATGAAGAGCGGACCTCGGAGGGTCCTAGAAATGAAGAGCGGACCTCGGAGGGTCCTAGAAATGAAGAGCGGACCTCGAAGGGTCCTAGAACTGAAGAGCGGACCTCGGAGGGTCCTAGAAATGAAGAGCGGACCTCGGAGGGTCCTAGAAATGAGGGATAGTTAAGCACTTTATTTACAAAAAAAACCCTCTATTTTATAGAACCTACTCTTGGTTGGAAGGGATACCCCTTTTTCGCAACTAACTAAAGGTCCTAAAGTGGTGGATCCTAACGACTAACCGTCTCATATAGTCATTTAAGATGATATTTATGGGAAGTACTACAGACCTATGATAAGACAAGATCTTTTAACAAGCACTCGACCTTACATGGCACATCCTTTAAAAGGAAATCAAATTTTTTGTGCTCTTTTCTCTCTATAGATCTTGACTTATCACTGATTCGTAGTGACTCAACATAAAGACCTTATTAATTGTCTACATGAAAAAGCTAGTCAAACCAACCGGTCACAAGGAGTGTATTCTTAGCAAAGTGGGTGACACAAGGGTTAGATTTCAGGCTCCCACCGTGCAGCCGAAGCGCACTGATGAGTGGATGGCCAAGTGAGACTCGGAAGGGAGGCAACATGATCACCACACTTCCCGCACTTTGGCTTCTCCGAAGGGTTAAGGGGTAGCCGTGGCAAAGGTGACACGGACTCTAGTGGTAGTGTGAGGTAAAAAGTCTAATTCTTTTTTTTTTTTAAGGAAAAAAGAGAAAGATTTTTTTTATGAGATGCATGCATGCAATGCAACAGTTAAGAATGGGAGAAAAAGAAAAAGGAAGTAAAATACAACACCATACAAGAAAACGAAAGTCTGACCCACTTAGTTTGAAAAAGTTTCAAAACAATTCCCCAGCAGAGTCGCCACTGTGAATACCCCGTCCCGATGCAACGCGCATTCGGAGGTTTGAAATAATTAATCATATAATGTCGAATCGAAATGGGATATTCATTTAGTGACACTCGCTTTAAACCATATTAAAATATTAGTTTAATTTTTGAGAGTCGCCACGCCACTTTGATATAGCCCAAAGCTTTGAAAAAAGGCTTAAACAGTTAATTGGGTTCGGGGGTCAAGTTACAACAGAAGAAGAAACGCTATCACTCCTATTGCCCGACGGATCGGTCTTCCTAGCATGTGGGGTGTTGGTTGTGTGCGGTGTTTACAGGAATAGATAGAAGAAACGGGATCATGCATAAGGAGGAGGGGAGAGAAAGAATTAATTGATGATCACACCCTAGAACCTTTGATTTAGGCCCTCGGAAGGTGCACTAATCAACGTTCATCCTTGGGGGATTGTTGATCATGGGACAATTATTACTAAGGTGGAAGGAAAGAAATAGTTCCTAGATCCATTGGGTTTCTTTGGGCGAAACCTTAGATCATCCTCGGCTATAGCATATTTAAATATATTAAAACAGTCCTAAATCTAGCATAAAGGAACAATTAAAATATAATGAGCATGCAAACAATAAATAATAATAAAGACAATAATAATAAAGACAGAAAAAATAAACAGAAGACTTACCTAATGATGGCAAGGCTTTCGGATCGAATCTACGAAGATTCGAAGAACGTTCTTGATAAAATATTTAGACTTAGAAAACTCGAGTTTAGTCTCAAGTTTTCTATGGAGGAAACCTCAAGTTTTGTCTTGAGTTTTCCGTAGAATAATTCTGTGTTTAAAGTGTGAGGCGGAGTGGGGTTTATATAGTGAAAGGAATTGGGGAGGGACGGCTTCGAAACTGATGTGGAAAAAGGGAAAGGGCCGATCGGCCAACCTTTCTAGGGCCCAAATTGCAATTGCCCAGCCGGCCCCAAATGGCCTCCCTGGCCGGCCCTAATTTGCTTAGAACTCTCGGCCATGTAGTCCAATTCCTCGGCCATGAATTTGGTTTGGCCAGCCAACTTGAATGCCTTGTATAATTTAGTTATTCGTTTCGTCCCGCGATCTTCTCGTTGCATTTTGACCACTTTAATGACTTCTTTTGCAATTCGCTCTTTAGGATTTTATTTTTCATTTAATCTCAGGAATTTTTATATATCAATTTCGTCCCAAATTTCCATATTTCCATTTTAGTCCTTAAATTTCCAATAAATTCCAATTTGGTCCAAAAGCTTCCAAATGCCAGTTTAGTCCCCGATTTTCCCGAATGCACTTCAGTTCCTTTTTTCGGACCGGGTACTAACACCTGATACAAACAAACTAGAACAGATTACAAAGAAAAAAAGTCACTGCAGATGGGTCATGTGTGTCGCATGACACATCGTACCAGTGACCACATGTGTCGCGTGACACAGGATCACTTGGGGACGAAGGTGTCGCGTGACACATATGAGCCTTCTGCAGAAACCTCACAATATGAACTCAGAAATTAACAGAAGCTATACAGAGCTAATTAACAAGCTGAATTATGAATGAAAAACATAAACAACATCAAATCGACCCAGGGAGTGTGGATATGGGTAGATCCACACCCCCTTGGGGGCTCAAACACCAAATTCAACCAAATCAATCAATATGAGCTCAATTACACAATCTATGCAAGTTAAACAGAGAGATTGCGATTGGGATTCAAAAGAATTCGGATAGTTAGAATCGATTGCGAATCCAAACAAAATAGAACTATAAAATTGCAAGGAATTAAATGAGAGAGAGAGAGAGAGAGAGGGTTAGGGAATTGTTACCCTTGTTGATTCCACGAATTCTATATCTAGTCAGATATAGAATCCTTCAATTCTTCGTTGTAGATCTCACTACGATCCAAGGGTTCCAATTGGTGTAGGTAGAGAATTGGGTTTGGATGAGAGGGATTAGTGGGTTGGAAGGTAGGAGAGAGAGAGGTTTTGTGCTTGGGACACTCGTTACACTGCTATTTTGGCAGAGTAACAGTAGGCTAGAATTTGGGATCCATTTCAATGAGGGGGAGGGTCTTATTTATAGGTGCCGGTTGGGTCGCCTTAGTATGTCGCACGACCTTACGCGTCCACTTTCCATGCCTCAAGCTGTCGCGTGACACAAGGTGGCTCAACCGCTTTTGGCGCCAAAAACCAGTTTCTAGAACATTCCGGGAAAATACCCAAAAGGTCCAACAGGTTTTATTCCCAAGGGGTCCTTTGGCATGAAGATGTACCAAAAGGTACTTCCTTGCAAGGGAAACTCATGGAACGTTTCCGGAAGTCTCGGGATAGGCCGGGAATTTACCAAAACGCCCCTTAATGCAGTTTTATTATATTAAAATGCATCGAAAAGGTTGCGAATTGGATTGGCGTACTTACAGAGCCCCTCGGCAACGTCACTTTTGGAAAAAGTGGGATTGTCGATAAAATAAGACCCAATCTCAATGAGCGGCTGGGGTTAAGGTGAAGGGCAAGAAGGGTGAGAAGGGGAAAATTATGGCTGGACCTTTCTGAGAAAGGATTCCTACGTATCCCTTTAAGAAGGGAATCAAGTCAAATCGTAGTTCGGAATTACCAATACTGACTACAAGCAAGAAAGGGGTAGAGATGTGTCTTCATACCTTTCTTTGTGCTTACTGTGACTTCGTTGTGCTCCGCTTGAGAGGCTTTTCTTGGGTTTGGCTCGCTTGAGAGGCTTTTCTTCTTGGTGGGCTCCGCTAGAGAGGCTCTTTCCTTTGGTTTGGCTCTGCTTGAGAGGCTTTTCTTCTTTGTGTGCTCTGCTAGAGAGGCTTTTCTTCTTTGTGTGCTCTGCTAGAGAGGCTTTTCTTGGTTTGGCTCTGCTTGAGAGGCTTTTCTTGGTTTGGCTCTGCTTGAGAGGCTTTTCTTCTTGGTGGGCTCCGCTAGAGAGGCTTTTCTTCTTTGGTTTGGCTTTGCTTGAGAGGCTTTTCTTGGTTTGGCTCTGCTTGAGAGGCTTTTCTTCTTGGTGGGCTCCGCTAGAGAGGCTTTCCTTGGTTTGGCTCTGCTTGAGAGGCTTTTTCTTGGTTTGGCTCTGCTTGAGAGGCTCTTCTGGGTTTGGCTCTGCTTGAGAGGCTTTTCTTGGGGTCCGCGGATACGCATGCTTTTTGTTTTGTTCTTTCTTCTCAGTTTGGTCGGAGGGCCGATCTTTGGGACTCGATTGATTATTGTACTGCGAGGGTTTTAGGCCGTGCTTGCTTGTTGGTAGGTAGCCTGTCTAAGGTCTCAGGCTACCATTGGTTCTCTGCGGTATAAGTGTGGCCTCTGTCACTTGTCGATGCTTCTTTGGGTGGCCATTCGCAGGACGGTCTTTGCAATACAGGCTTCGAAGTCGTCGGGACTGGTGAGCATTATTTCTTTGGATTCTGGGGCAGCTGGGGCTCTTTTCTCTTTGGGGTTGACAGATGCGGACTCTTTGTCTCAACTTATCATGCAGAATGGGCTTTTGAAGTCGTCGGGACTGGTGAGCCTTGTTGCTTAAATTCTGGAGCAGCTGGGGCTCTTCTTTCTTTTTTCTTTCTTTGACAAACACTGTTTGAAGACTGGGGCTGCTGGGGCTCTTTCATATGATGCCGATGAGTCAGGGTTTGATGAAGATAATAAAGGCGGGGTCTGCCACCTGCAGGATTTGGAATCCTTATCCAAGATTGTGATTCGAGGAGCAGTCCTCACGATCACATCACGATCACCTGATTATTGTACTCTGCGGGGGGAGACACAACACTCAAGACACTTTGCATTTTATTCGACTCTTGCTTATGCATTATTAATCTTTGGTTGCACAAGTCCATCTCAGCTGGGGAGAATAGGGAAGTGAGGGTTTTGCACGGCTTGGTGAGCAGATATGTCTGTATCAGTTGCTCTATGAGGGATTGTGTATGGGACGAAAAGTGTTTGTAATGGGGTTGACCCTCTCCCGTTATAGGGGAAACGTATAAGTGATGGTGCAGCTTAGGCAAGTCGGGGACGCTCCCGGGAGTGCGGTTGCAGCAGTCCCTTGCTAGTGAGGACAGAGTGTATCGCGCGTCTGAGACAGTAAGCAGCAGAGGGGGAAGAGAATGATTCCGGCTTGGAGAAGCCCCAGTTGACAGTACAAAGCAATCTTGGAGGGAATCTGGTAAGGAGAGACGGAGGGATACCTTAACCAAAGCCCCATCTTGAGGATATTCCATGCAGCTTCATCGCAGGCAGAGTCATCTTGTGGCCGAGGAGGCAACTCATCATTTCAAATCGCAGTCAATCGGTCATTTGGACAAGACTCGGAAGTGTTTACGTGCAGGGGCGTATTTTTCGAGGGTGGGAATGAATCCCGAGTTCTGTATGACACTCTCGCTTTTGGTTTAACTCTTTTGGGAGAGTATAAGCATCACAAGGCGTGGAAAGTGTATGGAAGCCCCTGCTGACCGAAACGGTGTTTAGCTCTATCTTCCTATGATGTAGAAATAGAAGACTTGTCGAGACACTTGAAAACCTGTCTTATTCGTGATGATCACAAAGCTGCTTAAAACCCTTTATTGATATTCGGGTTAGTCAAACCGTCAAAGCTGATATGAGCGAATATTTTTATCAATCCTGAGGAGAAAGCCCACTGACATCGAGAATCAAACTCGGAAGGATAGACAGTGTATGGGCATGGCCCTTGCTGAGACCGGATTTTCTGAGATTTGTTTGTGATTTCGATCGGACCAATTATGGTTGCCTACGTTCCCCTCCATAGGAGGAGCTCAGGTCGCCGTAGTTCGGGCTTATCCCGAATGAAGAATGAACGTTGGAATTCGAGGATCTGAGGACCTTTGAGAATTTTGATCATTGGAAGGCATGTCCTCTTGGAGTGTCGATGGGAGACACGAGATCTGAAGCCCAGTGGGACATTCACGGTAAGTGTTTGCGGAGGAGAAACGAAATATGCTCACATACGACGTCAAATGAACGGACGAAATTTGCACAATCTTCAATTGATGGTCCTTTCGAGCGGGGATGGACTTGGCTCCGCTTTAAGCAATAGTCTGCTTTTAGATCTCGACGATATTGGACTCGAAACCGCTATCCGGTAGTGCTTGGTGGGCTTCGGGATTTCGATCGGTCTTCGGGTGATTTGGGATATCATGACCTTTTAAGATGAGAGGTCGGCTAGGCTTTTTCTTGCTGGCTGAACCTCTAAAGATGAGAGGTTGGCTCTCGGGTATATGTTTGGGATTTCTAAGGTGAGGGAAATCTGTGGTTGCATCTTTGCTGCCTCTAAGAATGAGAGGTCAATCTTGGCTTCGGCTAAAGACAAGGGTAAGGGTAATGGTAATGGTAATGTCCTCTAAAATCGAGAGGACGGCTTGGGATCGGTTAGAGGTAATGGTGAGGGACATCCGTGCTGTCTCTTTATTCACTCTGAGACTCCTCTTTGAGTAATGACCGAATCCTTTAACTTTCACTTCTGAGAGAATCGCTGGGGACTAGGCTCTCTTTCTTTTCTTCTTTTTTTTTTTTTTTGAGAGGAGAATTTCAGCTAGTCCCCAGGATGGATCATTGCCTTCCGTCATTCTTGAGCTTGGAGACGGTCGATCTTCTTTTGCGTCGCGGGAGTCTCAAGGATAGTCCCTCTTCTTCTGGTGATGGCTACATGGGTTTCAAATATGCTGATCTTGAAATGAAGGGGTATTGTTTAGTGAGGGTGAGGTAATGGTTTTCCTAAGGGTGGAGGTTTCAACCGCAGTTCCCACCGGATGATCCAAACGAGATTGGGTCTTCGCTGCTTTGCTTAAGCTCATTTTGGGGAAAAACCCGTGCAAATTCCTCGAACAACGAGATAGAGAGGACGAAATGAAAATATGTGAGCACAGAAAATGCAAACTGGGGGCTTGATCAGCCCCGGTTTAGAGAATGATATCAGCAGATTTTCTTGTTCCGATTAATTCAAATACTAGTCGTTTCGAAGCATTAGTCGGTGAGCAGCACAAATGATCATGTAAAATAAGACCATTTCAATTTAAGCAGAATGTAAGTGAACAAGTAATATCTCGAGTCTAGCAAGAATAGAAATAAAGACTTTCATTAATATAATAAAAGATTCATATCATGGACTTGACAGACTCACGACCGCATAAAAGACACTCTAGAACCTACGATGCCGGCGGCGATTTCTACGGGAAGATATCTTCGACCTCCGTTGATATTGCTGAGGAGGGCCGGTAATCACATTGGGGTGAGCTTTCTCAATTACGCCTTTATTAATAAGCCTTTGGATGAGCCGCTTTAAAGAGACGCGATCGTTCGTGACATGCCCGGGATACGATGGTAATAGCAATACTTGCTACGATCCAAATTAAGCGAGGTTTCTTGGGTTGATAATTCTCCGTGGCTTTATCATTCCTTTCGCCTTAATCCGTTGAAAGCTTCTTCGGTCGACATCCCTAGATCATCGTATTCTCGTTTCTTGCGAGGGGATACGGGCGGAGATCTCGGACATTGCCATTATCGGGAGAACCCAATTCAATCTTCCCTTCATCAATGAGCTCTTGGATGATTACCCTCAATTGTAAGCACCCATGGGTAACATGTCCTGAGTATTGGTGATAATCGCAATACTTGCTTGGGTCCAGACTTTCATCATGACGGAGAGGAGTATAATTCACCAACGGGTACACCAATCCTCCGCTTGTCAGCAATTTAAGAAACTGGTTCATGGGCATTCCCACTTTTCCCCAATAAGCTCTCTTTCTTCTTTTCTGGACCTTCTCAGAAGGAGGCTCAGATATTGTCGTCTCTCGCGGGGTAGGGTTAAGAATTGGCATGAAAGACATCGATTAACGATCACGTACGGAGTTGATCTGAAGGCCGCTCATGAGAGGGTGACAAGTTGAACCCGTACGCACTCATTGGTGATTGTGGGAAACATTCTTGTGGGAGAGCTTGGTCGGGGTGGAGTTTCGGTGAACCGTTCGATTGAAGAAATGGTACACCACCCGAGAATCTGGTTGGTGCGGCTTTTCAAATCGGGTTGCTTATGGACATTGAAATTCTCGGGGTTTGATTGTTTATACTCGATCTGAGTTTGAGCCATCTGGGATGTTGGAAAAAGAATTTCACCCTGCCTGTCTCCATTCATCTCTTTCATCGCATTTCTATCCCCGCAATCAACACTACTGGTCTTGATAATCTCCTCATATGATCCATCTTCATGACGAACTACTGTAATTCCCCGGAGGAGCATTGCTTCAACAAATCTGGAATGAGTCTCTTCCTCTCGAGCTTTGGCAACCTGGGCAAGCAATTGGGCTTTGCATTCCCGAATCATGGCAGCTTCAAGGGCAGCTCGCAATTCTGTTATTGACAAATCATCCATATCCCACTGACTCGAAGCGAAGGGAATTCCAAACTGAGCGGGTGACACATCTTTTGCACCAGACATCTTTGAGCAGTAGAATGAACCGGACCTTTGGAGGAAAAACCTTGCAAATATTTGGAAATACGTACTGGTTAATCGCCCTTCTTGTAACAGAGCACGCCCCCCCTCAAACTTGTCTCTTCCCCTTGTTTCAGAAGGATTGGTTATAAGGTATCGAAGGGATAGTTTAAGGAACGGGAGAGGGAAGGAAAATGGGACAGACTCGCACAAACACAAATTTATTTATGTTCAAGTATAAATCAGTATTTTAAATCCTAAATACAGTTGGGAAAGGATAAGCCTTTATTCATGCTAACTATGCCTCGGGGGAACCTAGTGACGCGGCGTTCGAATTACATCAAATGTCTTGTTTTGAAACATATAATAGGTAATGATACCTAACCAAACCCTAACATCTTTATGGAACGAAGAGGTTCGTCCAAATTCCTAAGGAAATTTGGGCAGCATAACGGGTCTTTTCGAAGAATTTCGAAGAAAAATCCGGCATGACCTCTCGTCGGTACATGTTGGCAATGCGGCATGATCTCTCGTTTAGAACACGCCACGAGAGTGACATGTTCCCACGTGAAATCATGTTGCATTTGGCAACATGCCCACAAGGTATGAGGTTTTGGGAGAAGGTATAAGAATCTATGATATTTTTCAAAAACAATTCATTTTTGTTGTAATGAAAACATCGTATCAAAAACCAACCGTGGGTAAGGTTTAGTGTGGTGCCACCTATAACGCACTAGGGGTTTAGGTTTGATTTCAGGCGCTCAAGCGTAGGCGAATTTTATGGCCGTTCGCGATGCCGTCAATCGCACCTGAGGGTTCTAAATCTAAGTGATGTAGTGTGCGGATGACTAATTCGTTTATTTGCAAAAAACAAGATTTTTTTTTTTATTTTTTATTTATTTTTTATTTATTTTTTATTTTTAAGAAGAAAACACACACCCTCACACAAGGTAAACAGGGAACAATAACCAAATGAGTCACGCTTTGGTCCAAGGGACTGCCCTCAAACCCGGTCTTCGATGATCCGTTCGGTGGCCACCTTTTGTCGCGTGACACAGGACAACCGAGAGACAAAGGTGTCGCACGACTTGGGTGGTCACCGAACCAGCTGACTCCTCAAATCATCAAATCAGCCCCTGCTTTACCATATCAAGAGCAACACAGAGATACCAATGCACAACAAATGACCACAAGCACAAAGGGCTCACAAGTTCCATAATCAACAAAATGTAGGCATCACAAATGATTATCGAATAATGTACACAACATGGATGCATTGGATGTTTTTTTTGACTAAACGAAAGCTTGACCCACTTAACACTTGAAAAACAGGTTTTCAAGTGAAATCCCCAGCGGAGTCGCCACTGAATGCGCGCTCGCCGAAAATATATATATAATAATATATATATAAGGAGTCGCCACGCCGTTTTAAGAGGAAACATTGAAAACCTTTGTTTTAGAGAGAAAACATGAGTTCGGGGGTCAGGTTACGTGTTGGGAAGAACCGAGAGTTCACCCAACACGCCTCGTCCATAGACGAGTCTTTCAATCAAACACATCCAAGTAAATCCGAAGTGTGTGCAAATATCGATAATAAACGAAATGTGATAAAATGCATCTTATTAATTATGAAACGAGAAATTACATATTGTGAGCCCATTATTTAGGGAGGCCACATCCCTGATACAAACAAACTAGAACAGATTACAAAGGAAAAGAGTCACTGCAGATGGGTCATGTGTGTCGCATGACACATCGTACCAGTGACCACATGTGTCGCGTGACACAGGATCACTTGGGGACGAAGGTGTCGCGTGACACATATGAGCCTTCTGCAGAAACCTCACAATATGAACTCAGAAATTAACAGAAGCTATACGAGCTAATTAACAAGCCGAATTATGAACGAAAAACATAAACAACATCAAATCGACCCGGGGAGTGTGGATATGGGTAGATCCACACCCCCGGGGGCTCAAACACCAAATTCAACCAAATCAATCAATATGAGCTCAATTACACAATCTATGCAAGTTAAACAGAGAGATTGCGATTGGGATTATTCGAGATAGCTAGGATCTGATTACTGAATCCAAACAAAATAGAACTATAAAATTGCAAGGAATTAAATGAGAGAGAGAGAGAGAGAGGGTTAGGGAATTGTTACCCTTGTTGATTCCACGAATTCTATATCTAGTCAGATATAGAATCCTTCAATTCTTCGTTGTAGATCTCACAGCTCTGATCCAAGGGTTCCAATTGGTGTAGGTAGAGAATTGGGTTTGGATGAGAGGGATTAGTGGGTTGGAAGGTAGAAGAGAGAGAGGTTTTGTGCTTGGGACACTCGTTACACTGCTATTTTGGCAGAGTAACAATAGGCTAGAATTTGGGATCCATTTCAATGAGGGGGAGGGTCTTATTTATAGGCTGCAGTTGGCTGCCTTAGTATGTCGCACGACCTTACGCGTCCACTTTCCATGCCTCAAGCTGTCGCGTGACACAAGGTGGCTCAATCGCTTTTGGCGCCAAAAACCAGTTTCTGGAACATTCCGGGAAAATACCCAAAAGGTCCAACAGGTTTTATTCCCAAGGGGTCCTTTGGCATGAATGATGTACCAAAAGGTACTTCCTTCGCGGGAAACTCATGGAACATTTCCGGAAGTCTCGGGATAGGCCGGGAATTTACCAAAACGCCCCTTAATGCAGTTTTATTATATTAAAATGCATCGAAAAGGTTGCGAATTGGATTGGCGTACTTACACCAGTCAACCATTAAGCCTCGGTCAAAACGCCTCCCACCTTGGTCCATGCGCAGGTCCAACCCTTCAATTCCACGTGCAGAGAATGCTTCATTCAATTAAATTACTTTAATTCTTGAACTTCAATTGGATCCTTCACATTTCCAAAATGTCCTTCTGGCCCCCGAACTTTGTTACTTTGCAGTTTGATCCCTGCACTTCTGATACACTTCAAGAAACCTCATAAAATTACAAAAACATGTCTCAAAAATACCATGATCTCCTACTACTTCTCAATCCAACATATACTCAAAATTTACATCAAAACTACTCTAAAATACATTAAAATAACGATAAAATGTCGAGAAAAATAGGGAATTACATATAGTAAAATCCGCCACATCAAATTCTCCCACGCTTAGACCATTACTCGTCCCTGAGTAATATCCTAACCCCACTCTAAGCACCGGTCTAATCAGCGTAGCATGGGCGGAAAATGATCCCTAATCTCCTCTAAACCTCCAACTCAAAAGTCAACAACTCAAACACTCACTCAATCAACGTACTCGAAGAATGGAACTCCGCTCCTTATCACTCCAAAAATAATAATGGTACCAATGGCCTTAGCTCGACCCCAACTCCAAAGATGCAAAAACGGGACATCCAAGCTAAGGCCCACACATCAAAGCCAAGGGGAACTAAAGATGTCCTAATTTCCCCCACGCTTATCTCACACTGCAATCTCCCTCTTAAAAAAAAATCAATGTTAAGGTTGCGACCCTTAAACAAAGATTTACCTCGTGATAAGCACCAACACCCCTTATAACTCCAATAGTGAACGAGGGTTTCTAAAACCTAGGCACCACTATCCGAACCTCCTACTCCAATAATGGTCCTACCCGATACTCCAAAACTTCTCTTATGTCTCCACTCCGGTGATATAAATGATAATACATCTCAAACCCTCACCTTTTGCCTAAGTGCCATTTCGGGTTTTCACTTAGCCTCTCATTTGTTATTTTTTTCATATATATAATTTTTTTTTTTTTGAAAAGGAATCAAAATAAACAACTATACAAATCAAAAACAACTATACAAACTTCACCCCCCTCACTAAGCAATGCATAGTCCCATATGCATCAATACAAAACAGAAAAGAAAGGAATAGGGATACCTTCCGGGACTACTGAGGAGGTGGAAACAAATCTGGTCCACAAAAAGATCATTGGCTAGAGCTACTCCCAAATTGTTGATGATTAGGGGTGAATAATGGCCCATTTTCAAGGGTTTGAAAGTACGGGGGCTAAAATGAAAATAGATAAAAAAAAATGGGGGAATTAAGCTTGAATCGAAAATTTAGGGGCCAAAGTGGAAAAATGGGAAAATAAAGGGAAAAAATGGTTTTAGAAAGTTTAGGGGCTAAATTGAAAATTTGGGAACAGGAGGTAGTAACTGAAATTTCAAAGTTTAGGGGCTAAAGTGTAACAATGTGAAAGTGGGAGGGGCTGCAGCTGATAAGGGAAATTGGTTCATTGGCGCATTGGATCAAACAGGTGGTGGGCAAAGGCATGGCCGGCTCAGCAAGGGCAGGGTTGGCCGAGAGAATGGGGCCATGGCCTAGGAAGAAAGGGCATTGGCCGAGGGAATGGGTGAGGGCTGGCCAAGGTTGGGGCTGGCTGGGGCTGTGCTGGTTTGGGGCCAAGGAAGGAAATTGGGCATTGGCCA
This sequence comes from Adenophora triphylla var. japonica, assembly GCA_022495995.1. Taxonomy (NCBI): domain Eukaryota; kingdom Viridiplantae; phylum Streptophyta; class Magnoliopsida; order Asterales; family Campanulaceae; genus Adenophora; species Adenophora triphylla. The sequence goes on along the minus strand of JAFEMH010000291.1, from coordinate 131,758 downwards.
AGGGTACTTTCTTTCGTTCCAAAATTACGATGATGTTTTTTTTTTTTTTTTTTTTTTTTTTTCTGTGCCTCTATAATTTATTTATTTTAAAAATTTTTTACAGGCCTCTATTTTTTTTACAGGCTTTCTTTTTTTTTTTTTATTGAAATGAGGCGTACTCCTCATTGTATTGAGGCGCCAGCATGGATAACAGACCCTTGGCTTGAGTTACACCAATTCGATGCGGGCGCCTGAGGAAATAGGAAGCGGCCGCTTGAAAGGCCGTATGTTGACTTGGATTTGTGGGCATTGAGGCGGACGCCAAGTGAAGTTTGGGGCGGGCGCCTCGATCTTGCAGAAAATGGCCCCAACAACCTGTAATTGAGGCGGGCGCATGGCCCTTTGTGGGGCGGCCGCCTGAAATAGTTTTTTTTTTTTTTTTTGATAACAGGTCCCAGGACTATTTTGCTCCCACTCCATGCTTTTTCCTACACAACACAAAAACACAAAAATACCTCAGTAGCACCAATTTTTCATAAATAAATAAGTAAAAAAAATAAAACAAAAATAAAATAAAGATAAAAACAACGAAATTCCCGGGTTGCCTCCCGGTAAGCCGCTCTTCTTTACCGTCTTTAGCTAGACCAAATGCCGGGTAAGCCCCCGGCATAGCATATGGCTCAAGATTTTTTTTTTTTTTTATTATTTTTTTATTTATTTCTTATTTTTTTTTTTTTAAAGAAACTAACTATCTAGAATGAAAAATGCATACTATACAACTACAAATCCTTCCCCCACGCTTAAACTAAAATAATAAGGACAGTTTAAACGTAAGGGAATAAATGGTACCTCATTAGTGCACACTCCATCCCGTTTGAGCTCGAATTATCTGCATAAATCCCTTAGTCTTTTTGTTCATCGTGCTCAAACCTCCATTCTTCTCTGTCTCCATCGGATCACTAGCCATCATCACTTCTTCCTCACCTCCAAATGCATGCTTTCGGTGCTCAGGAAGATTCTTCACCTTTCTTGGTCCATGTTTTACCGCCGGTATTTTCAACTCATTTTTTACATCATCAATCCCACTACAAACCTTGGACACATCCTCTACCTTCGGCTCAACTACACCCATGAAACATAAACCACGAACATCCTTAGGGTCTTTATTGGAGTCAAAAATGTTGAACTCCATTAAATCCCCATCAAACTCCATAGTCAAAGATCCGTTGGAAACATCCAACTTAGTATGAGCCGTAGACATAAATGGCCTCCCCAACAGAATGGGAGCCTTAGGATCTGTATCCATATCTAGTACATAAAAACCTGCGGGAAAAATAAATTTACCAACCCGAACAAGCACATCCTCAACCTTCCCCTTAGGGTAGGCATTGGATCTATCCGCCAACTGAATTACTACCCTCGTATCCTGTAGAGGTCCCAACTTGAGATTTTCAAACAATGCATAAGGCATGACATTGATTGAAGCACCCAAGTCAAGCATGGCCATATGCTCAGAATCATCACCCAAAGACACAGGAATAACAAACATACCCGGATCACTGCACTTCGGGGCATCTTCTTATGATAGACCGCAGACACATGCTCTTTCATCTTCACCTTTTTCTGACTTCTCGCCTTCTGATCCCTCTTCAATTTACACAACTCCTTCAAGAATTTAGCATATCTCGGGACAGTCTGCAATAGGTCTAAAAATGGGATGTTTACCTCAAGCCGCTTGAAAGTATCATATATAGCCTTGTCAGGCTCCGGTTTGCGATGCTCTCTCAAGGCCTCAGGAAATGGAACATCCGGCTCAAAAACTGTGGGCTCTGGTGTAGCTTTCTTTTCCTCCTCCGGGGTCTTCTCCTCGGGCACAACCTGCTCAACCTCACCATCGGCTCCTCCGGTACAACTTCCTTCCCAGCCTCCTTACCACTGCAAAGTCATGGCACATGCACTCGCAAAGGGTCTCGGTTCACCTGTGATGGCAACTTACCCGAATTCCGAGCCTCCAACCTACTCACAAGATCTCGCAATCCGCCTCTATCCGTCTCTCAAGACCACTAATACTCGTATCAGTCCTCTCGCTGATATCGTCAAGACCGCTGGATAAGGTGGTCATACTCGAGCCGTACGGAACATATCTTCGTAGATCGTCCCCTCGCCGTTGCGGCTGCCGCGGTGGCCGCGCTGCAGCCTATATGGCGGTATATAAGCATTGCATCGATTACCCCGGGTATGCCGCCGACCATATGGTGAACCGTACTAATACCGATTAGTGGGATACCGCCGACTCGTAGTGGACCCATCAATAATTGTCTCATCATCCCCTTAAGGTTCTCAACATCTGTCTCAAGCTTATTTTTCACACCACTACAAGAATTCGCAGCAGACTAACTCGTCTCGAAACTCGACCTCCGCCTATGTGTCCGAGTGCTCTTAGCCAACTCATCTATGATCTCATTAGCCTCCTCTGCGTCTTGTTGAGTATACGCCCCCACAACAAGAATCTACCAACCGCTTATCCATGACTGTCAACCCTCCATAGAAATATACTATCAACTGATCATCATCAAATCCATAATACGGGCAACTTCTGCACAACTTATGGAACCTGTTATAATAATCATATAGCATCTCCTCTACCTTCTGCTCCATGTTGCTAATGTCCCGCTTCATCACATTGATCTGATCTGGAGGAAAGAACTCATCAAGAAACACCTCCTTCATCTGCTGCCATGTGGTAATGCTGTTAGGCGGCAGATGGTAATACCATGCACTAGCATCATCTTTCAGAGTGAAAGAAAATGCTCTAAGGAGGAGATGCTCAATCGGAAGTGCTGTTGGCTTCATGCTCTGACAAATCTGCACAAACTGGGATATAAGTTGATTCGGGTTCTCACCGGGCATCCCAATAAAGTGCGGTAACTGGCTCAACAAACCCAGCTTCAACTCAAATGTAACCCCAGTAGGCAGAGTGGGGAACTGAACTGCATGAGGTTGCTCGCTCCAATTCGGGGCAGTTTTCTGCCTCAATGTCTGATTTTCCATCTGTTTACTAACTCAAGACTTCCAATCAGATTGTCAGTAGAACATGTGTGGACCTTACAAGGTTCCACACTAAAAAACAATTAACAAAATTAAAAATAACTAAAAAGAAAATAAAATTAACTAAACTAAACCAACTAAAATAAATAAATACAAAGAAAATAAAAAGAAAAAGAATTAAAATAAGAACGTAAACAAATAAACACCGTTTCCCGGCAAAAGCGCCAAATTTGATAGGCTTAGTCGCACACCTACTAAATTAAACCGGGACTCGGCCACAAAAATGTAGCAAAGGTAAGTCCAGGATCGAACCACTGAAGAACGGTATTGTTTTGGTAGAAAAAAACAATAGAGTTGAATCTTGACTTTGACAAGTGTGTGGATTTAAATACTAAGGAGGGGACTGTGGAATTCGAATAAATGGAACAATAACATGAATAAAATGAAATGACAACACGATTTGTTAACGAGGAAAACCTCGGAGGTGATAACCTCTTCGGAAAAAACCCCGGGAGTTAGGTCTCCAACCTTAAAAGTTTCACTATGATAATTGAGTTACAACTTCGGAAGAGGATGGAGAGGATTACAATTGACTTGTGCGTGATGTGTGTGTATAAGAAAATCAGTGTGTATTTTTGTCTCCACCTCCCCTTAAATATAAGTAAGTATGAAAGGGTAAGAGTTTGTTCCTACAATTGCGGAGATGATCTTTATCCTCTTCAACGTCCGTGAGACCTAGTCCTCCTTGCCGTTGAAGCTATGTTGAACGTGCTAGAAAATATCCCGTAATCTTCTCTCTTTTTTACTGGAAAATAATAATAAAGATATTAGGAAATATCAAGCAAATAAATATTAAAACGATACTTACAGTGGAATAACATCTTGACATGTAGGATCAACTGAAGATGTCATCATGCTGAAAAATACCCACAACAATTTGTCCCCAAAAACATTTGGCTATGTTGGCAACTGAAGAGGCAAAATGTTTTTCTCTCTAATTAAATGCTCAACTGCCAGCTCTGCCTGATGGGACGGTTAGGGATACATGGCGGCTAGAAAGGAAAAAGAGTTTCGATAGGAATTAATAACCGTAACTCTTGATAACCATTGTTATCATCGAATCTTCTTCAAATTCTTATCCAAATCATATGTCTCCTACCATATTACGGCGACAATATCCTTAAAGAGTGCAGTTTTTTATCCTTCTTTCTCAAATACAACGTTCTCCAAGAGAGTAAGTCAGAATCAACGTGTTATTAAATTGGCGACTCTATTAAATCTGTGCTAATATATATCTTTATATGCAGTGACTCGATCCGGCTTTACGACGAATGATATTGTGGCAAAATACAAAGGTAAGATGAAAGTGGAAGAGACCATACCTGAAACGGATAAACTTACCTCGAAAAGAAAAAGGGTGGACCATATCTCCGGCGTGGAGAAACAAATTTGGAATGAAGAAGTGCTGGAGAATCAGGTAAGATTTGATTTGGGTCGTTGGTACATTGATCTTCTTTTATTTTAGTAAAATGTCTCTTTTTGCTCGCTGATGACAGATTGTTTCGATGGCTAAGTTGATGTCCAAAGAAATCAAGATATGGAGGGACAAATGTGATACCTTTGATATGAGTAAGGTTGAATACGAGTAGGATTTGAAAGAAGCTGCAAGGATAATAAGGGAAAGGGGATTGGAAATCAGAGACAAGAATGAAGAGATATTAAAATGGCGGTCCAGGCTTGCAAGTGTTGACATCAGTCATGAAAGGGAGATAGAATCACTTAGGGATGACTTGGTGCATGAGACTGCAAAAGCGGTTTTTGAAACCAGAATCCAAATGATTGAGGAGTATCAGGCAGGAGAGCATGTAAACTAGGACCTGAATGAGGAAAAAACGGCTTTGCAGTGGATCCATGATGAAAAAGCGAATGAGGCCTCCAAGGATCTTGATCAGGTTGATGATGCTCATGATAGCGACATGGAATGACTTTCAGGATGGGAAAAAAGGAAGATGCTTAAATAAAGATCAGAGGTTTGGAGAAGTTACTCCTGCGACGGATATCACCTGAAAAAGTAAAATAAATTTGTTCTGGTTTTTGAATGGTATTACTGGGGTGGAATCCCTTAAGACAATTTTAATTTTTATTTGGTTATGTAATGGGTCCATAAGGACCAAAGACAATTTCTTTTACGTGTTGGGTTGGTCCAACACTTTTGCACTTTAACTTTGGTAGTTTGGATGCTTTTATGGTAACTTTAATCTAGTTAAGGTTTAGTAGTTTTCAAGCATGTCAAGGCTTGTTTTCTTTTGGATGAAATTTTTCTTTGTATGGTTATTTGTTATGCTCGTAAGGTGACATGATAGTATGTCAAAGCTGTAGATACTTAAGATGACATGTATATGTCATAACCACAAGAATAATACGTAAGATCAATCATTTAACTGAGTGGGAATGGGTAAGCTATATGAGTTTACCCATATAGGCCCACCCCACACCTCAATTAAAGAGATAACTTGCGCTCCAGGCGAAGGTGTGGTAACCTAACATCTTAAGAAAGAGGTAATTAACTCTTTAAACCTTAGAAGGGATGGTGTACCTTTACTTAAGAAGAGATGGCCAGTCTCTGACGGAGGAGAATTCGTTGTTCTTTGCGTACTTTCGACATGTCCCCATGTAAATATGTCAACATCTCATAAGACAGAAACATGTTAAAAACGGACGCCAACTAAGGTTGACGTCTCTCCATAAGGTGTGTTAGTGACATCTTGATTAATAATAAAGTAAATGAAAGAGTACATAGAAAAATAAAAGGTTACCAATAAATAAAAGATTATCCATACCTGGGAAGAGATGAGTTTAAGCGGGGTTTCGTTCAGATGTAATACCTTTTAAGGTGAATGGCGTTCCAACTTCGTGGTATCATTTGGCCATCCAAGGTTGCCAGATGATATGCTCCTTTCCCGGCCTGTGCATCTATTAGGTAGGGTCCTTCCCATTTTGGGGCGAGCTTGCCTGCATTGAGCTCCTTTGTATTTTGGAATGCCTTTCGTAGGACTAAATCTCCTACTTGAAACCTTCTAATCCTTACGTTTTTGTTGTAAGATCTGGCTACCCTTTGTTGATATGCTGCCATGCGAACTTTGGCCATGTCCCTTAATTCGTCCACGGTATCTAAGTCATGTATCAAGATGTCCTTATTATGTTCAGATGTCAACAAACTGTATCTGGCCGTAGGTACAAGTACTTCTGCTGGAATAACTGATTCTGTTCCAAATACAAGTGAATAGGGGGTTTGGCCGCAGCGTTCTTAGATGTCGCTACGTCGCCCCATAGAACCATTGGTAACTCTTACGCCCATCGTCCTTTCTTACGGTTCCGTCTCTTTTTTAAGTTGCTTATGATTATTTTATTGCTAGATTCTGCCTGTCCATTGGCTTGAGGGTGAACAGGTGAAGATGTCACCATCTTGACTCCCCAAGATGTCAAGAAATCTTGGGTTTTCTTACTAATGAATTGGGAGCCGTTGTCACAAATTATCTTCGAAGGTATCCCAAATCGGCCGAATATATTTCTTTTGATAAAAGATATAACTTCTCGATCACGAACTTGTACGTACGCCTCGCCTTCTACCCATTTAGAAAAGTAGTCTGTCATAGCCGGTAGAAATACTCTTCCACCTCGGTGCCCCGGGTAATTTTTCTACGATGTCCATTCCCCAAACCATAAACGACCATGGCGATAGGATAGGATGTAGTAGTTCGGTAGGTTGGTGTAGAATGTCCCAGTCGTTGACGGAGAATCACATTTCTTTGCGTAGTCAACGGCGTCTTTTCTCATTGTGGGCCAAAAATAGCCCATTCTAAGAGCCTTGGTATACGTACTTCGCCTCCGTATGATTTTCACATTGTCCTTCGTGCAGCCTCCTTGAGAACCCGATGGGCTCTATCTCGCTTCTAGACATCTTAAGTAGTGACTGCAGCAGATTTTCTAAACAAGAGGTTATCAATAAGTAAATACTTAGATACTCTTACCCCGAAGGCTCTAGCGTTTTCTCCTCGGCCGATCGTATCATCTAAAAGATACTTGATAATAGGAGCATCCCAAGAGGTTCTGCTGAGATGAGGGTACGTCGACATCTAGAGCGAACATCTCAAGATGATCAATTGCTGGGATGTCAATATGCACAATTGGGATACTGCGTAATGCTCTTGAAGGCCGAACCCAAGTTTGCCAGTGGCATCTCGCTTGAGAATTTTCTTCTCGTGGGATTTGCTCCAAGGAAAATGACTTGAATTTGGCCGAAAGAATTTTTACGATTTCCAAATATGTCGTCATCTTAGCATTTTTTGCTATGTAGGATCCATTGTAATGGTTAACAATTAGCAAAGAATCCATAAACACCCGGATATGCTTGACATCTAGGTCCTGGGCTGCTGTTAAACCTGCAATTAGTGCCTCATATTCTGCTTCATTATTAGTGGCCTTGAAACTGCAACTGATGGATTGTGGTATTATGTCCCCTTGTGGCAATTTTAGTACAACTCCAAGACCTGTACCTCTCATGTTAGAAGCACCATCTGTGTAGAGAGTCCAAATTTTCAGGATGTCATCATCTCGAAGTTGCTGTACTTCCAGTTCCACTTCTTGTTGCATTGTTGGACTAAAATCAGCCACAAAATCAGCTAGGGCTTGAGACTTTATTGCAGTTCTGGGCTCATATTTGATGTCATATGTACTTAATTGTACAGACCATTTCGCCATTCGACCTGACATCTCTGGTTTTCTCATAACATTCTTAATAGGATAGTTAGTGTGTACAATTATAGTATGTGTTTCAAAATAGTGCCTTAATTTAATAGAAGCAGTTATCAAAGCTAAAATTAACTTTTGTAAATGAGAATACCTGGTCTCCTCATCTAAGAGTGTCTTACTTATATAGTAGATGGGTTGTTGATTACCATCTCGTTCTGTCACCAAGACTGCACTTACAGCGCCTTCTGATACTGCTAGGTAGATGTAGAGATGTTCATCCTCCTGGGGTTTGGCCAATAACGGAGGTGTCGACAGGTAAGTTTTGAGCTCCTTAAAGGCTTCTTCATGTTGGTCCTCCCATTGGAACTTCTTTTTCTTCCTTAAGATATCATAGAAAGGTTTGCATCGATCCGAGGATTTTGAGATGAATCTGGTGAGTGCAACAATCTTTCCCATCAATCTTTGGACGTCCTTGACAGATTGAGGTGACGACAGGTTGATAGAAGCACGTATATATTCTGGGGCAGCTTCAATGCCTCTTTTAGTAACCATATACCCCAAAAACTTCCCGGCCTTCATTCCAAAGTTGCATTTAGCTGGATTAAGTTTCATATTGAAACAATCCAAGATGTCAAAGGCTTGAGATAGGTTGTTTATGTGATCTTCGGCTTTCTTGGATTTTACTACCATGTCGTCGATGTATACTTCCATTGTGTCCCCAATCTGATCTTTGAACATTTTGTTGACGAGCCTCTGATATGTTGCACCTGCATTTTTTAGTCCAAAAGGCATGGCAATATAACAATAAATACCTGTGGGTGTTATGAAGGCGGTGTCTTCTTGGTCGGATGGTTCCATCTGGATTTGTTGAAATCCTGAGGATGCATCCATGAATGTGAGGAGCTCATGTCCGGAGGTGGCATCAACTAACGAATCTATGTGTGGCAAAGGGAAAGGATCTTTCGGACAGGCTTTATTCAAGTCGGTGAAGTCAACACAAACTCGCCATTTCCCGTTCCTCTTCTCTACCACAACCACGTTTGCTAACCATCTTGGGTAATCGACCTCTTGTATCATGTTGGCTTTGAGTAAGCGCTCTACCTCTTCCTTGATGATCTGGTTTCTGGTTTCTGCAAACTTCCTACGTTTCTGGTGTACTGGTTTAAAGCTAGGATCTATATTAAGTTTGTGAGTGATGACATCTTTGTTGATGCCTGTCATGTCATCATGTTTCCAAGCAAAACTCTTTATTTTGCTTCTTAATAGGTCCACAAGATTCTCTTCTATATCTGATGGGATGTCAGTGCCAATAAGTACCTTGATGTCCGGGTTGGAAGGGTCTAACAATACTTCTTTCACATCATCTTCCCTAGCTTCCAGGACTTCACGTACTTTCCTCTGTAATTGCTATGCTGGTTTTGGAGATGTCGACGCCTTCATTGAAGTTTTATAACATTCCTTGGCCACCTGTTGATCACTGTAAATCTTAGCGACACCCCAAGGTGTTGGAAACTTCACACACTGATGGTATGTGGAGGGTACAACCTTCATTTCATGAATCCACGGTCTTCCCAGGATGACATTATAGGATGTTGCACAATCAATTACGTAGAACCGTTCCATGGTGTTGAGACCCTTTGAGTATATTGGAAGCTTTATCTCCCCCACTGTTTCTTTGACCTCACCACTGAAGCCTACGAGCACTGAAGACTTCTTAACGATCTCTGATTCTGGGATGTTCATTTCCTTAAGGGTACCCAACATAATAAGATTGACAGAGCTACCCCCATCAACCAGGATACGCCGGATTGTACAGTTGGCGATCTGCAAGGAAATAACTAGACCATCGTGGTGGGGTTCCAGCAAGTTATCTCGATCACTTTCATCAAAGGTGATTGGATCCTGACAGGGTGTCGACATCTTGGGCTGTCTTTCTGGCTTCTCCTCTTTTAACTCTTTAGCATGTCGTTTTGCGGCCGAATAGGATGTACCACATATTTCTGAATCTCCACTAATGAAATTGATCACCTTTGTTGATGTTGGGGGAGAAACTGATCTTTCGGTTTCATGAGGAGCTTCCGCACTTTTGGCCTTCTTCTTTCTGGATCCCAGTAACTCCTTGAGATGTCCCTTCGAGAGCAAGTAACTGATCTCCTTTCTTAGTGCGATGCAATCTTCAGTAACATGTCCAAAGTCTTCATGGTAAGCGCACCATTTTGACTTGTCACGCCACCCCGTGGTCTTATCCGTCTTCTTTGGCCATCTGGCTTTGTCCCCAAGGTTGCCCATTGCACAGAGTATACCTGAAATGTCAACAGAAAAACAATAATCAGAAATGTTAGGCACATTATCGCTATCTTCATCCTCACCATCTATTGAATTAATTTTGCTAGTATCAATCCTTGGATAAGGATTGGAACGGTGGTTCCTGCGATGGGACGATTCAGTCTTTCTGTCGGGATTGTCATATGTCGACATCTTGGTTGAGGACTTCGATCTTCGCAGCTCATCTTCCTCCAATCTTATGAATCTCACTGCCCTGCTCCTGACTTCTTCCAACCGCTTACAAGGAGTCATCACCAAATCTTGATAGTACTGTGAATCTTTCTTTAGCCCCATTTTGAATGCTTCTGTGGCTGTCGACATATCAAGATTGGGAATTTCTAGAACTTCCTTATTGAACCGGTGGACATAATCCTTCAGGGTTTCATTAGGCTGCTGGGTCACATTGTAGAGATCACTTGTCAACCTCTCAAATTGTCGACTGCATGAGAATTGGTTATAGAACATGTTGATGAGCTGGGCGTATGAACCAATTGAACCTAGGGGTTGCCTAATCAGCCATTTGAGAGCTGGTCCAGACAAGGTTGATCCAAACCCCCTGCATAAGCAGGCCTCCCGGAATTGAAGCGGAATATGGATTATGTCCATCTTTTCTTAATAGTGGGCAACATGCTCTTCTGGGTCCGTGGTACCATCATACAACTTCATAGATGGTACACTGAAACGCTTCGGGATGTCAACATTTGCAATTGCTGGGACAAATCGGGATTGATTGTAGCAGTTCTGAATCACTGGTTGGATTGGAGGAGTTACGCCTGGCACGTTCATTATCAACTCTCTGAGATCCTGCATCTGCTTGGCTAGTGGGTTTCCTGCAAAAGGGTCAGCCATAGGAATACGATTGAAATTATTATTATTGAAAAGATTATTTAGCAAACCAGAGTTGTCCGTAGTAGTTGTGACAGTAGTGTTGTCAATGAATGGGATGAACTGAGTAAATCTTGAGGAAGGCGGCGTCAATATGGTGTCCCCAGGCAAAGGTGTTGACGTCATTAAGGATGACAACTGTTGAGTTTGAGGCGGACTACCCATTGGGATAAATTCACTCTGAAGTGTGGATCCTTCGGTGTTGTCGAAGTTGAGGATCCTTGCACGCAGTGGTGATATGTTGTCAAGCCGAGATGCGATGAGCTGTTGATCTTTCTGCATCTTAATCATGGAATTGGTCAGCACCTTTATTTGGTTGTCTTCTTTGGTCCAACCTTTGATTCAACCCGGTGAGGATACTCCGGATGTCAGCATCTACATTGGAAGAGGTCGCTCCCTTTTGTGGAGTCTTCGTAGGTTGAGTTTCTTGAGGTCCGCCCCGAGGAGGTGGCGGCAGCAAACTGGTTCTGCCTCCTGATGTCGGAGCAACAGCGGGACTCTTACCGGCGGCGGACACATTGGAGGGTGCAGACATAATGAATTTGCTTAGGAAACGATCCAAATAACCGATAAACCACGAGGCCCCTCGGTGGGCGCCAAATTGTTTTGGTAGAAAAAACAATAGAGTTGAATCTTGACTTTGACAAGTGTGTGGATTTAAATACTAAGGAGGGGACTGTGGAATTCGAATAAATGGAACAATAACATGAATAAAATGAAATGACAACACGATTTGTTAACGAGGAAAACCTCGGAGGTGATAACCTCTTCGGAAAAAACCCCGGGAGTTAGGTCTCCAACCTTAAAAGTTTCACTATGATAATTGAGTTACAATTTCGGAAGAGGATGGAGAGGATTACAATTGACTTGTGCGTGATGTGTGTGTATAAGAAAATCAGTGTGTATTTTTGTCTCCACCTCCCCTTAAATATAAGTAAGTATGAAAGGGTAAGAGTTTGTTCCTACAATTGCGGAGATGATCTTTATCCTCTTCAACGTCCGTGAGACCTAGTCCTCCTTGCCGTTGAAGCTATGTTGAACGTGCTAGAAAATATCCCGTAATCTTCTCTCTTTTTTACTGGAAAATAATAATAAAGATATTAGAAAATATCAAGCAAATAAATATTAAAACGATACTTACAGTGGAATAACATCTTGACATGTAGGATCAACTGAAGATGTCATCATGCTGAAAAATACCCACAACAGGTATTGATTACGAACTTGTCACACACAAATGGGGGTTTTGTTTGAGAATTTTAATTACTTCCTAAGAACAGAAATTAATCTAATTAATAGTAAAACAATAATTTAGAAACACTTCAGATTTGATTCCGTCCCCACCTAATTAGCCAATTATCATTGATATCTCTTTTCAATGTCACCCTATTCACCTGATCACGAGATATATTTCAATTTCTGTTTCTTCTTTCAGATTAGTTGCTAGCAGGGGCACACTCACTAGAAACCCTAATTAATAAATTAATCTAACTGGCACAGTCTAGATCGCAGAATTAATTGATGAACGATTTAAGAAACTAAGATCAAGAATGCTTCTATGATTATTTCACACAGATAATCACCTAATTTTACTCACTTCACAATTTCCCATGGCACATGCATAAATCGTAAAGATGCTACTCATGAATTTCCTACACTGGCACAGTCATAGAAAACTCTAGCTAAGATTCATAAAAAGAACAAGTGAATTGATCAGGTTCACAAACCCTAGTTATAAATCTAAAATCAGCACAAGTATATTATGAATAGGGATAAACAAATAGAAAAGAAAATACCTCAAATTGATAATCAGGGGTTCAAGAAATCAAATCCAAAGCAATAGGTTTAAGTTTCCATGGAGGAAGTCAAAATTCTCTAGGAAAAAGTAAAACTCTAGATAAATAAAAACTAAAGATGAACCCTAAAAAATAATGTTAAGGAGTTTATATACTCTTTCCCTATAAAACCAAAACCTAATTACTCATAATAATAGTAATAATAATAAATACTAAAAAGAAAATAACCCAAAATACCAACACTTCTCCACGCCAGTCAACCATTAAGCCTCGGTCAAAACGCCTCCCACCTTGGTCCATGCGCAGGTCCAACCCTTCAATTCCACGTGCAGAGAATGCTTCATTCAATTAAATTACTTTAATTCTTGAACTTCAATTGGATCCTTCACATTTCCAAAATGTCCTTCTGGCCCCCGAACTTTGTTACTTTGCAGTTTGATCCCTGCACTTCTGATACACTTCAAGGAACCTCATAAAATTATAAAAACATGTCTCAAAAATATCATGATCTCCTACTACTTCTCAATCCAACATATACTCAAAATTTACATCAAAACTACTCTAAAATACATTAAAATAACGATAAAATGTCGAGAAAAATAGGGAATTACATGTAGTAAAATCCGCCACATCAATAAACATTTGTAACCCATGAACATTGAATTAAAGTCATCTAAATCTATCACAAAAACACATACAGATCATGTCAAAAAAGAAAAAAAAAGGGAGAGATACAAGTAGAATATAATTAAACACTTAGCTTGCTCTCAACCAACTTGAGTGTAGTCCAATATTTCTACTACGTAGCATAAAGCAAAATAAGATGAAAACACACACACACACACACACACACTCTCTCTCTCTACTTTCTTCTTCTTTCCCCAACTGCCGCCCTCCTCCAATCGCCGCCCTCCTCCACCTCTTGAAATCCGACAGCCTCCCATAATCACTGGCGCCACCATCCCACTACCATCACCACCAGCCCACCACCACCATCTCTCTTCTTAATAGTTCTTATTCATCATCCCCGCTTGATGGAAACCCATCCTTGAAATCTCTCGATTTCGCTTACCCAATCTCAATCCCTGTCTCATTTCTCACTTTAGATCTGTATAGGCCCAGTTCTTCGTCAAACCCCGTCCATGCCTTGAAACAAAGCCCAAATTATTCAAATTTCGATGATTCCACCGATCGTCATGCTTTAATTTATTGGGGTTTCTGTTTCCCTCGAGATTCTTCGCCGATCTGTGGGGTTTGGGCCTTTCAATTTTATTTTATTTTTGATTATCGAGGTTCCCCAGCTTCGCCGGATCAATCCTGGACCACCAGGTACCGGCCCCTCAGTATGCTGGCGGAGGTAAATCGCGGGATGTGCCCTATGCAGTCAGGGTGGCAGCACCCTTTATACTCCTGGCCCCAAGGAAGCCCTCCTACAAGGCATTTACACTTTTACAACACCAAATGGCTGCTCCAGCTACTCCTGCCGAGGCAATTACATCACTTTCACAACACAAATGGCTGCTCCAATGCTCCTACCAAAATTTGAACTCCCCACACTGAGGTTGCAAGCCCAGCAGTGCTGCTTCCTTAACTGCACGGATGTGCCCAGGGGGACTCCTAAGGACCCTGAAACCCAAGGTAGGAATTAAACCACAAAGATTCCCCTCGGGGGGAATCGAATCGGTGACCTCCCCTTCGGAAGGCCACCATTATACCACTGGGCCAAGGCCCATTAGGTGGGCCTTTCAATTTTGATATTAGGGAAAATGCTCTCACACACACACAGAGAGAAAGAGGGGGAGAGATAGAGAGCTTTGAAACTTACATTTAACTAATGTCTACTACTGTAGGAAAAATAAAAAAATGATAGGAGTGGGTAGTTTAGTAACTGCCTTCTGATTGATGAGTGGGTGTGATGAGTGAGAAGTTTTTTTTTCAAGATTAAATCTCAGCCGTCCGATCAGATTTTCAACTTTTAATCTCAGCTACCACTTATACCTCAGATAAGAGGCGATTAAAAGCTTCATGTATTGTATTATAGACTAGTACTCCCTACCCGTGCCAATGGAACGGTGACAGTACGACAAAAATAAAGTGTGGTTGAGATCAGGATCCTAAGAATGCAATAAATCTAGTATCTATCATCACACTTTAAGTAATCAAACAACAAAAAAGGGCAAATTTACTAAACTCTTAAAATTTATATTTGATGGCAAGAACAACAATATTGATGATCCATTACATACATAATAGTTCATGATTCCAATTGAAAATTTTCATAATAAATTTGTCTCTTAGATATTTGACACCTAAAGAAAAAATAGAAAGTAAAATCATATTCCACAATATCGCCAAAATAAGATTGACAAAATACAATTTTATTATTATATACAAAAAGAATGAATCGATGATGAAATAACTTTATAATTAATAAATCAATGAAAATCGTTAAAATAGGGTCATATATGAACGAAAGGAGCAAATTAAAGATTCTAAGGTTTTCATAATATGTTTTCATATGTGAAACATACACAATCTTTCACAAGAACTTGCATTACTTTTTAGCAATGTGAAAGTTTCATGTAGCTAGAAAGCACAATCAACTTCAACAGTTCACGGACGTGAGTACAGATGTGACACACAACTGTCCACACATCCATAAATAATGCAGCGGAATAAAATAATAAAACAAGAATTATATACGTTCACCGGTTTTGATCCCAGTAAACCAGGCTTACGCCCAAAAACTTTTCACTATTAAAAATTGTGTTGCTTACAAAAACACAGATTAGTGAAAACTAAAATACTAAAATACTAAACAAGTTCTAATCACCTTCTATGATAAGAACAGACTCCCTTTCCCAAGTAGACTCTATTCCAATCAGAAGTAAAACAAAGAACTTGACAAAAATCTAGATGTGAGTTCGTATGTATGTCACAACCTTCACTCACAACCTAAATTCACAATATGAAAACGTGAAGAACAACTTGTGAATTGTTTCTCAAATTCACTCCAAAGCCGTGTCTTCTCTTTGTGCTGATCACTTGTATTTATATGCACCTTGAGAAGATCTTCACGAATCCAACACCTTCCTTATGTGAGTTTTCCAATTCCCACAAGAAAACATAAAGCACACTCACAAGGAAAGAGTTAGTCCTAATATAAATATATGTACATAAATAAAAGATATTTACAATATTAACAAAATCCTTTTCATAGTAGGACAATAAAAATCTTTCCATGAAAGTCCCAAAATCAACTTACCAAATATATGTCATTGATTCGAAATAGGAAACAACTTGTTTCCTAAAAACTTACACTTTCACAATGACCAAACAAAGGTTATGCCCACCCTCCCAGAGATGTGTAAATCCGTTATATGACAAAATTAACCTAAAATAAATAAGTAATATTAACTCGGATGAGCATGTGAATGGATTCAATCAATAAAAACAGCAAGTGAGCATGCTAATCATAATAAGAATTAAATTCTTAGAGAAACCTGAGAATACAGGTTTCATTAGACAATGCCTCTTTTGTGGTTTTAGTTGCAGACTTGCAGCGACAAAACGATCGTCATAAAGTGCGAATAAATCACTAAGAAGATAGTTGGGCGAGGTAGGAATTGGCATTTTCCACTTCCAAAAATGTTCCTATGAGTGAAAGAATGCCCGTTGTATAAAGCACATATTCATGTCCTATTCCACTTCTGTAATCATATGTTTTGGCAACGTTTCTTCTTACAGATCATATGAATTAGTGAATTAGTATTCAGTCTAAGAGCACGCTACTCCATAATCTTTCATATATTAATACGCTCCAAAATGGAGATTCACAATTTAGTATTTCCCAACACTCCTAGCTCCTTAGAAGCATTTCTGCTTCTCAGTTTAAGAGAGATGGAAGTGTATGGAATATTGAATCAGTGCAATAGTAAAGGGGCTTCATTATCATTGACAATCCAATGAAGAAGGAATTGAAGAATATTACCTACTCTATAAAGCAAATGGTCCATCATCCACATATCATTTCCTCATGCATCACAAAATCTGAACCTGGAAGTTCTAGTCAAAATTGGAGAGTATTGGATTAAAAAAATCCATAAACGGAATGATTTTTCATATTGTAGTATATCCGAACCATCAAGTCTCCTAGATGACACATTTTTTCAAGCTCACAGGGAATTGAGCAAATTTTTAAATGTAAACAGTGTCAATTGATGAACTGCTACAACAACAAAGCAACCCAATTCAGCCTGATGATTCTACATCGTTGGTAGGTGGAATCAATCGGGGATTAACCTAAATTTTGATTGGGCATATAAAGAAATTACAGTTTCATTAAACCATAAAGCAACTTGCAAACTTCAATCAATTCTTATTATACAATATACATGGTAGTAATTGCATACTAATATCATTTCAATATTGTAGAATCTAAGTCGACGAAGAATCAAGAAAAAAGAAAAAAATAACCCTTAAACCTATAAACACCCCCATTCTTCTTCTTCATTCAGCCCCACCCCAATCCTCCTCCCTTTTACAGTCCGCCTCCCTTTCCCTCCGCCTTGAGCGGTGTCACCGCCATGGCATCCCCTTCCCACTTCCCCATGCCATCCTCTCTCTCTCTCTCTCTCTCTCTCTCTCTCTCTCTCTCTCTCTCTCGCTCTCTCTCACTTCCCCCTACTTGACCCTACCATTGTTTGGCCATGAACCCCAAACATCAGCCATGGAAACCACCACAAACAGAAAGAAATCAAATGAAATCAAACAATACCCAACAATTGTATACATCTAACCTATCAAAATCAACCCATTCCATTCACAACCCAAACATCATTCTTCCAATTCAAAAATGGAAAAATCTGCAAGATCTTCAACATAGTAAAATCTGCTGAAATTGCAGATCTTCTGCCAAGAAAAATATGCACATCTTCACGGTTGGTGGATTTGGGGGTGGGGTTCATGGACGGCTAGGAGAATGAAGCTGGTGGAAATGGAGGGGGTTAGTGGAGAAGACTATCAGAGTGGTGGAGATGGCGGAGTTCGAAAAGAGAAGTGGATCACCAGAGTGAACATTTGAGGGAGACTGACGATGGTTTCTAAATGAGAGAGATGCGTTGGAACGTGAGGAAGAGAAAGAAGGGGAATGATTTGGCTGGATGATGGAGGTGAAAGGGCGTGGACTTGGTGGGGGTGTAACAGAGGTTACGTAACTGTAGGTGTTAGTGCCCTAGGCCTATAGAGATAGACCTATTTGTAATGTCATTTTCATTTATATATGAGATTATTACTTTGATTATTATATGTGTTTGCATGTTTACTTTAATAATCGTGTTCCTAGTACTTATGAAGCACTAGTATGAAGTCTAATGGATAATCATGTGATGATTATATGCATGGAGATGCACATTAGATTCATGGGTACTTGTTAGAGAACAAGGTACTGGACTTGACCCATTATGAGATTTATGTCATGGTCGAATGTCATAATTAAATCTCATATAGTCATATCATTGATATCCTTTGACCTGAGATTATCATCGTCTTCCACTCGATGAATATTATGTTTGATATAGTTTAACGTTGTCTTTAACCGGATAACAATAAGGGCTATTATTGGCATGATAGGATTCTTGTTGGGAAGAATGATAAGTCAAGATGGAAATTTGTCCCTCGTAAAGAGAGATGTTTGCTAGGCCACTCGTAAGTAAGATTGATGATGTACATGGCCATGTCCGAATGTATTAATGTGATTAATTACATTCGATTGATCAATTTACTTAGTAACGAGAAAGCATTGAACAATATGAGTTGACGTGGACCATGACTCATGTTCAATATAACATCGTGTGACAATGGGATTGTGATATGTTCTATGTAGGAAAATCGAACTTGATATTATATTATTTGGGTAGGCATGATGGCTTGCTAGAGTCCGCTCATGTCTTATGAGGATCGATGTGATCGAACTCATTGCCAACATAATATAGTTCTATGGGGTCACACGCATCGAACGAATTGTCAAAAATGAAGAATATGAAGTTTTTGTTCTCAGGGGACGACTCGTCCCCAGGCCAGAACCAACTATTCCCCTTAAGGGGACGCGGATTCGTAAGCTGGGTACCGGGGACGACTCGTCCCACGGGGACGACTCGTCCCGTCGACGCTGGACTGACGCGGAATTGACTTAAAACTAGGGTTTTCGCAAAGGGAAAAGTTTTATAACGTATAAATACTTACCCCTGGTTGCCCTAGCCGTCATACTCACGTTTTGGGTTTAGAGAAACACAAAATAGAGTGATTCCAATTGTGAATTGAGAATCGAAACACCATTCAATTCCATATTCTTAATTGATTGAAAGGAGTTTCAATCAAAGGATCTAGCAATCCACCTAGAATTGTTCTAGGGTTCGTTCATCGCGTGGATACACATAGAGGATCTTCGCTATTCAAGATCTTTCGTTCGTGATTCATTGATCGTTCATCGAGGATTCATAAGATCAACAATCTGGAGTTGGAACGCGTTTATCAATGACAAAAGCACACAAGGTTGGTAATTCTATTTCATACTTCTTAATTAATCATCTAGAACGGATCCTAGGGCTTCGGGTTTTCGAGTTAATTTGCATTCTTCCGCTGCGCATGGACCCTCGAAACCCAACAGTAACTGCCTCGAGAGTGGGAAAAAAAGGTAACTGTCATTCAATCTCAGCCGTCGAATCCATTTTCGAAGTTTCAATCCTGACCACCACTTATAGGGGGCTAAGAGGCGATTAAAAGCTCCCCGTATTGTATTATAAATTATATCATATTTTCCGTTAAATGTAACTATCACCACTGCCCTATCAAAGTTAACATCTTCCCATCACCACCAAATGCCCATTTTCCATATTTGATTCAATAAAGAGCCAAGAAAATCAAAGATCTAAAAAAACCATCGCATAAACTTGTTTCAGAGAATATGAGAGGATAGGGATGACAGATTCATGAAGACGAATTTGGGCAAAACCTGTTTCAGATCCAAAAAAATCCATCACATAAACTTGTTTCAAAGATGGGGAAAAAACCCAAATCGAATTTGGGCGATAACCTAGATCGATGTCGTGCGTCAGAAGTACGCATAATTAAATTGTGATTTGTCAAAGTTTTTTGGTTGTGTTTTTAACGCACGGGTGATACATTAGTTGTTACGTAATGTAGAGAGTAATTAGTATTTAGGGACTTAGAGCATCCACAGTGACTCCCAAATTGGGTGTCATGAGCTTCCTTTATCCTCCACATTAGCTACACATCATCGGTTATCAATAACAACAACATATAATCTATAATAATAATAAGGAAGAGGCTAATGCCACTACACATTTTGCTTGTCTACTACAAGATTAATATTTATTATAATTAATCGTTTAGTTGGACAAAATTGCCAATAAAAAAATATGCCAGTTATAAGAGTAGAATGAATCACCCAAATTACCCTTTAAGTTTATATCTTCCCTCTCATTAATGAAAAATTTATGCATATTATCAATATTTTTCTCTTTTATTTTCTTCAAAAACAAATTAACAAGACACATTTAATTAAAATTGACAACCATAAAGCATTACAAATCGATAGTTTAAATTGAAAAGAGCAATATATTATTTGAATTACACCAAATAATTATAACTCAAACCATCATAATTGAGAAACCACAATTGATACTAACATGTAATTAAATCCAATGCTAATTATATTCATACCTTGTTAGGTTGCTTTGGTCTACTGATATAATTAAAAGGGGCTGCCAAAGAGCATCTCTATAATCAAAGTAGGGTTTCTTTGTATTTAGCTAAAATCTGGGGAGAAACGCGTTTCTCCGTCGCTTATGGAGAAACGGGGCAATGTTTGTCCCGCGACATACTTAGCCACAACAACTGGATATCACTTTCATCAGTTCTGGATATCCAGAACATTGAATATGGATATTCAGAAGCTTTGAAAAGGATATCCAGAAAAAATATTTGGTTTCTGGATATCCTTTCCAAAGCTTCTGGATATCCATATTCAATGTTCTGGATATCCAGAAGCTTTGGAAAGGATATCCAGAAAAAATATTTGGTTTCTGGATATTCTTTCCAAAGCTTCTGGATATCCATATTCAATGTTCTGGATATCCAGAAGCTTTGGAAAGGATATCCAGAAACTGGCTAAGTATGTCGCGCGACAAAAGTTGCCCCGTTTCTCCATACGCGACGGAGAAACGAGTTTCTCCCCGGACCGACTCTTGTATTTATTGGGTTGATAGTTGGTGTCTAAACTTAAGGGTATTTTCATAATAATGTTTCAATTACTCATCAAAATTATCAAAGGAAAGTTTGGTAAATTAGTAAAAAATATAGTGGATGAGCAAAAATTGTAGTGATATTAGCCCTTCCCTGATATTTATAACATACTCCCTCCGTCCAAGTACATACTTCACGGTTACTGTTCATGCGTGAATTAAGGAAAAAAAATAATGATATAATGTTGTGAGTGTAAAAGTAAAAATAGGAGAGAGAATGAGTGGAGAAAATAGTAAATTATAATGGTGTTGTGAGTATTAAAATACAGCATGAAGTATGTAATTAATCGCCCCAAGAAAGTGTGAAGTATGTAACTGGACGGAGGGAGTATTATTTACTCCCTTCGTCCCAAAATGTTTGTCCCATTTGACTTTTTTGTTGAACTTTGACCACAAATTTATGAGAGATTAATCTTGTTCATGAAATTCTAAAAGTTGTTGTTGATAATATTATTAATAGTGAATCAATAGGAATTTTTAGAATTTCATGAACATAATTAAATTGTCATATATTTGTGGTCAAAGTTCAACAAAAAAGTTAAATGGGACAAACATATTGGGACGAAGAAAGTATAACATATTAATAAAACAAACATCAGCTGACATCATCGTTGACACATGGCAGCACCATATTTTAAAAAATCGCCAAAAACATTCTTTCTGTTATACCATCTCTCTTTATTAAGTCAAGTAAATAACCTATAATTAATTACTTGCATTAGTTATTGTTCAGTAAATTATTTAATAAAATACAAGTTTGATAATTTATATTCAAATTTGTGCTCATGATCTCGATAAATAAATCTTATCCCTTTATTTTCAAACCTATTTAAAAAAAAAACTAAATTTATTTGGTAATAGTTAATTTTATTTACTTGATAAATCTGTTTTTGAATTCTTAAAATAATTTTCTAATAGTGAATGCTTTTGAATTATTAAAACAAAAAAATATTAAAAATAACATAGAGTAAAATAGAACTCTTAGTCCCATGGCACATAGTTCCTCCCTTATTTTTATTTATTTTTTGATACCCAGGTTCTCAGCTTTGTCGGACTAATCCTGGACCACCAGCTACCGGCCCCTCAGTGACCGGCGGAGGTAAACCGCGGAATATGCCTGAGGTAGTCAGGGTGGCAGCACCCCTTATACTCCCGGCCCCAAGGGAGTTTTGAACTCCCCACGCTGAGGTTGCAAGCCCAGCAATGGTGTTTTCTTAACCGCTCGACTGTGTCCCGGGGGACTCCAAATAATCCTGAAACTCATGGTATATAAATCAACATATAAGATTTCAGGGGGAATCGAACCTATGACCTCCCGAAAGGGAGACCGGCTAGCATACCACAAGACCATGAGGCCTTAGGTTCCTCCCTTATTTTAAATCTCCCTTTAGTTTGACATATTTAATTCTACCACTTCAATTATTTATTTTTTTACAACATATTTAATCTCAATTAATATGACTTATTTGATTTTTATCGTTCAGCAAGATTTTCATATTGTTGTTATTTTGTGTAGAGACTTTTAATATTCCTTCCTCCTAAATGAAGGTATTTTTTTAAAAAAATATATTCATAATAAATGTTTATTTTTAGGAGAAATTAGACTCATAATAACAATATGATGAAATTGCTAAGGTCTGTATGTATATACTAAATAGCTTAAATATTTATTAATGTATTTTTTATGATATTCTTTTAGGTATATAGTGAGTAATTAAATTTTGAAAAATCATGCATTGCACGTACATTAATTTAATTTCACACTATTTTATACACAGTGGTGAAGTAATTAATATGTTTTTCTCCTACATTTTACTTTACTATACCCCTTTATATTTTCTATGTCCTACTCATTTATTTTACACTTATTATACGTATTCATATTGTTTTATTGTTATATGATAATTTATATCTTTAATAATAATAACTTTTTAAATGTAATTACTGTTTATATTTTTAAAACTTATTTGGAGAAACTTAGAGAAAATTAATGACTAATAGACCATCTTTCCCAAAATGATATTCCAACTTTTTAAGTCAGTACTATGAATGAACTTTTGATAATAATTTAAAATTAAATGTATCTTCTTTATAAAAAATTAAAACTTGTTATTGATAATATTGTTGATAGTGTATTATTGCTCAAAGTTCATTATTAATAATGACAAAAAAAATTGAAAAAAATATTTTGAGACGAATGGAGTATTAAATAAAAATTAAGAAGTTGAAATTTGAAAATTTGTCTCCATTTATATCTATTTTTTTTTTTAATACTTGCAACTGTTTTTACAATTCATTTGGAAATTGGATAATTTTGGATTAATATAGAGAAACACGATTTTTTTTTTCTCAAATAATTCATTTTTAAAAATATATTTTTCAAAATAACTAACTTTTGAAACTATTTCCCAAAATGATCACTTTTTGGGAACTCGCTACACGGTGTAGCGAGTTTGATTTAATTAAAGTTTGTCTGTTTGTGATTAATTGCTGTAATTAAGTAAAGACAAACTCGCTACGCTGTGTAGCGAGTTCTCAAAAATCCCTTTTCCCTAATTTCGACTTACAGTCTGTTCATTTCAAAAAAAAATAAAAATAAGTCCATCAGTCCATCAGCAGCCGCCGGAAAGAAGAAACAGAGAAGAAGGAGACATTTTGTCATTCAAATTCAAGCTTTTTATCATCAAATTTTCGTTATTGTAAGTTTACATACATATTTTTTACTTCATTTTGTGTTGATTTTTCTTTGCTTTGATTATTTGTTTACTTGCAATTTAGGTTTATTCAACTCAATTTTTGATATATTTTGAACTCAATTGTTAGTATACTTTGATATTGAACTCAATTTTGCCGTTATTTTCATCACTTAGTGTTGTTATTATGATAAAGTTTTGTGTGGAGGCGAAGGATATGTTGAGGGATAGAGGTTGGTATTATGATAAAGTTTTGAGGCAAAGTGGATGAAAAGAAAAGTTTGAGGTCTTGAAAACTAAACTATAGGAGAAGGATATTGTTTATTTTTGTTTAATTTGGAATGTGAGAATGCTGCAAATCTTTTCAAGAAAATAACTTCCTTTATTAATGAAGTTTAATAGAATGATGGAAAGTGTTGTTTTTGTAACATGTGTTTGACAACATATGCTATCTTGTTGTATTAGTATTAATTTAATATTGAAATAAACAAATGGATTTCTTCATTGATCTCGGGCCTATCGATAACTCTGTTCTGATCGAGCATGAGAACCACAGAGCTCGGTTTATTTGGGTCGGAGTGGAGATTGCTAGTCCGCACTCATTTCTTCGTGGCGCCTCCTTGCCGGATATATTAGCTCCTAGGATATTGTCTAGATTAGCTGAGTGCGACTTTAGTGGAGTTCACTACATAGGGATAGTTCAATATGCTTATGGGTTACTGGAGGCTTTGATCGAGATATTGTTGGGTTTTACGGGTCCATGCGCAGCGGAATTAAGCATTAAAAACATAAAACCCAAGAAGCCCTAGGATCCGTTCTATACAATTAATTTAAATTCCTATGAGATAGAATTAAACCAACCTCGAACGCTTTCCGTTCTTGAGCTATCGAACGATTTGATTATGTGATATCGAATCACAAACTTCGTTCTTCAACTTGATTGAACTCTAGGCCTTGATCGATGAACGAGCGAAGACCCTCTTTCGGTATCCACACCTTTGAATGAATTCAAGAACAACTTCTTGATGATTGCTAGATCTAAAACCTTGAAGAATATTGAGAGTATTTAATTGAGAATTTTGCTTGAAAATTTCGGCTAGAGAATTAGGTCTGACAGACCCCTTGTATTTATACTACAATAGTAAGAATACGTCTCCTAATCGTATTAGGAGAGACAGGCTGTCATACCGCATACGGGCTTATTATGTCGCGCGGTATATTAAGCCATTGGCTTAATATGTCGCGTGACATATGTAGCCAGATACTGATACTCTCAATCATTCTTCCTCCGGTTTAACCAATTCATTCTAGTTGTGTGTGACCCAATAGGATTACATTATGTTGGCAATGAGTTCGATCATATCGAACCTCATAAGACATAAGCGGACTCTAGCAAGCCATTATGTCTACCCAAATAATGTAACGTAAGAGTTCACGTTTCCATTGGTGTACTTCCATTTATCCCTTTGTCTCACGATGTTATATTGAACACAAGTCATGATCCTCATCAACTTGTTATTGTTCAATGCTTTCTCGATTCTTGAGTATAATGATAATTCCACTCATATTGGGGTACGGCCATACACTTTCATCATTATCACTCATCGAGGGGCCCAAGCAAAACATCTCTCTTACGAGGGACAAATTCCTTCTTGACTTATCATCCTTCCCATCATGAATCCGATCATGCCAATGATAGTCTTTATAGATATCGTGTTAAGATATCGTTTGACTAAAATCAAACATGACTTTCATCATATGTAAGGTCATGATAATCTCAGGTCTAGGGACTAAATGAAGTAACCGTATGAGATTTAATTATGAAATTTGACCATGACATAAATCTCATGCGGGTCATGTCCAGTCACTTGTTCTCTAACAAGTACCCATAATTTCAATGTGCATCTCTATGCATATAATCATCACATGATTATCCATTGACAATTATACTAATTATTCTCTTAATAATTAGGGACGAAGATTATTATAAACAAATATACAAAACATATAATAATCAAATGATAAACATCTCATATAATAATAAATAATGTCAACACATAAGTCTATCAATCATAGGCCTAGGGCATAACACCAACAGTCTCCCACTTGCACTAGGCCCAATCTACCATGTATCGAATACCCATGGACCTAACATGACCATCATGTTTAGCTTGCGGGAGAGCCTTAGTTAATGGGTCCGCCACGTTGTCATTAGTGTCTACTCTGCATATCTTAACGTCTTCCCTTTCACATATCTCACGGATAATGTGGAAACGTCGAAGTATATGTTTGGATCTCTGGTGTGACCTTGGTTCCTTTGCTTGTGCAATGGCACCATTGTTATCACAGTAAAGTTCAATAGGGTCTCTGATGCTTGGAACGACTTCCAAATCACTAATGAACTTCTTGATCCAAACTGCTTCCTTAGCTGCATCGGATGCCGCTATGTACTCAGCTTCGTTGTAGAATCAGCGACGGTACTTTGCTTGGAACTTTTCCAACTCACAGTTCCTCCATTAAGCGTAAACAAAAATCCAGACTGCGATCTGAAATCATCTTTGTCGGTTTGGAAGCTAGCATCCGTGTAGCCTTTGACTACAAGATCTTCTTCCATTCCTCCAAAGACCAAGAATACATCCTTAGTTCTTCGTAAGTACTTAAGGATATTCTTGACTGCTATCCAATGTGGTTCGCCGGGATCCGATTAGTACCTACTCGTCATGCTTAGAGCACACGAGATATCGGGTTTAGTACATAACATAGCATACATGATAGACCCAATTGCCGAAGCATATGGAATACCATTCATTCTCTTTCGCTCATCATTAGTTTTAGGACTTTGATTCTTTCTAAGAGATATACCATGCAACATTGGCAAGTTTCCTCTTTTAGAATTTTCCATTTGGAATCTTCTAAGGACTTTGTCAATGTAAGTACTTTGACTTAAACCAATCATCCTCTTGGATCTATCTCTATAGATCTTGATACCAAGGATATATGCGGCTTCGCCCATATCTTTCATTGAAAAGCACTTTTCCAACCAAGACTTGACAGTCTCTAGTGCAGGAACGTCATTTCCAATGAGTAAGATATCGTCGACATACAACACTAAAAATAGTGCTACGCTCCCACTAATTTTCTTGTATACACAAGGTTCATCTTCGTTCTTGATAAAACCAAACTCCTTGATTGCTTCATCAAAACGTAGATTCCAACTCCTAGAAGCTTGCTTCAATCCATAAATGGATTTCTGCAACTTACACACCTTGTTAGAATTTTCTGGATTGACAAAATCTTCAGGTTGTATCATGTATACATCCTCAAGTAACTTCCCATTAAGGAAAACTGTTTTGACATCCATTTGCCATATCTCATAGTCAAAATATGCGGCTATGGCAAGTAAAATTCTAATAGACTTAAGCATAGCTACAGGCGAGAAGGTTTCATCATAGTCTATGCCATGAATCTGCCTATATCCCTTAGCTACTAGCCTAGCCTTATAGGTGTGCACCTTCCCATCCATGTTGGTCTTCTTCTTGAAGACCCATTTGCACCCTATGGTTTTTACACCTTCGGGTGGATCAATCAAGTTCCAAACTTGATTATCAGCCATGGATTGTAATTCGGACTTCATGGCCTCTTGCCATTTTTCTGAATCAGGAGCGGACATCGCTTCTTGATAGCAAGTGGGTTCATCGTTTTCGATTAACTCCACTTCATCACTTTCCGTAACGAGAAATCCATATCTCTCGGGTTCAGATCGTGACCTACCACTTCGGCGAAGAACTTGTGCATCTTGATCCGGTTCCACAACGGTTTGTGAACTTGGTTCAGTTTCTACCATTGGTTCAATGTTGTTTTCGGGTTCTCGAATTTCTTCGAGATCTATTTTACTCCCACTGGTTCCTTTGCGAAGAAACTCCTTTTCTAAGAAAGTACCATTTCGAGCAACAAACACTTTGTTCTCGTTTCGGTTGTAGAAATAGTATCCTTTGGTTTCCTTAGGATAACCCACGAAAACACATTTATCAGATTTAGGTGCTAGCTTGTCGGAAGTTAACTTCTTGACATATGAATCGCAACCCCAAATCTTCATGAAAGACAAACTAGATTTTCTTCCATGCCACATCTCATATGGGGTCTTTTGAATCGATTTGGTAGGAACTCTGTTTATAGTGAAAGCAGCAGTTTCTAGTGCATGTCCCCAAAAGGATAAAGGAAGCTCAACTTGACTCATCATAGAACGAACCATGTCCAACAAAGTTCTATTCCTCCTTTCGACACACCATTCCATTGTGGTGTTAGGGTGGAGAGAGTTAAACGATTCCACAACTCTTAAGATGATATCAAATTCTTGGCTCAAATATTCACCACCTCGATCGGATCGAAGTACCTTAATAGTTTTGCCAAGTTGATTTTGCACCTCATTTTGAAATATTCGAAATATTTCAAACGATTCACTTTTATGTTTCATTAGATAAACATATCCAAATCTACTATAATCATCGGTGAATGTTATGAAGTACCGAAATCCTCCTAGCATCGCTACTCATAGGCCCACATACATCGGTATGTATGAGTCCTAATAAGTCGCCCGCCCTTTCACCGGTTTTGGTAAATGGGTCCTTGGTCATCTTGCCAAGTAAACAAGATTCGCATGTCTCATATGATTCATAATCATGTGAGTCCAAAAATCCATGTTTGTGGAGTTTAGAAATGCGTTTCTCGTTTATATGGCCAAGACGACAATGCCATAAGTAAGTGTGGTTTACATCATTGGGTTTAGATCTCTTGTTAATGTTATAGACATCATTATCACGATTTTCAACATCAAGAATATAAAGGCCATTGAATGAAACAGCAGTACAATAATGCATTTCACTCTTGTAAATAGAAAATTTCTTATCACATATAAGAAAATTAAAACCTTCATTATCCAAACAAGAAATCGAAATAATATTCCTACTTAAAGCTGGAACGTAATAACAATTGTTCAAAACAAGTATTAGCCCACTAGGTAAAGTAACTTCATAAGTTCCTACGGCTAATGCAGCAACTCTTGCTCCATTCCCCACACGTAGGTCCACTTCACCTTCCTTAAGCATCCTTCTGTTCTTTAGACCCTGCACATTTAAACAAATGTGAGTTTCACATCCGGTATCCAATACCCAAGAACTAGAAGTAGATAGGAATATATCTATAACAAAGATACCTGAAGTCGAAGCAACTCCTTTGCTCTTCTTCAGTGCTTCCTTGTATTTTGCGCAGTTTCTCCTCCATTGTCCAATCTCATTGCAATGGAAGCAGATTGCGTCCTCTTGGGGCTTGGGCTTAGCCTCTTTAAGCTTGGAAGCCTCTTTGGGTTTGACAACCTTTGCCTTAGGATTAGCAACCTTTGCCTTTCCTTTACCCTTGAACCCTTTCCCCTTGTTAACCATTAGCACTTGGTCGGTTTTCTTCTCGACAATATTGATTTCCGCAGTGTTCAACATTTGAACTAACTCGGAAAGGTTTTTATTCATTCCACCCATGTTATAGTGCATTATGAAATGACTAAAACTTTTAGGTAATGAATTCAATATTATGTCGGTAGCCAACTCTTGGCTAATTGGAAAACCGAGCCTTTCAAGATGCTCAATGTGGCCCTTCAACTTGAGAGCATGGGGACCAACAGCTTGTCCTTCACTCATCTTGCATGAGGTCAAGACAGCAACTGTGTTGTACCTTTCTTGCCTAGCTTGAACTTGGAACATTTCCATCAGCCGATTGTTTAAGTCGACTATCCCCAAGTGCTCAAGATCCTTTTGAAGGTTCTTGCACATGGCGGAGAGCATAAGGCAACCAACATCTGTAGAGTCACGCTTGTGCTTCAGATATTGTTCCCTTATAGCCCTAGCAGCATTGGCAGCGGTGTTCGGGTGGAATAGGTTCATCGAGAACGTACGCTTTCTCCTCTTGTTTGAGAACAATTCTCAAACTACGGATCCAATCCATATAGTTTGTACCATTCTCTTCCAACTTTTCCTTCTCAAGGACAGATCGCAGTGAAAAGTGATTATTGTTTGATGTCATTTATTCTACAAAAAGATATACATAAAATATGAACACATATAAGTAAACATATTATATGAGAAGTATAATGCATTTAAATAAATGCTCCCACTAAATTATACACCTTCAAATGCAAATAAGCATAATATACATTTAATGGGCTAAGATCCAACTTTAATTCAATTTCAAGTTTGCTATGGCAAACCGCTCAAAATTAAATTAATTAGGTAGAAAACATCAATCATATCAACTATATGACTCTTAGATCTTTTATGAGATTTATTCAAGACATCATATGTCTAGGCATATTTTAATCTCATCTTATGCCTTGGGTCCAAAACCATTTTGATAACCCAATTAAGTTCATTCACTTTAAAACGTATAGGAACCACCATTTCCTCATCTTGCTCGCATTCGAATAGAATCAAAGCACCTTGCTATGGCAAGCCCACCCAAAACTATCCGAATGGTCTCAAGTGTTTTTAATCATGAATTGGCATAAAGAACTTAAAAGTTAAATGAAGGTTCTTTAAAGGTAGATTATAAGCATATCAGAAAGATAGTCAAAATCATGCACCAGGTAAGTTTCCAGGAAGATAGGTGAGCCACAAGGACTTCTTAAGTACCAACTCTTCCTTAGACAGAACTCTCCTAGACATGCATATTTAGAAATCAACTCTGATTAGGCAACATAATCCCTACCTTTTTATAAACAATCAGTTTCCTTCTAAATTTCGCGTATTTATGACTTGTTTCCATAAACAATCATAAGATCCAAAATTTACAATGTCTAAATCTAAACATATTAGGAAACTAAATATCATGTTTCAACTAAACATCTAATTAAAAAATTCTTAGCATGTAAGAACAATTAAAACATGCATCGCAATAATTATTAAAATCACATTTTAATCAATTAATCATGCATATCAATGAATCAATCTAGCATGGCCTTATAAACTTAATTTTATAACATCCAGATTTTCATATGAATATATCAGATTGTAAACACAATCACAAAATAGCGTAAAAATTGAACAAGCTGTTCGCCCGGATTTGGCTTATTATGTCGCGTGACAACACCAGCCAGAGGCTTGATATGTCGCGCGACCTAATAGGCCAGATAACCAGAATTCCACATGGCTCATCATGTCGCGCGACCTAAACAGCCAAGTTACATGATTTCCAGATTCGAAACAATACAGATTACATGTAATTAAATCACGTAAAACATCCTTTTTACAGATTTAATTCAGCATATTTCGAAAACGATTTTCACATTGTTTCACATAAACAATTAAAAATTCTATCGCATACAAAACATGCAATAAGCATATAAACAATTTATATCTTAAATCTAGCATGTTAATTCAAACTTAATCATACGAACGGGGCTCTGATACCACTGTTGGGTTTTACGGGTCCATGCGCAGCGGAATTAAGCATTAAAAACATAAAACCCAAGAAGCCCTAGGATCCGTTCTATACAATTAATTTAAATTCCTATGAGATAGAATTAAACCAACCTCGAACGCTTTCCGTTCTTGAGCTATCGAACGATTTGATTATGTGATATCGAATCACAAACTTCGTTCTTCAACTTGATTGAACTCTAGGCCTTGATCGATGAACGAGCGAAGACCCTCTTTCGGTATCCACACCTTTGAATGAATTCAAGAACAACTTCTTGATGATTGCTAGATCTAAAACCTTGAAGAATATTGAGAGTATTTAATTGAGAATTTTGCTTGAAAATTTCGGCTAGAGAATTAGGTCTGACAGACCCCTTGTATTTATACTACAATAGTAAGAATACATCTCCTAATCGTATTAGGAGAGACAGGCTGTCATACCGCGTACGGGCTTATTATGTCGCGCGGTATATTAAGCCATTGGCTTAATATGTCGCGTGACATATGTAGCCAGATACTGATACTCTCAATCATTCTTCCTTCGGTTTAACCAATTCATTCTAGTTGTGTGTGACCCAATAGGATTACATTATGTTGGCAATGAGTTCGATCATATCGAACCTCATAAGACATAAGCGGACTCTAGCAAGCCATTATGTCTACCCAAATAATGTAACGTAAGAGTTCACGTTTCCATTGGGGTACTTCCATTTATCCCTTTGTCTCACGATGTTATATTGAACACAAGTCATGGTCCTTGTCAACTTGTTATTGTTAAATGCTTTCTCGATTCTTGAGTATAATGATAATTCCACTCATATTGGGGTACGGCCATACACTTTCATCATTATCACTCATCGAGGGGCCCAAGCAAAACATCTCTCTTACGAGGGACAAATTCCTTCTTGACTTATCATCCTTCCCATCATAAATCCGATCATGCCAATGATAGTCTTTATAGATATCGTGTTAAGATATCGTTTGACTAAAATCAAACATGACTTTCATCATATGTAAGGTCATGATAATCTCAGGTCTAGGGACTAAATGAAGTAACCGTATGAGATTTAATTATGACATTTGACCATGACATAAATCTCATGCGGGTCATGTCCAGTCACTTGTTCTCTAACAAGTACCCATAATTTCAATGTGCATCTCTATGCATATAATCATCACATGATTATCCATTGACAATTATACTAATTATTCTCTTAATAATTAGGGACGGAGATTATTATAAACAAATATACAAAACATATAATAATCAAATGATAAACATCTCATATAATAATAAATAATGTCAACACATAAGTCTATCAATCATAGGCCTAGGGCATAACACCAACAGTCTCCCACTTGCACTAGGCCTAATCTACCATATATCGAATACCTGGACCTAACATGACCATCATGTTTAGCTTGCGGGAGAGCCTTAGTTAATGGGTCCGCCACGTTGTCATCAGTGTCTACTCTGCATATCTTAACGTCTTCCCTTTCACATATCTCACGGATAATGTGGAAACGTCGAACGTCGAAGTATGTGTTTGGATCTCTGGTGTGACCTTGGTTCCTTTGCTTGTGCAATGGCACCATTGTTATCACAGTAAAGTTCAATAGGGTCTCTGATGCTTGGAACGACTTCCAAATCACTAATGAACTTCTTGATCCAAAGCTGCTTCCTTAGGCGCATCGGATGCCGCTATGTACTCGGCTTCGGTTGTAGAATTAGCGACGGTACTTTGCTTGGAACTTTTCCAACTCACGGTTCCTCCATTAAGCGTAAACAAAAATCCAGGCTGCGATGCGAAATCATCTTTGTCGGTTTGGAAGCTAGCATCCGTGTAGCCTTTGACTACAAGATCTTCTTCCATTCCTCCAAAGACCAAGAATACATCCTTAGTTCTTCGTAAGTACTTAAGGATATTCTTGGCATTGCTATCCAATGTGGTTCGCGGGATCCGATTGGTACCTACTCGTCATGCTTAGAGCACACGAGATATCGGGTCTAGTACATAACATAGCATACATGATAGACCCAATTGCCGAAGCATATGGAATACCATTCATTCTCTTTCGCTCATCATTAGTCTTAGGACTTTGATTCTTGCTAAGAGATATACCATGCAACATTGGCAAGTTTCCTCTTTTAGAATTTTCCATTTGGAATCTTCTAAGGACTTTGTCAATGTAAGTACTTTGACTTAAACCAATCATCCTCTTGGATCTATCTCTATAGATCTTGATACCAAGGATATATGCGGCTTCGCCCATATCTTTCATTGAAAAGCACTTTCCCAACCAAGACTTGACGGTCTCTAGTGCGGGAACGTCATTTCCAATGAGTAAGATATCGTCGACATACAACACTAAAAATAGTGCTACGCTCCCTCTAATTTTCTTGTATACACATGGTTCATCTTCGTTCTTGATAAAACCAAACTCCTTGATTGCTTCATCAAAACGTAGATTCCAACTCCTAGAAGCTTGCTTCAATCCATAAATGGTTTACGCAACTTACACACCTTGTTAGAATTTTACGGATTGACAAAACCTTCGGGTTGTATCATGTATACATCCTCAAGTAACTTCACATTAAGGAAAGCTGTTTTGACATCCATTTGCCATATCTCATAGTCATAATATGCGGCTATGGCAAGTAAAATTCTAATAGACTTAAGCATAGCTACGGGCGAGAAGGTTTCATCATAGTCTATGCCATGAATGCGCCTATATCCCTTAGCTACTAGCCTAGCCTTATAAGTGTGCACCTTCCCATCCATGTTGGTCTTCTTCTTGAAGACCCATTTGCACCCTATGGTTTTTACACCTTTGGGTGGATCAATCAAGTTCCAAACTTGATTATCGGCCATGGATTGTAATTCGGACTTCATGGCCTCTTGCCATTTTTCCGAATCAGGAGCGGACATCGCTTCTTGATAGCAAGTGGGTTCATCATTTTCGATTAACTCCACTTCATCACTTTCCGTAACGAGAAATCCATATCTCTCGGGTTCGGATCGTGACCTACCACTTCGGCGAAGAACTTGTGCATCTTGAACCGGTTCCACAACGGTTTGTGAACTTGGTTCGGTTTCTACCATTGGTTCAATGTTGTTTTCGGGTTCTCGAATTTCTTCGAGATCTATTTTACTCCCACTGGTTCCTTTGCGAAGAAACTCCTTTTCTAAGAAAGTACCATTTCGAGCAACAAACACTTTGTTCTCGTTTCGGTTGTAGAAATAGTATCCTTTGGTTTCCTTAGGATAACCCACGAAAACACATTTATCGGATTTAGGTGCTAGCTTGTCAGAAGTTAACTTCTTGACATATGCATCGCAACCCCAAATCTTCATGAAAGACAAACTAGGTTTTCTTCCATGCCACATCTCATATGGGGTCTTTTGAACCGATTTGGTAGGAACTCTGTTTATAGTGAAAGCAGCAGTTTCTAGTGCATGTCCCCAAAAGGATAAAGGAAGCTCAACTTGACTCATCATAGAACGAACCATGTCCAACAAAGTTCTATTCCTCCTTTCGGACACACCATTCCATTGTGGTGTTCGGGTGGAGAGAGTTAAGAAACGATTCCACAACTCTTAAGATGACTGTCAAATTCTTGGCTCAAATATTCACCACCTCGATCGGATCGAAGTACCTTAATAGTTTTGCCAAGTTGATTTTGCACCTCATTTTGAAATATTCGAAATATTACAAACGATTCACTTTTATGTTTCATTAGATAAACATATCCAAATCTACTATAATCATCAGTGAATGTTATGAAGTACCGAAATCCTCCCCTAGCATCGCTACTCATAGGCCCACATACATCGGTATGTATGAGTCCTAATAAGTCGCCCGCCCTTTCACCGGTTTTGGTAAATGGGTCCTTGGTCATCTTGCCAAGTAAACAAGATTCGCATGTCTCATATGATTCATAATCATGTGAGTCCAAAAATCCATCTTTGTGGAGTTTAGAAATGCGTTTCTCGTTTATATGGCCAAGACGACAATGCCATAAGTAAGTGTGGTTTACATCATTGGGTTTAGATCTCTTGTTAATGTTATAGACATCATTATCACGATTTTCAACATCAAGAATATAAAGGCCATTGAATGAAAGCACGATACAATAATGCATTTCACTCTTGTAAATAGAAAATTTCTTATCACATATAAGAAAATTAAAACCTTCATTATCCAAACATGAAATCGAAATAATATTCCTACTTAAAGTTTGGAACGTAATAACAATTGTTCAAAACAAGTATTAGCCCGCTAGGTAAAGTAACTTCATAAGTTCCTACGGCTAATGCGGCAACTCTTGCTCCATTCCCCACACGTAGGTCCACTTCACCTTCCTTAAGCATCCTTGTTCTTTAGACCTGCACATTTAAACAAATGTGAGTTCCACATCCGGTATCCAATACCCAAGAACTAGAAGTAGATAGGAATATATCTATAACAAAGATACACGAAGTCAAAGCAACTCCTTTGCTCTTCTTGGTGCTTCCTTGTATTTTGCGCAGTTTCTCCTCCAATGTCCAATCTCATTGCAATGGAAGCGGATTGCGTCCTCTTGGGACTTAGGCTTAGCCTCTTTAAGCTTGGAAGCCTCTTTGGGCTTGACAACCTTTGCCTTAGGATTAGCAACCTTTGCCTTTCCTTTACCCTTGAACCCTTTCCCCTTGTTAACCATTAGCACTTGATCGGTTTTCTTCTCGACAATATTGGTTTCCGCGAGTGTTCAACATTTGAACTAACTCGGAAAGGTTTTTATTCATTCCACCCATGTTATAGTGCATTATGAAATGACTAAAACTTTTAGGTAATGAATTCAATATTATGTCGGTAGCCAACTCTTGGCTAATTGGAAAACCGAGCCTTTCAAGATGCTCAATGTGGCCCTTCAACTTGAGAGCATGGGGACCAACGGCTTGTCCTTCACTCATCTTGCATGAGGTCAAGACGACAAGCGTGTTGTACCTTTCTTGCCTAGCTTGAACTTGGAACATTTCCATCGGCCGATTGTTTAAGTCGATTGTCCCAGTGCTCAAGATCCTTTTGAAGGTTCTTGCACATGGCGGAGAGCATAAGGCAACCAACATACGTAGAGTCACGCTTGTGCTTCGGATATTGTTCCCTTATAGCCCTAGCGGCATTGGCGGCGGAGTTCGGGTGGAATAGGTTCATCGAACGTACGGTTTCTCCTCTTGTTTGAGAACAATTCTCAAACTACGGATCCAATCCATATAGTTTGTACCATTCTCTTCCAACTTTTCCTTCTCGGGACGGATCGCGGATGAAAAGTGATTATTGTTTGATGCCATTTATTCTACAAAAGATATACATAAAATATGAACACATATAAGTAAACATATTATATGAGAAGTATAATGCATTTAAATAAATGCTCCCACTAAATTATACACCTTCAAATGCAAATAAGCATAATATACATTTAATGGGCTAAGATCCAACTTTAATTCAATTTCAAGTTTGCTATGGCAAACCGCTCAAAATTAAATTAATTAGGTAGAAAACATCAATCATATCAACTATATGACTCTTAGATCTTTTATGAGATTTATTCAAGACATCATATGTCTAGGCATATTTTAATCTCATCTTATGCCTTGGGTCCAAAACCATTTTGATAACCCAATTAAGTTCATTCACTTTAAAACGTATAGGAACCACCATTTCCTCATCTTGCTCGCATTCGAATAGAATCAAAGCACCTTGCTATGGCAAGCCCACCCAAAACTATCCGAATGGTCTCAAGTGTTTTTAATCATGAATTGGCATAAAGAACTTAAAAGTTAAATGAAGGTTCTTTAAAGGTAGATTATAAGCATATCAGAAAGATAGTCAAAATCATGCACCAGGTAAGTTCCCAGGAAGATAGGTGAGCCACAAGGACTTCTTAAGTACCAACTCTTCCTTAGACAGAACTCTCCTAGACATGCATATTTAGAAATCAACTCTGATTAGGCAACATAATCCCTACCTTTTATAAACAATCAGTTTCCTTCTAAATTTCGCGTATTTATGACTTGTTTCCATAAACAATCATAAGATCCAAAATTTACAATGTCTAAATCTAAACATATTAGGAAACTAAATATCATGTTTCAACTAAACATCTAATTAAAAAATTCTTAGCATGTAAGAACAATTAAAACATGCATCGCAATAATTATTAAAATCACATTTTAATCAATTAATCATGCATATCAATGAATCAATCTAGCATGGCCTTATAAACTTAATTTTATAACATCCAGATTTTCATATGAACATATCAGATTGTAAACACAATCACAAAATAGCAGAAAAATTGAACAAACTGTTTCTGCCCAGATTTGGCTTATTATGTCGCGTGACAACATCAGCCAGAGGCTTGATATGTCGCGCGACCTAAGCAGCCAAGTTACAGGATTTCCAGATTCAAAACAATACAGATTACATGTAATTAAATCACGTAAAATATCCTTTTTACAGATTTAATTCAGCATATTTCGAAACGATTTTCACATTGTTTCACATAAACAATTAAAAATTCTATCGCATACAAAACATGCAATAAGCATATAAACAATTTATATCTTAAATCTAGCATGTTAATTCAAACTTAATCATACGAATGGGGCTCTGATACCACTGTTGGGTTTTACGGGTCCATGCGCAGCGGAATTAAGCATTAAAAACATAAAACCCAAGAAGCCCTAGGATCTGTTCTATACAATTAATTTAAATTCCTATGAGATAGAATTAAACCAACCTCGAACGCTTTCCGTTCTTGAGCTATCGAACGATTTGATTATGTGATATCGAATCACAAACTTCGTTCTTCAACTTGATTGAACTCTAGGCCTTGATCGATGAACGAGCGAAGACCCTCTTTCGGTATCCACACCTTTGAATGAATTCAAGAACAACTTCTTGATGATTGCTAGATCTAAAACCTTGAAGAATATTGAGAGTATTTAATTGAGAATTTTGCTTGAAAATTTTAGCTAGAGAATTAGGTCTGACAGACCCCTTGTATTTATACTACAATAGTAAGAATACGTCTCCTAATCGTATTAGGAGAGACAGGCTGTCATACCGCGTACGGGCTTATTATGTCGCGCGGTATATTATGCCATTGGCTTAATATGTCGCGTGACATATGTAGCCAGATACTGATACTCTCAATCATTCTTCCTTCGGTTTAACCAATTCATTCTAGTTGTGTGTGACCCAATAGGATTACATTATGTTGGCAATGAGTTCGATCATATCGAACCTCATAAGACATAAGTGGACTCTAGCAAGCCATTATGTCTACCCAAATAATGTAACGTAAGAGTTCACGTTTCCATTGGTGTACTTCCATTTATCCCTTTGTCTCACGATGTTATATTGAACACAAGTCATGGTCCTCGTCAACTTGTTACTGTTCAATGCTTTCTCGATTCTTGAGTATAATGATAATTCCACTCATATTGGGGTACAACCATACACTTTCATCATTATCACTCATCGAGGGACCCAAGCAAAACATCTCTCTTACGAGGGACAAATTCCTTCTTGACTTATCATCCTTCCCATCATGAATCCGATCATGCCAATGATAGTCTTTATAGATATCGTGTTAAGATATCGTTTGACTAAAATCAAACATGACTTTCATCATATGTAAGGTCATGATAATCTCAGGTCTAGGGACTAAATGAAGTAACCGTATGAGATTTAATTATGACATTTGACCATGACATAAATCTCATGCGGGTCATGTCCAGTCACTTGTTCTCTAACAAGTACCCATAATTTCAATGTGCATCTCTATGCATATAATCATCACATGATTATCCATTGACAATTATACTAATTATTCTCTTAATAATTAGGGACGGAGATTATTATAAACAAATATACAAAACATATAATAATCAAATGATAAACATCTCATATAATAATAAATAATGTCAACACATAAGTCTATCAATCATAGGCCTAGGGCATAACACCAACAGATATGGCATCTGGAGACCCATTCATTTCACCTCCCAGTTAGTGAGATGATGATCACCCTATAGGATATCAGCATGATTTCCGGATTGCCGATTGATGGGGATGCTATTACTGATGCTGACATCCCAGCACTTGTAGACTGGCGAGATGTATGTCAGCAACTTTTAGGGGTTGTTCCTAATCCCAGAGATATAGATGTGAGTAGTCTAAAGCTACGGTGGATTATGAGCAATTTTCCACACTTCCACGACCTAGCTGATGATTCCCAGCAGGACCTTATTGATATGTACGTACGGGCATATATTATGCTCGCCTTGGGTTCTATGGTGATGCTTGATCGTACGAACAACAAGGTTAAGTTGTGTTATATGATTCCAACAATTCAGCTAGATTAAGAAAATTTGTACCTTGAAGACATTGTTGAGTGTGATGTTAAGATAACGTGCTGATCGTGTGGGGGGAAAAACACAACCTAAAAATTTCAAAACAAATAATTGGATGGAAGTATTAATGACGATTCCAAAGTGTACTGACTTTCATTATTTAATATATCATATCTTCTGAAGTATCAGAACAGAACCGACAGATATATCATTTGCAAATTCACTATCAGTTAACACTTTTCGATGAATGGAAGCATTATGGTATCCGTAAATCCTAATAATTTTATCCCAGTTAGTAACTCAAAAGACATTTCACTCATGCGAGAAAGCATACTAAGCTCATATCCTAATCTTTAAAGTCATCATAAGATCACCAAGACCATTTGGTGTACATGACTTGATAACAACAACAACCTAATAGAACATACATAAATGTAAAAAATTAATTATCTTTACACACATTTAACTATAATTAATCTTGATATTATATCTGATCCACCCTGTCAATATTATGTCATTTCTTTTTGATAGAGCTCAACGGAGAATATGTACCAGCTTCAGTGAGAGATTCCATTGTAGAGAGCCAAGAACTGTCTTGGAAAGCTTCATTCTTCACCGGATCTTCAATCGCTCTCCATATATACTCTTGAGTTGCGATCGAGATTTCCTGCGAAGATAAGCTCTGACGGTCGAGGATTTTCTGGCGCCTGACGGACTGTACGACACCGGCGGGACCAGGAATAACACGCGATGAAGAGGAAGATTGAGAGAGATGGGATTGAGAAGATTGAGGGGTGGAGGATTGGCCGAAGAAATTGGGACGGCGGTTCATATAACAGAGGTGAGATGAATTCATTTTTTATGTTTAATTGAATTTGGATTGAGAAGATTGAGGGCTGGAGGCTGAAAATTCGATTTCAAAGAGGGATACGAGAGAATGAATGTATTTGCGGGAAAACCTTATCTACTAAAAATAAGAGGAATTCATTATACGGTGTAGCGAGTTTTAAAAAAGTGATCATTTAGAGAAATAGTTTGAACAGTGAATTATTTTTGAAAATAAAATTTTAAAAAGGAATTATTTAAAAAAAAAATCGAGATACACTTGGATTGAATTTCAACTTGTTTTCTTTTTATTTATGCCTGTAACTTGTCAGTTCATAAATAAATTAAATCTCAACCGCCTGTTTCATAAGTGTATAACACGCGCCATTTCCTATTCGTCTATTTTGAGCGTGTGCACGAATGGAGAGCGGGAGAGGGACCACTTTTTTTCCCAAGCCTTCAAGTCGTTTCCCAAACCATTTTTCATTTCATTTCATTTCCAAAATAAAAAATTATTTTCTCTTTAAAAGCGAAACCCCAATTCGGTCGGCGTATCTACCGTCTCTATACAAAACCCTAAGA
Organism: Adenophora triphylla var. japonica; assembly: GCA_022495995.1. Lineage (NCBI taxonomy): Eukaryota > Viridiplantae > Streptophyta > Magnoliopsida > Asterales > Campanulaceae > Adenophora > Adenophora triphylla. The sequence continues at coordinate 90,681 of JAFEMH010000291.1, read as the reverse complement.
AGAGCCCACTACCACCACTCCACCGCCACCGCCGCCGCCGCCGCCGCTGCCGTCGCACCAAAAACCCTCTGCCTCCCAGGTACTGGCCTTAATACAGACACACATGTAAATATATACAGAAACAGATTGCTAATTCGTCTTCATGTTCTTGTCTTTGATCTGTTTCCATCACCGGATCAGTGATTTTCATATCCGAAATCAGCCCCCAATCGTAAATTTAAAACGGCGATCATATTGAATTTGGTTATGGTTAATTTTATTATAATTCGCAATTTGTTTCCCATGTTGGATTTCATCTGTTTAGAATAAGTTTACTTCCCTTATTTTGCAACTTATTTACTAAATAGTTGACTGTTATTGGCTCATAGATTCATGTGGGTTCCTCCAATATAAGCTCTTTCAGCTTTCGAGCAGTTGAATTGAATAGTTATAAATTTCTGCTGGAGAGGGATATTTTGACGGAGAGAGAAGGATGGCGACTTTAATATAGTTTTTTCATTAATTCAGACTCTAAATCGTTGAAATTAGAATATCAAACTCCAGAATGCCACCTACCCAATTATTGCTCCCGATATTGTCAGTTACACTGAACACTTCGAGTAATTAGAGCTCACGAACTCTCCTAAAATGTGTTGTTGATTTTGAAACTTATGGGTATCTGCCATCTGCCTGTGATCATAATGACTTTTTCTTTTTTTGTTGCTATTTGTGCTGTGTTTCTCTTTTACTAACAGGAGTTTCTTAAAGGGTAATGGCAATGAGCCTTTTTGATAAGACCGGAAACTTTGTTCAAGCAGGAGATTTTGAGAAGAGCAGATGGACCAGCGTAGAATATGCAAAAGATTGAAAGGAAATGGGTATCCATCACAACAACAAGCAGATAATATGCAGATTATGGAAAAGAAGAAACCCAAAATTGACAATGTGAATTTTCATTTATTCGACCTTCCTGAGCTTATACTACATGACATTCTCTCTAGACTTCCCCTGGCGAAAATATGCCAATTTAAAAGCGTATGCAAGACGTTCTTCAAGATCCTCACTGACCCTTACTTTTCCGAAGTTCATCTCACTGTAGCACCTAAAACCACTCCTAGCATTATTGTTCAGCAAAATTTTTATGTCTCCATGTGGATGCTTGACCTTGCCGTGATGTCCCCCAGCACCTCCTCCAGCATTAATGCCCGTACTTCTACTAGTAGATTTGCTGCATCAACTTCTAGACGTTGTACAAGTCATCATCTTTCATTAACCCAGAGAAATGTCAAATTTTGCTTTGAAAGTGTTAACATGACTACTGTTGGCTCATTCAATGGCTTACTTTGTTTATATTATACATCATCTCCAAAGGCTCTTTACTTTGTTGGTAATCCTGTTCTTGGTGAATACACAGTCCTTCCTCCCCTGACTCCCACCACACCAAATTATACTTACCTCGGTCTTTCTGGCTTTGGGTTTTCTCCAAAGAGTAAGCAGTACAAAATCATTCGTTTCATGTCTAAGAGATCTCTTGATGACAATGGGGACTCAACATGGACACCTATGGCTGATATTCACACTCTTGGTACACAGTCTTGGAGAAGCGTTGGGGTTGCCCGAGTTCCGAAATTGGATGGGTCATTTGATGCTTGTCTCAATGGCACTCTTCACTGGATAACTAATACTCGAACACCTTCTGACCTCATTTGTTCATTTGACTTGCATAACGAGCGATTTCAAGTGATTCCACCACCTGTTCACTTTGAATCAAATTACATAAAGAAGATATCTGGAATTAAGATTGGATCGATTAGGGGGTGCCTTTGTGTAACCTATGTTTCTGAAGATGCTCAATTTACAGTTTGGGTGATGAAGGAGTATGGGGTCAAGGAGTCCTGGACTAAGCACTTTTCCATTGACATACAATTTTATGTTGGTTTGCAAGTAAAGGATTTCGATTGCCCTATCAAATTTTCGCACAATGGGGAATTATGGCTTCTATGCAAGTCCGGTTCTTTGGTTTCCTATTGTCCGGAAAAGACATATTTTAAGGAGCTTAGCACTTTAGGGACACAATGGATGACTCAAGTTATTGCTCATGTTCCAAGTCTTTTATCCTTGAAGAATGCTGCGGTGGACCAAAATCTCGAAGTGAAGAAGAGTGTCAGAATCAAGATTCAAGATCATGGTTCTTTTAGAACATATTTGATGTGAGGGAGCACTTTAGAACAATATTGTGATTCCTGTGCTGATGCAGTTTGTTGTGTCAATATTTCTGCAACAAGTCAGTTGATGACCAGGTATGGGTTTGACAGAATTGCTGTATACTTAAATAATAAGCTAATTTTTTTCCCTTTATATCATTATCGGAGGTAGTTACTGTGTGCAAATAGTTAGAGTTAGGTTTCTATAAGTGCAGAAGCACAGATAATGAAGTTTTTAATATATGTTGCTGCATTATGCCAAGCTTTCTTTATCAGCTGTATTTTTTTTAAGGGTTAATTGATGTTTACTACCCAAGGTCTTCCTTTGGAGTGCTTGCATATCTGTGTTAGGGCCCATTTTCAGAGGGTTTGGGATTCACTATAAGAACTTCAGTTTCTGGATGGAATCTGATAAGGTGCTGTGATATGCTAAGCATAATTTTAAACAAATATCCTCTCTCAAAAATAAAAATAAAAATTCCAAATACAATTATATTTGGATCAACAATTTACATAAATTATACTCTCTCCATCCCGTAATGATTGTTTATTTTTGAGTTTGAAAGACAATCTAAAAAATTATCTAGTATTTAACAACAAATATACATAAGCACCCGTACTATTAACATCATATCTCTTCTTAAACTTATAACATACAAGTACATATAAACAATAAATGATGCTATTTATAAAGGTGATAAATTGAACTTTCTCCATCTCGAAAGAAATTTCCAAAGAACAAAAATGGGCGTTCATTTTGTGGTAGAGGGAGTAATAAATTTTCTTGAAAATGAATAATCTTTTTGGGACAAAATCTTCTTTAGACGGTTGAATATTTATTTTCTACAAATTCATACAAACTGTAATTCACCATACTATTAGTGTCACAAATATCCTGGTTGCTTCCTTGGCTTGACGCTTAAATCTCATAATATTTGACTGTGACGATGTGTAGACGATTTGGATTGCCACTTGATTAAGAGATACTCCCTCCGTCCCGCAAAACTTTACCCCTTTACTGTTGAGAACGGAAAATAAAGAATAATGTTATTAAAGTAGGTGTTGTGAGTGGGAGGAGAGAGAATGAGTGGAGAGAATAGTAAATTTGAAAAGTGTTGTGAGTATGACAAGTGGGTCCGATGAATAAAGAAGTATTAAAAAATTTCCTTTTTAGGAAAGTGGGACTTTAAAGTGGGATGCCCAAAATAGTAAAAGGGGTAATGTTTTGTGGGATGGAGGGAGTATATATTTGGTTACACGTACAAAATTTGGAAACAGTTTGGATAATTTGAATTCTTGTTGAAGTAACACACACTATAATACGAGGTTGATGCATCTTGCATACCATAAATTGGAGGGCTTTATTGCAATTTATAGCATTGAGACCAAAAATGATCCAACATTGGCAAATGAGGAAGAGCATGCTCACCTATTTAAAAGCATGTTTTTTTTCCTGAATACTTTTCCATGTTCAATTCTACTGATCTTGACCAATTGTCACTTTGAACCGTTGACTTTAATTTTCATTGTTCCTTTTTTAGTAATATGTATATATCTTTCCAGCGAAAGATTGGTTGCAAATCTTGATAGCATAGTCTTGTCTAAATCAATTTTCCTTCCAAATTCGTCCAATATTGAATACTACCGAAACGTGTGGTCCTAATCTTCCGCAACATTATAGATGATTCAAGGACCTTTGTGAAAAATCTGCTTAACTTTCTTCAGTTCAATCCTTAACTGTCTTTTAGCCAGTTAAGTTCCTGGAAGTTAACTAAAGGGCCTTTATGAAACTTTTGCTTGGCAACTAGCACTTTGACAATAAACTCATAAGCTATTAGAATTCCAGTATCTTTCAAAATATAAATCTTCAACGATGTTGTGTTTTATTTATGAATAATTTTAAAAAATCATCTAAGACCAACTTAGCTCTGGAGTCCCCCCCCCCTTATATCTAGTATCGACTAGTAGAAGTTTGTAGTGACTCAATACGTCTATGCGTTGATAACATTCTAATTGAGTTTCATTGATTGCAATAGTTTTATGGATGGCTACCAAAAGAGATGCAAAATAAGCCCAATAGCTAAAGTGGTCTATTTTGTTTGGGTTTGTGTGCACCGTTGGGCTGATTTAATAAGTGGTTAGGTATAGCCTTTTGTCCAACAGTGGCCCACGACGGTTAGGGCTCTATTGAATGTCGTATATAAATATGCTAAATCCCCGCCTCCATCATGAAGTTGAGCAGATCCCTAATTGGACTCTGTCAGTAGTGGAAGAGAGCAGAAGGAAAGACTAAGCTGCTGTTGTGACGCTTTTGCAGATCGTTTTCACAGATTTATATCAGCAAAGAAAGGTACCCATACTATATTGTGTTAGCTTGTTAATTCATGTATATGATCTCAGATTTGATTTTAGATGTGATATCAGGGTCATGCATGTGTAGATGTAGAATCATTTAGGATTTTTGTTCATTTTTCTAAGATTTGTTTTCACATATGTTGAATTCAATATTGTCGCTACTCGCTACTGATTGATCTTATAACGGAATGCAGAATTTATTCTAAATTTCTAAAAATGCAACTCTATTGCAAACTAATATGCTATGTTGTTAAATCGTTTATAAGATTTCAAATTTGAGCTTAAATGTGATATAAGATACATGCATATATAGATGTAGAATCATTTAGGAATAATGTGTTTAAATTGATACAAATTTTGTCATATATGTTAAGTTTAATATAATCGCTAATTGAACTGGTGGTTCTTATGATGAAGGAGTGCAAAATGTTCTCCAAACTTGCCAATTTATAGCACACAAATATGCTAGGTGGCTTGCCAATGAGATTATTCAAATATAACTAAAAGTTATGTTGAAATTAAGATTGATAAGCCATGATAAGATGGCTAACGGCCATTTAAGATAGCGTATAAGTAGACAAGCATACTTTAAATTTGACAAAGGCCATTTTAACCTCAAGTCACTAAATATAACAAGGAATTTTGAAAATAAATAAATAATTTAAATTGGGGAATTTTCTTGGAGATGAATTGGATGTTGTTTTTATTTAGGTTTCTTGAGAATTGGGGATTTTCTAGATTTTCAATTTAGTGATTTGTCGAGCTAGTGCATGGAGGTGGGTGTTTGGGGTGGGCTGTTTGGGAGAGGGAGGATAGGGATGAGGTGAGGGATAGCAATTTAGATTTGCCCAGGGAGTAAGAAGATAGATTTGCTTAATTTCGTTAACTTTTGTTAATTTTTGTTAAATTTTGTTAAATTTTGTTAGGTTTGTTAACTTTCATTAAAAATAATGGATGACATTAGGAGTTTTGACCATAGTGAACTCATGCATAGTGAACATAGTTCAAATACATTGGTTAAAATTGCTAAAATACAAGGGTGGTTAAAACCGAAGCTTAAGAAAAGTACGACAATTCAAAATGTCGATTGGCCTTTGACGAGTATAGCAGCGTACTTACATTTTTATTTTCAATTAAATAAATAACATGGATGCCCTTAAAAAACAAAATCGTAAACACTTTCAAAGGATAACAATTCCGAAAGAGAACATGACCATCAACACTCTTTTTTAGCAACATCCATGTTTTTCCATTACTGAAAACAAGCATGAAAGTACATTGCTATTTTCGTTAAGTTAAAAGTACGATAGTCTATTTGTAAATTTTGGTATAGTAGACCACCATAAATAATTATTTATTTCTAATAATATTGATTTAAAAAAGCTCAAAGCGCATGTCGCAACTAATAACTTATATCTGATGGCTTATTGACTTATTTTTTGTCGCAGTTGATTGCTGATGACTTATCTATAGTATAAATAAGGGATGTCCACCTCAGCATGAGCAGTTATATGAATAGTTCCAATCGCCGAAATTTTCATTTTGCTCTCACTATTTTGTCCCTTTCCCATTTTGCCCTTAATTTTTTTTTTTTAAATTAAATTTTGCCCATAAAAAAAAAATTAAATTAAAAAAAAAAAAGTGTCCTCAGACACGGGCTTAATTAAAAAAATAAATAAAAATAACGTGTCCTCGGACACGGGCTTATTCTAGTAGTTGATAATTGATGATTGATGGCTTATTTGTTAGGTTATCTAATGATACTTGTAGTTGCTAACAATTATTTATTCGGATTAAATAGGTCTAATCATTTCTGTTGTTAGCTAGCTTTATCTTGAAATTGATCTCATTGCTATAAGGATATATAATTGCTAATTCATGAACCAGGGCGCTAAAAACAATTTGAGAACATACAATCTAAGAACATGTCTGTAAAATGTATACTAGAAAGTTTTATAATTTACCTGGTTAACGAGAGCTTAATGATCAACTCTTAGTTTTGTTAGTTTGTCTAATGATTCAGACATGCTATAAAAGCCACAAAATGTCTTAACATCATATTGTTGATTATTGTCATGTCTCTCTTGTGCACATAGAAATGCCAATAATGTAATGTGTGTTGGTCTAATTATGGTCCGATATGGTTGCAGAATCCTCATTTTCCACCGAAACCAACAAGACTGCACTATCTTACATCTAGAGATTGACTTCAAATGTAACCGTCTTTGATTTTCCAAAAATTGCTTATTCTGCAATGTGTTCATGCCCACATGAGCCCTCCATGTAGCCCCTGCATAACATCGCTTTCTTGTGAATTTTCTATGCCCAACTACTGGTGGTGGTGTTCTTGGTTCTGTCTCGAAGACCATCTGGTTTCTCCTAAACCATCCTGCTTACCTAATCTAATAATGTCTACCTTCTGCTGCTGATTCTAAGTCCTGCCATTCTTTGAGAAACTCACAATTTTCTCGCTCATGTGTCCACGTCGGTATTCCAAAAACCTGCATCCATGTTTGCACTTGCGAAACTAGGGGTGTTGTCAAGCCAAAAGTATTTCACTAATTTTTTTGGGAGAGATGATGAGATAATATATTTGCAATGAAATATGTGGGTTATTTATACTAAAATAGGGACACAACCCTAATCCAATTGGATACCTGCAGTCCTAATCCAACTGGATCTTTGCATTTCTAATTCAAGTACAACTTGTACTCTAAGTCTCCGTAATCCAACACAATTGGTGGTTGAGTGGTTCCGAGGTCGTCTACAAGGCCTATAGGGGGACGAGTTCGCTCTTCCGGTCTTAGCCTTCAAATCCATAACAAATTTGGTTATGTTAGACTCTAAATTGACGATGTCGGAATATCAGACCAATAAGGCCACCTACCCCAAATATTGGACCACATTTGTCCACCCCTAATTTTCAATGAGCATTATGACAAAATTTTGTTATGTTAGACTCTCCTATGAAAATGCTTACGATTCTTGATTAGAAGATATGAGTATCTGCCAACGGCTTATGATCTTAATGACAATTTTTTCATTTTTAAGTTGTGTTTACCTGCTTCATTTGTTTTCCAGAATCTCTGGTTATCTGTTTCTAGGTACATCAACCCATATCTGGGAAAATAATATGTTGTGCCTATTCATTTTCCCGATATCCCTGACAACTCCAGATTTTCGTTTTTAATGCAAGTTTACTGATTTACTAACAATAGTATCTATAAGGTTGTCCCAGTGTGTCTTTTGATAAAATCTGATTTTCTGTGTGCAGGAGATTCTGAGATTGATCAAATGGACCACCGTAAAATGGGGAAAAGAGTGGCAGAAATTGGGTGTTCATCACAACAAACAGAGAAGAAGCATATTATGGAAGAGAAAAAACCCAATCTTAATTTTCTGGACCTTCCTGAACATATACCATATAACATACTCTCCAGACTTCCCCTTGAGAAAATATTTCAATTCAAAAGCGTTTGTAAGTCCTTCTCCAAGATTATATCTGATCCTTACTTTTCTAGACTTCATCTTTCCATAGCAACTAAAACAACACCTAGCCTTATTGTTCATCAAGATAGTGATGCCTTATCAAATCTTTCCATGTTCATACTTGACCTTGACCAATCGGCTTCTCCCCCCACCTCCTCCAGCATTAATGCCCGTACTACTAGTGGTCTGAGCAGTGATAATGCTACATTTCCTTATCCTCCTTTCTTGACCCGGAAAAATATCAGATTATCCTCCTTTGTTGGATTTAACGTGACTACCGTTGGATCATGCAACGGGTTAGTTTGTTATCATGATACTAGTTCATATAGAGAGTCTCTTTACTATGTTTGCAATCCTCTTCTGGGTGAATACACAATCCTTCCTGACCTGACTCCCTCCACACCAGACTATACTTACCTAAACCATTCTGGCTTTGGATTTTGTCGGAAGAGTAAAAAGTATAAAGTCATCCGTTTCATGTCCAAGAAAACTCTTGATGATAATATGAACTCAACTTGGACACCCATGGCTGATATACACACACTTGGCACACAATCATGGAGAAGAATTGGCGGGGCCCGAGTTCCAAAATCAAATGGATCATTTGATGCCCATCTCAATGGCAGTCTTCACTGGATAACCGATAGTCAAACGCCCTCTGACCTCATTTTCTCATTTGACTTGCATACCGAGAAGTTCAGAGAAATTCCACCACCAGTTGACTTTAAACGAAACTACATAAACAAGATATCTGGGATCAAGATTGGGTCATTGAAAGGGTGCCTTTGTGTAACATATGTTTCCGAAGATATTCAGTTTACAGTTTGGGTGATGAAGGAATATGGGGTGAAGGATTCCTGGACAAAAAACTTCTCCATTAACATAAACTCTTTTACTGGTTTGGAAGTCGACGATTTCAATCATCCAGTCAAATTTTCACACAATGGGGATCTATGGCTTCACACAAGGTTAGATTCCCTGATTTCCTATTCTCCTGAAAAGAAATCGTTTAAGGAGCTTAGCACTTTAGGGACGGAGTGGAGGACTCGAGTTATTGGTCATGTTCCGAGTCTTGTATCCTTAAAGACTGCTGTGGTTGACCACAAAATCTGCAGCATGGGTTCTTTTTCCTCATTGTTGAGCATGGGTCATTCGCTGTATGCTTGGGAGTAAGCTGTTGTTTCCTTTTTTATCTTTATCTGAGGAAGTTTGCACCTCTAAAACATCAGGCAAATGGATTGTAAGCTAACTTTCTGTAATGTGTGCAGAAGCACAAATTATGCTTTTTAATCTGTGTAGTGTGCTGTGCATTATGCTTGAGGGGCCTCTTTTGCCTTTTGGTAATATCAAGCCCCAAATTGATGAAATTGAAATATGGGAACTTGAATTGGTAATTCATGCCAACTTTTGGATCCTATTTTGCAATTTACCCATTAATTTTACAGCACAATTTGAGACAAGGGATGTGTTAATCCAATCAAGGTGGCAGCGCATCACTTCCTCCAAATGGGTCTAAAATTATTAGCCATTTGTCTCTTAATATAATAAGTATCACATTTAACTTGTCAATATTTTAAATTACTCTCTGCTATGATATGCTCCCTCCATTTTTTTTTTGAAACAATACAATACATGCATTGATAAAATTTAATAAGATGACACTCCACAACAGTCGGATACTTATCCCAAAGATCTGAGTTTCTACAAATATATACAATCGTCGGTAAGCTGTTCGCCGCAATAAGATAGTCTAATACATCTCGAATAGTAATGTACAACTCCAAACTTAATTTTCGATGATTTCCCTTGTGACTAATGACTCGTGACGCCCAAATGCTTTTCTAAGCAAAACTTGGACACGGTCCAACAATGACCTTTAGAAAACCCGTATCCGGAAATTTGGCTTTGAAAACATAACAAAGTATCGCATTTGGGTAGGGAATAAGTTCTCAACCAGACGTTTTAAATATTTCAACAAGAATAAATGCATACAATACACAACCAAGGCTTCCAACAAAACGGAGAGAAGGTAGCCAAAGGCTCGGGAGAGAAGAGAAAGAAGCTCGACAAAGGAGATAATACATATACAACGAGAAGTAATTGAAAGACTAAAAATATGAATAATAATGGATGCCGATCTATATTTATAACGAATGAGCGAGTGTATGACACTTGAATATCACAGGAAATTGGGATCGTGAGTAGCAAATTTCTCCGCCATATAGTTATCGGCTAACCAATCAATTTATTTCTTAATTACCTATAACATTGTCGCTAAAGAATAATATTTTATTTTTAAACAAACATTGTCATTTCACGATATCCAACAACATTTTAGTTCCGTTATCTAGATTTATCCCCAATCTTTATTCACTTGATCTTCAGTATTTTTCGACTATGAATGAACTTCAATAAACATTAAATAGCCAATCGACATTTACCCCGTGCCCTAACTTCATCCAAAAACGTTAGAAAATGTTAACAAAATTTGACGGGATTTAACTACTCTTATTTGGATTGAATTAGTTGGAAATATATTAAATCTCTCAACCCCAAACTAATCACTACCCCACTTTTATTCATCAACATGAATGAGAAATGAATGATACTTATCCAAAATATTTATGTTTTGATAATCCGAAAATGCTGAAGGACTTTGATCCGGTGATGAAACATTTGCATTCGCCGATTTCGACCACCGGAGCCATCCTCCCTTCTCCATCTCCACCGCAAGTCTCAGCCACGCCTTCCTATCTTCACCTTCTCCTGCTTGAATCGGAATAGCAGCCCTCTCAATCATGACACCTTCAATTTCCACGGCAATTGTCATCTCCGACGAGGTTCATTGGTTCTAGCAAATTTAAAACGCTGTTGCACCGTTAATTTCTAGCCCTTGCCGCTGGTCTGTATTTCATATTTCACCTGTGTAGTTCAGTTTATATGCATCTCTGATTGGGCAAGTGATGTAGAGCTTGGATTCGTCCAAAAATTGGGGATAGGGTTTGGAAAGGGGATTGGGTGAAATTGGTTGGCGGTGAAGAGGTTGAATCGAAGACTAGTTCAAATGTAATTCAATGGGTGTATATATATGTTCATCGGAAATGGTGAAAATTGATTGAGCATATATACTCCCTCCGTCCCAGTCCCAATAGTAGCTGCCATTTTTTTTGCCTTGCACACGCAAATTAATAAAATGAGTGGGAAGAAAAAATGTTGTGAGTGTAATTTGAAAATAGGAGAGAGAATGAGTGGAGGGAATAATAAATTATAATGGTGTTGTGAGTATTAAAATAATGTAGGAGAGAGAATGAGTGGAGGGAATAGTAAAGATTCCTTTGCCAAAAAAGGAAAGTGAAAGCTATTAACGGGATACCCAAAATGACAAAATGGGAAGCTACTATTGGGACGGAGGGAGTATGTGTTCTTGATTTTTTGTGTTTGGGGTAATTGTGGAGTTTAATACTCCCTCCGTCCCAATAGAAGCTGTCCAAATTTTGCCTTGCACGCAAATTAATAAAATTGGTGGGAAGAAAAAATGTTGCGAGTGTAATTTGAAAATAGGAGAGAGAATGAGTGGAGAGAATAGTAAATTATAATGGTGTTGTGAGTATTAAAATAATGTAGGAGAGAGAATGAGTGGAGAGAATAGTAAAAATTCCTTTGCCAAAAAAAAAAAAGTGGAAGCTATTAATGAGACACCCAAAATGGTAAAATGGAAAGTTACTATTGGAACGGAGGGAGTATATGTTTATGCCATTGTTGGGCGGATGAGGGGTGGTGACTGGGTGGGGCTGCTGGGAATGATATGGAAGGTGGGTGGTGGTAGGGGTCGAGACGGATGGTGGCGCAGTGGTGGTGGAAGAAGGGGTGGTGATTGGGGGGTTTGAGAGGAATCTATAATACAATAGTGGTGAATTTCAACCTCCACACAAAAAGCGGCTGAGATTTGATTTTGTAAAACATAAAGAAGGGTCAGGATTGAATCAAACTATTCCACTCCCCAAGCAGTTACATAACCTCTTCTCCTCATCCCAAACCGAAAAGGCTTTAGTTTTATCACATGTCGTCTTCTCCGCTCTCTCCTCATGTTCCGGTCTCCTCTTTTTATTTATGATCATGGATTCCAAGCCATGTAAAAAATCATATATATCCTCTCATATAATGTACTCCCTCCGTCTCATACCTACGTGCACACTTTTCATTTTGAGCGTCCCAAACCTACGTGCACATTTTTTAAAATGGAAAGAAATCTTTACTATTCCCTCCACTCATTCTCTCTCCTACATTATTTTAATACTCACAACACCATTATAATTTACTATTCCCTCCACTCATTCTCTCTCCTATTTTATTTCACACTCACAACACTTTCAATATAATACTCCCTCCTTAATTTACGTGAAAAGTCAAACTAGGCACCAAGGTCCGGGACGGAGGGAGTATAATTTTATATGTAACGGTTTCTAGCACTCTTCTTTTTCAGCAGGTAAGATTTTGATATTTTGGCACATTTTTCTATTTTAGTATAATTAGTTTGTGTTGAATACTTTCGCTTTACACATAAAGTTATTGATAGAAATTCAAGTAAAGTGACTTTATGAGAATGCATCTAAGAAACAACTTCAAGAGTTTATATCAGTTTTGCATTGCTGTGAAGTAATGCCAAGTGTTTTAACCCTTTTTCCAATTTATATTTCTTTTTGGAAGGATTGGAATCCGAAGCTCTATTCTTGGTTTCCTAAACATTTTATATTTCTTTTTGGAAGGATTGGAATTCGAAGCTCTATTCTTGGTTTCCTAAACATTGGGACAGAAGATAGCGTTTTGAATTAAATAGTTTGATGAATACAATAGTTCATGTTTATTCATGGTTAACCACAATAGAGGTTTGGTGTTAGACTGTCGATACAAGTAAAGGAGAAAGAAAGTATGATTTTGATCTGATTGAGCCGTGAGTGGCAACGTAATACATATATTCAGATGATTGGGGTTTAAAGACAAATTATTGAATTACAGTGTGTGCATGCTTCAAACAGTCGTTTCTAAGATCTTTCCTCTGTATTATGTGTAAGTATCTCAAATTAACTTATCCATGGGGTTTTTATGTTTAAGGTTCTCAGTATTTAAATGTTGATTTATGCACCACAAGTGTTTATTTTAATGCGTGTCTGCTTTAATCTTACTTGGGAAAAAATTGAAGTTGCAGAAGGGAGCCTGAATAGAAATCTGGGTTTCATTTTAGTTTCCCTCTTACTTATGTAAGTTTCTGATACTATAATGTTTGTTTTTCTTTTATATTATTAACTGCTTTTCCTAGATATTATTGTTTGGCTTGCTTAGTCAGTTGTGCGTGGGTGTCTGTTATCTCGATTTTGAATGTGGAGTTCTATTGATAAGAACATTATTATAAGTACTTTTACTTGAAGAAGGGTGGAAAATGTATATTTGTTTTGGAGTAATATAGTTGATTGTTGAGCGTGTTTTGCGGTCTCATTCTTTTGCAGGCATAGCCATAAATTTGATATTCCTAATTCTACCACATTAATGTCGACCTATGAAGCCACAATGATCTTTAGTCTATACTCCAAAGCTCACAAGTCAGTCACGTCAAACTAATTAACTTCGGTTCGAATGGATGATCCTTTGTACGGTTGGCTTTAACCCTCATGTGAATTTAATTTTGTTCGACAATTTTGTTTCCGTTTTTCATTTTTTTATAATTTTATGATTGATGTAATCAGTTTTATTTCTTCAGAGTTTTTCAAAAAGTTGTACTACATCTGTCCCAAAATGAATATTTAAAAAAATTCAAATTTTAGTCAAGAGCAAACATGAAATAAAAAAAAATTGCACATTCATTTTGGGACAGAGGGAGTATATGGATCAATTTGTGATTATTGTTATTATGTATAGAACTCTATAATTATATGATCATTAGATATTTGATATTTCGTAATTTTCATTTATATGTGCTTCATTTTAGACATGGCATGAATTAGAATTTAGGAGTATTCATTTTCTTTATCTGGTAATTTTCTTCTATATTTATGTGCTTCAAAACCCCTGTGATTTGATCATTTATGTAAAATTTATTTAAAGAACATCTAAGACAGTTATTCAAAATTAAATTTTCATGTTATCACTTTCATTATCACATTGTTATTTACTCTATATCTGGATGCGTATGGGTTGTATGCCTGTTTTTTATTAATAATAGATCACTATATGTATGCTTATTTTTATTTTTATTGGATTTTTTCTACTTAAATTTTGAATTTGGATGGTAGTTTTTACTGTTTTCACATGGTGCACTCTTAGATTCTTCTACATTATCAGTTTCATAATTCAATCTTTATAATTCAATCCAACATTTGAATTTTCATTATTCTCAAGTTGATGTAAGAGTTAAAAACAACTTAGGCAATATCCATTTGTAGTTTTGTGATTGTTTGCTATTCTATTTTCATGCACTTTGAGATATTGAGGGTGCTTTTAATGGTGTTTATCTTTTAATTTTATTCACTTGACCACAATACATACTGTTCCCGTGTCATTGGCATGGACAAGGGAGTACTAGTTATTCTTCATTTGCAATAAATTCATTTTCGATCTACATAATAATATGTAAAATACACGTAAGAATGCACAAGTTAACTCTAGTTAGATTTAGTTAATTTTTTTTAACAACATTGGATGTCGTTATGGAGTTTGGGTTTAATAAAAATGTATTTGGAATAGAGAAGTTAAAAATGCTAAAAAAAAAAGACAAGAGTGATTAAAAGCGAAATTTAACCAAAGTAGAGTGATTAAAAATGTCGATTGGCCAACATTAAATACTCCCTCCGTCCCATCTTTTTATAGACTTTTGGGTTTTGCACGGGAATTAAGGAGGAAATATTATATTGAAAGTGTTGTGAGTGTGAAAATAAAATAGGAGAGAGAATGAGTGGAGAGAATAGTAAATTATAATGGTGATGTGAGTATTAAAATAATGTAGGAGAGAGAATGAGTGGAGGGAATAGTAAAGATTCCTTTCCATTTTAGGAAAGTATATATTATTGTGGGACGTCCAAAATGGAAAGTTTATATATTATTGTGGGACGGAGGGAGTATATAATACTCCTATATGGATAACTAATGGTAGTACAGTACTTTTAATACTCCCTCCGTCCCGCAAAACTTTATCCCTTTACTGTTGAGAACGAAAAATAAGGAATAATGTTATTAAAGTAGGTGTTGTGAGTGGGAGGAGAGAGAATGAGTGAAGAGAATAGTAAATTTGAAAAGTGTTGTGAGTATGACAATAGGATCCCATGAGTAAAGAAGTATTAAAAAATTTCCTTTTTAGGAAAGTGAAACTTTAAAGTGGGGCGCCCAAAATAGTAAAAGGGGTAATGTTTTGTGGGACGGAGGGAGTATTTCTTAATATAGGACTATGTGTGTAACAACTTTGTATTGATATTTATTACTCCCTTCCATTCAAAATACTTTTAGTTTTAAAGTTTTTACACAAATAAATTAAGAAATGCATTTATTACACATCTAATATTTAATAGACTAAATTATTATTAAAATATTTCAAATATTCAAATAGTTAAATATTTTTACAGTGACAAATACCTAATCATAAATAAATAAAGAGTAATTTAGGCCATCAAAATTTTATAGCATCCATATAATGAATAAAATGAAATTTGAAACTTATTTCAAAAACTTCGATGAGCTATCCATTCACTTGTACCGTTTCTAAAGGTCCCTCCTTATTTCAAAAACTTGGGGCCGCAATTCCCATTCGATTCTGCCATACCCATCACAGATACAGTAATGAAGAACTCAAACACCAACGCCTTCTCCACCAACTTCAACAATCCTCAAACCTTAATTCACTCCACTCAACAAAATCCCTCCACGCTCTCAATATAACACTGGGATCAAATTGGTCCCAATCATTGTTCCTCAACAATAACATCATCAGTCTGTATGTTAAACAAGGTTGTTTCTTTAATGCCCGCAAACTGTTTGATGAAATGCCTCAGAGAAATGCTGTCACGTATAATACGATGATTGGTGCTTATTGTCGAGATGGGGATGTGGAGGAATCGTGGGGTTTGTTTATTGAGATGAGATATAGTGGGTTTGTGCCGAGTCAGTTCACGTTTGGTAGTCTCTTGTCGTGTGATGCTTTGGATGTTGGTCGAGGGTTTCTTTTGTATGTGTTGATTGTAAAGAGTGGATTGCTTTGTGCTGATGCTTTTGCGGGGACTGCTTTGTTGGGTTTGTTAGGGAGGCACAGGTTGTTAGATGAAGCGAATAGAGCGTTTGAAGACATGCCTTTGAAGAGTTTGGTGACGTGGAACTCGATGATGTCTCTGTTGGGAAATCATGGGTTTCCTGATGAATGTGTGTTGATGTTCTCTGAACTCATGAGGAGTCATATGGGATTGTCGGAATGTTCTTTTGTGGGTGTTTTAATTGGATTTTCATCAGAACGAGGCCTAGAATCTGGAGAACAGATATATGGATTAGTGATCAAGAATGGGTTTGAGGGTGCAGTTTCAATTGCCAATTCATTGATTAATATGTATACGAAGTGCTCAAGTATGGTTGTGGCAGAGAAAATGTTTGAGGCGATGCCTAATCGAGATACTGTCTCATGGAATACAATCGTGGGAATACTGGCTAAAGGTGATAGACCAGAAAAAGCATTAGAGCTTTTATGTAAAATATCTGCGGATGGTGTCTTGCCAAATGAATCCACATTTGTGAGCGCTATTACCTCGTGCATCGGATGCGGTGACCCAGTATATGGAGAATTCATCCATGCTAAGATAATTAAGAATGCATTTAAATCTAATGTTCTTGTTGGCAGTGCATTGATTAATTTTTATGCTAAATGTGATAAGTTGGATGAGGCTCATTACTGTTTTGATGAAATACACAACAAGAATTTGATTTCTTGGAACGCTTTGATGCTCGGTTATTCAAATGGAGTGAGTTCAACTTCTGTTGTGATACTGCGAGAAATGATTAGATCTGGTCACTGTCCCAACGAGTTTACATTCTCTATCGTTTTCAAATCAACAGTCTCCTTTGAGCTGCAGCAGATTCATTCTTTGGCCGTGAAAATGGGTTACAATTTGAATGATTACGTATCTAGCTCTCTCATAACATCATACGCCAAAAATGGTTTGGTCTCTGAAGCACTGACAGTTGTTTCTAATACTGAAATGAAACTTCCTGTTGTCACCTCAAATGTTATTGCTGGTCTTTATAATAGAAGTGACCAGTACCATAAGACTCAGGAGTTGTTTTCTGAAGTAGATGATCCCGACATGATATCATGGAACATTTTGATTGCAGCTTGTTCCCGCAATGGTGATTACAAGGAAGTGTTTGAACTTTTTCATCACATGCAGATAGCTCGAATTCATCCAGATAATTACACATACGTTAGCCTTCTAAGTGTCTGCACTAAGCTCTGTAACCTCCCTTTGGGGGGTTCACTTCATGGCCTTATCATCAAAGCGGATTTCACCTTTTGCGATATTATGGTCTGCAACATAATGATAGACATGTATGGAAAATGTGGGAGCCTTGAGAGTTCAGTTAATATCTTCATGGAAATGACTAGTAGAAATGTTATCTCGTGGACAGCTTTAGTTTCGGTCCTTGGTCTACATGGATATGCTGAAAGGGCATTAGAGATGTTCAGAGAAATGGAGGCGACTGGGAATGAGCCAGATGGGGTGGCTTTTATTTCTGTTCTTTCAGCATGTAGACACGCTGGATTAGTGAAAGAAGGGATGGAGCTGTTTAAACAAATTAAAGAGAAATATGGGATTGAGCCGCAGATGGATCATTATCTTCTTGTCGTTGACTTGTTAGCTAGAAATGGCCAGCTCAAGGAAGCTGAACAGGTAATTGCTCGGATGCCTTTCCCACCAAATGCACTAATATGGCGTAGTTTCCTTGAAGGTTGCAGGAGACAAAGAAAAGTAGATGATCTCGCATTACTAAAAACTGGAATGAATGGCTATCATCAGTTTGTTCAAGATAAATTTAAACCCCCAATTTAGATGATGGATGTTACTAGAACTATCTGTCAGGTCTAAGAGAGATATTGTTGGTACCGACAAAGACAAGGGCTTATTGAGTATCTCATTTCCTTCTGCTTCTGTAACAGCTCTTACCACTTTCATTACCATCCTCTGCTTCGTGAGTATCAAGTCCGTTGAATGTTTATGGTTGCCCATGTGGTCCTGGCCCTTTCCTGAACCCCACGCATAGTAGGAGCTCTTGGAACACTAGGTGGCCTTTTTTAGAGAGGCAGTGATCGGATCAGTAGCACCAAAATAGAGATGTTCTCAGCTTCGGTTAGTAAATTTGGTCCAAGAAGCTGCTTTATCAGTATAAAAGCATGAAGGCCAACTTTCTAGACCATGAGCATGAAATTTCTGTGGTGTGGGTGAGGGAGAAAATCTTGATTTTGCACCCATATTTATGCAGTCCTGTTGATTAGATGTTATGCTGCCTTGGAAACTCTCTCGTGGACAAGAAGCCTTAGAAGTACAAAGATTGTTGGTCTACAGGTAACATTCTTGTATATTCCTTGCATATTGGAGTGCTTTTTGCATATGATTGTTTTTAAGTACTGCTGCTTTTTTACATGAATAAATTGCTTGCCAATTTATATTGCCAAATACTACAATATTAAGTTGAATCTCGCCAAAGTTTTCTGTTCTTCTAGGCTTTGACAAGAACTGTGGTCTCGCTAAAAAGTTCAGATGATAATCATATTCACTATCATCTATAACAGTGTTGTCATCCAATCATCATCATAATCTTCCTCTCCAACGTTCTCATCACTGATGTCAGGATAATCATAATCACTATCATCTTCTTCTTGTCCATCTGTAAAAACTGCAAATCAACCAAAATCCTCACCTTGATTTAGAAATACTTTTTCTTGGTTAAAAGATCAAAATATAGGGAATGCAACTTCACAACCCAAAATAATTTTACAGAAGAGTGCAATGCATGCCTATAACATCTTCTGAGTCCTCAAACAGGCTACTATACAAAACTGCCTTGATTCTTTCCTCGTGCTCACTATCTGAGGATTCCCTAACCGTTACGTAGTCAGCATTAGAAAGGAAATAAGCATTTTCCCTTATCTGATATGCAGAGAGACTACCATCAATGAAACTCACTTCTTCCTCGTTCATGAGGTGAATTCCGAACCCCTTCATCTGGAAAGTTTTGCTCCAACAAATTACTGATACACTAACTTGATCACCAGTTTCCATCTGCCTTCCGAATTTCCAGAGGCTTATGAATGTTATATCTTCATTTTCACCTGATATTCCAATGAAGGTCGGACTGTAGACCCACTTAAGGCCCTTGGTCTTGTTATTGACTTTGATATAATAACTGAATGACTGATCGCTCCAAAATTTAAACCTCTTTCCACTGGAACGCTTGTAGACAATACATATATTCAAGCCCCAAGGTGCAACCTCAGAATCAGAAGTCAAAACAAATGAAATCGTGCTTTCCATACTCTTATTGCTGTACCAACCTGGAACCTCAATCCCTGGAACATATGTGCTGAATATTCCGAATTCATAAAGACCCTGTTCCAATAGAAAACCATTAGACTGAGCTTCCGAGAGAGAGAGAGAGAGAGAGAGAGAGAGAGAGAGAGAGAGAGAGAGAGAGAGAGAGAGAGAGAGAGAGAGAGAGAGAGAGAGAGAGGAAGGGAGGGAGGGAGGGAGAGGGAGAGGGAGAGGGAGAGAGAGAGAGAGAGAAAACCTGGGCAAGATAATTCTGTTGTGTTTGTGTCAGTTTATTGTACAACTCCACTCGAGTGTTTTCAATGGATTCCAAGTTGGGAAGGCCTAAATTATTGATCATATCTGCACTGAATCTTCTTATGGGTTCCAACGTGAATAATCTCTGAACTGTTGGAAAAAAAAGTGTGTTTTGAAGGAAATAATGAGTTATTTTCTTAATTTGTTATTTGTTAAAATGACAAATTGATTGTTGGATTGTGTTCTACTCCATGAGTACATTGAAATCATATATTCATTTGTCAAAAATGGTTGAGAAATGAATGAGATATGAAGGCTCAAAGTTAATGGGTTGGAATGGGTAAAATGTGGTTATCCCACATTGGAAAAAGATGAAAAAGTGGCTAAGTTTAAATACTCCTACACTTTGGTAGGGAGTAAGATTGTGGTACATAGAGGCTCTCTCTCGCGCACAGGTGCGCAGGGGGGGTTGCAAATCATGGACCGAAATAGGCTTCGGACTACCGAACTCATGCGCGTCCTGCGGACACGAATGTAGCTCCGAAATAGCCTGTCCGCGCGAGCCCACTTTTTACATTTTTTTTCAAAAACTTGACCCAATATTTCTGGAGGTGAGGCGGGCGCCTCACGTTCCCCGAGGCAGGCGCCTGGGCTCCAGTGGCTCTACGAGGAAATGGTTTTGCACTGTTTTGTAACAGCTCAAAAGGCTGTTAATGAAGGGGTAAATTCCAACAGCCATATAACTGTAAAAAGGAGGTAATGAGCAAAATAATTATGCAATTATGTTGAAATAATTGTATTAATTAAGAAAATTAAAACTTGATTTAATTTTCTGTTATCTCCTTTGTTTATATAATGGCAAGAACACAACAAGAGAAAGATACAGATTTTCCAGAAATTCCCTACTCTCAATTTCGTTGCATATTGTTCATCTTTCCCTTGGCCTCCTTGCATTGCATTCGTGGTGATAAAGTTCAAGCATCGACTTCAGTTCGCCAGAGGTATTCTTGTGCAACCACCGTCCGGTATATCCGTTTCATCCTGGGAGGCAAGCGTTCCATAACAACTCAAGCACAACGTGGTGAGGGGGCATAATTTGTCTTAAGGAGAGTGTGATTTCACACGACTCGGACAGCGACAAATTCATTTCCTTTTCTTTTCTTTTGTGTAATTTTGTTTTATTTAGTTTTCTGTAATTTCCTTTTATTGTGTAATATTTATTCCAACATGAACTGCAACTAGTTTCTCACAGCCACTTACATCCAAAAAAAGGTATCAAGAAGATTTGGTAGATTTGTTATTCTCTTTAATGAGATGCAATTCACAGTCTTCAAGTCAATCAAGCTCTTAGGAAGCTCAGGAATTGATTGGAGTCTTGTACATGAATCTAACCAAAGGTCTCTTAGCATGTTAAGATCTACAATGCTGTGGAGAAGACTATGGATCGGGTTACTACCTTAATGAAAGGCAAGCTTCTATGATCGGTGGGAATAGAAGCATCAGATAGGTGACAGTTAGCAATACTTAAACTTTGTAAGGAGCGCGACAAAGAAGCCAACGAAAAACTGATGGATTTTCGGGTGTTTAATGATTTTGATAACTTAGACCATAAGAAAGAATTTCTTGATTTCATTGTACTAAGACTCATAGTGATCTCATCAGCATGGAGCACTGTCAAAGATTCCAGTTTTCCCAGCTCCAAGGGTATGTTTTTGATCTTTGAGCAACCTGTAAGAATAATCTTTTCAAGGGATTTCAACTTGTCAAAATTTCTTGGAAGCCTCCTGAGATTTTAGCAGCCACTTAGATTCAATATCACAAGCTTTGTGAGGCTTTCAACTGATTCATGAAGTTCAACCAATCTTAAGAATCAACCTTTTCAGATTAGGGAGTCCTGAGAAGTCTGGCGACCTCTTAAGGTCATGACAGTGGCTTAAATTGAGGATTTTTAGCAATCCTAGTGACTGTAAGAGAAGAAAGAACAATGAAATAAGATTGGCGTTCATATTTTACAGAGAAAAACTAGGATTCAAAAGCTGTAACTACCTTGATACCCTTCCATAGTTGTGTCATTCCACCGTTTCGCATATCAATAGCAACAAGGCTGTCCAGAGGAAAATCATCAGGTAGAGATTTTAAGTGGAATCCACCCCAATATAGCCATCTTATGTTCTTAGGAAATTGGCTGTAGGAGCCAGTGAGCTGCACGTAACTGAGTTTGACTAGCCTTAAACTCTGCATCCTTGTAAACACATCAGTTTTGAATTCTATATCATCTGGGATTTTGGAAGAACTTTTAATTGAATTTCCCAAGAAGTCTAGTCGAACACTTTTTGATGAATAACTCAGGTGAAACTGCAGAAACTTGTCAAGAGCTTCTTCTGAACGTGGAAGCTTTGAAACCCCTGTAGTATTGACAGGCTTAACCTCTTTAAGCATTTTCATGTCGAGAATAAGACCTTTGATTGATTCTGTAGCCTAATACAACATGTCAACAACAAGAAAACCTTAATCACAAAATGATTTGGAGCCGGCTATTATGAATCGCCATATAGATTCGTTAAAGATGAAATGACAAAGCAATGAAAAACTGGAGAGATTGGTAAAAAAATAAATGAATGAAAATAAAATATATAGGTAAATAAATAAATATAGTATAAAATTATATACAAAAAATATAAAAACTTAAATTGTGTTTAAAAGAAGAAATAAGTGTGAAGAAAACACCGATAAAGGGGATATGGAAACATTAAAAATAATAAAAAATAACAAAATAAAAATAAAATAAAAATCAAACTCCATCATTCACATGATTTTTCCCCTCCATTCCGTCATCTCCAATGCCATATCTTCTCCAATTCCACGTAGACCTATATTGCTTTTGGTCACTCTTATCTATGTTTTCTTAGGCTTTCGTCTAGCCCTCACCATCTTATCAATTCTCCACTCTTGAGGCCTACCAAACGGTGCATCACTTGGTCTCCGCCTCATATGACGAAACCACCTTAAGCTATTCTCCCTCATCTTATATTCAATAGATGAACTCCCTACTTTCTCCTTAATTACTCCGATCATGTCTTGTACTACCACTCATCGACCGAAGCATACGCATCTCCACCTTTTGAATGTGGCATTGTTTTGCTGCCCAACACTAGTATGACGATACAAACCTAATTGTCGTGCACTAGAATTTTTCCTTTAATTTTTGGGTTATACCAAGATCACACAGAAACTCGTAACACTCTTCCACAAAAACCATCTTGCTTGAATTCTATGAGCTACATCTCCATCAAGTTCTCAATCCATTGGCTTGTATCAAATCCCAACAATCTCCCACCTAGAGACAAACTACAAGTGACTTCCATTATTAAACTCCCACCCGAGAATGATATCACATATTGTGACCACTACATTTGACTTCTGCCAAAAGTCAAACCAATAGGCTCGACAAAGCCCACATAAAACGAGTTGAAGTGAAGCTTAGGTCTTCAACATAACTATCGGAAAATTCTCTTGCCCCAAGTCTTCACTTCCAAAGTGATCTTCTCTGTAATCATCTCTGCTCGTCTGTCCCTTGTTTCTATCCACAAACCCCTATTTAAACCACATGCCTACACAGTCTTGGTCCTTTCTGTGTTCCAAGGCAACCACCGTAACTTAATTATGAATAATGCTCATGTTGGCCAAGTTGGCTTTACGTTCCTCACGCCAGGCATGACCTTCAACAACTAACTTCCTACCAACATATCTTTCATGAGATTTCTCCCACCATGGCGATTCACCCCCTCCCCCGCCATTCGTCATTGGGATACACCCATTTCCCCCAATGAGCCATTATATGTGGTGTACAATCACATTGCCTTCAAGCTACCAAGTTAGCTCCTTGCAATCCTTCGTGACCACAGTCGAAAGCGACCACCAACCTTCCTTTACACATGACTGATCACATAATCCAAGTCTTCTATTCCTTTTCTGAATGTCCCTGCAAATCACTAAACTGCAACACAGTCCCATCCGCAATCTTGACTCGCCCAAAGTAACATTTCATACTCTTGCACTGCTGCTTTTTGATGAAATGATGCTTCCGAATCAAAATATCAACGAACCCACTTAACTGCTCTTCTTCAAGATTAATGCACTCTAATCGTGATCTACACATGATCTGCACACCTACGCAATCCACATTCATCAAGGTCCAGAAACTTGAATCTCCCTTCTTATGTTCATAACTTTCTTAACTCCGGATCCTGCCCAAATTTGATCCCATCAAATTTCCATGTCGATCTATCTCGGCCCGTAAATCGCTCATTTTGCTCCCACCAAATCCTCGATAACACGATTTTCATAGATCCCTGCAAACTCTAGCAACAACCGGATTCTGCAACCCTTGATCTCGAATCTAATGCCCTTCCATGATTTATGTAAATGTAACCCTGATCTGAATACCTGTAATTCTAAATCCGTTTGAATTTATGAAACCTTGATCCTATTTGATCTAAGTAACATAAAACCAAAATAATTTATGCAGCCCCTAATTCTGATCCATGTTCCTACAACCCACATCCAATCAATTCGGACAGCCCTGATCTCCGCAAACCGAAGCTCTGCACCAAATTCTGCACCGTACCGCACATCGCACCATAGCGTTCCACACTGTACTGTACCACACCATACCAAGATCTGCACCGTACCGTACCTCACCGAAATCTGCACCGTATCGTACCGAAATCTGCATCGTACCGTACCACATCTAATTCGGAAAGCCATGATTTTCAAACCTGAGCTTACCGGTTGTTGGGGAATTGGTGGTCTTCGAGCAGTATTACCAAGTGTACAAGGAAGAGATAACATGCATGCAACATCCATATTAAAAGCAATAAAAGAAGAAAACTCACAATTTGTTCACCCAGTTCACCATTTCGGCTACATCTAGAGGCACTACCAAGCCAGGATATCAACTAATATCACCAAATCTGTTGTGTTACAATATTCGCTCATGTTTACAACAATAAAAATAGCCTCTGAATTCTTAACACACCCTCACACAAATAAACCCTAGATATCTCATAGTTAGGCTACCTATGATATGCACCTAAGGCACCCCAAGAGCCACCACTGTCTTGGCTCTCTTTGTTGATCTCACGATTTTCTCTGGCTAACATAAATTAGCGACAACTAATTTGATCACACAAGCAACACAATATTTTAGGTCATCACTTGTATTTATAAGAACAATAAATTTAAACCCTTAAGGATTCTACCCTTCTCCCAGAAGTAAACTGCCCTGTCCAAGAAAATAATTCCGTTTCCAAAAGGAGTCCACGCCACAAAAGGAAACCAAATCGCTGCTACAATTTTGGCTTTTTCCTTCTTCTGCTAGGTTTGTATCCAATCCCAAGATCGTCCATCAAGAAAGGAATTGAGGATGCGGGAAGATGTGACTCGGGCAAGAGGAGTAAGGGGCAGAAGGGGAAGAGAGGATTAGGGTGGGTTATACAAGGGGTTTAATGAGAGTACGGAGAAGAAGAAGGAAGGAGGTGTATAAATTGGGTTTTGTGGGTTAAGGATCAAATAAAAAATAGGGGGCTTGGCTTAAAAGTGGGTTATACACGTTGCACATAATGGAGGATAACTTAGCATGGAGGTCTACTTAGAAATATGCCCGCTTTCCCACCCCAAGCCCCCAAAAAAAAAAAAAAAAAATTAAAAAATAAAAATAAATATAATGGTCACATTTTTATTAAGTTGTCCCAATATTTTACCACTTAGAAAACCAATCTTCGTTAGTGATTTTTTTCTCATTATATCCTACATAAATTGACTTTTGATATTCTTTCGTAATTTTTGTATTGTAAACAAAGAAATTATTATTTTTTTCTAAATGAAGAGATTGTACCTTTAGCCCCTCTCAAGTTATGCCAATTACAGATTTTACCTTCATTTTGGAAATTGGTGAATTTATTTTGTTTGCATGAATTACACACTTGCTATTCATTGGTTAACTTTTAAAAGTTCTGAGGTTATGAATGTAATTAGTGAGGTGAAAATAGTATTAGGCCGAATTTCCTTACTATATTCAATCACACTTGCAATGAGAAAAGTATCTTTTTTGTCCCTAACCTATGTTTGTCTCTTTTTCATTTTCGTCCAATTTTTTTTTTCGTTTAATTTTTTTTTTTTCGTTTTATCCCTTTACCTCGTTTTTTTGTTTGATGTCGTTCTTCCGTCAGTTTTCCGTCCAAATGTCTATTAAAAATGATGGTATGACATGCTGACACATTATAATGATGAATTGGCCTAAGAAATCAATGAAATTGGTTGAGGCGGAAGTAGTAAGGCCTAAAAGTGTTAAATGTTAAGTTGTTGATCTTCATTTTTTTGTTTCATAAAAAAATATATATTAACTTTAAAAATATAACTAAAAATATATAAAATAATTATTTTTAATAAAATGCTCATTCTTATATTTTTTTTGCTTACAAATACAACAACAACAACAACAAAGCCTTAGTCCCAAAATAATTTGGGGTCAGCTAACATGAATCCTCATATGTCATCGTGAAAAAAAAAATTAAAAAAAAATAATAATAAATAAATAAATAAATAAATAAATAATAATAATAAAAATAAATAAATAAATAAACATACAAATCAAAATCAAAAAATCAAAAAAAAAAAATAAAAATATTAATAATAAATAAAAAAAATAAAAATAAAATAAAAATAAAAATAAAAATAAAAATCAAGAAAAAATCAACCCCCACATGGATTTTGCCCTCCACTCCGCCTCTTCAACACCATACTTTCATCCACTCCAAGTAAACTCATATCCTTTTCAATTACTCTAATCCAAGTTTGTTTGGGTCTTCCCCTACCCTCGCCATTTTATCATTTCTCCATTTGTTAGGCCTCTGCTTAGGTGCATCACTCGGTCTCCTTCTCACATGTCCAAACCACCTTAGACGATTTTCCCTCATTTTATCCTCAATGGGCGCAACTTCTACTTTACCTCTGATCACTTCATTCCCCAATCGATCCTTTCTTGTATGACCGCACATCCATCGCAACATACGCATCTCCGCCACATTCATCTTATGCACGTGACACTGTTTCACGGCCCAACATTCGGTGTCGTAAAGCAATGCGGCCTAATTGCCGTGCGGTAGAATTTTCCCTTTAATCTATTGGGCATGCCGCGATCACATAGAAACCCCTGTGGCACTCTTCCACTTCAACCAACCCGCTTTAATCCTATGAGCCACATCTCCATCTAATTCTCCATCCTTTTTGGATAATGGATCCAAGATAGCGAAAAACTCGAAGCTTGGATAATATTTCCATCAAATGTGACCGCCCGCCTCCCTACTTCCAACTCGCTAAACTTACACTCCAAATATTTAGTCTTGCTTCGCTAATCGAAAACCTCGAGATTCCAAAGTGTGTCTCCACAACTCCAATTTACTTTCAACACCCTCTCTTGTCTCATCAATCAGCACAATATCATCTGCGAACAGCATACACTTTGGTATATCATCTTGGACTGACCTCGTCAATTCGTCCATTATCAAAGCAAAAAGAAAGGGGCTAAGTGCGGAACCTTGATGCACTCCAATCTTTATAGGGAACTCTTCAGTCTTCCCAACACTAGTCTTTACACAAGTACTAACTCCATTATACATGTCCTTGATAATATCAATATATTTCTTTGAAACACCCTTCTTTGCTAATGCCCACCAAAGTACCTCTCTTGGCACTTTATCATACGCCTTCTCCAAATCAATGAAAACCATATGCAAATCTTTCTTTTGATCCCGATATTTCTTCATGGTTTGTCTCATAAGATATATTGCCTCCATAGTCGATCTTCCTGGCATAAACCCACATTGGTTATCCGAAATATCTACAATTTTTCTCAGCCTATGTGTAATCACTCTTTCCCAAAGTTTCATAGTATGGCTCATTAGTTTGATCCCCCGATAGTTGGCACAATCTTGGACATCACCTTTATTCTTATACAAAGGGATCAGAGTACTCTTCCGCCACTCCAATGGCATTGTGTTAACTCTCCATATCTTGTTAAATAGCGTTGTTAACCAATCTACTCCCCTCTCCCCGAAACATCTCCAAACCTCAATTGGTATACCATCCGGTCCAACGGCTTTCTTCAATCTCATCTTTTTCATTGCCATTTCCACTTCACTCTTTCGAATTCTCCGCATAAAATCTCGATTAACCATACTCGAAGAGATATTTAAATCTCCAACATCCTGCTCTCGACCGCCATTGAACAAGTTATCAAAGTACGAACTCCATCTATCTTTTATCTCTTTATCCCCGACTAAAACTCTTTGGTCTACATCCTTCACACATTTAACCGTCCCAATATCTTGTGTCCTCTTATCCCTCATACGAGCGAGTCTGTAGATGTCCTTTTCCCCTTCTTTTGTATCCAACTTATCATAAAGTTTCTGATTCACCTTTGCTCTTGCGTCTCTTACTGCTTTCTTAGCATCTCTTCTAGCTTCCTTATACTTCTCATAGTTCTCGTCGCTCCTACATTTCCCCAATAATTTGTAGCATTCTCGATTGCCCTTTATTGCTTGTTTTACTTCCTCGTTCCACCATGATGTGTCCTTACTTGGTGGCCCATTTCCTCTAGATTCTCCAAGGACTTCTTTCGCCACCTCCTTTATGGTATATACCATCTTAGTCCAAGTCGAATCTATATCCATATCCTCCGTATTATCCGACCAAATATCGGTATCGACCATCTTAGCTACAAATTTCGGTTGATTCTCCCCTTGAAGTCTCCACCACTTGATTCTAGGGTCTACCTGTGATTTTCTCTTTCTCGAAATTCTCTTACTTCGAAAATCAAGTACCACCAGTCTATGTTGAGTTGCTGTGCTCTCACCCGGAACAACCTTGCAATCTGTATAACTCTTTCTACAAGTATTTCTTACTAAGAAGAAGTCAATCTGACTCGCATTACCCCCACTCCCATAGGACACCAAGTGAGATTCTCTCTTCTTGAACCAAGTGTTCATTATACTCAAGTCATATGCCAACGCAAAGTCCAGGATACTATTTCCTGCTTCATTCCTCTCTCCAAAACCAAAACCTCCATGTATGCTCTCAAAGCCATGTCGACTAGACCCCACATGCCCGTTCAGATCACCACCAATCACTAATTTCTCACCACCTATGTTACCCGGACACGGTATTCGGGATCCGACACGGACACGGATCCTAGTGTCGGATACAATTTTCTTAATAATTTTGGACACCGGGACACCATCCTAAATTTGGACACGGATACGGGATACGATAATAAAGACATGGGTACGGAATGGGATACGATAATACCAAAATACTCTTGAGTTCATATCAAGAAAAGTAACATTGAGTTCATACATTCAAATAACTAATCAAACACTAAATTAAGCAAAAAGTCTTAAATAACATGAAAATAACATTTTTTTTTCATCAAATAAACAAGCAAATTTAAAGCCCTATCAATCAGTCTATCACAAATCAAAAGCAACCGCTTCAAGGTTGGGATCATCCAATGAAAGCTCGGCCATCTCCAATATGCTCTCTCCGTCAATGTTGTCTCCTCCTAAAAAAATAAGATGTTATTTATGTTTATCACCCCAAAGGCCCAAACGAAAGCCCAAAGCCCAAATCCAAAACATAAAGCCATTCCATTTAACTAAACCCTATTATTTAATTTTCTCCTTCTTCACTGACGATCAGTGATCCCCTCTCTCTCTCTCACACACACACAAACACAAACACAAACACAAACGCCTCCACTCCACTTCTCCATCTCTCACACAATTCACGGCGACCCTTCTTCCCAAGCCATCGTTTCCCTTACGCCGTCAAGATACGTCAAGGACGGTTGATCTCAAGTTCCAACACTCCGGCAATTCAAACCCACCACCGCCGGCAATTTTAAACTCTCCGGCGCCTGGAACAACAAATTCAGGTCAGTCTTCTTACTCACCGACCATGAATCGTCTCCACTTCCTCCTTCTCCTTTGTATAATCATTTTGCTCTTCCTTCTATTTGCCGTGTCCGAGGGAAATTTCCCGTATCCGCGCCGGATTTCATACCAGTGTCCTTATTGTGTCGTGTCGACACTGGTATGACGCCAAAAATGGCAAGTCCGGGTAACACAGACATCTAAACTTTTTCCAGATAGTGAAGACCCCAAAACTTGTAGAGCTAAAGGCATTCCTCCACAGTGGTATACAATCTTTCTCGAGAGCTTGTCATAACCCTCTGAGGGGCGTTCTTGTCCAAACGCATACCAACTGAAGAGCATAAGAGATTCCCCAACATCAAACGCCTTAACCTCGTACTTCTCATAATCATCACGTGCCATTAACAAACGTTCGTGTCTGGTGGTAATAACAATTTTACTTCCAGCGTAAAACCAATCACGCATCCCAAGAACTGCATTCAGTTCTTCCAACTGATCAACATCATCCAGAACAATAAGAACCCTTTTGCAGCTTATTGCATCTTTGATCTTCAAGACTCCTTCGTCAGAATTGTATATTTTCTTGACTTTCTTGTTCAGAATATTTGAAAGAAGTTGACTCTGTAAACGAACTAATCCGTCCGGTAGTTCTGCTGCTTCTCTGATGTTAGCAAGAAAACTGCTACCATCAAACTTGTCGAAGTTCAGGTTAAATGCAGCTTTGGCAATTGTACTCTTCCCGATCCCTCCGATCCCATAAATTACCATTATACCCACAGAGGCTGAACCATCTTGTAACCAAAGATTGACCCTTTTGACCCGAGAATCTAATCCAACTGGGTAGCGCGCAATCACCAGAAACTTCCGATTCAGTTTCCGTTCAGTTTCTTTTATAATTTCCTTAATAATCTTTGACTCGTGCCTACAAAATGAAATATAATGGGATAATCAATTTTAGAAAATTAGAAGAATTTATATACACGAAAATACCTGAAAACATGAAATAAAACATTACTGATTAACTTGATTCTGCAAGACCATCCCTCCCAAATTCCCAACTTCATCAAGAACATCCCTCCACTCTTTCACTTTCGGGACACTGAATCGCTTTTCATGTGTTTCAAATGCTTCTTGAAAACTCCCGCTCTGGCTCTTGACTTGAGACGGACTGACATCATAAAAGATGGGGATTACAAAAATCTTGAAGCCAGATTTCTTGCACTCTAGAACCTTCACAAGTCCATTAAGACTATGAACTGAAGCAGCATAGTTTTTCGAAAAGACAACAAGAACAACTCTGGATCGTTGGATCGCTTTCTGAAGTTGCAGGTCGGCAATTTCTTGATCATCACCATTATCATCATCTCTGAAAGTGTGAATTCCTGCATTTAACAAAGCTGTATAAAGGTGATTTGTAAAGGTTTTACCGGTGTCTTTGCTGCAGAAACTCAAGAATGCTTCATGATTTCTTTGGTTAGCCATTGATGATTACAGCTCTCTTGGAAGTTTCTAATTGATAAATGGTTACTTGGAAATGTCAGCCATGGACTAATATAAACAACAAAACTCACCAAGCAGAGAATAAACAATAGAAGAGGCTAATGATATACTACCTCAATATTATCGACAAGGTTTATTTTATGGTTCTAGGACTCTCAGGATTTTTTAGTTATTTATTTTTTAAATTATATTTTCTTTTGTTTAAACATCTCAAGTTTTCATTTTTTTCTCACTTATTCATTGACGAATCTATATGTCGATTCTTGTTTGCGGACCCCAAATTATTTTGGGATTAAAACTTTATTTTCATTGTTGTTGCAAGAAGTCAACTAGACCTCTCCATCGGTATGATAGAAGCGTCACATGTAATAAGTCAAACTCTGTATCTAAGGGTATAATTTATTTGCTTGTACATTCATAAAATTGCGCTTAAACTATTACTGTATTAGAAATACAACTCGTTTTTTTTTTCCTTTCGGAAATACATTTTCTTTTAGGACGGAGGGAGTGTTATTAGAACCTTCCCATGGCATTGGCAGACAAGAAGAATCTCAATTTATTTTTCTCTTGGAAAACCAGCATTTCCTTGAATGCTAAGTTGTCTGATTATTGACCAAAAGAAGATTCCTTTTCGTAAAATATAAGTCACTTTTTTCTTTTTGGTCCGTCCCTAAACACGTGTCACATTTTTAAATAAGAAAATAATATTATTACAACTACTCCCTCCGTCCAAGTACATACTTCACGGTTACTGTTCACGCGTGGATTAAGGAAAAAAATAATGATATAATGTTGTGAGTGTAAAAGTAAAATAGGAGAGAGAATGAGTGGAGGGAATAGTAAATTATAATGGTGTTGTGAGTATTAAAATAATGTAGGAGACAAAGTGTGAAGTATGTAATTGGACGCCCAAAATAGAAAGTGTGAAGTATGTAACTGGACGGAGAAAGTATATCATATACATGTGAACTTTTGATAGCAAGAGAATCATTTGATAGAACTTTATGCTCCAAAAGTAGGCATATTGGAAAGCTAATGAGCATTATAGTCTTTATACCAAGTGTCTCAAAAGTCAAAAGTCATTTCACTTTATAATAGCAGAATCAAAAGCAAATGATTCTCATTTCACACATGCTCACTTTACATCTCAAGTTTTGAAGCAGTGCAGTACAACTTTTATCCGATTTCGAACCTGCTTCTGTCAAGATTTTATTGCGAACAACGTAAACAACAATCCTAACCAATAATTGAGCATCAAGGGCCGACATTCTTCGGGTCCTCTGTGGGTCCCACCAAATACCCAACAAGCCGACTTCATGCAAGGGCCTTGACAATATTATCTGAGGCAGAGCAACTTTTATCAGATTTGGAATCCTTGCAGTGTAAATTTTGCTGCAAACAAAACAACAAGATAACAACACTACCCAATACGGAACATCACGGGCCGAGATTATTTGGGCCCTATCTGAGTCCCACAAAAAGAGAGTTACTATTTAAACCCCAAAAATCTATTAGTATACCCCATTACTAATATCACCCCAAATAAATTGCACACACCCCTTTACTTTCCCTTTATACCCTTAATGTCATTTATTTCATCTTCCAATTTTCACCCACCCCCATTTCCATTTGACCGGCCCACCCCCATTTCCATTTGACCGGCCTATAGAGAGAGAGAAGAAGAACACGGTACTTGATGAGAGATAAGAAGATTTCTGATTTATAGAGAGAGAGAGAGAGTGAAAGAGAAGAAGAAGAACAAGAAGAACATTCAACAACAACAACAATGTCAAGCTTTGGTGGAAAAGGTAAGCACAAATTTCTTTTTAGGGTTTCGTTTTTTGTAATATCGTTACAAATTTAGTCAAATTGTTTAGTTTTCATGCTTGATTTCATGGAAATATTGTTGGTATAAGCTCAATTTGTAAATCCTTGGTCGAAATCTGGATCTTACGTGGGTCGGCCAGTGCCTGCCGACTCTGGGTAGGTAGTCGGCCAGACACGGCCGACTCTGGGCAAAAAAACCTCAAACCCCTGGCCGACTTTTGCCTCATTTTTCAGTCACACCCGGCCGACTTTTCTGTATAAAATCAACTGGTTCTTGCCGACCCTCTCATTTTTTATTTTTTATTTATTTTTTATTTTTTTTTTGTGTTTAGAAAGACTATGTATATGATTTTTGTCTCTCATTTTTTATTTTTTATTTATTTATTATTTTTTTTTGTGTTTAGAAAGACTGTATATGATTTTTGTCTCTCATTTTTCATTTTTTTTTTTTTTTTTTTGTGTTTAGAAAGACTATGTATATGATTTTTGTTAATGTAGTTCTTCATTTTTGATTTTAGAAATTTTGATAATTGGCTTAGAATTGATTATTCATTTGATGTTTATTGCAGTTAAACAATTGATTAGAGGGAAAAAGACCATTGCCTCTGCCAGAAGGGAACGGGTAGAGAGGGAACGGGAAGAGAGGGAACGGGCAGAGAGGTTGCGTAAGGAGATGTTGCATCGAGGAGATAGTTCAAATGCTAGACAATTTGAGCGGGATGGTGATTACGAGCTGAGGATGAAGGTGAGAATCTGGATAGAATGGAAACATCTCCACCAAATACTAATGAAAATCAAATGACATATGTCTTAGGAACGAGAAGAAGAAAATGAGGATGAAGAAGAAGCGGATGCGGGTTTTCTGGTGGCCGGTGTGTAAAGATTTATTATTATCATATGAAAATCATGTTGCGGGGATGATATGGCAAGGACGTGATGTGCGCAACTTCAAATGTATTAACCATGTGGCGAAGTTGAAGCAATGGGAGTTGGATTTTGAGAATATGAATGCACCGGTTACAGAAATTCTAGGTAATTCAAATCTTCTTTTAGTAGTAAATGGAGTCCATGATCATTTGGACAAGACGTTGATTCGTGCATTCTCGGATCGATGGCACTTGGAAACTAATAGTTTCCATTTGCCATTTGGGGAAATGACGATCACCCTTGAAGATGTCTTTTGCTTGACGGGGCTCCGATTCTTGAGCGGCAACCACTATTGGAGAATCCTTCTTACTCTAAGGTGGGACCAGTTGATATAATTCATCAGGTTTTAGGGGTGAATAAAAAACAGGCTAGCGAAGGCTTACTCAAGAGAGGTAGTGGAAAGGTAAGTCTTGATTGGCTGAAAGTTAAGTTCTCTCCGGAATTGTCTTCGCCTGACCCACGAAAAGCTGCCTCGGCTGCAAAAGCCTATCTTTTTTACGTGTTGGGGTGCACAATCTTTGCTGATAAGACCGGGACTTGTGTGAATGTGAGATATTTGAATTTTTTTAGAGACGAGGAAATGATAGGAAAATATGCTTGGGGTGCTGGAGCTTTAGCATACCTTTACCTAAGCAACTTGAAAAAGCTTCGAGGTATAATTGCAATCAGATATCTGGATACTTGACTTTACTGCAGTCATGGGTGTATGAGAGATTTCCGGATTTTAGATGTGATTTGAGCAGCACCTATCTTCGTACTTCACCACTCACAGCAAGGTGGGACCCGCGGGGTCAATCTGGAGCGTATGCATCCGTGGAGATGAAAAGGCAACATATGGACGTACTAACGAATACGGATGTAAGTATATATATATATATATATATATATATATATATATTGAAATATCTAACATGTTTACTTAAACTCTCGTGAAAAGCACATTAATGATTTATATTATGTTTGTAATTGTAGGTGGTTTGGAGGCCGCATGAGGGTAATCGAGAACGATACCCTTTTCCCAAAGTTTCTCTTTATATATGATCGATTGTTGCTGCAAATGTAATTGAACCACATCTCCCAGATCGGGTCTTGAGACAATTTGGATACGTCCAAATAATACCATCCATGCCACTATTCCATGGATTGCCTCGAGGAGATACCAAAACTTACGCGGGATGGTTCGCGAATGCACAATTATTCATTCGTTGGAAGAATGCCTTGCTTGATCTAGATGATATTGAGGAGATACGAGTACCACAAGACACTGTCAACAATTACTTACCGTGGTACTATAATATTTCTCATCCGATTCTTATCCCCGAATCTCAAAGATCTCAAGCAGTTAAGAGGACCAATGAGGTTGGTCAGGCAAATCCTTGGAATATGTTAAAGAATGTTCGTGAGTGCATCTTTTGCGCCGAATTGCGAGGAGATGGAGAAGTGGAGATGAGTCCGTGACTGCACAAGAGTTCGCGAATGTCATATTTAGAGCACTTGAAGCAACAGAATTACCATCGACTTCTCGTGGTGGTGGAAGGGATTAAATGGTAGTTTTTTTTTTGTTACTCATGTTTGAACAAATGTTTTGGATACACTGTTTGATGTGCAAATTTTGCTGTTTAAAACTTGGAAGAATTGATGATTCAGTTCAGTATGTTGTCTATTTGGTGTTAGACTTCAATACTTCGCATGCCCACGTGTAGTTTGCTTCTTTCTCAGCCTCTAAATACACGGCAGCAACTAAGAAAGTCATATTCGTTGATGTCACCCCCACAATCTCAAGCAAATGTAACTTATACCTATTTGTCTTATAAGTGCAATCCATAAATAAAATGTTTGGAAAGGCTCTAAGCAATTTAATGCTATCCGGATGAGCGAAGAATAACTGATTAACTTGGCCAGTCTGCTTGCATTGCCGATATTCGAAGTGGTAACGATGACCATTCAATCTAAACATGAGTTGTTGCATTTGCGTACGACCTGCCTGCTCAATTGATTTGTTCTTCAAGCGCGCATTATAGATATTTCGTACTGTGGATTTGTTTTCCGGAAATTGCGCTCTTAAGCCACATAATATATCCTTCGGTCGGCTATTTGCATTAGACATTGCTATCACATAATCCTCCTCATCTTTTTGTAATCTTCCCGCATACGAATGACCAAGCATAGAGTCATAAATTGGATGATTGTGAACGCCGCATATCACTTTCAATTTCCATTGACCATCTTCATTCACTTGTCTAGCATTCAACTGAAACTTACAATCACATTTCTTTGTTCCACTTTTTCGTTTTTCTTTCTTTTTGCCTTTCAATTCATTTTCAATCGATTCTTGAGACGATAGCGAGATTGGCTTGTCTTTGTATGTCCCCCAACGTTCGCATACGAGCGTCATTCGAGGGTACGATCTACGGCTTCGGGATTATCTCGACCAGGCCTATAATCATAACAAATCCATACTCTTCTCCCTTTTTACGTACCCAATCGAAACACGCTTCCCGATTG
The DNA here is from genome assembly GCA_022495995.1 of Adenophora triphylla var. japonica. Lineage (NCBI taxonomy): Eukaryota > Viridiplantae > Streptophyta > Magnoliopsida > Asterales > Campanulaceae > Adenophora > Adenophora triphylla. The sequence goes on along the minus strand of JAFEMH010000291.1, from coordinate 54,096 downwards.
GAAAAATATGTAGGCACCGAGAACTCTTCGGTGTAATCTCTTAAAATAGCCTCAAAATCAATAGATTCATAGTTGTCATCATTTAATGAACACTGAAATTAAATAAATGAAACAATTAGGGAGGTTTTGTGGAAAAAATTTGGGGTCGGCCAAAGATGACTTATTTTTTGCTACAAAGTCGGCCGGGTGTGGCGGAAAAATTTAAAAAAGTCGGCCAACAGTGGTGGAAATTTGTTCTTAAAGTCGGCCGGGTACGGCGGTAAATATTGAATATAGTCGGCCGGGTGTGGGTGTATTCTTACCCAGAGTCGGCCATAGGTGACCGACTATAAGCCCAGAATCGGCCACTCAGAGCCGACCCCGTTAAAAATCATTTTTTTTTTTTAAAAACTAAATGCATTAAAATGTAAATAAAGAGATAGTGTAAAGAAGATTACATTATTATTTGCTTGGATTGCCATTTCATTCATGAACTTTTGATTGGAAGAGGAGGATGGTAGTTGGGTGAAGAGGAGGATGGTAAATGGTGGAGTGGTGAATGGTGGAGTGGTGAATGGTAGTTGTGTGTGGGGGTGGTAAATGGTGGAGTGGTGAAAGAGTTAATGGAAGAGAGGAGGATGGTAGTTGGGTGAAAGTTAATGGAGAAATAGGGGAAGATGAAAATAGGGGTAAAGAAGTAATTAACCTCAATGGCATTTTTGCAATTTTTTCATTTGGAGTTTACTAATAGATTTTTGGCGTTTAAATAGTAACTCTCCACAAAAAACCAACAAATCTCAACCCTTGGACTTCAGCAGAGGCCTCTACATTATCTGCCACAAGCTCTAGTGCTGCACCAAGAATTCCATACCAGCAGGCCGATCCTGTGAAATTTGTGGCCCCATGCAAACCATTTGAGCGGGACCCTTAAACTTTCCCCTAAACAATAATGAAGTGACATTCTCAAATTTTAACTTATATCGTTGTTTTTCCATTTCTCGTCGTTATTTTATCGCAAGTGCTATTTTGACTTTTATTAGATAACATTATTGAACACAGTTGACCCCTATATTGAATCCTAGATAAAAACAAAACAAGAAATTTTTATTAATAAAGATATTTAGCTAGACTTTGATAATTGGATTTAGTATTTAGAATGGGATAATTGCATAAAATAAAATAAAATAAAAATAGGAAATAATGCAATAAATTTTGTGTAATAATTGCAAAGATTAATTTTTAAGAAATATTTCATTAAAATTTTAGTGTTAAATGCAAATAATTTAATTTAATAATGCAATAATGTTGAATAATGACTGTAAATAAATCATTACATTATTTTTGCAAAAAGAAAATAAAAACTAAAAGAACGGGGGAGGAAAGCTTAAATTTAATATATAGAGAGAGAAAAAAATGTGTAGAGAAGGAAATTAAATTGAGAGTGAGAGATAGAAAATGGGTAGGAGAGAAGTGTGGGTGAAAGAGAAGGAAATAGAATGGGAGAGAGAGAAAAAAAAGGCAGGTGAGAGGCATAAGACATCAGCAAAGAATCGAACCCGGGTGATCAGGCGTCCAAAACTTATTGTCTTTCCCATCAACCACTCGCACACTAACAAATCTAATGTTTAAGATTGATATTTTAATTATTATATTAAACCTAAAAATTTGGGGCCCTAAAATTGAGTAAAATTTCGGGGGCCCTAGGCGGCCGCCTCACTTGTCTTATAGCAAGGCCGGCCCTGCATACCAGTGTTTTCGGATTCATTTTCTACGGTACAAGAATATTAAGAGCATAACTTAGAGACCTTTAAGGGCAAAAACGGATGTAGACTATAAGGCTATACATTTTATGCTGCACAAAAGTTACATTCTGAACATTACAATATGAGCAAACCTTTTCAAGTGTGTTTCCTCTGTCCAGCTGTGAACAAGGAAAAAATGTTAATAACTCGTCGTTTCCATGAGCTGCAGCCTTTATGTGGAAGCATTGGTTCAGAATAATTTTGGTTTCCTCTGCTTTGGATATACTTATCAGTTTCCAGTGTAGGCTTGTCTTGGAGAGGTTCTACAGTTAAACGCATTTCCTGAAAATAAATTAAACAATAAGATAAAAACTGGGCCAAACGACCAACATATGCAACGTACTCTTGCTAAGTGTATCAAATAATGCAACATACTTCTTGGTGTCTAAAAAATGCAACATACTTTTTAAGTAGTTTTGACAAACGATGTTAATTTTTTTAACGAAATGTTGATGTGTCAAATGAGGTGTACTGAAGTATTGATGCAAAAACTAACTTTCCATTAACTCCATCATCTCTCTCCGACCTGACAAGCATCCATTGACTAACCACCAATAAAACTGCAACTACCACCCTCACTTTGTTCGTCTCCCTCTCTCCCCACTCCCTTTCCTCCCCCTTTTCTCATTTCATTTGCAACTCCCGTTTCTCTTCCCTCTTCCTCAACCCCAATCCCACCGCATCCTCCCTGTTGCCTGCCCTTTCTCTTCCCCCTCCCTCTCTCTTTAAACTCAACAATCACCTGCACCACCACTATCTTTAGCAACAACGACCGGCAATGTTACGAGTCCTTCACATCTTCATCTCTCACCCCCTCTCCCCCAAATCCTCCATTACACTCTTCTTCCTCCCCCCTCTCCCCCAAGCTCCCTCATTCTTTCGTCTGTTTCACAGCTCATAAAATTCGGAGGAAAAGAAAGGCAGATTTTGAAAATTTTCTTGGGTTTGTTGAAATCGGGGTTCTTCGGATTAATTGTGGCTGCCCATAATCTGAGTTTTAAAAATCTTGAGATTGGAAATTGGGTTTAATTTAATGGAGAAATGAAATGTGTTTGGGGAGCTTTGAATGGAAAATCAGAATTTGGTGTATTCGGGGTAACAGGGAATAAGTTTTTTTTGTTTTTGCCTGTTTAATTTCAAATCTGAATTTTATTCTTGATATGTTTTGTTGTTGTTTGTGCATTGTTGTTGATGATGAATGATGGTTTTCTAACTGGGAGAAAATTTGGGTGGAGTTTCTGGGATTGATAAGGATGGTAGGTGTGGCGGTTGGTGGCGGTGGGGTGGGTGGTAGTTGCAGTTTTAGTGGTGGGGTTGCAGGGAGGGTCGGTCTTGGCTGGGAAGAAAGGGCAGAGATTGGGGAGGGTGGAGGTGGAGGACGTGCTGGGGTTGAGGGGATTATAGGTGAGGAAGATGAACTTTTTTTACTAGGGGATTTGAAAGGAGGAAGATGAAGGTAAAGGGTTATGGGAGGGAAAAGGGCATTAACACCCGTCAAATATTTAATTGGTATTAAAACCGTCAATAAGGCGTTAACTATATTTAACGCCATCCATTTTTTATTTTGAAAATTGCATTATATGAATTTCGAGTAAACTGTTTTTTTGCGAGGCGTACTATTGCAAAATATCAATTTGACACCTGTACCGCGGAAACAACAAATGTGTCATGCGTACTATTGATTTAATTGCAAAAGTAACCACTATACCGTTCACTCGTTACTTTTTTCTAACGAGCGTCAATAACTTAACGTAAAGTTAGATTAAAATTTTCAAATTTAATCCTAATATAATAAAAAATTAGCCCCGTCAAATATTTAATGTATAAATGCTCAAACCCCCTTCAATTTTGACCTTGAGATTGAAATGACTACATTACCCTTGTCTTCAACCTCTGAACAATGCTCAACCCCTCCCCCCTTCCATTTTGACCTTCTCCACCCACCAAAACTTCAATTTTGACCTCCCCCATCCACCAAACTTCCAAATTAAACTCACCGAAACACCACCCTTCATGAAACTCCTTGATCTGGAACCCACTTGAACCTTCCCCCATCCTCAACATCTCTCCCAACACTGTATAGATTCTCCCCCCAATTTTCTCTTTATTCTTCACCCAATACAATCGACTCCCTCTCTCTCTCCCTCCCCCCTGTTCTTCCTCTAGCATGTCTCACAGAACCTTAGTTCCTCATTATTCTTCCATTGCTTTTGACCATCATTCTCATCTCAATATTTTCAGTGATCTCTCTTTCCCCCAATTGGTCTTCTTCCTAATTCAAATTCAAATTAACCCCTTCAAATTCAAATTAACCCCTGCCAATTCTTTCATTCTTTCTTTAATTTATAATTTATGGCCTCCCTTTTGATTCAATTTTGAGTTTCAATACTATTGGTGTTAAGGGATTTGTTGAGGGTGGAATTGCTTCCATTGTTGCTAGTTGTTCTACTCACCCACTTGACCTCATCAAGGTACATATGTAATTATAGGGCGAATCGAATCTCCCTAATCCTATTCCCCAGCAAATTCATTGAAGATTGAAATTGTGCGTTTTAATTAAGACAAAGGACGCGATTGATGGCGTTGGAATAATGATGGTGGCAACGTCAGTGATGGCACTAATGGTAGTGCACAACTTAACTAAAAATGATAATGATGAATAAATAGTAAAATAAAATGAGAAATTTTACTTTATATAAAGACAGTTAATGAGATGTGAGCATTTACATGTTAAATATATGACGACGTTAATTCTTTAAATATTAGGGTTAAATTTGAAAATTTTAATCTAACTTTATGTTAGGTTATTGACGCTCGTTAGAAAAAAGTAACGAGTGAACAGTATATTGGTTACTTTTGCAATTAAATCAATAGTACGCATGACATATTTGTTGTTTCCGCGGTACATGTGTTAAATTGATATTCTGCAATAGGTACGTTGCCACATACTTTTGCTATTTGTATCAATTAATGCAACGTCCTTCTTAGTGTCTAAAATTAAGTAGTTTTCAAATAATGCAACCAATTTCTTTTTTGACGAACGATGTAAATTTTTTAACGAAATAAACTGCAAAGAAGAAACAGGTCTTACAGTTTTCTCTTTCCTTGAATCAGAAAAGTTTCTGTGATGAAGCAACTTCTGATGTTTCTCCGGCTCCTCAAGTGACTCTTTACGAATAATTTCTCTTCCCATGTCTCGAACCAATTGATGCATCATTAGCTTATTATCATTGTCAATGGTTACCAAAGATCTATCCAAGAGGTTTTGCATTCCAACAGTTGAGTAGAAATTACTTTCTTCCAGCATTTTGGCTGCATTATCTTTGTCCATTCCGACAAAAGATGAAGCAATATGGAGAAATAAGTTCTTGTCGTGATCATCTTGCAAAGACTTATAACTGATCTCCAATGTTCTCTGAATCTTTATGTCTGGAATTATTTCCAGTTTTTCCAACGCACTTTCCCAAAACTCCATATTTCTTCCAGACAAAGAAGAACCCAAAACTTGAAGTGCCAATGGAAGTCCGTCACAATGTTGTACAACTTTTTCTGAGTATTTGACATATCCCTCATCAGGACGGTCTTGTCCAAATGCATGTAAACAGAAGAGCTGAGAAGATTCAGTGTGATTCAGTTCCTTAATCCTAAAGGTCTTATGCTCTTCATGAGGCTTCAACAAACGCTCGTGTCTTGTGGTTATGATTAATTTACTTCCGCTGAAAAATGAATCACGTGCACCAATAACTGCTTCTACTTGTTCAGCACGATCTACATCATCAAGAACAACTAGAATTCTCTTACAACATATTGCATCTTGAATTTTAACAATTCCTTCATCAACATTATATATTTTACCCTTTTTACCCTTTGATATATCAGAAAGGAGTTGCTTCTGTAAACGAACCAAACCATTGGGATGTTCAGAAGATTCTCTGACATTTGCAATGAAGCTACTAGCTTCAAATCCATCAAAGTTCATATTGTAAGCTACTTTGGCAATTGTGGTTTTTCCTATTCCGCCCATCCCACAAATGACTCCCACACCAACATCTGTGGAGCCATCCTTCAGCCACAAGTCAATGTCTCTCACACGAGATTCAACCCCAATTGTAAACAGAGCAGTACTTAAGGCTGTGCGCTTCAGTTTCTTCCCTATCTCCTTCACAATTTTCTGGATAAATGTTGCCTCATGCCTGCAAGTTATGGTTGCAACAGGATATAAAGCACATGCTAGCGTATGTTTCTTTACATGGACCAAATACGTAAATGTATTTTAAACATTTTTTCAACTAACAGGAACAAAATAGTACTCCCTCTGTTTCAAAATGAATGACCAAAAAAATTTCAAATTTGGTAATGATAAAAGAAATTTTGAAATTTTTTTAGGTTAATCATTTTGGGATAGAGGTAGCATAACTATTTTAGGTTCATTATTTGTATATACCATAAATTTCACACAAGGTGGAGTAAACGTAATACACATGTGAAAATGTGGATCAACTCAACTCAGCCTTTGTCCAGATGTGGATCAAATCCACTCAACTCTTTTCCGAGTAAATGTACTAAGTATAGATCAACTCGACTCAACTCGATTTAAAGTAGTACCTATGGATTAACTCGACACAAATACATATCCCAATAACATAGATATAGCACATGAAATTAGAGATAGCATTATTATATGCACGCAACTTGAGAGTCAATGTTAATGCACACTCAGTGATATATTCCAAAAATTAAACTGGCGGAACCGGTGACTTTCACATGGAAGAAGCTACTTGTTTGCAAGAGAGGGTCTCTTACCATTTGAGCAACAATCTTAACACCATACAGGCAATTTCCTGCTAAACACGCACATAAGCACAATTCACAACTATAATGAAAAAACCAACTAGAGAGAGCAATGAAAACTATTGCATTTCATTGTACATGATAATTTCAAGCATTGTGCATATGGTTAAGCCAAGCAAGAACATAAAACAAAGAGCTTGAATGATTATGTACTAGTATCCAATAAAAATAGAATCTTGCAATGAATTTAGTGCAGTAGATCATATTATATACCAACACCAGCAATATAGTAAATTCACCAAACCAACTACTCCCTCAGTCCCAAAATGAATTGAATGCCCAAATCAAATGTTCAAATTTGCTCTTGATCAACAACAAATTGGAAGAAAAATTGGACACAAAAATTGAGTTGCTTGCATAGTTTTCATGAGCAACTAAAACAAAAATTAAAAGTAATTCTGTGAGATTACCCATTAGTTTCATTTTCTAACACCAGCCCTCCAAAATTAGCAACTTCTCTTAAAGCTTTCCTCCACTCCTCCACTTTCCCCTTCCATTCAGCCACCTCCTCATGCCTCGCAAACGCTTCCCCAAACCTCCCGCTCTGGTCCCTCACATGCGACGGCGTCACATCATAAAAAACCGGAAAGACAATATGTCGAACAGCTTGCCTGCGCTCAAGAATTTTCAAAAGCTCATCAAGACACCATTCCGAAGAGGCGTAATCCTTAGAAAACACAATAACTGAAACCCTTGAATTCTCAATTGCTGATTGAAGCTCTGATTCGATTGTTTCACCTCTCTCGATTTCGTCGTCGTCACGGAAAGTGTGGAATCCGGCGTTCGATAAGGCTGTGTATAGGTGGTCGGTAAAGGTCTTGCGGGTGTCTTTGCCTCGAAAACTCAAGAATATATCGTATGTACAGTGGGGATTTGGTAAGGAGGGTTGCTTGGTCGCCATTGAAGCCATTGTTGGAGAGCATAATGAGGATGGGTTTAGTTTTTAAGTCAAGACGAGAAGTTTATTGCCAAAAATCTTAGAGAAAAAGGTTTTTTTTTTTTAAACGGCCCAATTGATGATGGCCAAAATGGGCCTTAGCCCTAGGACTGCCGTTTGGCCCGTGATCCGTCGCCCGTTTGGCCCGTGGCCCGTAGCTCAATCCGAGGTCCGACCTGCCGTTGACACGGAACAGGCTTTTCAGGGAATTTGGTCGACGGGCCGGGCTTAGCCCGCGGGCTTCCAAGCCCGTTTGACCCAAAATTCGTTTGGCCCGCTTTTTTTTTTTTTTTTGTAAAATGTCCTTAATGTCCCCATATATATCCGTTAATAAATTCGTTGGAGGGGCATTTTCATCCAAAATGTTTATAAATGATCCTTTATCAGATATAAATTTTTTGGGACATAATTATCACTCCCAACAGCCATATTTAGCGATAGTTTTGGTCAAAATCAATTTCTATCAACTATAAATAAGACTTCTTCTTACTTCCAATTTTCTCCCACAAAAATTTTATACAACCTCAAAATTTTCTCAAACTCATTCCATGATGAAAATAATTTCAATTTAATTTTTGCATTTGAAGAAAGAAGTCATCACGATTTGCAAGGAAACAGTTTGTGATTACACGTAGAAGGTGGAGGTAATTTTATTGTTTTAAGCATTTCATATTGTGTTAAATTTCATGCTTTAATATTGTGTTAATAGTTAGTTGTTATTTATTACTTAATTTTGAAAATTCCCCCCAAAAAATAGTATTTACTAGTTTTATTGCTATTAATTACTAGTTAAACATTGTGTTAAATAGTTAAATTTATTTTTAATCTTCATAAATTCTGAAGAAAAAAAATAAAAAAAAATTGCTAGTTAATTGGTTTTGTTAATTGTTTTTTTTTTAATTACTAGTTAAATATTGAAGCTACAACGATATTGAAGATTTAAAGCTTTTTGAAGACTTTGAAAATTTGAAGATCATATTTAATTTGGTGATTTGAAGACCATGTTTAATTTGAAGACTATGTTATTTGAAGATTTGAAGACATTTTTTAATTATTTCCAAGATTATGTTTTAAGACAATGTTATTTAAAGACTTTGTTATTTAAAAAATATGTAATTTAATTTTTCATTATTTCAAGACTATGTTTTGCTTGAAATGTGACAATTTGTTATTTTAAGACTATGTCATTTTAAGACTATGTAATTTAAATTTCCATCATTGGAAGACAATGAAAATCCAAAAAAAAAATGTTGTGTTCTATTAGTAAATTGACTACGTTATTTCATAATTTTACTTCATTTATTTACAACGTTCACAAATGTATACTTCATTTATTAAAAAATAAATGTACATTATTTTTACTAAATTATTTTCTAAGAGGTATACTTCATTTATTAAAAAAAAATGTACATTAAAAAAAATAACTTAGTCCCAATAATGTTAATTATATTTTCTAAGATGTATAACTATAAACTTTTATTTACTTAAGTAAATAAAAATTTATAGTAAATAAAAATTTATAATTATAAACTTTTATTTACTTAAGTTAATAAAAGTTTATAATTATAAACTTTTATTTACTTAAATAAATAAAAGTTTATAATTATACCTCTTAGAAAATATAATTAACATTATTGGGACTAAGTTGTTTTTTTTATATAAAATACTTTGTTTAATTCTAAAGAATTTTATATTTTAAAAAAAAATTCAAGCATTTTCAATTTTTTTTTTTTTTAAAAAAGAAGGGTAAAACCAGTTTGACCCGTGGATCCTCGGATTCGGACTATACGGCCGGGCTTGGGTATAAGGAAACGGACGGGCCGGGCCGGGCTTAAGCCCGTTTCTCCTCACAGACGGGCAGGATAAAATCCGTTGGCCCGTTTGATCCGTGGGAGACGGGTCGGGCCGGGTTTACCGTTTGGCCATCATCAGGCCCAATCACATTTTAAAAAAAAATAACTTCTTTTAAATATGCTATGGGGTAAATTGCATTTTAGTTACCGGAGTTTGTCGAGATGTTTTTGGATGAACCGTTAAAAATCTAACGAACAGATTAAAAAACTAACAGACCACATGACAATTAAACGAAATTGTTTGTTTGAAGTTGCTTTTTTCTTTTAATGGGTTTATTGAAAATTTCATAAGTAAAAGGAGTATATTAAAACATAAAATAAATATTTCATTTTTTATGAGCAAAAATATTTCTTTTTTAATAATATGAAAGAATAATAATAAATTAAATTTTTTTTGGAAGGATAATAAATTAAGCTATTAACTATTACCTTATTATATTTCACTAAAAAACTATTACCTAAGTATATAATTTTATATATATATATTTTTATAATATTAATTATTTAAATTGAATCTTTCAAAAAAAAAAAATAACTGGGTGAAAAAATATTTTTACTAAAATACACTTATTACATTATAAATTAAAAATCATATACATATTTTTTACCCAAGAAAAAATCCAACTCATCTTCATATTCATGTATACATTCATCCCCAACTCAAACACATTTCCTCCCTCTCTTTATCTTCCATAACCACCCCCTTTCCACCCTTCAATCACCACCACCGTGCAACAACCATAATTACCATCATACGACCACCGCCGCCAAGAGAAAAATCATCACCACCTTCTTACAATAACACCAATTTTTTCTAAATACTCACTAATTTATTATTCTCGTCTTAAATTATAAATAATAATTTTAATATTTTGAAATTTATTTATAATTTATTTATCTCTCACTAATTTTAAAGAACTTTCAATAATTTATTATATATTGCATTATTTATAATAAAATACCATAGGTTGAGTCAATAAACAAACTATAATTATAATAGATTTTTGATTCATTAAAAAAATGTAGTTTTTTTCTTCTAATTTTATTTTATTCCTTAACACCTCCACACCCACCATCAGCCATCACCACCACCTCAACCCAGACTCACCACCATCACCACCTCATTTCCACCACAAGAACCACAACATTGCCACCGCCAACCACCAACCAACAACCGCCTCAATCTAAAGCCCACCAAAACTAAGCAAGCCAAATTGAAATCAACAATCATTCTATTTCTAATATGCTCTGCAAAATCAAACCCACCAAAACTAAGCAAGCCAAAATTGAATTAACACCCAAATTTGATTTCCAAAATCAAAATTAAATTGACACCCAAATCCGGGTTTCCAAAATCTATCCATAATCAAACTCGCGTATACACAAAAATCAAATTCACAAACACACACACACACATATCTAGATCTAGATCTGAAACAAGAGAGAGGGGAGAGAGAGATAGAGAAGACGCAGCCACGCGGAGGACATGGTGACGAGGGAAACAAAAGCGATTCATGGTGGGTTGGTCGGAGGGAGATGAGGAAATGAAGATCTTAGAAATTTGTTGGGGAGCCGAGGAGAATAAGGAAGACGCTAGTGGTGGCTTGGTCGGAGGGACATGAGGGAGCAATTGGTTGGTCGGAGGGAGACGAGGGAGCAATTGGTGGTGACTGGAAGAAGAAGAAGAGATGTGGGTAAATAATTTGCAAATGGTTGTATCAAAATTTACACTTTCCTCCCCTTGTTTATTTGAAATTTTCATATCGTTATTTTTAATCTGTTCGTTAGATTTTTAACGGTTCATGCAAAATTACACCTGATTGCAACAAAAAGACAAACTCAATATCCAACTTGTAACAAATGCAAATTCGATAACCAAATGAAACATCTCGACAAACTCAGGTAACTAAAATGCAATTTGCCCCATGCCTTTCCATTTTGTAAATAAACGAAACATCTTAAAATCGCATAGTGTTTTTTCGTAAATAACTACAATTTACTAACATTTTTGACACTTATTAAAACTACAATTGACACTTTAAACGATACACATGACACTCTTTAACAATAAAATTCCTTTTACACTATCACTAACGTTCTTTAACACTAATTAGTATAACGCCCGTGCATTAAACGCTTAGCCAAAAAAACTTTGACAAATTACAACGGCTAAATCAAAAGAGTTACTATAACTATAAATAACTATAAATGTTGATATATATATATATATATATATATATATATATATATATATATATATATATATATATATATATATATATATAACGATTCAGATCAGCTTTATTCCCGCAATAGCTTGATCCATAGCAAATGTGACCTGAAACCACAAACAAACGACTAGCCGGGTTGGTATCCGGCTAATACCCTTCGGCATGATTATGAGATATAGTGTTATGAGCTTATATTAAACTGTATTGAATGACGTTATCTCAAAATAGCCAATAATACATTACCTTTTAATGTTATATGTTGTCTGGTATATATAGTGATGTTATAGGATCACTATGAATCCCTAAAATAAAGGAGATGTTGTGGGCGTAACTGTCTCCGAGAATTTAGGAGGCAGTTACAAATAGCGACGTAAATGGACGTACGTGTTGGTATGTCAAGGTCGCTTGAGTATTCGAAACCAGCCTGACTTTGTGCCTTGACTTGATGGAAATTGTACAAGTATATGATCGTATGTCGGACGAATGTAGGTCGAGACTAAGGATGGTTGGACACTGATCTAGGTCGACTGATATTTGTCGTTGGACCTGTGAATGTGGTGCCCAAGATTGCGGCTTTTCCTTTTTTTTTATATATATTTTTTATGTTGGAACCGCTTTCTCGTGTAAGGGGGTCACCGCCTCACATCGGTTTGAAGACATCCGGTTTAAATTGAAAAACGGAGTCGCCACGCCATTTTGATTTTCTCAAAACTTTGAAAAAAAGGATTTGGGTCCGGAGGTTAAGTTACCCCTTGGGAAGAATGGATCGACGTTCACCCAAGGAGCCTTGCCGAAGCAAGTCTTCCAAAATCCGATTTTCATGCTTGCCTTTGTGCTTTCGTGTGTGGGATGTGTTTTGGTAAAAGAGGGAATGTGCCAAGTTGTCTTCCGGACGTATAAATCATGAGTTGGTTATCGCTCGGGATTCCTTGGATTTTGATATGTTCGGGACTTTGATCCCGCTCTCATCTTGGACTTATGATCATCATTATGAGACCTTGGGTCACATGTGATCAAGATAGGGACACCTCTTTTATAGTCCAAGGATGAGACTCTTTAGAAAGGAAGGACCTTTGCCCATCAATCCTACATCTTGAGATGATTTGAGCTTAGTCGGGACATTTATGCTCGTCTCAAGTGATGATCAGAGATGTGGGGCTCAAGTTCATCCTTTTCTAAAGGAATATCCGGCTATGGCATCTTTATGTGGAGGAAATGATGTAAAGATAGGACCTTTACACCATTACGCTCCAAGAGATGCTTCAAGTACCAAAGGGGACTAAGGGAGGGGTATAAAGATTGGATCTTTATACTCATCCTATGCCTTTTTGTGCCTTAAGAAAGTCACTAGGCAATCCTTGGAGAGTGATCCAACCATGAGGGACATGGGGAATGCATTTTAAAGTAAAGATGACATTTTTATGCTAACATATGTAATGAACATGATGCAAGCTAAGACTAGGAATGTAAAGGGAGGACCTTTATGGCTTTCCTATGTCCTTTAAGAACCATTTAGGTGGACAATCCTTGGAAGCAAGGTCTATGGGAAGGGGGATGACATTCATGAATAAAGATGACATTTTTAATAGAAAAAGATGACATTTTTATATGAAAAAAAATGCTATTTTCACATCATCATGTGAGAGATCCACCCTAGAACAAGCCATTTGAAGTATTATTGTTCATCCTTGGGATGGATCCTCCACGAATCCCATGTGATAGGGGAATGGGGGTATTATGATCTACATGGATAAAGACTTGATTTTATGACAATAAATCAAATATAAAGCAAGTAGATGATAATATAAATAGCAAAGAGCAATATAGCAAGTATGACAAATATATTTTAAAGAGAAGAGGAGGAGAGGTTACCAATGGTGGTGTTCCTCTATCTCCCTTGAAGATTTCCTAAGGAAGGAGCAACTTTGGAAGGATTTTGGAGAGGAGGGAGGTGATTTTGGGAGGTTTTTATTCTCTGGAAATTTGTGACTGTATTTTGGCAGAGTAACAGTGCCAAAAATTCCTTTTTTCAAAATGAATAGAGGATGCCTCTATTTATAGGCAGTCTGGTGTTGGCTAATGAAGCCGTGCAGCTGTAACCTTTGGCTAATGAATCCGTGCGGTCTTATCCTTTAGTGACTCAGCTTATTTCTAGAACCATGCAAGGTGGCATTCTAGAAGCTCTTTCCAGCGAGGGACTAAGTGGAATTTTAATTCCTAGCAAGTCCTTCACCCCTTGGAAGGTTTGGGAAAGTTCCCAAATTGCCCCTGAACTTTAGGAAAGTCCGGGGAATTGCCGGAAAACATAACCGGAAGGCATGAGCCAGATTTGGGTACTTACAGAAGCCCCTCGGCAATGTCACATGCAGGGCGAGTAGGGTTGTTGATAAAAAAAGATCCAATATGGCGAACTGCCGAGATGGATTGGGTGACCAAGGTGGTCGAGTGGCTGAACCCTTGGAAGGCTACCTACGTATCCCGGAGGAATCAAGCCATAATCGTAGTTCAGGAAAGATCCACTGGGGAAAGGGGGTGTCATATGTGATGAATTGGCTGAACCTAAAGTAGGCTACCTACGTATCCCGGGGGAATCAAGCCAGGTCGTAGTTCGGGATCCATCGGGGCATGGCGAAGAGAAACTGGTCCCTTACTAGGAAGATGGAAGAAAAGTGACCTAGGAGGTAAAATGGCTGATCCTACTGGGGAGATGCCAGACGAAGGAAGTGACCAATGTGGTCGGATAGCTGGACCTTTTATGAGGGGCTACTTCACCACTGAGGAGTGATGAAGGAAGAGGGTGACCGATGTGGTCGGATGGCTAGACCTTTTATGAAAGGCTACCTACGTATCTCGGAGGAATCAAGCCTTGGTCGTAGTTCAAGTCTCACTAGATAGTTAGAAACAATGTCTAGGATCCTTGAGGTTTTGACTATTCGTGGAGGAGTCACCTGATTGACAATTAATGGAGGTTGTCACCTGATTGACAATTAATGGAGGTTGTCACCTAGTTGACAATTAATGGAGGTTGTCACCTGATTGACAATTAATGGAGGTTGTCACCTGCAGAGACTAAAGCTTACGTCGCTATTGAGGAGATAGAGGTAGCTAAAGTTGGAAAAACTTGAGCGTACTTCACTATCTATGAGATAGAGGTAGCTAAAGTTGGAAAAACTTGAGCGTACTTCACTACCTATGAGATAGAGGTAGCTTAAGTTGGAAAAACTTGAGAGTACTTCACTATCTGTGGGATAGAGGTAGCTTAAGTTGGAAAAACTTGAGCGTACTTCACTATCCATGAGATAGAGGTAGCTTAAGTTGGAAAAACTTGAGCGTACTTCACTATCTATGAGATAGAGGTAGCTAAAGTTGAAAAAACTTGAGCGTACTTCACTATCTATGGGTTAGAGGTAGCTAAAGTTTGGAGAAACTGAAGCGTACTTCACTATCTATGAGATAGAGGTAGCTAAAGCTTAGAGAACTGAAGCGTACTTCACTATCTATGAGATAGAGGTAGCTTAAGTTTAAAGAAACTGAAGCGTACTTCACTATCTATGAGATAGAGGTAGCTAAAGCTTAGAGAACTGAAGCGTACTTCACTATCTATGAGATAGAGGTAGCTTAAGTTTAAAGAAACTGAAGCGTACTTCACTATCTATGAGATAGAGGTAGCTAAAGATTATAGAACTGAAGCATACTTCACTATCTATGAGATAGAGGTAGCTAAAGTTTAGGGTTTTGACAATTCGGAGGATGTCACCTAACGTTATTCCATTATACGGAAGTAACGGAGGCGACTCGGGAGGAAAGTTTATTCTCCTTGGGGATAACGGATATCCTTGGGAAACAACGTTATTCTGGTTAAGAAATAACGGGGATTATATGCCTAAGTGGAAAGTCCATGGGCAAAAGTGTAAATTCAGCTCAGATCGAATGAGGCCACCCGACGAGAGATGGGGGAAAAAGAAGCCGTACGGCTTTGAATTTATTTTCACCAGATTATTTAAACAAAATTTGAAACGGGCAAACAACCATTGCTGTTTGTTTTCTGCCGAGGAAGAGGGAGAGAGGAGAGAGAGAAAAATTTGAATTTCTTCAATTCTCTTGCTTCTACCACTCAAGATGGATCCGAAAGGGAACGTTGTGCCTAGGCAAGCACGAAGAACCTTGTCGGAAGCCGCTAGGAGGAGGAGGAGGGAGCTCGTTCGAACGGAGCGAAAGTATGACTTCAACACGCCTCCGTCCGAGCTCTATCCCGGGAGGGGGGAGCACAAATCTACGAAACCTCAATCTATTGGGGTAAGCATCATTGATTTGCTTGATTTTGTTCATTTTGGTTGAATTTTGATTGATTTAGGGCTTAACCCAGTTTTTAGGAATTTTTTGAATTTTCCTATGATTTTTGTTGATTATTTTGGGAGTTTGATGATTAACCTATGAGGCTAAGGATATAAATGAACATGCATGTGCAATTTATTTTGAAAAATAATGAGAATGACTCATTTTTTGAAAATATAGTAAGAAAAATAATGTCTAAAATGTGACGGAGTCCTTGCATGCGCTAGAACTAGGTCAATTCTTGATCATAGATGAGAAAACAAGATCTTGGACGATGAAAAGGATTCATGCATGCCATTTTGAAAGATTAATGCTTATGTGCAAAGAATTTTTGGAATTTTGGTTCTTGAGAGAGCAATGTGCTCGGGATGATGTGCTTCAAATGATAAAGGACACGTTTTCCAGGCAAAGAATGCTAGAAATCTCTTATGAATGCTTCTTTTTGAAAATATGTGCACTTTTGAATATATGCATGTTTTTGAGATGAGATGAAGGACTGACACATTTTTTATTGTGTTTTCCTACAGGAGAACAAGTCGAGGGGACCTTCTGAGGTGGCTGTGAAATTGTGGGATAGGATGCCCAACTTTGAGAAGGATGGGGTGAACCCCAAGCAGCTGGTGATGGCGATCGGCCTTGATCTGTTCATTTATGCTATCAGTAGAGGTATCCATGTGACCTCTAAGAGAAAGGGGCAAGTCCAGGCTCTCTCAGAGTTTTGGTGGGACACCACTCACAGCTTTCATCTTAGCTGGGGGGAGATCACAGTGACTCCGGCCAATTTTACTGCTATCACTGGCTTGCAGTTCACTGGGAGGCCTGTGACCTGGAGAGATCACATTACTACAGAGGAGTTCAGGGCTCTGGTTGGATTTAACCTCCATCCTAAGGGGCTTGGGAAGGAGACGAGGTATGTTGAGGTGGCGGTTCTGGAGTGTATGCAAGGGTTTGCCGCCAATGAGGTGACTGCCCACCAGCTCGCGAGAGCTTTCTTGTGGTTGATGCTGTCAGTCACCATATTTGCTAACTCTGGGACATTGGCAATGCTTTGCCTGTTTGACTCTTTGGAGAACTTGGATGAGGTTAGGGCGATCTCTTGGGGTGAGGCCGGATTGGCTGAGCTTTATTTCTCTTTGGATCTGTACAGCCGTAACAAGGCTGCTTCGATGGACTGCTTCTCTTTTGCGTTGGAGGTATTCTCACTTTATTTTCTCTCTTTGACCTTTTTTGTCTTGAGATTTTATGAGAGAAATGACCTTTTGTCTTGAACATGCAGGTCTGGTTTTGTGAGGTGATCAGGTTCTTTCCTTGGAACCAACAGAGTGATCCAGAGATCTTCCCGGCCATGATTCGCTTGAGGGGAGAGGCTAGGGACAAGTTCACCGGGAAGACCTGGATCACTTTTGACTATAAGATGGTGAGACCGGTCATCAACAGGGATGGTCACGAGGGGGTGGATTTCTATCCTTGGGGGAGGTACCATGAGGTTTTGCTAGGGGATGCCTTGGAGGCGACTAGGCAGAGGAGGTGGTTGACGGGGCTGACTTATGACGTCATTTACTTGGGGGACCGCTTTTCCAGGCAGCATGGCCATGTCCCTCCTTTGGATGCCAGCACTCCTTATGACCTTCCACCGCTTATGCTGCAGCCTAGGAACTGGTCAGCAGATGAGATAGCGAGATATCAGGCCGGCGTGGCAGCAGAGGAGTACGTCGACTTTGCTACCCCGTATGCCACCTTTGTGGAGCAGCGGTTGAGGCACCGCAGAAGCTGGTGAAGATGGCTGTCACTTAGGGGTACGGGGAAGCAGAGCCGACTGCCCGCCTATGCCTCCTGCTCATCTCTCCTACGTGGTAAACGGGGTATCGAGGAGGTTCATGGTGCCTGTTCCTGACACGAGGGAGCCTCGGTATACTTTGCCACCTGATAGCACTGTAAGTATCTTTAGGGTCTTTTCCCTTTTCGGATTTCTTTTCTTTCTGCGATTTTGAGCTTTTTCTGAGATTTTCTGAGTTTTCCTTCTCTTTTCTTGTAGGTTTCTGCTCGTTCCTATGATGGTTTGGTACGGCAGAACAGAGGCTGGAAGGATGTGTGCCGGTCTCTTCTTAGGAAGCTGGCCTGTGCTTCTAGGGCTGGGGCAAATGTACAGGAGCCCGTGCGCAAAAGAAGGCACGTTGGGAGCACAACCTCTACCTCATCAGCCTCAGAGTATCAGACCTCCTCTACCAGCGCTATGCCTCGGGGACAAGGGCCCAACATGAGCATTCTGGAGCAGCTGGCGGAGTACGAGCATGTGAATGTCAATCTTTCTGATGTGAGAGATGACGAGGACTTGATGCGGGAAATTAGCTTCTACGAGCTAAGCAGCGACGACGAGGAGTCGGAGGCTTAGGATTCCTTAGGTTGACCTAGGAGAGGAGAGAAACAAACAATGAACAATTTTATGCACATTTTGTTTATTTTTCATTTTATTTGGGCGTCAAGGAGGCGAAGACAATGTAATGATATTTTGTTTGCTTTTCTTATTTATGCTTTATGAATTTGCATATTACTTGAGCCTCGGGGCAACTTTTTTGCTTGGAAATGGGTCTGAAACTGGGCCAAAATGGTTTGTGATGATATATGACTGCATGGGTGATGTTTGGATATGTTTTTATGCAGGTTTTGTTGAGAAAGTGGGTTGAGAATTCCACTTGGGCAGCAACAAGAGTTGCTGCAGATTTTTTTTCTACAGAAGCAAATGAGGCCGTTCGGCCAGGTCCTGGGGCAAATGTAGCCATGCGGCTGGAAGTTTTGTCTGAACTGGTTTTTTCCAAATAAAATCAAGGGATGGCCTTTTCATTTCATTTTCACCCTAGACTTGTCCCAACTGATCCCAGAGCACATTTTTGTTCAAAATCATCAACTTTGATCACGGCCAATGGAGAAACCAATTAGATTGCAAAAGGGGAAAAGAGACCGTTTTCTGTCCGATCTTCAATCTTGGATGAGACACAACTTTTAATCCAACAAGGGGCTGTTCGATACCACCTTCAAGATCAAGTCTTTATGGCATTTGAAGGATCTCCCGCCTGATTGGGACCTTTTGAGAGCCGTAGCGAGGTTTTGGGATGTCCGGAGACACGTTTACTGCTTTTCTTACAATGAACTCGTCCCAACCTTTGAAGACTTCCGGGCATTGATTGGGGGTCCGGAAATTGAGGCCGTATCAATTCCTCTGACTGGAGATGTGCCGGTGACGGTAAAGTTGGCATCTTTTCTGCAAATCTCTCTGGAAGAGGCCGAGGAGATGATGGTATCCCCTGACAGGATTGACCTTTCTGATATCCCGGGCAGGTTTGGATCTCCGGATACGGCTACAACCCCGGTGGCTATGGATGCCTTTATCCTCTGCGTGTTCTCGTTTCTGTTCACTGTCGAGTCCTTAGGGGTCTGCCATGGTGTCCTTTTGGACATGGTTAGAGACTGCAGGGCTGGGAAGGATATTGTTCCGCTGGTTCTGGGTGAGACTCTGCATGGCATTGACAGGATGGCTAGGGGAGACCATTTTATGAGGTCTGGGAGCCCAGGGGTGCTGAATTTATGGTTGCAGGAGAGGCTTGGGGCTTTGCCGGGGGCTTCACCTACTCAGTGCCCTTGGGTGATCTCTCGGAGGGGTGCACCTAGGCAACAGGACCAGGGTAGCTGGGAGCTGATGATGGCTAGGTTGTCCACCTCGGACATTCACTGGTTGGTGCCTCATTGGAGGTTGCAGACCCGGAGGACATTTCAGGAGTCCTACATAGTGAGGGTTCCGGGGCTCTCTTGGTCATCTTTCTACATTCCCTGCTTAGTCTCCAGGTAGTTTGGGATCTTGCAGGAGTCTTTGGATGATTGGAAGGACATTCGTACCATGGAGGTAGTGCCTTTTGACATGAGGGATCCAACCATCTTCTCATTTTTCTCGAGGGCTTGGACCTATGCTGCTTTCCCACCCAGGGCCATTCTCAAGAGAAGGAAGAGTACCATCTTGACCACGGCCTACTTGGACTGGTACGAGAAGGAGATGGGAGCGACTCAGGTCATTTTGGGAGAGAGACGTCAGGCTTTATTGGGGGCTGACTGTGACTCGAGCAGGACTCTGAGGGAGACTGAGGCCAAGGCTAGCTGCCATAATCAGTCGGGTGACCTTTTTAGGGATATGGAAGCTCGATATGAGAGGCTATCGAAAGTCGCTCCCCTGACTGAGGCTTAGAGGGAGGAGGTACGGACTCGTGCCAGGATTGAGAAGGCACTTATTGACACGGGTTTGATGGAGGCTCCAGTGAGGATACCTGAGATTGGGATGAGGGAGACCGACATCTTAGAGAAGAAGAGGAAGAACGCTCGACAGGGTCGAGGTAAAGGGAAGAAGAACAAGGAAGACTCAGTGAATGACAACTGAGAGATCTATTCCTAGGATTCCCTTATTGCCATTTTGCAAACACAATAGTTTATTAGGCCTTTTATTGCATTTTAGATCTTTGTGGCAGGTTAGCAGAGTCAAGAGTAGACCGTGCTTGAACTCATCAAGAAGTTTTTAACTTGTAATTAAGAAAGATATTTATCATAGAATTTTATAAGACACATTTCATGGAAACTTGATTGTCTTATTTATTGTTTAGACCAAACCATTTCTGGCTGCCTACGTTCCCCTTTTACAAGAAAGACTAAGGGGCTCAGGTCTTCGTAGTTCATTCTGGTGAACTATCGGGATTTTTGTTTTGGTTTTTTTTTTTTTTTATGTGCAATCCTGTCTTTTGCCTAGACCGCCCTTTTTGGGTTTTCAGCCTAGCTGGGCATTACTCTTTTTGCACTATTTTTTTTTATGTGCAACCCTGTCTTTTGCCTAGACCGCCCTTTTTGGGTTTTCAGCCTAGCTGGGCATTACTCTTTTTGCACTATGTATTTTTTTTCTATTCTTTATATATATATATATATATATATATATATATATATATATATATATATATATATATATATATATATATATATATATATATATATATATATATTTATTTTTTTTCTTCTCTTTTTTTCTTTTTTTATTAGACATAATACCTGCGGAGCTTATCACCGTTGACTGGGTGGACAAATGGATTGCCGTCCAGGTCCGCAAGCTTCATTGCTCCTCCCGATAGTATCTTCTGAACCACATACGGTCCGATCCAAATGGGTTTCCACTTTCCCAGGGGGTTGTCTCTGGTGGGGGGCTTCACTTTCAACACTAGGTCACCCTCTTTGATGTCCCTGGCCTTGAATTTTTTGTCGAATGCCCTGGCCATTCGCCTCTGGTAGGCTCGGGTGTGCTCCATGGCTTT
Organism: Adenophora triphylla var. japonica; assembly: GCA_022495995.1. Taxonomy (NCBI): domain Eukaryota; kingdom Viridiplantae; phylum Streptophyta; class Magnoliopsida; order Asterales; family Campanulaceae; genus Adenophora; species Adenophora triphylla. The sequence continues at coordinate 32,769 of JAFEMH010000291.1, read as the reverse complement.
TAGCCTTCTTTCATCGAGCAGGGCCAATTCATCATGCCGGCTGCGCAACCATTCTACTTCATTGACACTGTTTTCCAGGAGGACCCTTAGTGATGGGATTTCCAACTCCACTGGCAACACTGCTTCCATCCCATAAGTTAGGGCGAAGGGAGTTTCTTCTGTGGCTGTTCTAACGGATGTTCTGTAGCCCCAGAGTGCCAAATGCAGCTTCTCAGGCCAGTCACGACCACGGGTGGCCATTTTTCGGATAATCCGCTCGAGCGTCTTATTGGCAGCTTCTACGGATCCATTGGTCTGAGGTCTGTACGGGGACGATTTGTGGCGAGTGATTTTGAATTCTGACAGCAATCTATCGCAGTCCCCTTCGAAGTGAGACCCGTTATCTGAAATGACCTCATTGGGCACCCCATATCTGCACATAATGTTTTCTTTGACGAACTGGGCCACCTTCTTGGAAGTGAGGACCTTGTAGGACTTGGCCTCTACCCACTTTGTGAAGTAGTCGACTGCCACTAGCACAAATTCATGCCCATTGCTTCCTGCCGGGGCTATCTTCCCTATCACGTCAATACCCCAAGTTGCAAACGGCCAAGGAGTCGTCATGCAGTACAGGTCATGAGGCGGAAGATGATTGAGGTTGGCAAACCGTTGGCATTTGTCGCACGCTCGGACATACTGGACACAGTCTGTTTCCATGGAAATCCAATAGTAGCCCATTCTGAGGATCACTTGCATCAATGCTCTGGCATTCATATGAGGACCGCAGGGACCATTGTGGACTTCGGTCATTAACTCTCTGGCCCTTTCTTGGGTGACACACAGGAGGAGTGGTCCTTGGTACCGTTTCTTGTACAGGTCGCCCCCTAGAATGACATAATGGGAGGCCAACCGTTTCAGGGCTTGCAAGCTCTTGGCCTTGATGCCTTCCCTTGGTCTACCTTCTTCGTCTCTGAAAGCTGATTCCCCATCCTTGAGGAACTGGTAAATCTGACTGTACCAGGGTTCCTTGACAGGCTCGGGTCCCAAGTCTATTTCACAACAGAAAGCTGGGGCTTCTCTTCTACCCACTCTGAAGGGTTTTATGGCATTTCCCTCAGGAATCTCTACTAATGAGGCTAGAGTAGCTAAGGCATCTGCGAACCTGTTCTTATCCCTTGGTAGGTAATGGAAAGTTACTTCTCTGAACTGCTCAGTCAACTCTTCCATGTAGGCATGATACCTCTGAAGGTTAGGATCCACAGTCTTCCACTTGTTGGAGACCTGGTTAATGATCAGGGCTGAGTCTCCATAGACCTCGAGCTCCTTGAAATTCCTTTCTAAGGCAGCCTCTAAACCACCAATACAAGCTTCATACTCGGCGACATTGTTCGTGGCAGGGAAGTTCAACTTGATGGCTATTGGCGTGTGCTCATCTTTCGGATCGACCAGTAGCATTCCTACGCCATTTTCTCTCTTGTTAGAAGCTCCGTCAAAGAAAAGATGCCATCGATTCTCAGGCTCAACTACGAAGATTCCTTCATCTGGGAACCTGTTCTTATCCCTCAGATGGTCTGACAGTGCTTGACCCTTGATTGCCTTTCTCGTCACATAGTTGATGTCATACTCAGCTAAGAAAAATGACCACTTTGCTAGACGCATCAAAAGGGAAGGCTTGTCGAAGATGTACTTGATGGGGTCCATTTTTGAGACCAAGTTCACAGAGTGAGCTTGCATGTAATGCTTCAGCTTACCGACTACCCAGACCAGTCCTGCACAAGTCTTTTCGCATATTGAGTAATTGAGCTCACTTCCCTGCAGCTTCCGGCTGACAAAGTAAATGGCGTTTTCTACCCGAGAGTCTTTCTTTTCCTGAGCAAGCATAGCCCCAACTGCCCTATCAGTGACAGTGAGATGGAGCAGGAGAGGTTTCTGTCTATGTGGGGGGCATAGCACTGGAGGATGTACTAGGTACGCCTTGATTTGGTCAAAGGCATCTTGGCATTCCTCAGTCCATTCTGTGTCTGCATTCTTCTTCATGAGCTTGAAGATGGGCTCGCACATGGTAGTCAGCTGGTTGACAAAACGGCTGATGTACTGTAATTTGCCCATAAAGCTTTTGACCTCTGTCTGGGTTCGAGGTGGCCTCATGTCCATAATGGCCTTGATCTTTCGAGGATCGACTTCAATACCTCGTTCTGTGACCATATACCCAAGCACTTTTCCCCTTGTCACTCCAAAGGTGCATTTGGCAGGGTTCAGTCTCATGGAATGCTGTCTCAACCTTTCAAAGAACTTTCGCAGGTCGACAAAGTGCTGTCCATCCTCACCTTTGGAATGGATTATCATGTCATCGACATAGACCTCAATTTCCTTGTGGATCATGTCGTGAAAGAGTGCGGTCGCTGCCCTTTGATACGTAGCCCCAGTGTTCTTAAGCCCAAAAGGCATCACTGTATTGCAGTACGTTCCCCAAGGCGTGGTGAAGGCTGTCTTTTCTTGGTCCTCCTCGGCCATCTTGATCTGGTTGTAGCCAGCAAAGCCATCAACGAAGGATTTGACTTCGTAGTTAGCAGTGGCGTCCACCAGAATGTCTATGTTTGGCAAGGGATAGTCGTCTTTGGGGCTGGCCTTGTTCAGATCCCGGAAATCTACACAGCAGCGCACCTTCCCATTGGCCTTAGTCACAGTCACGATGTTGGATAGCCATGTCGGATATTCGATGACCCGGATGAATCCTACCCGCAGTAGCTTCTCAATTTCTTCTTTGACCTGTAGAGACCACTCTGGCTTGATCTTTCTCAGTTTCTGCTTTACTGGCTTGGCATCTGGTGCTAGAGGGATTCTGTGCTCCACAATCGAACTGTCTAGCCCCGACATATCCCTGTATGACCATGCAAACACGTCCATGTATTCTCTGAGCAGATTGACTAGTCTGTCCCGTTCAACCCCCTGGAAGAAGTTCCCAATCTGTGTCTCTTTAGGTTCCTCGACAGTACCCAAGTTAACACTTGTCAAAACCTCCTCGGCAGCTTGGGCCCGGTTTTCCTCTTATCTCGTAACCTGCTTAAAGATTTCTTTAATGTATTGTTCGTTTAGTGTGTTTGCATCTTGTTCAAATGATTCATTATTAACTGTTGTTAAGTTATTAGTTAATTTATCATTTGTTAAGTTGGCAATAAGGGGATACTCAGAAAGATCTGTCATTTCATTCAAAGCGAAAGGAAAGATGACATTGGCTACATATTCATAATCCTCGGGCGTGAGGCCTTCAGATGACTCGGAGGACTGGAATTTGAGGATTCCTGACTCACATGACTCTTAACCCTAACGACTCTGGATCCTACACTACTTATTGACTCGAAGTGTTTGATACGGGTTGGACTGGGGTTTACTCTTTCCCCGTTGCCCCGGGATTAGCGCCTTTGCCGCCGTTCTTCAAAAAGCTGGAAACTTCAAACTGATCGAAAACTTGTCGGAAATCATTCGTAGGCCGGTAGCTTGGAAAGATGGTGCGGGGATCCAGAGAAGCCTGATGCAATTTCTCAGTGAGCTCTTCCGTGACAACCGGACTCATTGACTGGAGGGTCTGGCTCATCTTGTCAATACACTGCTGATAAGTCATCTTCTCTTTACCGATCTTTGATATCACAACCTTGTCTGTGTAGCTAACAGGAGGGTTGGCCTGGATGATGCTGATGAAGTCTTCTTCGGGAGAGACTTTGATTCTGCCTTGGTTAACCATGTATTCTATGGGAGTCTTATATTCTGCTTCCAAATATGCTAGCTTTTCGTTGAACTTCACAATGGCAACAAACTCAGAGTTCTCCGCTTCAAGAGGATCAATGCCGACGGAAGTGTCAGGCTGGACTTTGTTTTGACTAACTGGTTCCTTGGCGGCTTCCTTGGCGTAACTGACATAATAGTCGAATTTCCTTGAGGGCTCTCCTAAAGTTCCCACACTCTTGTCTCCCGCGCCGTACCTTTCCTTCAATTTCTATTGCATGGACTTCTCTTCTTCTTCTTTCTTGAGGGAGCATCCTCGTTAATCCAATCTTGATGAGCATCGTCTAAGAAGCCGTCACAATCACACACATCATACAAGATGTGGGGCCTAGGTTGAGCCGGGACGACCCCTCCAATTACTTGGTTATCACCATTGTTGATTACCACATTGGCCATTCTTGACACTGGGATGTTGAGACTGACAATTTTGGCGGATTATCTGAGACCCTTGCACCGTCACACTGCTGACCCGGTATTCTCACCCGATTCTTTCTCACTGCGGGAAAGGGATAGGCAAGGTTTAGACTCTGGGTTAGGTGTTTAGGCTGAAGGCTCAAGCAATATGCAAATTAAGAATCTTTCAGTTTACTTAAAACAGTGTCTTTTATTAATTTCTATTTGGTTGGAAAAGGGGTTGCCCTTCTTTTTCGCAACTACTCTAGATCGCAACTACTCTAGATCCTGGATCAGTGGGTTCCGTCACTACGTCTATAAGCCCCTCGTATTCCACCTGTATTTCGACCTCCCAGGGTGGATAGCCCCAAGCGAGGGTCCTATAGGGCACGCGGATCCCACCAACCGAGAGAGTAGAACGCTCCTAACGGGTCTAGTGGGTCATAGGAACTTTTAACGCGCGAGCGATGCGGATTATAGTCAAGGCAATGCCGGGAAAGTCTCGTCTTTCAGCCTTAACGGAATTTCGGCAGAGTTTCGCTTGCGCGATTGACGTTTTGACTTTTTGGCATTGTCCAAGAAGATAATAGGCATGGGTCGGACGGTAAAAGCCGGATGACACAGTGTCACATTGAACTTCGTTGCATACGTTGCGTGAGTTAAAGTCAAGTCAATGCCGGGTCAAGATCTTGCCAATTTTTCCTTGTCAGAATTTCGGCAGAGCTCCGCTTGCGTGAAAGATCTTTTGATTTTTGGCACGGACTCGGGCTTGACTCTTACGTCTCCCGTGCGGGTCAAAGTAAAAGTCAACGCCGGAGTCAAGATCCTGCCAATTTTTCCTTGGCGGAATTTTGGCAGAGTTTCGCTTGCGCGAAGAATCTTGACTTCCGTCATGGGCTAAGGTTTGACCTTTACGTATCCCGTGCGGGTCAAAGTCAAAGTCAATGCCGGAGTCAAGATTCTGCCAATTTTCCTTGGCGGAATTTCGGCAGAGTTTCACTTGCGCGATGGATCTCGACTCTCGACATGGGCTAAGGTTTGACCTTTACGGGGGTATGCAACTGGGCTATATGACATGGTCTAGAACAAAAACCAACCAAAAGTCACGATTTTAAAATGTGTGACACGGACTGTGCATTGGTTGACACTGGCTGCCATGGGGAGTTTGGGAGCATCGTAATACTGTCCGTGACTGCAGCTGAACAACCACCCCGGGTTAAAGGGACATGCGTGCAAAGTGTATAGGATATATAAGGTGCGCGTAGTGTGCGGCCTCCTAAAAATGTTCCCTTTTGAGTTAAAACAGAAATTTTCAGAAATGTGTTTTAAAGGAATGATTTTTCGGGACGGGGAAAATGCAGCAAGTAAGCACATAAATTTTCTGGAGCCTGATCAGTCTTGGAACTGAGTAGCCCCAAGCTGCCTAAGCTGCCAGATTAACCTCAGATTTTGTCCTGGTGGAATTGCCAATGAAGCCGCCCGGCTAGGATCCAAGGAGAATCAAGCCGTACGGCTGCATCAAGCAATTTTCCAGGTTCCATTTTCTTTCATTTGCAGGTTATTTCCCTGGCCTTTTTGGCACCTTTTCAGCTCCAGCAAGCTTCCTGTTCAGCATCCAGAATGTGCACAATCCCAAGAACCAACAATGCATGCAAAAAGCAAGGAAAAGAAGGCAAGCATGAGAATCGGATCCGCGGCGGAAGGCTAACCCACTCAAAAAAAGCTTTTCTTTTTTTTCGAGAAGATACCAGTATGTGGCATTGTTAGACCATAGTTTATCCCAGACTCGTGTTAGGAGGCGATAACGGGAAGTTTAATGGTTTCCACCTATATACCAAGTATCATTATTTTTTTTTATTTTAGAATGAAAGCTTTTTTGTTTTCCTTCCCCAGCGGAGTCGCCAAACTGTGAATGTGGTGCCCAAGATCGCGGCTTTTCCATTTTTTTTTATATTTTTTATGGTTGGAACCGCTTTCTCGTGTAAGGGGGTCACCGCCTCACATTGGTTTGAAGACATCCGGTTTAAATTGAAAAACGGAGTCGCCACGCCATTTTGATTTCCTCAAAACTTTGAAAAAAAGGATTTGGATCCGGAGGTTAAGTTACCCCTTGGGAAGACGGATCGACGTTCACCCAAGGAGCCTTGCCGAAGCAAGTCTTCCAAGATCCGATTTTCATGCTTGCCTTTGTGCTTTCGTGTGTGGGATGTGTTTTGGTAAAAGAGGGAATGTGCTAAGTTATCTTCCGGACGTATAAACCATGAGTTGGTTATCGCTCAGGATTCCTTGGATTTTGATATGTTCGGGACTTTGATCCCGCTCTCATCTTGGCCTTATGATCATCATTATGAGACCTTGGGTCACTTGTGATCAAGATAGGGACACCTTTTTTATAGTCCAAGGATGAGACTCTTTAGAAAGGAAGGACCTTTGCCCATCAATTCTACATCTTGAGACGATTTGAGCTTAGTCGGGACATTTATGCTCGTCTCAAGTGATGATCGGAGATGTGGGGCTCAAGTTCATCCTTTTCTAAAGGAATATCCGGCTACGGCATCTTTATGTGGAGGAAATGATGTAAAGATAGGACCTTTACACCATTACGCTCCAAGAGATGCTTCAAGTACCAAAGGAGACTAAGGGAGGGGTATAAAGATTGGATCTTTATACTCATTCTATACCTTTTTGTGCCTTAAAAAGGTCACTAGGCAATCCTTGGAGAGTGATCCAACCATGAGGGACATGGGGAATGCATTTTAAAGTAAAGATGACATTTTTATGCTAACATATGTAATGAACATGATGCAAGCTAAGACTAGGAATGTAAAGGGAGGACCTTTATGGCTTTCCTATGTCCTTTAAGAACCATTTAGGTGGAAAATCCTTGGAAGCAAGGTCTATGGGAAGGGGGATGACATTCATGAATAAAGATGACATTTTTAATGGAAAAAGATGACATTTTTATATGAAAAAAATGCTATTTTCACATCATCATGTGAGAGATCCACCCTAGAACAAGCCATTTGAAGTCTTATTGTTCATCCTTGGGATGGATCCTCCATGAATCCCATGTGATAGGGGAATGGGGTATTATGATCTACATGGATAAAGACTTGATTTTTATGGCAATAAATCAAATATAAAGCAAGTAGATGACAATATAAATAGCAAAGAGCAATATAGCAAGTATGACAAATATATTTTAAAGAGAAGAGGAGGAGAGGTTACCAATGGTGGTGTTCCTCTATCTCCCTTGAAGATTTCCTAAGGAAGGAGCAACTTTGGAAGAATTTTGGAGAGGAGGGAGGTGATTTTGGGAGGTTTTTGTTCTCTGGAAATTCGTGGCTGTATTTTGGTAGAGTAACAGTGCCAAAAATTTCTTTTTTCAAAATAAATAGAGGAGGCCTCTATTTATAGGCAGTCTGGTGTTGGCAAATGAAGCCGTGAGGCTGTAACCTTTGGCTAATGAAGCCGTGCGGTCTTATCCTTTAGTGACTCAGCTTATTTCTAGAACCATGCAAGGTGGAATTCTAGAAGCTCTTTCCAGCGAGGGACTATGTGGAATTTTAATTTCTAGCAAGTCCTTCACCCCTTGGAAGGTTTGGGAAAGTTCCCAAATTTCCCCTGAACTTTAGGAAAGTCCGGGGAATTATCGGGAAACTTAACCGGAAGGCATGAGCCAGATTTAGGTACTTACAGGGCCGTAATTTCTGTAATAATGGTACGGTTCTGGAGATTGCACAACTGTCTTGGGAACCGCTGTTGATCATTAACTGACATAATGAACGGTTATGTCCCATATCCTTTCCAATTCCGGTAAGGTTTTGGAGACATATAAAAGAAAAAATCCTTTTCCTTTTAAAACTTTACAATCCCTAATTACTCAAGCACCCAACAAGAACAATAGCAATGAATTTGATTTTCTGGCGTAATCGAGCTCTCCGACATAGCTAGGACCTTTGGATTCGAGCTAGGTGCTAGGTATGTGTATAACTCCCAAAACCTTAGGATTTATAAACGATTAGAGGGTTCATGGAGGGAATTAACTAGAGAGGAGTGTATTATCATTCTAAGAAGATGGGGTTTGTTTCATGGGGAGGTAGGGTTCCCAACTGGAGAGAGTATGGGGGATTTGGAGGCATATGATCCACGGATTGTTCGTTTCCGTCTCTTCAATAAATTGATCGACCATCTTATACTCTTTTACATCAAGTCTAATAAACACCCTTCCCTAGAGAGAGATTAGCATTCCCAGGGGAATCTAGGTTGCCCATAGGTAGTTCGGAACATACTTCGACTAGGACTGCTTCCCTATTTCTGTGTCTTCTGTAGATATGGCAGCTCAACAAACTACCGCTTCTATTTCGTCGAGCCTGTCCTCTGGCAACATCATGGATAAATTCTTCTCGACAGTTGTTTCAGGCCTCAACGAGAGGGGATATGTGGCCCCCAAGCTAACGATAGGGAGGAAGAACTCTGAATCCCGAATCAAAATCTTGCACGACTTCTTTGAAGTCTCCATAGATGACTTCTACCTTACCCATTATACTGAAAGGCAAAGGAAGGCCCAATCTTGGATGCATTGGGGTCTGAGTTCGACCAAGGTAGCCTTCTTCTATGGTCAATTTGAGGCCGGTCTACGCCTACCCCTAGATCCTTTTATTTGCGAATTTCTCGAGTGTTTGGCCGCTGTCCCCTTGCAATTAGGCGCCAACACAGTTAGGTTTTTAGTATGCTTCGCCATGGTGTGCAGGTTCGTCGGATACGAGTCATGTATGCACGTCTTTAGGAGATTCTTTAAGATTGTGCAGAACGACAAAACCTTTGGCATTAGTACCACGGCCAAAGCTAAGGCCCCAAAATTGTTCACTAACTTGCCTGATAAAGTTTCTGGGTAGAACACCCATATGATACTCATGGATAGTAGGAAAGGATGGGAATTCCCATTGCCTGAAGCTGACACACCTCCTATGAAGGAGGAGGGCTATTAGGTCCAGAGTGGAGTGAAGAGCTCTACCGTAGGCTGACATTGGTGGCTCGGAGGAGCACCATAAGTTGGGCAACATTGGGGTCGGACAAAGACTTCTTTATCCATGTCGGCATGATGTTAGGGGGAGATGTGGATGTAGCTCCCCTAGTGCCAATTATCAGGAGCCTTAGATACCCCAGTTGGGTGATTCACGAGAGAGAGGTTTGAGTCCCAGTGCCACTTCTGCAAGAAGAAACCTGGCCATTGTAGAGGCCTATTCCACTATGGCAGTTAAGTACCTTTATGTTATTTTGCAATTTTTTCTATCACTTTACTCATTTGCTCTTTTGTTGACTGTTTTCCCTTTGATTGTGTAGTTTTAACCTTTGAACAGGAGGCCAACATGAATTGCATTGTCGATCTGGGTGACAAAAGGAGGAATAAGAAGGCACACGAAGCTGCCAATGCCTGAGCCAGCCGTGAGAAGGAGGCCATGGACAGTAACACTTTGTTCCCCAAGTAAGGAGTGGGAATGGTCCCCATCGATGGATCTGGGCCAGTGGAGCCTATTGAACAAGCTCCCCAAGTACAAGTCATTGGGGGTGAGGGAGAGGTCGACATGTCGACCGAGCTAGAGTCGGGCTCCGATCCCCGGCATGAGTCAGTTGGGGCAGACCCCCTAAATATTGTAGACTTGGAGCTCATTGATGAAGAGCAAGAAGATGCTGAAGATACCTTTCCCCTTAATCGGCTGTGAAAGAGGTCCCGTGTTGACCTGGGACATGAAGGAGCTGGGACTTCTCGAGCATCGGGCTCTGCCTCCAGCCAACCCCTTCCTCCTCTAGCTCCATCTACCCGAAGCACTGAAGAAGTGCAAGCAATGGTGGAGAGGTTGAGTGACGTCCCTCCTCTTGCTGGGATTAATAGTTTAAGCCGCCATTATCCTGAGCTGGGATTGGGGCAAGCTGTTGTGAGAATGGCAGCCAACAGGGACCTGCTAGTCCAGTTTGCTGAGGAGGGGCTTACTCTTGAATAGTACAATGATAGGTCGGGTCTCCTTTCCTCCGAGGTAATATTTGTATCTTTTATACTTTTTACTTTTCTTCTGTTTGATCACAGTACTTCTGGTCGCTTTAGCTCTGATAATTGTTGTATTGCCTATCTTCTTTTTATTGTGTAGTCTCTTGCTCTGACTGAGTAGCTGGAGGGATGCCATAGAGAAGGAGAAGATAGCCTCCATAAAGTATTCAAGGAAGGCTAGGGAGGCTATCGAGCTGAGGGAGAAGCTTGTGGACTCTGACTCCCAATGTCATGCTCTCCAGGCCGCTCATTTCGAAGCTGAGAAAGAGCATGATGAAGCTTTAGCCGATATGAAATTGGCAAGGGAGTGGCTTGCTCCTTTTCAGGAAAAGGTAGAATCTTTTGCCCCCTTAAGGCTACTCTGGAGGAGGAGGCAGCTGCGGCCAAGTATGAGAAGGTTAGGCTGGAGGGAGAGCTGGGGCAGTTGACTGAGATGATCCAAGATCACAAAGCTCGCATGATAAAGATGAGTGAAAATCATCAAGGTGCCCGGCTCAAATGGGAGGAGGAGGCCCAGGCTAGAGAGAAGGCCGTCGTCGAGCTATTTAAGAACAGTGATGAATGTTACCACACATAATGTCCTGAGCTAGGGATTTCTATGATGTAGGTCGCCAACATATGGCTCTTCGGGCCTTGATCGACCCTTCTGTCGAGCTACCAGTTGAAAAATTGGCCGAATGGGCTCATGCTGAAAGATATGACGAGGTAGCTCGAGCTGGTCACTCTCTTGTTCCCGATATTGAAGATGGGTTAGAGCCTTGGGTCGCCCCTCCAGTTTCAATGCTATACTCCAAGAGCTTGAGGAGGCTGAAGAAGTAGAGGATGATGAAGAGGTCACCTAAGATTATGTCTTTGAAGAGGCTGAGCAAAGAGAGCAGGGGCAAGAGCAGCCTAGCAATGACCAAGAAGATTGAACTGCTGTCTTTACTTTAGTGTTGTAAAGAACAAGTTTCAAACTCTTAATTTATTTGTTTTTAGTCGTCAATGCCTTGGCCCGGTTTGGGGGGCATTTTAACTCGTAACATCCGTATTTTGACAAGTCCTGGCTCGCTTTTGGGGGACTTTTTATTAATGCTAGTTGACTGTTTGAATCATTTTATTTTGATCCATATTGCTGTCTTTTTGTCGAACTAGATTAAATAGGAGATCGACTAAAGTCTTAGTCAGATCAGTTGGCCACAACGAAGTTGACTAAGGTTTTAGTCGAGCTTGTCTAAGAGACGAGACTAACATAAGTTTTCAGTCGAACCTGTTTAAGAACGAGGTTGACTTAGGACTTTAGTCAAGTCTGTTGAAGGAACGAGACTGACATAAGTCTTCATTCGAACCTATTTAAGAACGAGGTTGACTTAGGACTTTATTCGAGTCTGTTGAAGAAACGAGACTGACATAAGTCTTCAGTCGAACCTGTTTAAGAACGAGGTTGATTTAGGACTTTAGTCGAGTCTGTTGAAGGAACGAGACTGACATAAGTCTTTAGCCGAACCTGTTTAGGAACGAGGTTGACTTAGAACTTTAGTCGAGTCTGTTTGATATTTTGAGATCGACTAAGAGTCAGACCAGAATTGAATAAGATGCAAATGTAACACAGTTTGTGAGTAGAACTTTTCGGGGGTGACCTCATTTTATTGATGAAGCAGATCGTTATACATAAAGCTTAATCAGAAATAATATCTAACTAAGTATCTAGCATGCCAAGGATGTTTCAGTTCGTCACCACCTGGATGACCAATTATGTAGGTACCTTCCTTAACGATTCTAGTGACGATATAGGGTCCTTCCCAGTTCGGGGATAACTTATTATGTTCAGCTTTCCTTCTAGTTACCTCAATATTCCTTAGCACATAGTCCCCAACGTTGAACGACCTCTTCTTGACCTTCTTGTCATGATAACCCTTAGTTTTTGCTTGTAATTTACCATTCTAAGCTGAGTAGTCATCTGTTTCTCATCTAGTAGGTCCAAGTCGAGCAATCTGTTGGAATTATTCTGTTTCTGATAAAATAAAGCCACCCTAGCTGTAGGAATTCGTAGCTTGGAAGGTTCCATGGCCTCCGATCCAAAAGTAAGGGCAAATGGTGTTTCCCTTATAGGCCACTGGGTGGTTGTGCGGACTGCCCAAAGAGCAAGGGGTAGTTCGTCTAACCATCTCGCGCCCGACTCAATCGCCTCCCTTACTTAGTGCTCTCAGTACCAATTTATTCGCTTCCTCTGCTTGTCTATTTCCTTAAGGATAAGGGACCGACAAATTCTAGTGGTTAACCCCCAATCTATTCATTTTTGTTTCAAAAGTTGTGGAGAACTTTAGCTTGTTGTCTGAAATAATTGAATGTGGCACCCCAAAGCAGGACCAGATGTAATCGTGGATGAAGTTGATGGCGTTTTCCTCTATTATTTTGCCAAAGGCTTTGCCGCAATCCATTTGGTGAAATAATCGATGGTCACAATTACATACTTACAATTTCCTCGGGCGGGAGGGAAGGGTCCGATAAAATCTACCCCCACATGTCGAACTGCCAAGCTGCGATCACGGGTGTTTGTTCAGTTGTAGGGAGCCTTTGCAGGTCGGTATACCTCTGACATTTGTCACACTTTTACACGAACTCACGAGTATCCTCCCTTAGATGAGGCCAATAATATCCTAAGGTGAGTATCTTGTCCGCCAAAGTTCTGGCCCCCGGGTGTCCACCACATTCTACACTATGTACCTCGAGCAAGAGTTGAGGAACCTCCATAGGATGAACACACCTCAACAATGGTTTCACAAATGATCTTCTAAATAGTGTGTCCACATGTATAGCAAATCTAGGGGATTTCTTCTTGATTGCTCTCGCTTTTTTGCTCGTCAACTGGCAGCTCGCCTGTTTTAATGTAGGCCTTCATTTCATCAATCCAACACTTAGAGCTGTAGATCGAGCATAGAACCTGCACTCTTTCGTATGCTGGATGCTCTAAGTAAGAGATTGATTCTCCATGCTGCTCGTGTGTGGTAGACAGTTAGGAAAGTAGGTCGGCCCACTCATTTTCTTCGCGGCCTGTATCTCCCAAAACTCCAAGTCTTGAACCATACTTTTCACTAGCTCGCAGTACTTGATCAGAATGGGATTGACCACTTCGTACTCTCCCTTGATTTTATTCACGATTAGTTGTGAGTCACAATAAGCTATGATCTTAGTCACCCCAAATCATCTAGCATATTCAATCGCTGCAATCAAGGCCTCATACTCGGCCTGGTTATTAGAGGCTTGGAATTTGAATCTTAGAGCTTCTTCAAAGGCTCTACCCGTCTTTGGTTTGATCAACACAATTCCAGCCACTAAAATTCTTGGTAGCAGACCCATCCGATTAAACCTTCCAGCAATCGTTGGGTAAACTGGCTACCTGTTGGTTTGATTGTTTCTTACCCTTCAAGCTCTCTTTTGGGGCGACCTCTGCCTTGTCTTCCTTGGTGAACGTAAGCTCGACCAAGAAGTTTGCCAAAGGTTGAGCTTCCAAAGCTTTTCGAGGCCTGTATTCAATGTCTAATTTTGTCAATTCTATAGACCAGTTGAGTAGTCGACCTGAGCTTTCTGGTTTGTGCAGTATCTTTCTCAACGGAGCATTAGTCAGTACAACAATAGGGTGAGCAGAGAAGTAAGCTCGAAGCTTTTTGGCAAGTATCTACCTTCTACGTCGGACAAGGCCTTGCTCACATAATAAACTGGCTTTTGAAGGCCATTTTCCTCTCTGACTAGAACAACAGCCACCGCTCGATATCCAACTGAAAGGTAGACGTACAAACTCTCCCCTTGAATCGGACTACTCAGCAACGGTGGAGTGGCAAGATATTCCTTGAGCTGCTGGAACGACAAGGAACATTCGGTCGTCCACTCAAAATTTTTCGTCCCCCTCAAAGTTTTGAAGAAAGGGAGAGACCTCTCAGCTGATATGGTTATGAAGCGACCCAAAGCCGCGACCCTACCATTCAATCGTTGTACCTCCTTGATGCACGTAGGCTCTTGCATCTCTACCAAGGCCTTTATCTTTTCTGGATTAGCTTCGATGCCCCTTTGTGATACTATGAACCCCAGAAACTTGCCTGCAGCTACTTCAAAAACACACTTGCTCGGATTTAGCTTCATGTCGTTTCCTCGTAGATTGTCGAACGTTTCCCTTAGGTCAACCACATGACGACCAGTCTTGGTTTTGATGACCACGTCGTCGATGTAGGCCTCCATGTTTCGGCCAATCTGACTAGCAAAGACTCTATTCACCATCCTCTGCTAGGTAGTTCCAGCATTCTTCAGCCCGAATGGCATCTTGGTGTAGCAATATATACCTCCAGCAGCTTGTAAGGCTGTCTTTTCAATGTCGTCCTCGTGCATTCTGATCTGATGGTATCCTGAATAGGCGTCGAGGAAACTGAGGGTAGCGTGCCTAGCAATTGAGTCGACCAACTTGTCTATCCGTGGAAGTGGGTAACTGTCATTTGGGCATGCTACATTTAGATCAGTGAAGTCGACACACATTATCCACTTCCCATTGGCCTTCTTGACCATCACTACATTTTCTAGCCAAGTAGTGTAGGACGTTTCTTTTATTATACCTGCACTAAGGAGTTTATTTACCTCTTGTTTTATGGCCCTTTCTTTGTCTGTAGCAAAAACTCTTAGCCTTTGGCTTTTGAATTTAACGTTGGGGTTGACCTCCAAGTGATGCACAAAGACCTTTTTTTGACTCCCCTCATGTCCTCTACTCTCCAAGGAAAGACATCAGTACTTTCCTTCAATAAGTCGACTATTTCCACCCTTTCTTCTGTTGAAAATTGTCTTCCTATTCTGATTTTTTGCTCGGGGTAAGATGAGTTGACTTCCATATCTTTCAGCTCGTCCACTGGTTCCAGTTCTGGGCCGCCTCCAAACTGCAGAGTCTCAATGATGATCTCTCTGACCCTTTTTCTTTCCTTAGCTCCCAAGTGTGTAAATTCCTCTTCGATCATGTCATCTAGCTCATCAGCTATTTCCCTGCTGGAGGCCCCTGAGTTTTGGTTGATTTGGAGGCATAGGTCGCCAATGATGATCTGGTCGACTAAAACTGTATCTGTTGTGACCCAAGTGTTTTCAGAGGGACGTGTCAGCTTAGTCATGATGTGGTCATGTGAGGGATAGGTCGCCTCTTTTATGCATTGGATTGTGGATAATCTAAAAGTAGTGGTGACAGACTTTGAGAACTTCCAGCTCGCCTCTGGAGCGTCAATTTCCAATTCCCTCTTCTTGGATTGAAGCACGTGATCCAGATACTTTCTAGCTATGCTTAGGGCGCACCCAACTCCCAACATGGTGGGAAACTTAACCCTTTGATGGGGAATTGAAGCCATCATCCCTAGAGCGACCTGCCCAGGTATACCCAGTATATCATGGTAATCACTTAGAAAATCAATGCCTATAAATGTTACCTTAGCTGTTGTCCTTAAGGGATGCTGTTCGATGTCGACCTCCAGCTCTATCTGTCCTTTGGCATCAACATTGTGATTGGTGAAGCCCTCTAGTCGACCTGAGTATGGTGACAACCTGGTGTCTGTCAATCCCATGTCTAGGAAGGTTTTGTAATAGAGAATGTCCTTGCAGACCCCCGTTTCGACCAAGATTCTACGTGACGTGTAGTCATCAATGAGCCCTGGAATCACCAAAATCTGCTCCCTTGCAGCCATGTTGGCAGCCAGCTCGTAGGGATAGAAACTGATTACCTCTTCTTGAACACAACTTCTGGGAGGCACATAAGGAGCTTTCCTTAACTTGAAAATCTTTTGCTAGAGGGCAGTGTTGCTTGTCTCTTCAGCAATTACCCCCAAAGTTAATCTAGGTTGTCTTGGCTCTGACACACCTCTTGTAGGTCGATCTCCTCCTGCAGGATGATCTCCCTTCACAAACCTATCCAACCTTCCTTCATTCACCCACTTTTGGATGATCCTCTTCAAACTCATACATTCTTCCGTGTTATGCCCGGTGTCCTTGTGATATTCACAGTACCTACCATTATCCCTTCTGAATTTATTTTGAGTATTCATTGGGGCAGGAGGACCTAGGTTGACCATGTTCATGATCTCAGTCCGACTAACCGTGAGTGGGGTGATATCCTCATATCCCTTTATAAAGTATATAGCACCACTAGAACTATTGATCCATTAGAAATTTAATTTATCTAAGCATGTTAACTTAGCTGTCCATATTTGTTGTAGTTCTAAGAGAAACTAGTTTGAAAGCACCAAATGGACAATCTCAATAAATCTTCTTCAATATATATATATATATATATATATATATATATTCATTTTGTTTGTTGCTTGAATATTTCACTTGATATGGTAATCCAATCACTCCTTAATAAAAGTGTATGCACAATATGATCATTACGCATATTCATCTGTCCGTTACTGTATTGACATCCTACTGAATTTTGTTAACTCTCATGTGGCAGCTTTAAGGATTTCCTTTCTACTCTCACTATTGGTATCCTAATCTGTCTTTTTTTCTATGCTGCAATAGTTGATTGCTGTTATTTTAGGCCACCTTTGGACATCTGAGTAAGTTGGCATCTAATTGATGATCTCTTCTCTCCATTCATTCTGCATCTATTAAAGTGTATAGTTTTGTTTATATTTACAATTCTTCTACATTCATTATTATATTCTTCAATTTGTTCAGACATACTCGGATACGAGCGAGAATTGAACTACTCAAACAACAAAAGCTCACAAAGAGTGATGTGAAGAATGTACTTCAGGTAGAGCCTTGAAACTACTGTTGTTCTACATTCACATCAAATTATTGAAAATTCCCTTGTTGTTTTTAAATCAGTTTGAAGTTGCTTCTACTTTTCCCGCTTTGTCGACTCACTAACTTCAGAATGTTTTGAGCCTTTTTCTTTCTTTCTCTCCTTCCGTTCCTCGGCCACGACCACATCATAGTCCCTCTCAAACATCTCCTTCCGCGTGGTCGCCCTCCTAACCTGGAGCTCGTAATTCATATTGGGAGAGGACACTTCATTTCTAAAGCAGTTGATGACCTCCCTATCTGTGAGGTCTTCCTCAATTTGGTCGACCAACTCTTTGAACCTGGTAAAGTAGCTTATAGTACTCTCCGTCTTGCACCGAGTCATGTTGTTCAGATCAGTGACCATTTTCTTACGAGCCCCAGCCGTAGAGAACCTTTCGAGGAACTTCCTTCTCATATAACTCCATGATGTGATGCAGCCAGTGGTTAGACCACGGAACCAAGTCAGTGCTGCACCTGTGAAGGTGCTGGTTAATGCCTTGCATAGCACGTCATCCTCAGAAGAGACCAAACACATAGTGGCCTCAAAGTGCTGCATGTGATTCAAGGCATTGGTCGCGCCCGAGTACTTTTCCAACATGGGCAGCTTGAAACCTGCAGGAGGTCCTTTGTCGAACATATCCTTAGCTAAAGGTCGAAGAGTACAGTCATTTTGTTCGACCTTCCCGTTGGTGGCTATCCTATCTGCCTCCATATCATCTAATCTTCATTTTAAGTTGAGGAGCTCCCTAACATCCAGGTCTCTCCTTTGATGGGAGACTGAGTTAGACTTTTGTCTCTCCTTACGGTGGGGTTCCCTCCTAGAGAGGGTCCTTTGTCTCCCATTCCTAGGGGGAGTTACTTCTCTCCTTTCTCGACTGGGAAACAACCTTTTTCCCCTCTGTGGCGACCTATGCTGAGAAGCTTCGAGCTGTCTCCTCTGAGCTGAGTCGGCTTCCCGTTCCCTTTGCTGGTTGAGCCTATCCCTTAAGTCGCCAGTTTGGTTTAGGGAAATGTATGAGGGGGGAGGCATTTCATTCCTTCTTTCTTTACCAGACGGTCTAGGACCTCCGTTAGCCTGTCTATGAGAAGTGAGAGACAGAACTACCCTTTGAGATCTTCTGTTGTCCTTTTTAGGAGACTCAGGTAGTTCGAGTAACTCATTCTGTACTTCGAGCAAGCTCTGCAGCAACCTAGCCCGCTCTAGCAAAATATCTTTCCTACTAAGGTGAGAAGCTTAGGGACCTGCAATGTCGCCTGTAGCTGTTCGACCTGTTTGGACCCGCTTTGATTGATGGCTTACCCCTTGGTTAGGTATAGGCCTTTTCTGCCTTCTCCCATCTTGCAAACCCATACCGTCGGCCACGCTGTTATAACGAGTGGCCCTTCTAGTGGGATGCCCCTGTGGAGGAGGAGGCAAGTTTGCAGTGCTGTTTTTGGCACTTGCATCCGTGTTTCCCACATTCTCGTGCATATGCTCACTGGAGGAAGTAGGAGTGTGTCCGTCAGATACCATGTTAATGGTTGTGTGAGGTTTCAAGGTCTAGCGTTACCGTTTCCTGACAATTGAACCAAACTAATGACGCAGTAAACGATCCAGATCAACCTTAGTCTAGCAATATGTTGATCCCTAGCAAACGTGACCTGAAACCACGAATAAACGACTAGCCGATTTGGTCTCCGGCTAATAATCTCCGGCGTGATGATGAAATATAGTGTTATAAGCTTATATGAAACTGTATTGAACGACGTAATCTCAAAATAGCCAAGAAGACATTATCTTTTAATGTTGTAGGTTGTCTGGTATATATAGTCGTTTTATGGGATCACTATGAATCCCTAAATCAAGGAGATGTTGTGGGCGTAACTGTATACGAAAATGTAGAAGGTGGTTACAAATAACGAAGTAGATGGATGTACGTGTTGGTAGGTCGATGTCGCTTGATTATTCGAAATCGACCTGACTTTGACAGAATTAAAGTCATGTGCCATGTAAATAACTTTGTAGTGATCATGCTAATCATTTTACAAGGAAAAAAGTATTGATTGCTCCTTAACATCTAAACGGTGTAGCTTTATAGCTATTGGTTAGTGAAAAAACGATTCAATAATAAAGGTTAATTAAAAAAATATCTAAATTAGCGTGTGATGGTGACGGTCACGGTGGTGCTAAAAGTGGTGGTAGTTGGTACAGTGACGGACCCAGAAATTATATTTAGTGGGTGTCAAAAAAATCCGCTTTACTTAAATCGGCAAAATTAACTTCAATTTTTAAACATAAGTTATGTTTAAACATTCACTTATAACCCATCATTTTATTTTTATCGTAGTAGTTTACTTGAAAATAGTAATGTTAAGTCATGAAAAAAAACACTAACATTTATATAATTGATGTTTTAATGATGACATTATTTTTTATTTTAAAAAAATGATGACCTTATTTTAGCGAGCATTTTATAAAATTTATAAGATTTGAACATATTTTTTTTCAAACAATAAAAGAAAAAAAAATATAATGAACAAAAGATTAAAGTCATTTATATCCGTTATAGTGATGTTAAAGAAATCTAAGTATGAGATTTTTTTGGTAAAAAGTATTTATTTTAAGAGGCTAAAAATAATGAGAAAAATCTGGTGACCAAGGTGAATTGAACTCGGGACATACATAAGTTAATGTAAGCCTTTAGCACCGGACCTATCTAAACATATATCAAATTGACGCACAGTTAAATATATGGATATAAATTAAAGGTTAAAAAAATTAATAAAATATTATTTTTAAAATTCGGGTGACGCCTGATCCACTCGTAACACGGTGGGTCCTGCCCCTCGTTGGTGTTGCTAGGGTTGAAATGAATGTAAAATGACCAATATGACCCTTAAAAAGACATGTGCATGAGACATAACTTGGATTCCATCAAAAAATTAACATTTTGTTAGTTTACTAATTAGTAACAAAATATCAATGTTATTGATGATGCCAAAATCGTCAAATCAACCCAAATCCAAGCGATGATTGCTCCGGTGATTGCAAGGCCTGAAAATAAGAGAAAACACGTAAACTAAGCCGGGGCGGATCCGGCTAAAGGCCCTCCGGCGTGAGAGTAAGTTCACGGTTTGTATATGAGAAAACAAATGGACAGAGTTTTCCCAATGTAAAAAGTAACGTACCAAATAATGAGCCATGGGGCTTGTATTTATAGGGATGGATTGATAGAATCCATGTTGAAGTAAACTTGTAAAGAGATAAGATGTAATCCTAAGAGAATTATATCTGTTAAGGAGTCATTGTTTGACTTGAAGTGGTGTAGTTGATTACAATCCTGATTAAATCATGAATGTGTAATCCTTGTTGTGTAAGGACTGTATATTCTGCTAGCCGGAACGCCGAGGAACACAAATGTTTTACCTCGGCTTTGGCAAATAGACCGAGGTAAATGATTCTGCTTCCTCGTCATTTGGAGATTGGCCGACACGGAGATGTGCCGGGGTAAATGATTTTGTTTCCTCGTCATGGTGATGAAATGCCGAGGTAAGAACTTTTCTTTCATCGTCACTTGCAGCATAACGGCCCAAGCATGTTGACATAAGGCCGAGATAAACATTCCTCGTCATACAAGGAAGACCTTACTCGGCCCTGATACTTGGTTATTTAGATAATATTCATGGCCCAATTCAATTAGGCCCAGCTTGAGCAAACCCATGTTCATATCTCTGGCTTATACCGTTCAGTGGCCCCCGACTTTCTAGCTCGGATTAGGAAGAGTAGAAAGTCACCTCGTCCTCGTCATATGGAATACGAACGGGTTTGACACGTGCCCTCGGCATCGCTTCATATAACTGACGGTTGCCATTCTGGGGCCCCCCAGTCTTGTCACGCCTCGAAACCGTCAGTTCGCATTTAATTCTTGGGGCGCTGCACCCGGATTTAGCTTTACCCACGGGTTTGACCCGATTGAGGGAGTATAAAAACTAAAACCCTTGTTATTTCAATCTTTACGAACCCCAAATATTTGAGAGAGAATAGCAAGAAAATCCTCCGGCGACACGTTCTTCATTCCCGCCTCCTGGCGAACTCGTTTTTTTCCGACGAAGTAGCATCCTGTTGTGATTTCATCAATCTCTTCAAACTCAGGTATGAAATTTCTTCCCTTTTGTGCATTTTGATTTTGATTTCCAGCTTCCTAGGGTGTGTTGGGAAGAATCTTGAATATGTCAAGAACAAAGCGAACCACCATTGTTAAAGAATGAAGCTTTTCTTCATAAATTCTCAAAACTTCAAACCTTTGATTTTCTTTGTATTTTATATGAACTTTCTTGAATATTGAATGAACTCCCCTTTCATTTTTGATTCCCTTAGAAATGGCTCGTTCTTGGGACCATTCTCCCGATTCCGTTATGGATATCATACTCGGCAATCCGAGGGTCTATCGTAGAGAGAGAGGTCCATGGTCGATGCTCACCCTGGATGATGTAAGCAAGCAGTTGAGAGGTTATGGTCGAACTCGTCTATTCCTCCAATACCCTGATTCCACAAGAATAGATAGGATTGAGTCTGGTTCACCCAACATTATAGTTTTTGAGGATAGGGCTGAGATGATGGAGCACATCGAACTGTTCTACCCGGCTCTGATCGCGAAATGCGTGAGCGCCTGAGAGGTACGGCTCCCTCCTCGGCCTTGTGAAATGACGAGGAGGGGAATCTCCTTCCCCGTCCTAAATCAGCCATGGACGAGGTTACTAACTTTGTCTCCTCGTCTTTATGCAGATATGACGGGAAGAGAAGGAGAACCCTCCTTGTCTACTCAAATAGTAGACGCTTTCATGGAAGAAGCACAAGCTGACGGCCGCTTGGCCCGAAGAAAAGGAGGCCGAGGAAGAGGAGGCCAAGGATTAGGACAGAGACAAGAGAGGACCCCAAGAGCCGGGGATCCCATGTTGGAAAAGCTGTACTCCAAATACGGGGTAAACAAAGCTGAGTACAAAGCAACTTATATGGGCCATATGGAGCTGAAGACGAAGAAGGAAGAGGACAACTTTTATTATAACCAAGACTTTGTCCATTTTTACTTCAAACAATTTCAACAGGGACTTCGTCTTCCCTTGAATCCCTTCATTTGTGAATTTTTGGACGATGTGAGGGCGGTGCCAGCCATGCTAGGAGCTAATGGTACCCGGGTTCTTGTCAGCTTCATTGTCCTCTGCCGTAGCTTAGGATACGAGCCGACCATGGGAGCTTTTCGATATTTCTACAATGTTCAATTTGTCAAGGAGAGTTGGCTCCTCGTCATTAAGAGCGCATCCAAAAAACCGAAGCTGCTCCTCCCTATGTCTAGCAAAGTTGCCGGCTGGGATAGCCATGTTATAAGGGTTGAGAGCCGCCAAGGATGGGAGTTCCAGTCTCCTTGTAAGGGTCCAACTTCATCCTTTCCCGTCCAACAATATGAATGGACCCAGGCCTTGATCAAACGCCTAGAAGAATTTGCCGAGGTGGGGGTCCTTGATTGGTCAGTGGTTGAATCCTCAGACCATTATTATATTCAGGCGGGTTTGATGCCGGGGAAGAAGGATGGGGTATCTCCCCTTGTCACCGTAAAGAGGGGGAGACGCTTTAATGACTGGACAATTCACCCCGGCTTGGTGTTCCATGAGGATTGCATTACGTGCAAGACTGAACGTCCCCGGGACCAGTGTTTGAAAGCAATCGACATAGTTGGATGTAAACGTTTATCTTTTTTTACTTGGTACTTTTTGCATGCTTGTTGCCTTTGCTCGTACTTAATTCTTTCTTCCTTGTCCTTGCAGATTTAACCGCCGAGGAAGAAGAAGCTATAGCCATGGAGAGACTAAGTCCTCAAGAGCTAGTAAAGAGGAAGAGGAAGCAGAGCAAGAAGTCTGCTTTGGTGGAAAGGAGAGAAGAAGCTAACGCCCGCAATCTGGTGCTTAATGTTCGGGGTGACCAACCCCTTCCCCTTAAGTTACATGGGGAGGTAAATGCCGAGGAGGCAGCAACTGATGAACAAACCAACCCATCAACTGTAGAGGGGCATAGCCTCCATGTTGATGCCGAGGAGGTAGGAGCCGAGGAAACTGATCTCGTCCAAAGGAGATCTGGCTCCAAGAGAACCCAAGCTGTTAGCGCCGAGGAGCCTGCAGCTAAACGGGCAAGCGCCGCTGGGGCCCCCAATGTTGAGGCTCCTCCTCCCTTATCCATTCAAAATATCAAGACCGTTGAGGAGGCCGACGAGCTGGCTAAGAGCATGTCCCTCAACGTTCCCCGTCTTAAGGGACTTCCCCTGTTAGCTAGGGAGGGACCCTTAGTAAGATTGGGCCGAGCTCCCATTCAGAGAGCTATGGACGAGGATGCCTACGAGGCATTTTGTAAAGAGGCTCCCAACGAGGATACCTTGCTCTGCCACAAGGGACTCTTAATCGCCGAGGTAAGTGTTAATCCTTTTCTTGGTTATTGCCCTTGATATTTGTTTGCCTTTCTAATAATGATTTCTCTTTCAGTTGGCTTCCGTCACGGCGTATGAAAATGTTTTGGCCAAGAAGAAGGCTAGGCGCCTGAATGAGGCTAAGGCCGCCCAAGTGAAGAGTGAAAATGACAAGGCTTCCTTGGCTAAGCTTTTAAAGGCCAAGGATGCTGAACTTGTGGCAGCCAAGGCCAAGGTTGAGGCTGAGGTGAAGAGGGCCGAGGAAGAGAAGATCAAAGCCGAGGAGCATCTCCGGCTGAAAAATGAAGAGCTTGCTACGGCAAGGAAAGAAAAAGCCGAGGTCCAAACTAGGGCCGAGGAAGCTGAGGCCCGGTGCAGAGGGTTGGAAGCTACCCTCCCGGCTAGGGAGGAAGAGGCCGTTGCTCGGTTCAAGGAGAGCTCGGCCTTCAAGGAGTTGATGATGGCCAGCTCGGCCTTTAAAGATGCCGTGGACGAGCAGACGGCCACTATGTTTGAAGATGGTTATCTTCATTTGGCCCGAAGCATCTTGGCTGACCCTTCCACCGGTTTGGACATCAATAAGGTTGCCCAGCTGATTTGCCGGGACCAATATGCCGAGGAAGTCAGGGCTCTCCACCACTTGGTTCCCTTTTCGAAAGCAACTTGGAGATAATGGCCGCCAAGGATGCTCAAGCCAGGGAAGTGTGGAGGCCGGCCTCTGTCGTCCCCGGCAATATAAAAGACTTGGTGGAGGCGATCCAGGATGAGGAAGAGCCTGAGGCCATGGAAGCCGAGATGGAAGGAGGGGCCGAGGAAACTAATGCCCTTACTGAACAAGCGGTCCTTCCTCCCCCTGGCACTATCACAGAAGACTGGCTCGAAAAGCCTTTTGATGACGGGCAGCAGTCTTAGGATAGCTTTCTTTTCTTTGCTTTCTGTAATAGATGATAGGACTTTGTAATTCTTTTTTGAACATCAATGAAAATCCTTTTGTCATGATTCATGTTATTTCAATAACTTGCTCATATTTTTGTATGCTAGGCAGAGGCACTAGACTTAAGAAGGTGGGATCCAAGGAAGGTTCCTTGCTCCCAAATTGTTGGGCAAGTGGTTAGGCCGAGGAAGGACTCTCGGCTTTAACTATACCCTTAAGTTATTTAGGCCGAGGAAGGTTTCCTTGGCTTTAAATGTGTTGTAATCCTGAGTCAAGGTGGACTCTTGGCAGGACGTTAGTTAAGCCATCAGGCCGAGGAAAATCCTCGGTCTTGGCTGTTATGTTTGTAATCCTGAGTCAAGGTGGACCCTAGACAGGATGTGCTGTAAGCCATCAGGCCAAGGAGGACCCTTGGTCCTGGCCGTTGGTATCCTTAATCAAGGTGGACCCTTGACAGGATGTGTTGTAAGCCATCAAAGCCAAGGAGGACCCTTGGTCTTGGCCGTTGGGTATCCTTAATCATGCGGACCCTCGACAGATGTGTCAGAAGCCATCGTGCCAAGGAGGACCCTTGGTCTTGGCTTGGTATCCTTAATCAAGGTGGACCCTCGACAGATGTGTTGTAAGCCATCGTGCCAAGGAGGACCCTTGGTCTTGGCCGTTGGTATCCTTAATCAAGGTGGACCTCGACAGATGTGTTGTAAGCCATCGTGCCAAGGAGGACCCTTGGTCTTGGGCCGTTGGTATCCTTAATCAAGGTGGACCCTCGACAGATGTGTTGTAAGCCATCAGCCAAGGAGGACCCTTGGTCTGGCCGCTGGTATCCTTAATCAAGGTGGACCTCGACAGATGTGTTGTATAGAAGAGTCGGGGATAAAGTCCTCATCTTCTGGTGTCCGTATGAAGAGTCGATAGTTGCTTTGCATGCTGGAAGAGACTGCTTTCATAAAACTGAACTGCGATTACATCGAACTGCAATCCTATCGACTACTCAAAACTAAAAGACAGAAATAAGAAACTAATCTACCGTAAAATAAACTAGACTAGTGATAATATTTTCTAAGGTTGTCTGAGTGCCAGGGATGCTTGAGGTCCTTCCTCCTTGGTCTTCAATCCGTAGGTCCCTTCTCGAATGACTTGAGTGATGATATAAGGACCTTCCCAATTTGGGGAGAGCTTGTTCTCGTTCGCCTTCCGACCGCAGCTTCAATTTTTCCGAGTACCCAATCGCCTACTTGGAATACTCTTCTCGATGACCCTCTTATCGTGATACGCCTTAGTCCTTTGTTTGTAATTCACCATCCTCATCTCGTGCAGCCTAGTCGTTTCTCATCTATCGTGTCCAGGTCTAGGAGCCTATTGACCTTGTTGACTTGCTCATCGTAATGGGAATTTCTCACCGTAGGGATGGCCATCTCCGCCGGTGCCATAGCCTCTAACCGAAGGTTAGTGCGAATGGGGTTTCCCCGGTTGGCCCCCGAGTGGTTGTGCGAACAGCCCATAAGGCTAGGGGATGTTCGTCCAACCATCTACCCTCGCGTCCCTCAAGGTTCTTGGTAAGGGCAGTTAGGACCAGTTTGTTTGCTGCTTCGCTTGGCCATTGCCTCGTGGTCTACTAACCGAAGATTTTGCATGGCGGACTTTACTCTTCCCAACTCGTAGTGAATGCCGTGGAGAATTGCAGTCCATGATCGAGACAATTGTATGTGGAAGCCCGAATCTGCACCCGATGTTGTCATGGACAAAGTTGATCGCGTTCTCTTCCGTTATCTTGGCTAATGCTTTGGCTTCTATCCACTTGGAGAAGTAATCAACAGCTACTATCACGTACTTGCAATTACCACGGGCGGGAGGGAAGGGTCCGATGATGTCGATCCCCCACATATCAAACGGCCACGTAGGTATTACAAGTGTTTGCTCAACCGCCGGTAGTCTAGGAATGTCGAGAATCTTTGGCACTTGTCACATTTTCGAACATAGGCGTGCGCGTCTTCCCTCGTGTTTGGCCAATAGTACCCTAGCGATATGATTTTGTCGCCTAAGGTTCTGCCCCGGTGTCCGCCGCAAACACCTTCATGTACTTCTGCCAAGAGGTTCTCAATTTCCTTGGGATAGACACACCTTAGCAGGGGCTTCGTGAAAGATCTTCGGTAGAGGACTCCATTCATCACCACGAACCTTGGGGACCTCTTTTTGATAAGCTTGGCTCGAGCTTCATCTTCTGGTAGTTTTTCCTTCTCAATGTATTCAATGTAGTCATCGATCCAAAGATCTATCTTCTCCATCTAAGAGCATGATTTGTAGTCTTTCGTACGCAGTTCCTCGGCATAAACCACATAAGGACTCGGGTCTTAGACACATCCATGGTAGCCGCTTTGGAAAGAACGTCTCGCGACTTGGTTATCTTCCCTGCCAATTTGTTTGAGCTCGAAAAATTCCATCTTCTTCGTCATATCTAGGACCAGGTCTCTATACTTGGCAAGGGTGGGGTCTTGGGCATTATACTCTCCCTTTACTTGTTTGACAACGAGTTGGGAGTCGCAGAAGGCCGCCACCCTAGTTGCTCCATAGAAGGAGGCTAATTCAATGCCAAATATTAGAGCTTCATATTCCGCTTGATTATTGGAGGCAGTGGAACTTGAAACGGATGGCGTCTGCGTAGTATATTCTCCTTCCGGGCTTGCTAGTACAATTCCAGCTCCGCTTCTTTCCTTGGTGGCCGATCCATCCGTATACATGGATCCAACAGCTTGATGGGAGTTCAATGGGAGAGTCTTTATCCTCTTGTGCGTTTTGCTTCCTAGAGGTGGGGAGATGCTCACCCATAAAGGCAGCCTCGACCATGAAGTCAACCAAAGGCCGTGCCAGAGGGTCTTCCTTGGTTGGTAAGTGATATCGAACTCGTGAGAGCGATGGACCAGCTTAAGGAGACGCCTGAGCCGTCCAACTTATGTAGTATCTTCTTCAACGGTTCATTTGTGTACACGGTGATAGGATGTGCGTAAAAATAGGCACGTAGCTTCCTCGATGCAATGACTAGTGCGTACGCTATCTTCTCCACATTGAAGTATATGCTTTCCACGTCTGATGCAAATGCCTTAGAGACATAGTAGACAAGCTTTTTGAATTCCTTCATCATTTCGAACTAGGACAACTGCGACAAAGATGATCAGCGGCAACTAGGAAGACGTACAACATCTCACCGGTAGTCGGATCGCTAAGCAAGGGAGGGGGAACCCAAGTACTCCTTCAACCGGAGGAATGCTTCTGAGCATTCAGAGTCCAGGAGAAGCTCTTGGTACCCTTCAATACCTTGAAGAAAGGCAAGTGACTTTTCGGCGGATTTGGCGATGAATCTTCCAAGGGCCGCGATTCTTCCATTAAGTCTTTGAACCTCCTTGATGGTGGTAGGTTCCTTCATGTCAACGAGCGCCTTGATTTTTTCTGGATTTGCTTCAATCCCCTTTCGAGATACCATGAAGCCTAGGAACTTTCCTACTGTTACTCCAAACACGCACTTGCTCGGATTTAGCTTCATGTTATTAGCTCGGAGGTTGTGAATTGTCTCTTGCAGGTCGGGAACGTGATCGCCTTCCTTGGTCTTTATGACCATGTCATCAATATAAGCTTCCATGTTGCGACCTATTTGGCTTGCAAAAACTCGATTCACCATTCGCCGGTATGTAGCACCCGCGTTCGAGCCCAAAAGGCATCATGATGTAACAGTAATTACCCCTGTGTGTTTGGAAGGCCGTCTTCTCAATGTCCTCTTCCGCCATTTTTATCTCGATGATAGCCTCGAATAGGCATCTAGGAAGCCGAGAGTTTGATGTCCAAGAATGGAATCAACCAACTTGTCAATTCTAGGAAGAGGATAGCTGTCCTTGGGGCAGCTTTGTTTAGATCAAGAAAGCTCTATGCACATACGCCATTTCCCATTTTGCTTCTTCACCATAACTACATTGGCCAACCAAACGGGTACTTAACTTCACGAATTATTCCTAGCACTAAGTAATTTCTCGCACTTCTTCTTTTATAGCTTCCTCCTTGTCCCTTGCAAAATTTCTCCTTGTCCGGGAGATAGTCTTTGCCAAAGGATCAACTTTCAAAGTGTGGAGGGCTACTTCTTCATTGATCCCCTCATATCTTCGACTCTCCAAGCAAAGACGTCGAGACTGCTTTCAAGAGGGAGATGATTTTTCTTTCTCTTC
Organism: Adenophora triphylla var. japonica; assembly: GCA_022495995.1. Classification (NCBI taxonomy): domain Eukaryota; kingdom Viridiplantae; phylum Streptophyta; class Magnoliopsida; order Asterales; family Campanulaceae; genus Adenophora; species Adenophora triphylla. Next base: position 4,194 of record JAFEMH010000291.1, on the reverse strand, counting down.
TGGAGATAATTGGCCCCGAGCTTGATTTTTTGTTCAGATAGTCGGATTGATGACTACCTCTTCCAATTCGTCAACAAGCTTCATTTCAAGACCGTCACGGAATTCTAGAGACTCGATAATGATCTCTCTAATTCTTCTCCCTTCATTGTCATTCACGTTGAGGCCTTCTTCCTCCATAAGTTTATCAACATCCGGGAGATCGACCTTCCCTAGGTCGTGGTTGGCCCCCGAGTTCGCCGTTGAAGAGAACAGGGTCTTCTTCTCGATACGGCCGAACTATGCCTAGGTCATCTCGCAATTTCTTGGACCATAGGATCTTCCACCGGTATAGTAGGACTATACCTGTCATTCGCAATTTCTTGGACCATAGGATCTTCCACCGGTCTAGGTAGGACTATGCCTTGGTCATCTGCATTTTCTTGGACCCTAGGTTCGTCCTGCTTCGCAAGCACTTCACGAATATAGCTCATTCTCGAGCTAGTTTCGGTGGTTTTCTTCGAGACTTGGAGATCTTAATGTTTTCCTGGGGTATCTATCTCCACACTTTTGGATTTCTTTTCGCTCTTCACGACATGTTCCAAGAAGTCCTTGGGGGTGGCCCTCACACATCCAATCCCCGCCCGAGTGGGGAATTTAACTCGTTGGTGGGGAAGTGAGGCCACCACCCCAAGTTTGGCTTGACTTGGAATGCCTATGATCGCATGGTAATCACTAGTCAAATCCATGACTACAAAATTGATCGTGGCTTTGGCTAGGAAGGGATGATCACCGACTTCAAGTTCTAGCTCCACAGCTTCCTTTGGCTCCCACCTTGTGATTGGTGAATCCTTCTAGCCTTCCATGGTAAGGTTCCAACATGGTGTCTTTCAAGCCCATCTGTTGGAGGGCTGAATAATATAGGATGTCACGGGTGGCCCCCGTGTCAACGAGAAGTCTTTCGGATTCAACATTGTCGATTCGGCCCTTTATCACCAAGGGTTGTTCACGAGCCGCTCGGCTTCCGCCTAACTCATTAGGAGAGAAACTAATGACCTCTTCCGCTTTATGGATCCAAGCAGAACATGGTACACTTTGCTCGCTGTGGATCTCGGTCCCTTAGTTTTCTCGGTAGAAGTTACCTCTTCCCGTATCACATGCAACTTGGCCCTAGGAGGCCTGCGGTCTTCATCCTCGCTTTTGTCGTCATCTTCACTTTCCTCTTCCTTCCGCTTCCGCTTGTTATCTTTTTTCATAACATAACGATCTAACTTTCCCTCATCGACCCATTTCTGGATTATTTTCTTGAGGGCCCAACATCCATCAGTGGTGTGCCCGTTGTCTTTGTGAAAATCACAGTATTTGTTCATGTTACGAGGGAATTTTGGCTTGTCTGTCATTGGTTGAGGTGGAGGAAGGTTGACCAGCTGCATGATTTCGTAAATGGGCTTAGTAAGAGGAGTGAACTCAAGCTTCTCCGTACTCCTTGTTTTGTTTTTCCCTTCGGAACCCTCGCCGTTTCCATTACTATTCTCGGCGATTGCCCGTCGCCTCGTTTCGTCTTGTCGCCTCCTCTTCTTTGTTTTGTCCTCACCATGGAAATGGCATAAGCTACCTTGTATAGCTCTGACTTTGCTTCGAGGTTCCCCGGCCGAGAGTTCATAAACGAGGGGACCAGATTTTAGGCCGGAATTGAAACAAACAATAACTTCCCTATCAGCCGAGGCTTTCTTCAACCCGGTCCGCCATTTTTCGGAACCGATTATAATAGCCGAGGGTGGTCTCTCCCTTTCCCCGCTTCAATGTTGGCCAAGTCGCCCGCCTTATCTTCCTCTTACCAGCTAGTAGCAAAGTGGTCCAAGAACATTCTCCTCATGCCTCTCCAAAGAATCGATGCTACCTCTTTAAGCTCACTAACCAGGTCAAAGTCAAGTTCTGAGAAGGTGCTCGCGAAAGCTTTACAGAAAGGTGTCATCGAAGTGGTGAGGAGATTCATAGTTTGTTCAAAACTTTGCACGTGGTCTTTGCATCGCAGTGCCATTGTATTTTTCGAAATTAGGAGCTTGAGGTGGGGATTAGGTGGAGTCGCAGCTTATCCTCAAAGAGAATGGACGTGTTGCCTACCATAATCATCGTCATTAAACTTCTTTCCCTCTCCATGTCATCCAAGCTTTTGCTTCAACAGCTCCCATTGCTTGGTTTCCACTCCCTTGTCACCGCTTGAGCGGGTGCTTCGTTGGGAGCTTCGACGGATTTATCCTTGGGGCGATCATTCACCCTACCGTGCTCCGCGTCATGCCGGTGGTCCGTCCCGTTTGGAAGGAGCTTTGTCACGCCTTAATTCCTGTGTCTTGACCGCCAAGTATCATTCTCGTACGGCTCGGTGTCTCGGCCTTGCAAATTCTCGATGCCGAGGACGAGGAGAATCTGGCCGACGAGGTCGAGGAGAATTTGGTCGACGAGATCGAGGCGGCGTGGGATGCCTAGGTGCCATGACAAGACGAGCAGGGATAGGCGTCTCTGCTCAAGCCGAGTCTCGTTCTCTAGGTCCCCGGAATTTACTTCCTCTTCCCTAGGAGTTAAGTGGCTTCTCAAGTCGACCACCGGAGCCCTCCGCTTACCGGCCGAGGATGAGGAGAATCCCTGGGCCGGCTCGTAGGTCCCCGGCCTCAGGGGAGGAGGTTGTTGCTCATCCCGTCCCTTTTCGAGGGGTTGCCTAGCGATGGCCTAATAAATTCAACCATGGAATGCTCCGGGGTCTAATTGCAAGAGAGCAACTCGTGTTTCATACATTCTTTGTAAAGTTTCCATTCGCCTATGTAACAAAGAGCGTCTGCCAACGGGTCACTTCCTCCCGCTTGACCGGCGTCGGCATTCTTGTTTTCTTCCTTCCTACTTGCTTTCCGCGGTACGAGTAGGACGAGGAAGCTCAGCACTTTCTCCTCAAGATTCACCCGACCCTTAGAACGGCGGTCAGCGGGAGAGGGGGAGGAAGGGCATCCGTCCGAGGTAAAGGAGGGAGGAGGAGGCGCCTCTGGCCTCCAAGTGTTAGCCCCGCTCACTCGGGGTTTGATCCTCCTCGCCAGCTACACTTGCAAATTGTCCATCCATCAAGTCAACAAAGAAATTATCAAGCGCAAATTTTCCAAAATCACGATTTCCATTAGATCCAAGTTTCTCGCCAAAATTAGGCAAAATTTGACCAAAAACAAACAAACCAATTGTAATTTTTCCAACACAAAAATTCAAGCCAAAATTGGGATGGAATTTTAACGCTAAAAACGCCTCCAAACGGAATCTGGGCAATATCCGGTTGAAATTCGCAAATCCCGGCGGTTTCAAGAACGTAGTCTCAACGATCCAAAAATTCGTTCACAGAGAGAAAAATTCCGGCAAGAAAATTGGCTTTTAGCGTAGCGTTTTCTGTGCCAAACAAAGGGTGTTTGAATCGATTTCCTGCAATGGAACCAATTGATGATGCCAAAATCATCAAATCAGCCCAAATCCAAGCGATGATTGCTCCGGTGATTTGCAAGGCCCGAAAATAAGAGAAAACACGTAAACTAAGCCGGGGCGGATCCGGCTAAAGCGCCCTCCGGCGTGAGAGTAAGTTCACGATTTGTATATGAGAAAACAAATGGACAGAGTTTTCCCAATGTAAAAAGTAACGTACCAAATAATGAGCCATGGGGCTTGTATTTATAGGGATGGATTGATAGAATCCATGTCAAGTAAACTTGTAAAGAGATAAGATGTAATCCTAAGAGAATTATATCTCGTTAAGGAGTCATTTGTTTGACTTGAAGTGGTGTAGTTGATTACAATCCCGATTGAATCATGAATGTGTAATCCTTGTCAGGTAAGGACCGTATATTCTCGCTAGTCGAACGCCGAGAAACACAAATGTTTTACCTCGACTTTGGCAAATAGACCGAGGTAAATGATTCTGCTTCCTCATCATTTGGAGATTGGCCGACACGGAGATGTGCCGGGGTAAATGATTTTGCTTCCTCGTCATGGTGATGAAATGCCGAGGTAAGAACTTTTCTTTCCTCGTCACTCGCCATGCACATGACTCGCCCGAGCATGTTGACATAAGGCCGAGATAAACGTTCCTCGTCATACAAGGAAGACCTTACTCGGCCCCGATACTTGGTTATTTAGATAATATTCATGGCCCAATTCAATTAGGCCCAAATTGAGCAAACCCATGTTCAT